>OU612046.1:119970003-121170003 GCA_914767935.1 Coremacera marginata
GTCGCAGTCCCCATTTCCTTCCAAATGCTCTCTGATATGCGTATAAAGCGCACAGTGCTTTTTTCCTTCTTTCCTGTGTTGCGTTTCCAGCTCAGCTTGTTATCAAGGATAATTCCAAGGTATTTGGCTGCCGTAAAAAGCTTCAGAGTTATTCCGTTAAGTTTCGGTAATGTGAAACTTTCTATTTTTCTTCTTCTTGTGAACAGAACGAGATCGGTCTTTACTGGGTCCATTCGATTCTGCCCACCGCGATAGCTTATTCAATGCCGCAGACATTAGTTCGCTAATTGTTTGCAGGTATTTCCCGCATATTAGAATGGCAACGTCATCGGCATAGGCTACCACTTTTGTTCCTCCAGTTGTGAGTGTAGTGAGAATTTTGTCAACCACAATTAGCCAGAGAAGGGGGGATATGACCCCTCCTTGCGGTGTGCCTCTTGTGGCTTCTTTCTTCACAACGCTCATTCCCATTTGTGAGCTTATACGTCTGCTATTGAGCATTTTATAAGTCCACTGGGTTATTTTACTGTTAACTCCTTTGTCTACTAAAGCATTTCTTATAGAATCTGTATTTACATTGTTAAATGCGCCTTCGATATCTAAAAACGTTGCTAAAGTATATTCTTTGTGATGAAGGGTTCCTTCTATGACCGAAACCACCTCATGCAGTGCCGTTTCTACCGATTTACCCTCAAGGTAGGCATGTTGTACACTACAGAGACTATTATCGTTCACAGATTCTCTTATGTGAAGATCTATTATTCTCTCTAGCGTTTGGGAGGTATTCTGTGTCTAGGTCCGCTAGATTTCTGCTAATCCAGACTGAATACCTTTCCCATATAGTTTTCAATGGGTTCCTAAATTGTTTCCGTACTCAATAGTAAAGAGAATCCTAAAGTGGTCGGAAAACGACTCCTTTTTTAACACCTCCCAGTTATCGACTATAACCTGTTTCGAGTTACTAGCTAAAGTAAGATCTATTATCTCTTTTCTGACTCTATTCTGAAAAGTTGACCTTTTGCCCCTATTGCATAGAACTAGGTCTGTGGTAAGGATAAATTCAAAAATAGACTCACCCCTTTTGTTGATGTCTTTACTGCCCCATTGCGAGTGGTGGGCGTTTGCATCACAACCGATGATCAGGAATGCCCTGCTTGTGTTAGCTTGTTCCGCCAACTCGCGGGTTGCTTGCACTGGTGGGTTCGTCTCTTCATAGGGCATATACGCCGAACAGAGGATTAATTTTGCTGACCTTGTTTCCACGCTGGTTGCCACTACGTCTTCGTTGCTGATTTCCTTGTTGATTTGCACAACTTGCAGCTTCCTCCTGCTCTCAGCTATTGTTGGTTCAGGCTCTTCACCTTAATGGATCCGAAGCCGAATTTTAGCATGTCCGAATGCTCCTTAAGTCAACCCGTGGAAGCAGCGTCTACAGAAAAGAGAAGTATTTTCCCTTCGCTGCCGTGACTTTTCTGTGACCTGACCAGCTTCCACTCCTGAATATTGGCGTCTTTATTCTGCGCCGTCAAAAGTCTCTGAATGGACACATCCTCGTGCAAAGCAGGAGGAGGTATACATAAAGATACCTTGTGGCGGAGCGGAAGCGTGGACTTAGAGATCACCTTAAGTGAAGCTCCTTTCCAAATTTCACCAATGCTGGCGATGGTTTTGGTCAGGAACTCCAGGGATTTCTTCGATCCACATCCGACGACTTTGACTCCTTGTTGCCAACCCACACCGTCGAACTTGTAATCGTCGGGATCACCGTGTTCAACGCTAGCCATCATAGCCTAAGGATCTCATTTTCCACAAGCAGCTATTTTTCCCCCGTCATAGAGCCGTCTGGGTCGGTTTCATCGATAATGGCTACTTGCAGCTCCTCCGGTGAGTTCTCAAAGCTTCCCTCGGCTTTACTACGCTTCGAGCAACTCGCAACAACTTCATCCGCAGATCTTTGCCGTTTGGCCGTGGGACCAGCTGTACGCAGAGGTTCTCACGAAACCGTGGTCAAACCCCGGTTGGTCCCCGTTTGAGGTAACCTTGGTTTGACCTTGTCTCGTCTTGCCTTCACCTTGTGACTGCTGGTTCCGCCTTTTCCACACTCCTGTTTGCCGCTTTTGACGACATTGGAGTAGGAAGGACCTGCCTTAACCGTCGTTTTCCCTTCTCCCCTTCCCTTGCTGACACCGATGCCGCAACCCCGTTTGTCACTTGTAGCGACATTGGATTGGGACGGTTCAGCTCTGTCCCCCTTCTTCTTCTTCCTGCATCTTTTCCTCCTCTTTCTACCTACCATTTCCCTCTCCTGTTTGTCACTTTTGGCGTGGGATGGACCAGCCTTGCTCAGACCCTCATCTGTGGAAGCAGACAGAATTGTGACAGCTTCGATCGTCGATGCTTTGGGAGCATAGTGACGCTCAAAATTTTTCACTATCTTCGTGTGCTTCCTATCGAAGCACTGCGGTCGGTCTGCGTTTTTCATTTTCAGCAGATAGTTCTTAGCAGTCCTGTAGAACTTTCGTTGCTTCGCTTCTTTCGAAGCAGAACTACTGTGGACTGCTGCACTACCCGCTTCAATGACCGTCGCGTTGGAGTCAGAGTTGAGTAGCTCGTCTTCAGTTTCTGAACCAGGAACATTGTGAAGGACTTGAGAAATGCTAGATTCCTCGGTGTCCCTATGAAGGACATTGGAAATGCTAGCATCCTCTGGGTCACTTCCTATGCTCAACCTGTCCAGAATCCTCAGAGTCGCTAAGTCCAGGTCCCAAACCTTGTCGGTGTTGTCCTGTCTAGTCAGAGTAGGTCGCCCTATGCTAGACCTGCCAGTATCCGTCGCCGTTTCCGTTAAGCTTGCTGCTATTGTTGTTTTTGTCGCCTCCGTACGTTCTTTTTTGTTATTTTTGTTTGTATTTTTGTTCATTTTTGGTCCCACGAGTAGCTAGGGAAAGTACGTCATCCATGCCAGAGCCCCGCATACCATGGAAAGGCCACAATTACTCACCGAGGCGGCCAGGTATCAGTGAGGTCTCCGTTCCAATACAGCCGGTATTACCCCCTGGCTGCAAACCATCCAATGGGCACGGTGAAACATAACACCCAGGGTTAGGGGGGGACAATCTCGGGAGTTTCTACTTATTAGAAACAATTCTTCATTATCAAAAAAAAAAAAAAAATTTTTTTCAACACTATTTTGAAAAGATTTTCTGAAAACTTGTTCGGATTTTTTGAAAATATATCCCGAGAGTTTCTACTTATTAGAAACAAATTTAAAAAAAAAAAAATTTTTTTCCAACACAATTTTCTTTTTTTTTCAGAAAATTTGTTCTGGTATCGGATCCCAACCGATACCAGAAAACCGATCGGTTTTCGTCGATTTTCATAGTTTTTTTTATTGCACGTTTTCGATCAAGAAACAAATAATGGCTAAATTAATCTCTTTCATGAGAAATGCCGACACCATTTGTGATATGGAAAAAGACTTCAATGCTATTCCTCACGATAAGCATACAATTTTCGCTCTGAGAATTCAAGAGGATGAATTGAAGTCTCAATGGGCTAACGTAAAGTTTTCTTATGACGGTTGCTTGCTAAAATTAGTGGTAGCGAGTGGCGAAAAGGATGAAAACGTCACCCAAGTCAAAGTCAAGTATCGCTCATGTTATCAAACATATGTTCGATGTCTAGCAAAGATGAACGAACTTAGCGATAAGTTGTCCACGGCAAAGAGACTGAATGAAGTTGATGTTCCACAAGTGGATATGACAATGTCTCGCCATAATATCAAGTCGCCACCGTGCGATACTGAGATATGTCACGGTGATAATTTAACATGGCCTTCGTTCAGGGATATGTTTACAGCCATTTACATACATTTCGAATAATCAGTTAACACCTGTCGAAAAGCTTTTCCACCTTAATCAAAAAACCCGCGGAGAGGCCAAAGAGATTGTTCAAAAATCTCCCCTCACGCACGAAGGGTTTGCGACGGCTTGGCAAAACTTGACAGACCGCTATGAAAATAAGCGGATTTTGGTGAATAACCAACTGAAAGTTTTATTTAATCTGCCAGCCGTGATCAAGGAGTGTAGAAATAACATAAAAAAGTTAAGACATCAACAACTGCATTTCAGCACTAACTATGCACAAAGTTGACATACGCAATTGGGATGCGATATTTACGTATCTATGTTCAACGAAGTTGCCAGAAACTATGCTCTCCTTATGGGAGCAATCTATCGAAGACAAGGCAGAAATCCCCAAATGGGCTGACCTTGATAAGTTCTTAACAAGTCGCTTTCAGACATTAGAAACGGTGTCTGACTTCAGAGGCGCGGTGTAAAAAAGGCAAAAACCGATCGCACCTTCACCGAATGTGAAACAAGTCAACACATACCAGACAAATGTGACAAACACCAACTGCAAGCTGTGCAAAAACCAGCAACATGCGTTGAGGTTCTGTACGAAGTTTTTGGCCATGAGAGTTAATGACAGATCATCAGCTGTAAGGCGGTTACATTGCTGCCTCAACTGTCTGGCAACTGGCCACGCTTCGAAAAATTGTAAAAGCGGATATAATTGCTCCTCGTGTGGACAACGACATCACTCGTTGTTACACAGAAATCATCAAGGTGTAAATAATCATCAAAATGCGGGAGGTCCAAGCACGAATGCAATACAGTCCACTCAACCAGCCGCATTGCAATCGCAAGCAACTGCGAGCACTAGCAGAAATATTCGATCGTGTTATGCCGCAAGCAGCAAAAGTATTTTGCTGGGAACCGCGATGATAAATATTTGCTATCGAGGATCTAGTTTCACAGCCAGAGCACTTATTGACTCTGGGTCAGAGGGCTCTTTCATTTCTGAGAGGTTGCAGCGACTTATTCAGCTGTCTACTCACCGAGTTTTCGCTCAAGTTTCAGGACTTAACAATGTAGTTTCTGCCAAAGTACAGAAAGCTTGCTGTTTGGTCGAAGGATCACCTATTGATCCAACTGTTCGACTTACCACCAACGCTCTCATCCTGTCAAAGATTACAGGAAATCTTCCCTCATGCTCAGTAGATCCTTTGTTGCAGCAAGCTTTTCCAGAGCTTGTTCTTGCGGACAAACGTTTTTACTGCAGTGATCAAGTTGATGTACTATTAGGTTTATTTATATTTATATTTATTTATATATATATTATTATTATTTATACCCACAGATCCTTCTTGATGGTATCCGTCGAAATGTTCTTGGGTCACTTATTGCTCAAGAAACCATCTTTGGCTGGATTTTAACCGATTACATATCTACCACATCGAAAAATCCACCCTCTTCAACTGTCGTTTCTTACTTTAGTGAAGTTTCGCTTGATCGGCAACTAGCCTCATTCTGGGAAATTGAGGAGGTACCTCAAAAGGAAGTGTCCAATATTACAGACAAATTCTGTGAGGACAATTACGTGAATACGACAAGGCGTAATACCGATGGCCGCTATGTGGTTCCTTGCCTTTCAAGGAAAATTTTCCTCAGAGCACCTGTTTAGGTGACTCCCGTTATATTGCGGTACGCCAGTTTCTTCGAAATGAGGTGAAACTGATTAAAAATGTGGATGCCAAACAGGTATACGATGGTGTCTTAAAGGAATATTTGGAGCTGGGACATATGACGGAAGTAACTGCTAGTGTAACTCCGACACACTCTCAGAGTTATTACCTTCCTCATCACGCCGTCACAAAACCTGATAGTACCACTACAAAAGTTCTTGTGGTCTTCAACGCGTCTAGCCCTACATCAAATGGCGTTAGCCTTAACGATGTTCTTCATGCAGGGCCCGTCTTGCAAAGTGATCTGACTTTGCTTATTTTGAAGTGGCGGTTCTTCCAATTTGTTTTTAATGGTGACATCGAAAAGATGTATCGCCAGATTCTAGTGAGTGAAGAGCATCAGCGATTCCAGCGAATCATTATTCGAGACGCGACAGGGGATCAGCTGAAACATTTTCGGCTCAAAACCATCACTTTTGGAGTGAATTGTGCGCCATTTCTAGCAATTCGGACACTTTTACAGCTAGCCGACGATGTAGAAGGCAGCTTACCGTTAGCGTCTAAAGTTCTGCGTCATCATATATACGTAGATGACGCATTGGCGGGAGGTCATGACTTGCAGTCAGCGATTCAAGCTCGAACGGAGCTTGAAAAAGCAGCGGAATCAGCAAGTTTTGTCCTACGAAAATGGACCTCCAACTCCGAAAAATTACTCCGAGGGATTCCTAGAAGTCATCGGCTGCATGAAGATTTTCTCGAACTGGAAGACGCGAGCAACGTTAAGACGTTAGGAATTCGGTGGAACGCGCGGTCCGACTATTTCTACTTTCATGCGCGACCATTAGACCAGGAGGGAAGTTTTAGACCAGCGATGTGCAGTTTCACGGATTTTGCGATGCTTCCGAGAAAGCATATGGAGCTGCCGTTTACATTTGCGTTAAAATGTTGGATCAAGTAAGCGTCCATCTTCTCATCGCCAAAACCAAAGTAGCACCAGTTAAGACCGTGTCGTTACGTAGACTGGAGTTATGCGGTGCACTGCTGCTAGCGGAAATGGTTGAAATATTTCTAACAAATTTAGAAACATACAATCATCAGCTGTTCTTGTGGACAGATTCAACCATTGTGCTGGCATGGCTGCGAAAACAACCATGTGCCTGGACTACTTTTGTTGCCAATCGCGTCACAAAAATCAGCGAAAAGGTAGGGACGGAGAACTGGAGTCACGTAGATTCAGCGGATAATCCAGCGGATCTAGCTAGCAGAGGATTGGAACCACAGAACTTAAAAGACAGTTCTTTGTGGTGGCATGGGCCCTTATGGATACAAGAGGAATCGGATTCTTGACCTAATCACATCGATGAGCACGAGACCACCATGGAAGCAAGAGCAGTAAAAGCGGCTTGTGGCTTGTACACAAAATGTAGGCATGCTGGAGCGTTTTTCGTCACTGCCTCCAGCCTTGCGGGTTATATCGTACGTATTACGATTCTTTCATCGAACTCACAGGGCACATAAAGGTAATTTCTGTTGTTCATCTGTTGTCATATCACAACAAGAAACAAGAGAGGCATTCGGTTATTTTACCGTACGACTGCTCATTCTCCAAGTTGCTCGTGAAGTTTACCCATGAAGTTTCCATTTATGGTGGGAACCAGCTTGTATTGCAACTTATTCGGATGCAATACTGGATTCCTAGAGTAAAAAATATGATTAAATCTATCATCCACAATTGTAAAGTCTGCGTTATCGATCGCAAGCGGTTGCAGACTCAGATTATTGCCTCATTGCCTCCAGAGCGCACAAAACTATCTCGCCCATTTGCGACTACTGGAGTCGATTTTACTGGTCAATACGACATTAAAAATTATACGGGACGCGCTTGCCTGATAACTAAGGGCTATATTTGCGTTTTTATCTGTTTTGCTACCAAAGCTATTCATTTAGAGGCTACTAGCGATCTCAGTACGGTTACTTTTATGGCCGCATTTTCGAGATTCGTTGTACGAAGAGGATGTCCGGAGAAAATGTACTCCGACAATGGAACTAACTTCGTTGGGCCTCACGTGCCTTTAAAGAAGATTTTAAGGCCTTTTTAAATGATTCTAGAGAGAAAGTGGTGTCGAGATTTGCACACCAGCACTTAACTTGGCATTTTATTCCGGCAGGTGCTCCCCATATGGGAGGTTTGTGGGAGGCAGGTGTCAAAAGTTTTAAGTTGCACTTTCGCAAAGTAGCGTCAGATTTCAAATGTACGTTTGAGGAGCTCTCAACCTTGCTTTCGCGTATCGAAGCATGCTTGAACTCACGCCCTCTCAGTCCAATGTCATCAGATCCAAATGATCTAGCGCCCTTAACTCCAACGCATTTCTTAGAAGGTGGGCCTTTACTGACACCTATTGAACCTGATATTGCCGAAAGTCCAATGTATATTGTCAATCGTTGGCAGAAATTGCAAGCATTGAACCAGAAGTTTTGCCTCATTTATTATTGGAAAACAGATTATTTAAACGAGCTTCACAAAAGATACAAGTGGAAACGTCACCGAGTAGATTTAAAAATTGACGACTTGGTGGTTATCAAGTCAGATAATCTATCAGCTAACGAGTGGCGTTTAGGTCGAGTTGTGAAAGTTTATTTAGGCTCTGACAAACGTGTCCGTGTCGCCGATCTGCGCACTGAATGCGGAATTATTACTCGGCCGGTGTTAAAATTGATTAGTCTGCCACCAATTTCGTAGCTAGTTGTTTTCGTCAGTGTTTTTTGTGTGCATGTTGTCATAATTTCGGATGAGAGGAAATTAACAAATTTAATTTCTATTTTTTCTATAAATCGAACAATCGAGATCGAAGCGTCGAGAAATCCGCCTGTAAGGTCGCCCAAAAATGTCGGGAGTGTTTGGCTCGTCACCCATTGCGCTTCTGCAAGGCGTTTGTAGCGGGGAACGTTTCAGATCGGCTGCGACTAGTGCTTTTGTTCCGGTACTGCTCCAGGTGTCTCTCCCCGAATCACAAGACCAACGAGTGTTCCAGCGGGGGGCGATGCTGAAGATGCGATGGAGCGCATCATACCATGCTGCACCTTGGCCGGAGTAAGAACGGCGGGAAGTCGTCACCGCCCAAGCCGCAAGACGTAGCCAGGCCTCGTTTGCCTGAGTCCTCGTCAGCGCGGGACGGGCGTCGAGGGGAGTGTTGCTGCCCGGCCTAGCTTGCCGCAGGAAGCCTTTAACGTTGAGGGGGATTGCAGGTCCGAAAAAGAAGATGACGAGACTCGATTGTCGCGATGCATTAAAAATGCTGAAGAATCGCGTGCGTTTCGTCCACCGCTGCATGGAAGCACTCAGAAAGCTCGCACTACGCGGTGCTCAAACCGAAGATCTCGCGTATCGAGAGATGAGCGTCGCAATCGTTTGAAGGGACGTCCTCGAGCAACTCACTGCCGCTCTTATAGTGGCGCTCAGCGCCTGCCCTCGTCATCACCGTTGCCATGTCTGCAACAGGTGACTTCGCTCCTCCCCACGGCGGTCGTCAAGGTGATCGATAAGGTCACATCCATCGGGTTCGTGCTCTGATAGACCCGTGTGCAGAAATGTCAATCGTGTCGCATCGCCTCGTTCGCCAACTTGGGTTGTCATCGCGGATGGTTGACTCGCATGAGGTTTGCTCCCTAATCCTCCGAGCTAACTACGAGTCGAACCAATCGGTGACAGCCCAAGCGAAGGTGTTGCATCATTTTACGCGAATCACTCCACGACAAAATTTAGACACGTCTATCAGAGCACATTTTTCGAATCTGATGCTTGCTGATCCCGACTTTCTCGTTTCGTCTCCGGTCGGCATAGTGTTAGGGGTAGACGTGTACAAGAAAATTATCCAGCCGGGGATTTTTCCGAGTGGTTTGGGGGGAGTAGTCACGCAGAATTCGATATTTGGCTGGTTGTTGTCTGGCACAGTTGCCCAATGAAGTTTTTATATATATTGTTGTAGGGCAGAACTTGCACATATGTATATTTGTATGAATGATTCAATAAATATTATAATGAATTTTGAAAAAAGACACTTCAAATCGATCAACCCTTTTTTCCTAAAGCTAAGATATTTTAAGTATTCGCAATCTTACAATATAATTTTTTTTAAACTATTATTGCAAGGGGGGCGGCATCTTTAGGCCGCAACCCTAAATTAATGTAACAGATTAATGGAAATGAATATACTTACTTATCGACTCGTTCGAGTATCGATATTCCAGTATCGATGCTATGATGAGTCGAGCGTTCGGCTTATCCGACGAGCTGGTTTGTCGCCTTATGCTAATCACCTATTGATTATCATCGGCAAACGCTGTTTTTTCTAAAAGCTCCAGTCTCGGCTGTTTTTTCTAAAAGCTCCAGTCTCGGTTTATATATATACATCATATATCTATTTTATTCTACCGCCATATTGGAGAATTTTATCTTCACTTATTGAAGAATCAAACGTAAAATCTTACAGGTATTAAAATTTATATTTTCGTTCATACTAATTGGTGTTTTTTTAATTTGGTTTTCCTCTGCGCATAAACTCGAGCATAAATTGCACGAAGCTTCTACGCAGACTCTAGGCGTTGACGTTGTTCTCCATTCCAGCAACTCATTAGCAGAATTGTGACAAAAGAAGTCACTGGAACAAATCCAATCAGATTTGTTTAAATGGGAAAAATACAGTGTTTGAAGCCTTAGATTTGTTCAATAAAGAAATGCTCTCTAATATATTTAATTTACCAATAATCCTTGTAACTCTTTTAGTTACTTCGTGTGAAAATGAAGGAACATTTTCAGTACTTCGCCGACTCAAAACATATTTAAGAAGCACGATATTGATAAGACAGTAAGATAGTTTAGATAGATAGTTTAGTTAAGATAGATAGACAGTAAGACGGCAGTAAGAAGTTTAAACGGTCTCACATTACTAAATCTGTACAGAGATATGACGCCATCAGTGGATTTTATTTTAGATAAACTCGCTTAAAGAAAGCGTAAACTGAATTTGAAAATATAGTTTTGGTTTATTTTGTTAATCTTAATCACAATAATCCTGTTAATGACTTTTTCTGTAAACAGCAAACAATTGATAGCAATTTTTTAAAATTTTAATTATTTTTTAATGCAAATAAAACAGTTTTTATAAAAACTTATTTTTAGTTATCATAAGCCGCACTCCCGTGGTCGTTGATCTTGAGAGTGGCTCCACTTTATTCACAATGCAAAAACAAAAATTAAAACCAACTCTTTTCCTGGCTCTATTTATGATCTTAAAAATGCTGCCAAGTTTAAAGCATTTTTTTTTAACGAACATAGTTGGCAAATCTTACTGCTCGCACTCGTATTTTGACACTTCGCGAGTTGAACTTAAACTGTTCCACTGAGATTTGATCTGATCCAGTGCCACGGGAATGCAACTATTATGTATGTTAGCATTGTGCTGGAATTCCTTGTTTTTTTGTTAACTTTATCATACTTTCATATGCAAATATTACTCCCAAAAGTTGCATTTAAAAATATATAAATTTTGGATCCTCTTCCTTTATAATTTGTTAACAGCTTACTTGACTATTTACTTTTTAATATATTCTTTGAGACAAACATCATATTTCAACCAATTCTTAAAAATGTCCATGATCAATAAACTCATCTTGTAACGTATAAGCTGCCTCCTGTCCATTTTTTCTGAAGCTAATTCACATTTTGCATATGATTTATATAATGTTAATAATTAAAGAATATCATGCCTATTTGTATTTACTTGAGCCAAAGACTTTACTTCAGATATTTGATTGAAGCAACTTAAGTTTTCAATGTTGGTGTATCACTTGCATCTTCTTTCTATGCTTTTTGGCTATTTCTTAACGTTATTGTTGCATTTTTATCCGTATTTTCTCGGAACCTCCTTTAATTTTTTATGTGAAGACATTTCTATTAAACATTTATTATATTATTTCTAAGAGCTCTATGGTCCACACTTCCATAAAAAAGTATCAAAAATACTAGCAAATGCTATGTAATTAAGTTTTAATAAAATTATAAGTTTTTTTGGGAAATTGTTTTCATTTGATACGTATATTAATACATTTGCTTTAAAATTTTAACTATTTGAAAGAAATGTATTAAATGCAAATGTGGAACAAAGACAAAATTTTGCTAATTAAAACTGTTAGGGATAATTTTTTATGTGCTATACGGCAACCGGCTTCAAATTGAACCGGCCCTTCTGGAATTCTCCAGATCCTCTAGTATGGCCAGTCCGCCGCTGGATGTGAAGAAGTTGAATGGTAAATGTTGCTTGCCCTGACTGAGGTTTTTACGAGGAACTATTAGTGCAAAAATCGGACTCACTAACCAGTACCCAATAGCCGCTATAGTAACGTGTTTTTTTATTTGTAAGTCCGACCAATTCTAAAACCCCCCAAAAAAATTTCTTGTTACGCCTCTGAGTAACATATCCCGTGCAGTTTGATAATTCTCCGCAAGGAACCTTAAGTGTTGACTGCCCTGCGCCGCCTCTCCAAATAAAGCACCCTTTAGATAATGGAAACGCTGGATATCATTTAACCGCGTATTGTCGTGCACTCTGGATTGAAACACCTCCTTAAACGTTAGCCACTCGATATAATTCCCAGAAAATGTGGGCAATTTGACTTCAGGAAATGGTACTTCAGATAACGTATAGCGCACGCACTTGATACATTTGATAAATTTTCAGTTGATGGTAGCGGTGGTGGTTGGCATGCAGCTGCATACGACTTTCGTATGAGCCCGACGGCATCAATATACATTTCTTCAATGGTATTCTCCACATCAACGTCAAATAGTTTTCTTCAGCACTTCATCCTTGGGCACACGCAGCAGCCGACGATGATTCTCACGAAACTCTGTGCGAAATGACGATAAATTTTCTAAGCGTATTTCAAAGTACTCCTTTGTATTACGATCAGCTGGATCTTTCTTAAAATTACGTACATATTTTTTGACCGAATCTAAAATAGCTAACTGCTCCGCAATGCTCTCAGAGGCTAGAGTTATTTTCATAATAACCAACCAATAAACAAAAATACAAATGCACTCACCCTTGCAGCAAAACGTCAGAGTCCCAATAGACAGCAACGATCCAGCCAAGCCAAACGCAATCTTCGCAATTATCAGCAGCATCAAAGCAACGACTAGCCGAAGTCGCAATTTTCGTAGTTATCAGCAGCAACGAGTCGACCGCAGTCGACGCAAAAGGCAGCAGCGCTCGAGCCGAAGTCGCAGTGATTGAGGTTATGTTTCGCGCTAACCGCATGCAACTTGGCATTGGCAATTTTCGGTTAAGTAGCCACAAGGAATAAGTCTTGCAGCAATAACAATTAATTTACTACTTGTCAAAAAGAGAAAAAATGTAAGCAGGGAGGCTGGTGCATAAAAAGGTTTAAAGTGTCAACGCTAGGCAGGGATGGCAAAACTGCTTCAGTAAAAAAAAAGGCTTTCATACAAAATAAAAGGGATACAATAAAAAAAGAAACTTCAACATATTTTAAACAGCAGCGATCAATTAGATGTTCTGCAAGAAGGAGATGTATATCCACAAAATCATCTTGACGGCATCCGTCGAAATGTTTACTTATCACTTATTGGGCAAGAATAATAATCGGCTGGATTTTAACAAGCTCCGTTTCCACAACATCAAAGAAACCTCCCTCCTTATAAGTTGTTTCATAATTTAGTAAAGTTTCACTTGATTGGCAGCTAGCATCGTTTTGGGAACGTCTGAGGAGGAACCTATAAAGGTGGTGTCCAATATTGCAGACAAATTTTGCGAGCACAATTACGTGATGACTTTGCCTTTTAGGGAAAGTTTTTCACAGATCACTTGTTTAGGTGACTCGCGCTATATTGCTGTCTGACTATTTCATCGAAATAATGTGAGGCTTCATAATTCGAAATAATGTGAGGAAACATGGCCTCCAAGAAGTTCTACGATGATGTTTTGAATGAATATTTGGACCTGGGACATATGAGAGAAGTAGCTACCAGTACACCTCAGAGGTAAGCAGCTACCAGTGTTCTTCAGAGGCATATTGAAACTGCCGTTCTTCCAATTTGTTTTTAATGGTGGCATCGAAAAGATGTATCGCCAAATTATTTTAACTGAAGAGCATTAACGATTGCAGCGAACCATTTTTCGAGACACAACAACAAGACTAGCAAATGATGTGGAAAACAGCTTACCGCTAGCGTCAACCATTTTAGGTCACCATATGTACGTGGATGACGCACTGGCGGCAGGTCACGATCTGACCTCAACAATTCAAGCTCGGATGGAAATTGAAAAGGCGGCGGAATCAGCGGGTTTTTGGCTGCGGAAGTGGATACACTCCTGCAAGGGATCAAGAGAAGCCATCGTCTCAATGAAGAGTTTTTGAAACTAAAAGACGCTGGCAATACTAAGACCTTAGGAAGTAGGTGGAACGCTCGGTCTGATCATCAGAGTTATGCACATTTTGAATTTGTAAAAAATAAATTTTTCCATACAGCTCAGGGTCACTCTAATATGTATTTTAAAAAAGTTCTTAAAATTTGATTTAGTTCAGTATTTAATTTTTTTTTTAAATTGATCAACAATTACAATCTTCTTCTATAGCTTCGCCACTGTCCTGTAATATTCGAATGAACAAAATTCTGAACATATTTTACCTAACTTAATTTTACCACCGCCGACAGAGTTCAGTTACTGTAAATCAAATTACAGATCAGACCACGCCTGCTAACTCTGCAGCATCAGTTGATTTAACTTTACCTTCTCTTGATGATGTTCCATCCTTTAACGCAAGTGATAATTCTCCTTCTGGTGGCAAAATTACTTACGCCCAGACCTGCGCTTCTAATATTTTCACTAATATTACTTCTAATATACTTCCTTCACCTTCTTTAACTAGTTCGGTTTTTACTGGAGATACCGAAACAAATATTGAATAGCCGCAATAAACACCCTGTTCATAAGGAACTTGTAGATATTCCGCCGCTAAAATGCATATTTATTTCTCGCTTTGCAGCTGATACATCCGAAGGTGATATCTTATACTACGTGGACTCTAAGTTAAACCTTCCTAATAAGAAGATTTCGGTTCACAAATTAAGATTTTCTTATGAGCGCACGATTTCTTCTTTCTAAACTTTGCCTGGTGATCTCTTCAATCATGTTATGGATCAGGGTTTTTGGGCGGAAAATACCTTGGTCCACGAATTTATTCAAAAATCACCACCTCAAACTTCACTGTCTATTTTGCCTGTTTACAACGTGAACCCAAAAAACTAGATTGTTGCCTTCAGTTCCTAGTCTTATACCAGAACGTTCGAGGCTTGAATACTAAATTAATTGACTCATACATTTGAAGCCATAATCTACCATAATCTTTTATAACGAAGTCCCATTCTAGAATATGAGTCAATCGCTTGGTGACCCCGTTATGGGTGCTATATCGATGATATAGAATCTGTCCAAATCAATTTCTTCTGTTCTGCTTACGCAATCTATATTGTGATTCAAACTTTCATTTACTTCCTTATGAGTATCGATTACATCTCTAAATCTACCTTCTTTAAAGAATCGGAGAATTATGCTTAATGTTAATTAAAACTAACTTTTTAAAATTAACGTTAAAATTAAATTTTTACATGGATATGCCAACAGTCCATACTTACTAAGTAAAATTTATTTCAACGTTCCTCGTCGTCCTAGTAGGTCTTTTGAGCTACTTTTTATGAACTTTTGCAGAACTAATTATTTGCAAAATGAACCACTTAGAAGTGCTTGCGGAGACTTTAATTCGCTCTCAGAAGTTATATCTTTAAATGAATCCATGTACTTAATTAAACATGAAATAATAGACTATCTGCAGTACCGCCACTGTTTCTGATTATGGTCTTTAAAAAATTCAGCATTTTCACATGGTGATGTATATCAAACAACTGAATGGACCTGAACCTATTGGACCTCCTCAATCAATCTAATCAACCTGCCAATCTAATAAACTATACCAGAACGATTAATATAAATAATTTATGTTGTGTGCCGCCGCCGATTTGGATCATGCTCTCCCAAGGATATTTTATATCTTCCAAGCGATGTTTGTCAACATTTTCAAGCTAAATATATTATTAAACACGATTGTCCAGAGCGAGATCACGTCCTTCTCGCCTGGCATATGCCGGAGCTTGACCCCGTCCGTCTAGCCTTGCATGTGTAAGCTCTGCTCTAATCTTTTTTTATATATAGTATATCTAAATACAATATAATAGTACTTGATTATCCAGAGCAAGACCTCGTCCGTCTTGCCTGGCATATGTGGGAGCTTGACCCCGTCCGTCTAGCCTTACATATGTGAGCACTACTCTAATCAATCGACCTATTTTCTATCTAGAATATACGTACATCTTTAACATCTTTAATTTTTGTACTAAATTCAAAAAGTGTTTCTGATCCATGCACGCGGTAGAAATTATGAAAGGTTATGGTAAGGGAATGAAGAATCATGAAATTTCGGCTTAATATCTCAAAAACTGAGACAGCTTAAAGCAAAAACCAGTCTGATAGAACAACTGTAAAACAAATAGTTGATTGGAAACAAATGATTGGGTAAAAATATAAAACTGGAAATCACACTGGAAAATGGGAGCGTTTTAAGTTTAAAATAGAATTATATAGAATAGATGTTCAGTTAAATATCTCGTGTTTTTTCTTTACTAACAAGATCGGCTTTGAGTTCTTCAATGTCAGCGTTTCTCGCTAAGAAGCCAAAAACTTCTGGATTAGGATAAGACATCTGTTTATCAGAATAGAGTAATCTGACACCAATATAATATGGAACATAACAATTTAGAGGAGTAAGATGGATTTGGGATATACAGAAAATAGTAATTAAAGAACAGAAGAACAAAAGAAAATAGGTAGAAAAAATGTAGGAAAAGTTCTCATAAACTAAATGCTTAAAGGCGTTACTATTTGAAACAAATTGAATGTTGGTAAAAAATTCCACCATGTAATTGCGATCACGAAAAACAATCTGCTGAAGTTAATGGAATTGTATCTAGGGATTAAAAGATTTAAGTTCATATTTGACCTATAATGAGATTTTCGTACAAGTACTATGACTCCGTGAATAAATAATCTTATGAAAGAGAATGCAATTACTTGTGTGTAGGTGACTTAGATGACATCGTCTTAATAATTCCTTATTACTAAATACTTACTTAACTAATTAATTACTTAATTGTTTTGAGAAGATAGTAACTTGGTCAAAACTTCTAAGACCAAAAACGTAGCGGGCCGCATTGTTAAACGCAACCAAAAGTTGTGCGCCGACCGCGAGTCAAGTTTAGAGGACACTACTTCTGAGTAGGTAATTATTGGCAGCATGAACTGCAGAACCAGTTTACGTCTAATGCACAAAATGGGCACAAAACCTTCAGTAACCGAAAGGTTGTGTAGCCCAAGAGTTAATGTGATCCTCGCATGACAGAGAGGAATTTATCATATATCCGACGTTGGTTACCTTGCTAACAAATTTGAGGTGAACATTACACTGCTTTACAAATAATGCTTTTGGAAAAATACCAAGAATGGCACATGTCTGGGCGAATTAGCTTGGACATCCAGAACACAAAAACCATTAAATCATCATTTATCATTTCATCCAAATTAACTTGCAGCTTAAGGGAGTATTCCTGGTTGGAAGGCTGTTTTTCGACCCCTTTTTGAAAAACTTCTCATTTGAAATCGCAGAGTTATTTAAATTCTGTTTTTGTTTTTTATTCAGAACATATTAAATTAAATAAAACATTTGTTTTCCTTTGTACGAGGGCTGTTCAAAAAGTTTTCGGCCTTCAAAGTTGGGCGTCTAAAAAAAGGTATGCTGCTTGCGGCCCGGATAACTCGGCTTCGGATCATCTGAAATGGAAAAAGTAAACGGCATTAGATTCAGTACAGATGTAATTCTGGGCCCTACCTCAATCATAATTTTTCGATCATTTTTTAAAAATGACGGTTATTGAAAAATTAAAAACCGATTCTGGGTCTTTAGCTAGCTTAGTGTAAAAAAAATAGAAAAAAATTGTTTAAAATCGTGATTGAGGTAGGGATCAGAATGGTGACAATTCTGCGTAGATTGCACTTCGTTTCATCAAAATCGGTGCAGAACTACGGGCGCAATCTGGGCCGCAAGCTCGAAAAATGTGGTTTCGAGATAAACGCGTTTAAGTGTGAAGTATTTTTTTGCATACAAAAAAAAAATTGATATGAAAAATTTGAGCATGTAGTTTTAGACAATTCGACAATTCTACGTCGATTGCACTTGGTTTCATCAAAATCGTTTCAATAGAACCGGTGAAAAGTTACTTCGGAGTTCAAAAACGTGATTTTGAAAAAACTCAAAGAAAATTTTAGGCAATAAAACATTTTTTTTTTTGTGAAATTTTTATCAAAGCTGTACTTTTCAAAACTGTATGCGCGTCCGGCTTATAACTCAATTCAAAGTGAACTAAACGCTGGCAACATTCAAATACCTAAGCTCTAAAGTGTGTATCCATTTATTTTTAAAATACGTATACAAACAAGTTATTACCTACAAAAGAACGCGTTGAACGAAATTCGGTGGTTGCTCCAAACCGTTGCATTCAAAAAGTAGCCAAATTAAGCAAATCGCATTTTGGCGAAAAGATTGCTGGACAAAAAAAGGATATCTTAATATATTTCGAATTTCAAAAAACCCTTTTAGCACGATATTTTCAAATATCCAAGCTATAAAAATATGAAAAAAAAAATTTTTAAAAATTTGCTTTTTAAACTTTTAAAAAATTTGCTTAACTTTTTTTCAGAAAAAGGTAAAATCAGGAAAATTTTATATTTCTGAAGTAAAGTGTATTCAATTACAAACATTATAAGGCTAATCTGGAAAAAATCAAATAAAATTAAAAAATCAAATTTAAAATTAAATTTTAAAAATATTTTGGTAGAATTAGTTTAATTTAAATTTCGGTTCTTATACTATATTTATACTCCAACCCGTACTGCGTAAGGGGTATATTACCTTTGTCATTGCGTTTGTAACGCCAATAGGGTGGAGTGGCAGGTATAGAAAAGGATATATATTAGATCATCCCACTTTTTAAACTTTTTCGAAAAGTTCTCGGGACTCGCTGGATTATGATTCTACTCTTATATTAACAAACAGTAAATGGTCGCGCAAAGCGCTTAAAGTGTTTTTGACTAAAAATTCATTATTTCGAATGAAACGATTTTAACCAATTTTCCTTTGTTAAAAAGCTAATCAAATTTGCCATCTTTAACTTTAACCAAAATGCATACAAAGAACTGCATTTTGTGAATTAGATTTTTTTTTTACAACTCTCCAAAGTGAAACTTTTTAGGAAATTAATACGGAAATTTGATGACTTCAACTTACATTACCCCGTGTTAAAAGGACATGACGAAGAATTTTTTGATTGTATAAATTTTGTATTTTGAGGATTTTCAAACCAACAGTTTTTTTTTTTAAATCAAACAACTATTCTGTGAATTTTCAATATTCAATATACTTTCTGTTCAAAATTGAACCGGACTGTGCGAATGAAACAACAACAGTCGTCATAAAGCTGTTTTTTTTTAAGGTTGGTAACACTGTTATAGGCTTGGGCGTTAATTTTTAGCGCGATCTTCCACGTAGTTTCTTTCTTATTGCTTTGTAAACAAGTTCACCTCGAGTCGGACCGAATTTCTTAATGGAAAAAAGTTGAGCAAAGAATGTATTTGATAATGTGTTTTGCCAACGGAATTTCTTGTCTAGACGCATTGAAAATGTTGCAGGAAGCCTATGGGGAGTCTGCTCAGTCACGTAAGCAGGCATTTGAGTGGTAAAAATTGTCTAAAGATGGTCGTACAACTTGTCTCCCCCATCTCATCCAGCTCCATCAATAAACGGTGAAAATATCAAAAAAGTAAAAAAAATTGTGTTCGAAAATCGTCGTGTGAGTGTGAGAGATATAGCTAGTGCGCTTGATTTATCGACTGGATCGGCGCACACTATTTTACATGATGTTTTAGGCATTCGACGAGTTGCAGCGCGACTTGAGCCAACGCTCAATATTATTTGAGTGTTTTAAAGTATTTGCGCAATATTTTGCGAAAGAGGCCAGTATTATGGAAAGGCAATTCATGGTATTTCCACCAAAATAACGCACCAGCACCATGATGCTCACACATCACGCATTGTACGCGATAATTTGACCAAAAATCATGTTAATATCGTTCAACAAGCACCATATTCGCCAGATATGACCCAGTGTAATTTTTTCCTATTCCCCACAACAAAACATTTTGAGACGATTGAAGTCATCAGAGATAATTTGCAGAGGGATCTAAAGGCCATTCCGAAATCAGCCCACCAAAAACGCTTTCAAGAATAAAAAACACGTTGACATATGTGTATCGCCTCCAATGGTGAATATTTTGAAGGTAATAAAGTAAATTTTGAAGAATGATTAACCGTTGTTGTTTTATTTGCACAGTTCATTTAATAAAAATAGAATTTAATAATGTTCAGAAAATACACTGTGGAGTTGTGTAGCCTTTTGAAAAAAAAAATCCGTACAAAGAATTTTCGAATCATAAATCAAAATTGTTAGTTTACAATTCCTCAAAATACAAAATTTATAAAATCAAAAAATTCTTCCTCTTGCTCTTTTAACGCGAGGTAATGTGAGCTGAGGTCATAAAATTTTCGTATTAATTTTCTTAAAAATGTCAATTCGGAAAGTTGTAAAAAAAAATTAAATTTTTGAAATTTTTTTCAAAATGCAATTAAACAAATGCATTTAAATGCAAATGTTTTCTTTTTCTTTTTTGAAGAAGAAATTTCTTGTTTTTTCGAAATGATGAATGTTTAGCCAAAAACCATAAAAGCCTTTTGCTTTTCAAATTCAATGTTTGAAGAGCAGAATTAGAAATCAACGAGTCCCGGGAACTTTTCGAAAAACTTTGATAAACAGGACAGTCTAATATATATTTTTTATCACTATCACCACCTGAGTCGTATTCCGTGTATCCGTCTGTCTACAGTCTGTCCGCCTGTCGACACGATTACAGCCGTAATTTTAAAGGTATCGCGATGAATTTTAAATAGTAAACATAAAAATATTTTAAATATCAACGTTGAAGTTTGAAAAAAAAGATGTTAACACAAAAATCGTTTTAAAAGTTAATTTTTTTAACCGAAGTCTTGTGGGGCAAAAAACCATCGTTTTAGTCGCTTCTTATACTCAAAACATATGTAAGAACTAAAACCGGAGGAGAGAGGCTCAGTAGTCTAACTCTCCTAAATGTTCTCAGGGATGTGGAAGTGAAAGCAGAAAGTGCTTTCAGCAGAAAGCAGGAAGTGAAAATTAAAGTTCAACTGCCGAAAAAAGTAAAATTAGTTTCATTTTTATATTATCCTTTTTAAAAGAAGACAACATTCTCTAAAGTTTATATATTTTAAAGGGTGACCAAAAGTCACTAACGTTTTTATCGTCACTACTTTTTTTGTGACAAACGAAGGGTACTAAATCTATGATAGCTGCCAACAGCAAGCATGGAGGCTTAGTCATGGAGAAATTCTCGGTCGAACAACGCGTACAAATTGTTAAAATTCACTACAAAAATAGTGCAAATTTTAAGGGAGACGGTTTGCAAAACCAACACTTCTTGGCCAACCTAACGCAAGCACCATCTCGCACCACTGTAGTCAATTTAATCAATAAACTTCAGTCCCTATTGTGGACGCAAAAAGGAGTTGTCGTCCCCATTGCGCACTTTCGGACGGAATCAGAAATCCAAGTGGTCATTGCAGCAATTGATCCGAAATTATACAAAAACGTCATGGAGAATTTCATGAAAACGGCTCACGTATGCAAGATTTATTTAAAAATTAAAATGTCAGTGACTTTTGCGACACCTTTTATAAAAAACTTTAACAAGTCTGTTTGCGCAGATATCAATCGTTTCTTCATAAACGATTTGTGATTTTGTTTCCTATTAATTGTGGCCCAAACTTTGGCTCTTGTAATTAACTTAACACCTTTGCTTCTTTTCATATACTATTTATTTACAAAAAAAGAATTTGTCGCCAGGCCATCGATCGAAAGCAACAAGAAAAAAAAAACTAAGCAGCGACTGAGACGGGAATAACAATAACCACAGTGGCTGACTGGAATTCGAAGTAACTGATTTCAATTGTGCTGCTGTTGTTATTGATATTCTCCTTTACATCAAACTGTTAACAATAGCAACAACACACATATGTACATACTGGTCCAACGAAAGAACTAGCAACCGTATGTATGTACGTATGTCTATTGATGCTGCTTAATTTGAATATGACAAACAAAATTAGGATGGCTCGAAATAAAATTATTATGGAAACTAATATTAACAAAATTAAAATTAATTATTATAAATGTGATTAGGGCGATCTTATCCAACATGCTCCCCCCGTTGAATGCCTGTAATTCAAACGTCATCTGGGAAGGGTAAGGGAGCCACCTTATGGATCGGGCGACGAAATAAGCCTTTGGTTGATTTTACTTCGACCACTCGAACTCGTCCATCAGGGCCGAATATAGGTTTGACTACTCGGGCCAATAGCCATTGCTGCGGTGGGGTGTTGTCCTCATGAATAATGACTAGTTGGTCTTCTTTGATGTTTGGCTGAGCGCTTAGCCATCTTGATCGTGTTTGAAGCGACTGGAGATAATCTCTGGACCACATTTGCCAAAATTGTTGCTTCAAAAATGATATACGTTGCCAACGAGTGAGTGATGTGTGTTTGGTGACATCAAAATGTTCATCGGGTAAAGCAACTAAAGATGTACCGATAAGCATGTGGCCCGGTGTTAAGGCTTCTCCATCATTGGGGTCATTTGACATAGGAGCAATAGGGCGCGAATTTAAAATAGCCTCAATTTCGATGATGAGCGTCTGCAACTCTTCAAATGTGAGATACGACTCGCCGATATTTTTGATGAGTAGTGTTTTTGTTGACTTTACCGCTGCCTCCCACAGCCCACCGAAATGTGGAGCTCGCGGCGGGATAAAGCAAAATTCAAATCGAGTTTGAACTGAATATGACTTAATTTCACGAACCACGTCTTCGCAAAATAATTTCTTTTTCAGCTCGTTCATTTTATTATGTGCCCCAACAAAATTCGTGGCGTTGTCACAATACAGACGTTGAGGTATACCACGCCTGCCCACAAAGCGTTTGAGACACAAAACGAAATTGTTTGTAGAGAGATCCGAAACTACCTCCAAATGGGTTGCTTTCGAAATGAAACAAACGAAAATAGCGAGATAAGTCTTGTAGGGTGACTTACCACGAATGCGATACGATGTAAGAAAAGGACCACAAAAGTCGACTCCAGTTATTAAAAACGGGCGTTGAGATCGAAGTCGATCGGCTGGCAGATTACCCATAATCTGTTCCATAAGTTTAGGTTTGTATCGAAAGCAGTGTACACAACTGCGAACTACTTTTCGAACCACGTCGCGTGCGTTGATTACCCAAATCTTCTGACGCAGGATGCCCAGTAAAACCTTTGGACCTGCGTGTAAATGGAGACGATGCAAGTGCTCGATATATAACTTGACAAAACGATGGTTTTTGGGCAATAATGCAGGAAATCGGGCGTCGTATGGTATTGGTGCATTTGACAAACGGCCACCAACTCGAAGTACTTTAATGGTGCTATTTCCAATTTTCATCTCGTGGACAAATGGCGATAATTTTTGCATGGATGGTTGCAATAAACTTCCTTTAGCCAGTGCAGAGAGTTCGTCTTTGAAATTGGCTATTTGTATATGAGCCACTATTCGCCAAAATGTATTCTCCAATTCATTCGGTTCTATTACTGCCAGGTCCTTGGGCTTCAACAATCGGTTTACTGGGCATCTGTTGAAAAAACGAAAGATATAAGTAACAATTCGAAGAATTTTAAAATAAGATGAATATTTATCGATTATCTGTTCTATGATGGGTGGTGCAATGTCACAGCATTTGAAAACAGCTGCCTTCCTGCGTTCAATTATTTCAATGTTGATGTCATCTCCTGTCTTTGGCCAATTTGATTCGTCTTCTCCAAGGAAAGCTGGGCCGCTGAACCATATTGTATTGGGTAGCTCTTGGGCACTGCAACCACGAGAAACTATATCAGCTGGGTTACTTTTAGAAGGAACGTGTCGCCAATGAACATCTCGAGAGTTTTCTTGTAGTTCTGATATACGATTTGCAACAAAACAGTTAAGAGTCGACGAATGCAATTTTAGCCATTGTAGCACTATTTTTGAGTCGGTCCAAAAATAGATTGTAGAGACGAATGTTTCGATTTTTGATTTTATTTTGTGCCACGTCTTACTAAGCAAAACGCTGGCGCATAGTTCAAGTCGAGGTAATGATTGGGCCTTGATTGGAGCGACCTTTGATTTGGCGATCAATAATGTTGATTTGTGCGTACCTTGGTCAAATACACGATAGTAAAGACAACAACCATATGCCCTTTCAGAGGCATCAGCGAAACCATGGATTTCTCCACATATGCCTGGAGCCGTAGCCACATATCGAGGTATTTCTATAGAATGGATGTACGACAAATATGCTTTTATTTGGAGCCACAATGTCATAAGATGATTATTCAAGGGATCATCCCAGCCAATATTCTGAACCCAAATTTCTTGCAGCAGGATTTTACAGCGAATAACTATGGGACTCAAAATGCCAAGTATATCGTAGATTTTCGAAACGAGTGACAAAATCGATCTCTTTGTAGGATTGCCAACGTCAGGCAATTCAAAGCGGTATAGAAAAACATCTTTGCCTGGTTTCCACGACATCCCCAATGTTTTGGTTACATCAAGCTCAGTCGGTTTTATCACGATCTCATCATCGTGATTCGATGGGAAGTAAAAATGTTGCTATTCCACTTAGCAAGTTCTAGACCATGCAAACGAAGTATGTGCAGCAATTCATTTTTAATCAATTCTAGAGTTTCGATGTTATCAGCTCCCGTAAGAACGTCATCGACGTATAGGTCTTCTCTTAGCACCTTCGAACCACTGGGAAATGTTGAGGAATATTTGTCCGCAATGACGAATAAGGAACGAATTGCCAAAAACGGTGCGGCAGATAAACCATAGGTTACGGTGTTCAATTGATAGACCTTTAGTTCCTCATCTTTGCTAGTCCTCCATAGAATGAGTTGGTACTTTCTGTCTCTTTGGTCGACGCGAAATTGTCGATACATTTTAGAAATGTCAGCAGTGAGAGCGTATTTGTGCAATCGAAATGCGAATAATGTGGTGATTAGATCCTGTTGAATTGTTGGGCCAACCATCAGGACATCATTCAAAGAGTAGTTCGACGAGCTACGAGCAGACGCATCAAATACGACTCGGATTTTTGTTGTTGTGCTTTGAGGTTTGAGCACACAATGATGTGGTATAAAATAATTTATACCATTCAACGAAGAATTATAGGGCGACATGTGCCCCAACGACAAATATTCGTCCATGAATTCGGAATACATGGACTTAATAGTAGCATCACGTTCCAGTCTGCGTTCGAGCGACATGAAACGTTTTCGAGCAACTTCAAATGACTCACCAAGGCAATCAGGTGATCTTCTGAATGGTAGTCTAACTTGAATTCTACCATCAGAATCGATACGTGTATTTTCGACGAAATGTTGCTCACATGCTTGTTCTTCTTCCAAATATGTTTTAGGGCCTTTTGCATATTCTTCAATTTCCCAAAACCGATTTAAAGTCTTATCCGCATCAACCTCGGCAGGGCCGATTGCAAGGTTGCACGTCATTGATGAATTAATGGAAACTGTATTTGATGTGCCACCGACAATCCAGCCGAATGTTGTATTTGTTAGGCTTGGTAAACCATTCCCAAGCGAAATACGTCCATCGAGCAATGATGCGAAGAATATTTCGGTGCTGAGAAGAATATCGATACGTTGTGGCTTGTAGAATTGTGGATCAGCTAATTCGATTGTTTGCGGTATCTTCCAGTGTGCTGTAACGATGTGATCCGCAGGCTGTTGTGCGGAAATGGACCTCGTAACTGCAAAAGACGAACTCCATTCAAATGAACTTATCCGGGATTTGATTGTGGCTTCAACCGAGAACTTTATTTGTGCTCTTACTTCACCGATTCCAGAAATTTCTTGGGCATATGGTCGAAATTTAAGTCTAAGCCTTTTCGCTGTCTCTTCTGTAATGAAATTTATTTCTGAGCATGAATCTAGAAGAGCTCTTACCGGTTGAAATGTGCCACAATTATCCTTGATGAAAACCACCGCTGTTGGAATTATTGCTCTCTTGCATGAGCTGGCTATTAACGCTACTGGGTTGTTACACTGAGCCACTGATGATACAGGTGGTACAGTGTTCGACGATGATGGACCTGCTTGATCAGGACTACTAAAAATATGAAGCATTGTATGATGAGACGAGTTGCAATTACGGCATCGAGATTTGGATTGACACTTCGAGACGATATGCCCTTTATGTAGGCAGTTGATGCAGAGTCCATTACGTTTTACGAAATTAAAACGTTCAGAAACCAAGAGCGAAGTAAACGACGGGCATGATGAAATATTGTGCTCTGCCGAATTGCAGTAGCAACAATTCGAATTTGAATTCACGAACGTATGTGCAGATCGAGTAAAAGCAGGTTTAGATTTACTACCTTTCGAAGTTTCAGCATTATCTGTTTTTCTTCCATGGCTCTCCAGAAATTGACATCGATGACTTAAACTGTCGTAACAGGTATCCCACGATGGCAACGTTTTGAAGTCTTGCTTCTCATCATAATTTATCCTTGTATCAGCGTCCACCTTAGACAACACCATATGAACCAAAATGGCGTTCATCACGTCTATTTCTGAGCCAAGCGACAACAACGAGCCACGAACGGCAGATACAGTGTCTATAATTTTTCGCAACGAAGCACTATCACCTTTGACCATTTTTGAAACGTTGAACAATGTGTCGATATGTTCCAAAAATATTAACACCTTATTGTCGTATCGGTCTTCTAGCCTCTTCAGTGCTTTCGGATAATTTTCATCCGATATTTGAAAAGGTTCTACAACTGCTAGCGCTGGACCCGAAAGACAATTAAGCAAGTAATTAAATTTATCAACTGGGGTCAGGGATTGATTTTCATGCACCATATTGTTGAACGTTGTCACAAATCTCTTATAATCGGCATATTTACCGTCGAAACGAGGCAGTTTTAGTGAAGGGAGACGAGACGAATTTGATGCACAAGCCACCGAAGCGTTGAGAAAGGTTTGGTCCACTGACATAGAACCACGATTTTTATTTAGCAAACCCAATAATTTTGCCTTTGCCGCAATAAAGATTTCCTCTAAATCACTTCTCGCGATATCGACGGGATTTAGTTTTTCGATTTGTCCCTGAATGTGACATAATTGCTTGAAATACGATTCTAAAATTTGTAAACGGCACTCCAATATGGTGGCATCGACTTTATCGCCATCTTTATCTACTTTTTTCTGAATATTTGAGATGTTTCTCTTCATATTTGCCCTTTGCTGTTTCAGTGACGCTAATTCTGAGCCACTACCTGCCCCATCTTCAGAGGCTGCATCGACGCCATCTTTCGACATTTTCAGTCAAGAGAAACACTCAACCGAAAAATCTTTATTTCAAATTAAGCGCGCCTTCAAATATATATTTACTGCACCTTGCAAATAAATATGTGTACACATGCGTGTGTGTGTGTCACGATTAGAGGTTTTGCCTAACTTTCTTAGCAAAAGACAAGAAAATTTAAATCGAGCCACTAAAACGATTCAAAAATCACCGTTGACACCTCTGCTAAGAAATCACGATTTGATTTCTTTCGAAAATTCTAAACCGATGGCACAATGACATAAAGCCGTTGCACGAAGATCGAAATGTATGTTGTTGTTGTCTAACCGCAAATTAGTTGATGCACTGATAAATCCAACGACGAAAAAACACCAAAAACTGCAGCTTCAAACGTTGTTATTCTCCGCACAAATTGTTTTAATTTTTATATTAATTAAATCACAACTTATATCACTGGCCGTCCTGTCACGGTCGCCAAAATGTTTGCGCAGATATCAATCGTTTCTTCATAAACGATTTGAGATTTTGTTTCCTATTAATTGTGGCCCAAACTTTGGCTCTTGTAATTAACTTAACACCTTTGCTTCTTTTCATATACTATTTATTTACAAAAAAAGAATTTGTCGCCAGGCCATCGATCGAAAGCAACAAGAAAAAAAAAACTAAGCAGCGACTGAGACGGGAATAACAATAACCACAGTGGCTGACTGGAATTCGAAGTAACTGATTTCAATTGTGCTGCTGTTGTTATTGATATTCTCCTTTACATCAAACTGTTAACAATAGCAACAACACACATATGTACATACTGGTCCAACGAAAGAACTAACAACCGTATGTATGTACGTATGTCTATTGATGCTGCTTAATTTGAATATGACAAACAAAATTAGGATGGCTCGAAATAAAATTATTATGGAAACTAATATTAACAAAATTAAAATTAATTATTATAAATGTGATTAGGGCGATCTTATCCAACAAAGTCTGTAAATAAAAAACTTAAAACATGGACGATGATATCATATGATGGCTGATTACTGTTGAATCCTAATACAAGAAGATTCAACAAAAAAAAAAAGAAACGTCAAAGCGCTAGTCGACAAGCATTTATTTAAAATTTTTTGATTTAGTGTTCATAAATATATGTACATAAAAATATAGTACAAGCACTGAAATCTAAATTAAACTTGTTCTACAAAATTATTTTTAAAAAAAAAATATTTTTCATCCTATTTGAATTTTTTCATCAGACAGGGGATAACGCTTTTAAAATGTTTTTTCCTTGTATTCTTAAAAATTGATTATGAATGCAAATATTTGCATTCAAATTTTTTACAAATTCTGTGAACAAAGTTTTTCAAACAGTGTTTGAATTGCTGGCTTAAAAATAGTAACAGCACATAAATGTTTGCTTTGCTTAGATATTTTTCAGCAAAATAAAAAACTTCGCTTTGAAATACTTACTTATCAAATCGTAAACAACCAAGCAAAAGCAAAGCGCAAATACGAAAAACAAATAAAGGGTGATTTTTTAAGAGCTTGATAACTTTTTTTTTAAAAAAAACGCATAAAATTTGCAAAATCTCATCGGTTCTTTATTTGAAACGTTAGATTGGTCCATGACATTTACTTTTTGAAGATAATTTCATTTAAATGTTGACCGCGGCTGCGTCTTAGGTGGTCCATTCGGAAAGTCCAAATTTGGGCAACTTGAATGGCGATCGCTATCGTTCGATGCTAACAAACTTTTTGTTGCCAAAAATGGAAGAACTGAACTTGGTTGACATGTGGTTTCAACAAGATGGCGCTACATGCCACACAGCTCGCGATTCTATGGCCATTTTGAGGGAAAACTTCGGAGAACAATTAATCTCAAGAAATGGACCGGTAAGTTGGCCACCAAGATCATGCGATTTGACGCCTTTAGACTATTTTTTGTGGGGCTACGTCAAGTCTAAAGTCTACAGAAATAAACCAGCAACTATTCCAGCTTTGGAAGACAACATTTCCGAAGAAATTCGGGCTATTCCGGCCGAAATGCTCGAAAAAGTTGCCCAAAATTGGACTTTCCGAATGGACCACCTAAGACGCAGCCGCGGTCAACATTTAAATGAAATTATCTTCAAAAAGTAAATGTCATGGACCAATCTAACGTTTCAAATAAAGAACCGATGAGATTTTGCAAATTTTATGCGTTTTTTTTTAAAAAAAAGTTATCAAGCTCTTAAAAAATCACCCTTTAAAAGGTAATTTTGTTTCAGCTAACTGCGCAGAAGGTTGTGCTTGAATTGCAGCAACTGCCAGCAATTAGTTTTCTTCGTTTTCTTTGGCTTCACTTTTTTTTATCACTCTAGTTCTTGTAGTCGAAAATCGAAAATGTTTGCTGTGCTTGATAAGCAAGCGATCAGATCATAGCTGTCATTTGCTGCTTCAGTCAATTAGTTTTTTTAAGTTATCTCATGGAAGTAGTTGTTAATTATGGCACCGCGTGCAAACAAAAAAATCATTGAAAAATATTTCAATTTCGTTAATGATCAAGCCGTATGTAAACTGTGTTCGCATTCCTTAAAAATTTATCGAATTTTTAATTTAAAAACACATGTAATGAAAGTGCATATTTGTGCGATTCCGTAAACAGTGATTCAGTGCTTTTATCGTTGCAAGTCGGCACGGTTCCCGTGGTCCTAGGTACACCAAGTTTTATTTACATTTATTTCAATATCGTACGAAAAAATTAAGAGGGTACCACATAAAAAAAAACAACTTCAACTTTTTTGGGACACTCTAATATACAGTGTTCTTATTCTTTTCTATACTTCATCTATAACTTTTTTTTCTTCTGATACAGTACCATATGCCAGGGACTGTAAATGCTTTTATTTAAAAAATTGGTTATCAACTATTTTTAATATTTTCTTAATTTAATGAAAATAGTGTTTTTAAGATCATAGGTCAGGTCATTCCAACCATTTTCCATAAATAATCAAACACACTAGAACTCATAAAATGAGTTCATCTATCTTTCAGTTTTTGTATTTTTTTTTTTCCTCAAAAAATAACTTTAATTTAAAAATGTCAGTTGAACTAAATTAATTTAAGACTTATTTTACTAGAAATCAAAGAAGCTTAATAGAATTTTAAAAATAGAAAAAACGGATATTTTCATTATTGAATGAACAAATATCACTTCGGTGTACTTAAAATCATATCCATTTATTCTTTTATATTTTTTAAACAATCTGTTATGTTCATGCCATTAGCATTTTAATAACCTGACACAATGTAACTATTAAAAAAAAATTTTTTAAATGTACTTTTATTTCAGGTGACTATTGAACGTTTTGAAACTTATTTTAGCCGATAACCGGATGAACCAAGATACGCTCGAAAATATATTGCTTGTTAAGCCAAACTTTGTATTTCTCGATTCAGTGCTTCGAATCGAAGCTTTGCCGTTGTTTGAAGAAGACGAACTCGAACAATACATTTTTTTTAATAATCTTTTATTATAATGTATTTTCTTCTTGAATTTAAAAAAATATTTAAATTTATTTTTATAACATAAAAATAAAAAATTACCATCTTTGTTCATTAAACATTTAAAAACAACAATCATTGCTTACAGCATTCTTATATTTTACTTATTTATTTACCTAAATTTACCTAAGCTTAAAAAAATGAATGACTGAAGCAGCAAACTACAACAATAAGTTGTGACGTAGTTTCAACAAAGGCTGAGGTAAAACTCAGCCACCCCAGGATCCTGTGAAAAGGCACACTAACTCTCACAAATTTTTTTTTAAAAATGAAAAGACGCAAGTTTTCCACAGAGTAATTCACAGAGTAACTTTAGAGAATACGTTATCCTTATTATAATCTCCTATTCATGCAGCTTCGGGTATTCGGTAGAAGGCTTGATAATCAATGTGGTATTAGGTTTGGTAGTCGGTTGGGTGAGCGGTCGGTAAACGCTTCGGTAAGCGGTAATTGGTTGAACTTGCTTCGGTGAGCAGTTGGTAATCGCTTTAGTAGGCGGTATCCGTTTCGGTAATCGGTTGGGAATTGCTTCTTTTTTTTTAGACTTAACCAGCACTCAGGGGATGCCCCCTATACATGCGAAAGCATTGTGTGTTGATTCGGAAGACGGGTGATAGTTAGTTGGAGGGTGGAAAGATGGAGTAGTGTCGATGAAGATTTGATTTAAATTTACACAGATTGAAACTGCCGGGAAACACGCTCACAGGGAAATTGTTCCACAATTTTACTGAGCGACCGAAGAACGAATTATCTCGGTAATGCGATGTTCTATTGGGCAAAGTTGCAATGGTAAAGGGATGGGCTTGGAGAGCTGCCCGAGTGGACCTAGGAAACACATGAGCTGGTGGCGTCAAGCCATGTATCTCCCTTGAACACTTCTCAAGGTAGTACCTGTACAGAAGGCTTAGGCAACTAACATTGCGACGATGCCCAAAAGAGTGTGGGAGAAGATGAAATATTTCCATCACCTATCAAATATATCGCACGTCTTTGAATCCGGTCCAGAAGCTCCAAATATGATCTTGAAGCCCCTGCCCAAATGTGCGAATTGTACTCCATTTTCTGCCTAATATATGAGGTATAGATCAAACGAAGATCAGATGGAGTAAAGTATTTCTTACACCGTTTTAAAAAACCAAGGCACTTGGCTGCTTCTTTTGACACATCAAAAATGTGATTATTCCACCGAAGATCTGCTTGTATTGAAATACCTAGAACGTCAAGAGCATCTAACTCCGTAAGATCTACACCGTTCATATTGAGGGAAGCTAAGGGGCAATTGATTCGCTTGTGGGTTAACAGACAACACTGGGTCTTGCTAGCATTAAACTCTACTGTATTAGCAAGACCCCACTCGGAGATTTTTCCCTAGTCATTATTAAGTGTGTTATTCATATCTTGCCTCTTCCTCTCAATCTCCAAAGAGCTCGGGCGTTTTTTAAATGAATATGAATGGCAAATGCCGTTGTCATCCGCAAACGAATGAATTGGGTTATGTGTCAACGACAGAGGTCGTTGATAAAAACCAGGAACAAAGTTGGCGATAGAACTGAGCCCTGCGGTACACCTGCGTTGATGGCGTGCTCTCTGGACGATATGCCATCGACTGCAATATGGATCGTTCGATTCATAAGAAAGCACATGATCCACCGAGCAATGTTACCACCGACACCATATGCAATAAGTTTAGACACGAGCGCTTTATGCCACGCTCGGTCAAATGTCTTTGAAATATCCAGAGCAGCAACTCTGCTCTCACCAAATAAGTGAACGCATTGGTTAAATTTTTCAGTTAAGAACGCCATAAGGTCACCAGTAGAGCGGGCCTTACGAAAACCATATTGACTGTCACTAAGCAATTCATTGTGCTCCAGTTAGTTCATAAGATTGAAGTTAATTAAGCTCTCCATAACTATGGTAAGCGGTAATCGGTTGGTAATCGCTACGTAAGAGCTTTCGAGCTACGTACGCTTTCGTTAGAGCGGGCCTTACGAAAACCATATTGACTGCCACTAAGCAATTCATTGTGCTCCAGATAGTTCATAAGATTGAAGTTAATTAAGCTCTCCATAACTATGGTAAGCGGTAATCAGTTGGTAATCGCTTCAGTAAGCGGTAATCACATCCGTAAGCTAAAAAGTAGTGCTCCTTTTTGTAAGTGGTAATTTGTTGGTAATTGCTCGGTCATCAGTTGGCAATCGCTTCGGTAACGTCTAAAAAAGGTGTAAAAGGAGTGCTCATTTAGTTCTAGTATGACATAATGAGTAGTAGTCGTGCAACAAGAAATGCCACGATAAGATCTTTTGTGCCGCTTCGTGCCAGTGAATGGCCTTGCGGTCAACCGAGGCAGCGACGTGGCTTTGCAAAAAAAAAGAAAGAGAAAAAATATTATTACCGGTGACGCCCCAGTGGCGTGGCAGCGAGTGCCTGCGTCGCAGCCCCGATGATTGACCTTGCGGTCAACCGAAGCAGCGACGTGGCTTTGCAAAAAAAAGAAAAGAGAGACACAAAATATTATTATAAACGACGCCCTAGTGGAGTGCAGCGAGTGGCTGCGTCGCAGCCACGATAATAGACCTTGCGGTCAACCGAGGCAGTGACGTGGCTTTGCAAAGGAAAGAAATAATACTAATAACTAACTACACTTAAAATAACCAAAAACCGCCTACCACTACCCCTGCAGTGGTTCGGTGAGCCGTTCGCCACCCACCTTGGACGATAGACCTGATAGTCAGCCGAGGTAGTGGCTACTGAGCTTAAGCTCACCTAAAAAGGAGTGCTACCTTGGCTGGGATTGTAGTGTCTATTTACGTTATTCTATAAAAGAACTATATGCGAATTATAAGTCGCCTGTTGTATGGCGTATGCAAAATAATGTTAACGGCTGGCTTATGGTTACTAGAGTGTTAGTCTTGTTGTTGTTTCTGTGTTGTCATGTTATAGCCTGGTGTAGTCATATTATTGTGGTTGTTGGTAGTTTTTATTGTCGTTTGTTTGTCGCTATAGTTGTTGCTATTTAGGTTACCCTATGCTGCATATATAAATTAAATGCTTATGATTGTGAGTTTAGCTAATAATAATTACTACGTGAATAATATTAACATTATATTACATATACTATACTGGTCGGTATAATCTATATTATAAAGCCGCATAATTATTAATAATTATTAATTAGTTTATGTTATCGGTGGTATTTATGTGGTACAATGTATATGGCATTTAAGTACACATAATATGGCACAATTTACATGGTACAATATATGAGCTGCTCAGAGCACATATGGTGTAAGTCCACTTTTAGTAGTTTTGAGAAAATGGAATATTTGGAAAAATTCTTTTTAAAAATTCGATGTATAAAGAACTCAGTTTTTCTTATAAGCTATGTGAAGAGCAAAAAAAGAGCTATTAATATCGTAAAAAATTAACTGAATAATACAAAAAATATAATGAAGAATTTTGCATACTTAACTGAACATTTTTTTTTTAATTTCTTAGTTCTGCTATAGAAATCTAATGTGAGATATTTTTAAGAACGTTTTGATGAGGAATGATAGCATTTAGTTCCGGAAGTAAAAAAAAACTTTTATCTAGTGATTATCTTCTATATATTTATTCCTGTAAGGGTCCCCTTATTCCAGCAAATCTACAAACACTACAGCAAAACTTTATATATCATTAGAAAGGTCTTGAGATGTAGGTAAGCAGAAAATTATTAAATTTTTGAAAAGTGATAGCGTTTAGCAGGTATGAGCGTTTAAAGTTGAGAAAATGGTAAAAAGACTTAAGACACGAACTCGCTCCAATGTGAATGAGAAAGTGTGATTTCCAAGGCGAAGTAGGGAAGTCCACCCGATTTTCGCGCCGTTATCACTAGTCTTCATTATTAAGGGAGATATAAAATGAATGGACTTACGCCACTTGTCCTCTGAACTATTTTTGAAATTTTTCATTTCCGCTGTAGAAATATAATTCGAGACATTTTTAATAATGTTTTGATGAGGAATGATAGCATTTAGTTCCAGAAGTCGAACAAAACTTTCTTCTAGTGATTATCTTCATTATTAACGGAGATATAAAATGAATGGACTTACGCCACTGTCCTCTGAACTTTTTTTGAAATTTTTCATTTCCGATGTAGAAATATAATTCGAGATATATTTAAGAATGTTTTGATGAGGAATGATAGCATTTAGTTCCAGAAGTCGAACAAAACTTTCACCTAGTGATTATCTTCATTTACAATTATATATGTCAGAACAATAACTAAGTATAACATTTTATTAAGAGATTACGTAAGCTCGGAGTTTCTAACCCGGAGTCATAAATAGGTTACATATTCCTCTTCACTTCTATGTACTTAACTCAATTTCTTAAAAAAAGGGACTTACGCCACTTGTGCTCTGAGCAGCTCATATATGGTATTTAAATAATCACGGTGTTTAGATATGTTTAGTTATCAAGATTAAAAGCTTAAATATATTTATATAAACTTAATAAACGCGTAACGTCACGTTACAAAGTTGTTGCTTGTTAAGCAAGCAAGCAAAAATTTTCAAACTATGCATTAACTCTTTCGACTGCAACAACTAGAGTGGCAAAAAAGTAAAGTCAAAGCAAAGAAAACGAAAACAACAGCTAACTGCTGACAGTTGCTGTAATTCTTTTTAAAGCATTTCATTCGGCTAACTTCGTAGCAAAACCATGTACCCAGTTTGTTGGAGCAATGATATTTTATTTCTTTTTCGCATTTGCTTCTTATTTTCGCTCATTTCTTTTTCTTAGTCATAGCGAAGCAATTAGACATGCATTGAAAATAGTCAAGCAATTTCAAACACTGGTTTAAAATACGGAAATTCCTTTTTTCAATTCCCGGGGAGATTTCATTCAGAATTGGACTGTATATTTCTAAGTTTTGGAGAGTAGAACTTATTGATACTCACTAGTTACCCCCATTTTTTTATGAAAGCTACATTTTTACTCCTTTGGATGCCGTTATCTTTTCACAATTATTTTTTTTTTTTTTTTTTGCTTGTTTTAGAGTACATCTTTTTGATAAATAAATGGAAAATGTTCCAAGAATGGGAAAAATTCCGAAAAAAGTTTAAAAAAATTAAGTCTATTTAAGCTATTGAGCTAAAAGTAAAATTTTACGGACGCTCAGGGACACTCAAAATTTCAGCAAATTTACAAAAAAATGGAACGGGGATATTGTGCTTATTGTATAATTGACAAGGACGGGCAACATAACATATTTCTTATAAGCCAACTTTAAGAACTAAATTATCAAAATTAAGTCTAACACGACCAACACCGCCTGAAATATACAATTTTTTTGATATTGATTTGTAAATATTAAAATTTTTGTTCCAAATTGTATCGCGAGAGTTATTGATGCGCAAACAAAAGCAAACTGTGCATCGCTAAGTTTTGTGATTAGTGTGACCACAAGTTTTTTGTAGAAATATGCATTTTGTTAAAAAAATATATGCTAAATATTCCATTTACAATTTTTATATTTCACAAAAATATTCCACTTTCAATTTAAAAGATACATATAAACAAAATTGATTACAGACATAAAAGAAACACAAAATCAAATTTTAAAAAAACAATTTGTTGATTATTACCAGACGTTAGAATTTAGAACAATCAGAATTTATAAAACATAAGTTAATACTAATAAAATGACATTAAAAAGATGTTAACGACAACACATATGTAAGTTCATTTGTACTTTACAAGTTTTTTCATGAATTATATGCTCTTAAAAATAGTTACATATAATTTTTTCTCACAGAAAAAACTTAATTTTTAAAACACAAACAAATAGTTGTATTAAATATCGTCACCTTAAATCTAAAAAGCCGTAACAACAATTTTAATTGTTTATAGGAGAAGACAAAATCGTTTTAAAATTGGACATATTTCCGATGTTAAAGCCAATCTTTGAAAAAATATTAAAAAATTCCTATTTTATAAACGAAATTAAGAATAGGGGACGACTTTTATACCTAATATATGTGCTTTTTCATCAAATTGTTTTTGGCTTCTCATATGAATAATTAAAACGTTATGGTTTTTTTGATTAAAATTAACGATATACAATGCACAAAATTAAAATTTAAGGTACAGCTTCGAAATCAATAATTAAATTGTTGCTTGTATTATTATCATAGAAATTCGTAGTCATAAATTTATTTATTAAGCTATCAACTATTTGGTAGGAATTGCAACACTTTTTTTTAAATATGTAGCCATGTTCAAACACGAAAAATCAAATTATTTTATGTTTTACAAGGTGGTTTGGAGATGAAAAAATATAAAATGTCGATAGCAAAAAAATAATCATTTAGTAATTAAATAGTAATTTTTTATAGTAATTTTTGTGAATTCTGGAAAATAAAGGAGTTTGAAAATAAGAAAGTGAAAAATATTCCACTTTATATGCTGCATATTTTTGAAAACAATAATATGCTTACCGAAGGTAAAATATGCCAAAGTGGAATATAATATTCCACTCTGATCACACTGTTTGTGATGCTTTGGCATTTTATTTGCAACAATGTCCGACATCAAAGAGTATGTTTACATAACATAATTGCTGTCTTTAATGTATTTTGTAACTAAATTTATCACTATTAAGCAATTATTATTTATTCAGGTATTTTCTGCATCAGAAAACCCGCCATTTTCAAAGCAATCGATTTGTAGAAAACGTGTTCCAAAACGTCAAACTGTATACAATGTTTTCTTACAAAGTTTATGTAATACAGTGTTGCTTTGCATTGATACGGTAGCTAAACCGCATCATTAAAAAGTATTTTGATGTTAAGGAACTCAGCCTTCCTTTATGATGATAAATTGATATTCAAATCCTAAACTTAATAAGTGTATACTCAAATTTGGGTATAGCAATATTTTTCTCTTCTTCTATTATAAAATTAATGAATTTACGTGTGCACTCACATATGTACCAATAAATACATAAAAAAAGCTCACAATAAACTCTTTTGTATTTCCAGTATAAAAGAATATAATAGAGTATATAAAAGAGCATATATAGATTACGAATATAAGCTCAATTTTGTGAGTAACTGTATATACTTCTCTTTACCTGTCACGCATTTTAAAGGCATTACAAACGTTGAGACAAAATTAATATACCACCCATGCAGTACACGTCGGGGTACAAAAATGTGTTGTATAATAACTAATTTAAACTTACTCAGATAATATTTGATATCATTTTCCAATTTCGGACTTGAAAGAACAGTATCAAAGTCTACAGGAAAAGTAAATACTTCCCAATCGTACTGATCTGGCAAGGATGATGTAAGAGCATTAAAAAGTTCTGGTACACCATCAAAGTCCTCAACATGGGACTTTTTTGACAAAGAGTTTCTTGTGTCATTTGGTTTCGGACACAGCTCTGAAAGAAAAAAGTATAAGAAAAAAGTAAAAACATTGATTATAACTGTAGTCTGTGATTCTTAATTATTTGGGGATTTGCAATATTTTTATTTACATGTTCTAACTTTCTTATATTGTACAACTTCAAAAGTATATGATAACAAAAACATGAATATAAGGTGTACGTTAGAGCTTTGTAGGTTCGAATTTCGCAATAACTTATTTATTTATTTATTTTATTTATTTTATTTATTTTATTTATTTTATTTATTTTATTTATTTTATTTATTTTATTTATTTTATTTATTTTATTTATTTAATTTATTTAATTTATTTAATTTATTTAATTTATTTAATTTATTTAATTTATTTAATTTATTTAATTTATTTAATTTATTTAATTTATTTAATTTATTTAATTTATTTTATTTATTTTATTTATTTTATTTATTTTATTTATTTTATTTATTTTATTTATTTTATTTATTTTATTTATTTTATTTATTTTATTTATTTTATTTATTTTATTTATTTTATTTATTTTATTTATTTTATTTATTTTATTTATTTTATTTATTTTATTTATTTTATTTATTTTATTTATTTTATTTATTTTATTTATTTTATTTATTTTATTTATTTTATTTATTTTATTTATTTTATTTATTTTATTTATTTTATTTATTTTATTTATTTTATTTATTTTATTTATTTTATTTATTTTATTTATTTTATTTATTTTATTTATTTTATTTATTTTATTTATTTTATTTATTTTATTTATTTTATTTATTTTATTTATTTTATTTATTTTATTTATTTTATTTATTTTATTTATTTTATTTATTTTATTTATTTTATTTATTTCATTTATTTTATTTATTTTATTTATTTTATTTATTTTATTTATTTTATTTATTTTATTTATTTTATTTATTTTATTTATTTTATTTATTTTATTTATTTTATTTATTTTATTTATTTTATTTATTTTATTTATTTTATTTATTTTATTTATTTTATTTATTTTATTTATTTTATTTATTTTATTTATTTTATTTATTTTATTTATTTTATTTATTTTATTTATTTTATTTATTTTATTTATTTTATTTATTTTATTTATTTTATTTATTTTATTTATTTTATTTATTTTATTTATTTTATTTATTTTATTTATTTTATTAATTTTATTTATTTTATTTATTTTATTTATTTTATTTATTTTATTTATTTTATTTATTTTATTTTTTTTATTTATTTTATTTATTTTATTTATTTTATTTATTTTATTTATTTTATTTATTTTATTTATTTTATTTATTTTATTTATTTTATTTATTTTATTTATTTTATTTATTTTATTTATTTTATTTATTTAATTTATTTTATTTATTTTATTTATTTTATTTATTTTATTTATTTTATTTATTTTATTTATTTTATTTATTTTATTTATTTTATTTATTTTATTTATTTTATTTATTTTATTTATTTTATTTATTTTATTTATTTTATTTATTTTATTTATTTTATTTATTTTATTTATTTTATTTATTTTATTTATTTTATTTATTTTATTTATTTTATTTATTTTATTTATTTTATTTATTTTATTTATTTTATTTATTTTATTTATTTTATTTATTTTATTTATTTTATTTATTTTATTTATTTTATTTATTTTATTTATTTTATTTATTTTATTTATTTTATTTATTTTATTTATTTTATTTATTTTATTTATTTTATTTATTTTATTTATTTTATTTATTTTATTTATTTTATTTATTTTATTTATTTTATTTATTTTATTTATTTAATTTATTTAATTTATTTAATTTATTTTATTTATTTTATTTATTTTATTTATTTTATTTATTTTATTTATTTTATTTATTTTATTTATTTTATTTATTTTATTTATTTTATTTATTTTATTTATTTTATTTATTTTATTTATTTTATTTATTTTATTTATTTTATTTATTTTATTTATTTTATTTATTTTATTTATTTTATTTATTTTATTTATTTTATTTATTTTATTTATTTTATTTATTTTATTTATTTTATTTATTTTATTTATTTTATTTATTTTATTTATTTTATTTATTTTATTTATTTTATTTATTTTATTTATTTTATTTATTTTATTTATTTTATTTATTTTATTTATTTTATTTATTTTATTTATTTTATTTATTTTATTTATTTTATTTATTTTATTTATTTTATTTATTTTATTTATTTTATTTATTTTATTTATTTTATTTATTTTATTTATTTTATTTATTTTATTTATTTTATTTATTTTATTTATTTTATTTATTTTATTTATTTTATTTATTTTATTTATTTTATTTATTTTATTTATTTTATTTATTTTATTTATTTTATTTATTTTATTTATTTTATTTATTTTATTTATTTTATTTATTTTATTTATTTTATTTATTTTATTTATTTTATTTATTTTATTTATTTTATTTATTTTATTTATTTTATTTATTTTATTTATTTTATTTATTTTATTTATTTTATTTATTTTATTTATTTTATTTATTTTATTTATTTTATTTATTTTATTTATTTTATTTATTTTATTTATTTTATTTATTTTATTTATTTTATTTATTTTATTTATTTTATTTATTTTATTTATTTTATTTATTTTATTTATTTTATTTATTTTATTTATTTTATTTATTTTATTTATTTTATTTAATTTATTTTATTTATTTTATTTATTTTATTTATTTTATTTATTTTATTTATTTTATTTATTTTATTTATTTTATTTATTTTATTTATTTTATTTATTTTATTTATTTTATTTATTTTATTTATTTTATTTATTTTATTTATTTTATTTATTTTATTTATTTTATTTATTTTATTTATTTTATTTATTTTATTTATTTTATTTATTTTATTTATTTTATTTATTTTATTTATTTTATTTATTTTATTTATTTTATTTATTTTATTTATTTTATTTATTTTATTTATTTTATTTATTTTATTTATTTTATTTATTTTATTTATTTTATTTATTTTATTTATTTTATTTATTTTATTTATTTTATTTATTTTATTTATTTTATTTATTTTATTTATTTTATTTATTTTATTTATTTTATTTATTTTATTTATTTTATTTATTTTATTTATTTTATTTATTTTATTTATTTTATTTATTTTATTTATTTTATTTATTTTATTTATTTTATTTATTTTATTTATTTTATTTATTTTATTTATTTTATTTATTTTATTTATTTTATTTATTTTATTTATTTTATTTATTTTATTTATTTTATTTATTTTATTTATTTTATTTATTTTATTTATTTTATTTATTTTATTTATTTTATTTATTTTATTTATTTTATTTATTTTATTTATTTTATTTATTTTATTTATTTTATTTATTTTATTTATTTTATTTATTTTATTTATTTTATTTATTTTATTTATTTTATTTATTTTATTTATTTTATTTATTTTATTTATTTTATTTATTTTATTTAATTTAATTTAAGCGCTTACAAGAATAAACTTATAGTTAAGCACCGATTACATATTTGGCGATAAAAATCAACAAAACAAGCAAGATCTAAAACACAATTTTAAATAAAATTAAAGGTTAAAATTACAAATACAAAAATGAAAAAAAAAATAATAACCGTTAACAGTTTAGTAAAATTGAACCAAAGATATTAACTTAAATTTATGAAAAAATATAAAGAAAAAGAAAACAAAAGAAGAAAAAATATTAAAAAGAAATTAGGAAGAGAAAAATCTAAGTTAGAGTGAAGATAAATGATCTGAAAGCTTAGATTTAAACCAGATTGCATTGCAAATACGCTGTAAATAGGATGGAAGCGAGTTCCAAAGACGTATTGAATTAACAAAGAACTGCCGTTCCAACGCCAAGCAGGCATGTCTAGGTTGAACTAGGTTGTTACCGCGCTGAGATCTTAAAAACTTTAATTTTCCATATAAATACGGAGGTTCCTTACTAAAAATAATTTTATGCAAGAAGACTAACGCCTTCATGTTCAAAACATGGTCAAAAGTCATACCGAATATTTGTTTAGCATACTGTGATATGCGGTCAGTTCGTTTAAGTCCAAAGACATAACGAGCGATGTTATTATAAGCAACGTTCAATTTGCGCTTACTTGCAGAATCACAGTATGCAAAAATTTCAGAACCGTATAGTAAAGTGGGAACGAGATATGTTTTTGCCAGTAGCATTCTAATGTTAAAGGGGGTAAAATATTGTGTAGCCCATAGGCTTCTGAGCATACCATAGATTTTTCCTACAGTGATGTTGACATGATTTGCTTAATCCAAAGTGCTGTTGAAAGTAATGCCCAAATTTTTTGCCGATTTTACGACTTCAATACATGATCCATTTAGTATAACTTGCGGTAGGGTCGAGGTGAAATTATGTTTTCTAGCTATGATCAAGCATTTAGACTTATTTGGATTAAGACATAAACCATTAGCAGATGCCCACTCATTAATTTTAAATAGATTTTCGTTCAAACTTGCAACACAGGAGTGAACATCAGACTTGCGACAGCTAGTATACAATTGCACATCGTCAGCGTACATTTGTATGCCACATCGATGCAGAACAGAGGGTAGGTCGTTTATGTAAGCCGAGAAAAGAAGCGGACCCATTATAGAACCCTGAGGTACGCCACGGTTCACGCTTAAAAAACTTGAGGTCGCGCAACCGATATTCACTGCTTGTATTCTATTAGCTAGGTATGAGCTCATTAGTCGGGTAGCAGCTGCGAAAAAAACCAAACATGCAAGACAATTTTGAACATAAAATTTTGTGATCGACCGTCTCGAAAGCTTTCAAGTGATCAAGTAGAATCAAAAAACTAACTTCATTTCGATCAAGATTATTTCGTATTTCGTCGGACACGTCTAGTAGAGCAGTTACGCAACTGTGTTTTGGTCGGAAACCTGATTGTCTGTCAGTTAAAAGTTTGTTACACAAGAAAATTTAATTGTCTGTTTATACATAAGCGATTCAAAAACTTTCGATAAATACGGCAAAATTGCTATGGGACGATAGTCGTTTCCAGTTTTAGGAATGGGAATTATCTTTGCCTTTTTCCAAATAGCGGGGAATTCCGATTTAGTTATTATTGTGTTGAAAATGTGCTTAATGGTAGAAGTACGGGTAGAAGTAATTTGACAAACTTTGGATGAATTTCATCGAAACCGACAGCATTAGATTTGATATCTAAGCAACTTCGAACTATTTCGGCATTTTCAATGCGTTGGAAGCTAAAAGAAGAGTTTAAGCTAGAAATTCTTTGAAAGTAACGAAAATAGTTTCCATTTGGCGTCGGCATTGGAATATCAATAAATTTAATATTTAGAACCTCAACATTTACGCTAGTATCAGTGGGTGGAGAAGTTCCACCAACTCCGATTTGCCGAATTATGCTCCACTTCTTTTTGCAATCTATAGCCGAACTAAATTTGGTTTCATAGTATGCCAACTTGGCTACCTTCACCGCCCTGACTACATCTTTTCTACATATTCGGAAAATATTATATCGTTACGGTGTTTTCTGACGCTTCCATTTGTTGTATGCTACATCACGATTCTTGATTAATCTTTTAATCGAATTTGAAAACCAGGGCCTTTCATAATGTTTGAGTACTTCAGTCTTAAGTGGGACGTGTTTTTCAAATAAAGTGTTGACATTACGTTGTAAGAATTGCAACTGATCATTTACTGATAGCATGGTAAAGATTACTGTCCAATCGACAAGACTTAACTCAGCCTGGAGTGAATTATAATTAATATTTTTAAAATCGCGATAAGTTATTTTTTATTCCGGTACAATCAGCTGGAAATCATAGCAGAGGAAAATAAGGTCATGCTTGGAAAAAACAGGAGCAGAGAGTTGGTCATAGAGTAAAACTTTATCACTATCGCCGACAAAAAAGAGGTCTAGCAATGTATTACGACTTTCGGAGAAATGCGTAGGTATAGTATAGTTAGGCGACGTAAGACCAAGGGAACACATGTCCTCAGCTAAATGGTTTTCTACCAGTAGATCGCTATTGAAATCACCACATATTATAATCTCATCAAAAGAGTTTGCCACCGACTCTATTTTCAGCAATAAGTTTTCTGTATTGATGTTACGATTTGGCCTATAGACTGCGCCAATAAGCAGTTTCTTAAATTCATAAATTACATCAACAAATAGGAACTCAATGTCATCATGTAGATTTGATTTACTCACACAATTGCATGTTATACCATCTTTAACAAAAATAGCAACACCACCAGCATGAGACGTTCGATCGGCACGAAATGTTCTGTAACCCTTTACACTAAAGACAATATCCTGAACAGAAGGCTGAAACCATGTTTCGGACACACAAATTACATCCATACCTGAATTTTCAAATATGTACCGAAACTCATCGATTTTATTATTCAAGCTTTGCGCATTAAGGTGACATACCTGTAATCCCTTAGCCCGCTTGCTTAGTATTCGAACTAAGGCAAAAATATTGTCCTTGGAACTACCACGATTATAATTACACAAACTCATCACGGAGATAAATTATGTTGAACAGACGTGTATTTAAAGCGCCGGTGTTTAAATTGTTATAATTATAAAACAATATGGAGTACAGAAACAGAACGAAGAAAGAAAACGAAAGAGATAGGAAAAGGAAAGATAAATTAAATGATGCAAGAAAATTCGGCTCAGGCAGCAGCAACTTCATCAACCTCATCATCAGGACTAGTTTCATAACATTTTCCAGCAGAAATAACAGCACTTTGTAGTTCACTTGTATTATTGACGAGAATACTTGGAGAACCTTTGTGTAGACGGATGTGCACACAGCCTCTGATTGTGAAAGCATTATAAACGCATTTACGTCTTTTAGCCGCATGTAACAGCTTTCTCGTGTCAACGCTTAGGCACTCATGAATGTACACATTCTGATCGGACTCAAAACCAGCATTTCTGAGATTCACAGCTTTCTTAGAACGTCTTCGATAATCACCAAATGCTTTTAGAACCCGATTGCGATCGTGAGGAGTGTAAAACTTGACGATTACAGCGGGATTGTAATTTGGATTATTCGATCTGGGCTTTATACGAAAAATATCTTTTAGTTGTGGTGGTGGAAACTCGATAGAATGACAGACAATATTGAAGATACCCTTAATATTTTCGTCTGCCTTGAATGGTACTCCAAAAAAAAATGCATCTGTAGTGTTATTGTTGTTTTTGTCGTTGTTAGTGTTTGATGTGGGGGAGCATCGTTTCAGATCTTCAGCTAGCACATCACAGCGCGAGGTTAGAAGTTCGATGCGATGTTCAAGAGAGCTGAGTTTTAAATCATACTCATTAAATTTCTCTTTAATAGTGGCGACTTCGCTTTTGACTTGAATACTTAATTTAGTTTCAGTGTTTGCTATCTCACTCAAGAGGCGATTGAAAATGCTGTCGGAGTGCTTTTGAAGTCGAGCCTCTAGCTGTTCTATTTCAGCCTTTATCTTTGCACTCAAACGATCTTCCAATGCATTGAGTGCAGTGCTAAATGAAGTCAAACTGCCACTCTCTGACTTCGGTGTATTTTCGTTATTTGGACGAAGGCCTCATTGCCGTAGTTGCTCACGCGTTAGTCTTTGCGTCGGTGTCATTTAGGGCGTTAGAAGCGAACACGATAACTGCAGTGCATGTAGCTTTGAATTATATATATTTTTATAATTGTTTTTTTTTTAAATTGTTGTTGCGTTTCAAGCCACTGACGGCGCCGTTTGATCTTGCAAGCGAATTGTTCTTGTGTTGCTGGGGTTTTTCTTTTCTTTGTTTAATAGTTTCTTAAAGATTTTAGAGCAAAAAATCAACAAAAAAAAAAAGGCTTTTATTAAAAATTCGATGCGCACAAAAGAAAACACGTCAGCTCGCCGAGAAATTTTTTGAGAAGTATGAAGCATCAAAATTATTTCATATGAATATTGAGATACGAATATTTCAAAAGTTAACGTATCAACTTTGGTGGTTGTCGTAAATAAACTCGCAAAAATTATTTCGGTATTTTCGTTTCTACCAAAAAATGTTGGTTTTTTCATTCCCTCTTCTTTTTTCGTGTTCGATTGTAAAATAAGTGCAAACAGGTGAAAAAATCTGTGTTCGTTTCTTAAAATGTTACATTTAAATAGGGCAACAAAGGCACATTTCTTGCCTTGCAAAACTTTATAAGGGGAGAATGTTGCCCTGAAAATCAGCTTATTTCTTTGAACGAAAATATTATGAAATACGTGTGTTAGACAAGGATACGTATATGCGTACATAGCTTGACACTTTTGCCATTTAACTTTATTAAGGCTGTGTGCTACTCGGAAACTTTTCACTCGTGGTAGGAAAGAAGTTACTCAGTTGAATACAATTTAGGTCTGTTGAAATAAAATTGTCATTTTTGCTGTGCCAAAAGAACGATGAAATTTTGACAACTAGAAATTTTGGCGTTTTAGATTTCGTTAGTGTATTAGAGAATTTAATTTATTTTGCAAAATTGTTGATATAACTGAAAATGAACAGAATTTTACGCAAATATTTTCAATTTATGGTTGCTTTGCTGTCGGAAGCAAAAAGTTTTGAACTTCTTTATGACTTGATGCTTTTTTTTAATGAAGTACTGCTTTTGCTTTTCTGCTCCGGACAACTACCTAAAACATTATTCCTTTAAGCATATTACCTATATTCGGCCAAGTGGTTATTCCGAAACATTAAATGCCATTTTCAACGGAGACAATGCACAAATGCATTTAAGAGTGTCTGCTAGCTCTTTTCGCAAAATTGTGGAGTTTATTAAAGCGAAGCATCATGGATGGTCAATAGAGTATGGATGAAGTGGATGCAGCTATCGAGTAGCAAGTGGCTTTATGGGATTGCGGACAGTATGAAATATAGTTCTACATATTACGTAGAACTTCCTTTGCTGTTTTTTTGGGATTTCCATTATTTTTCAATTCTGTGTGCTTTTTTAATTTATAATTAACTAAAAAGTTTAGCTTTCATTCATTTTACTTTAGTTATTTTAAGCGCGAACTTACAATTGTTTTTTTTCTAATTATGCTTGTGTCAAAAATTCTCTTGCCGATTGTCAAAATTTATACTAGCCGCTGAGGATACATGAATTTTTGACAATCATATTCACCTCGCAAGTGCCAAATATTCTCATTCAGACTGTCAAAATTAAATCATCCGAGTGAAAAGTTTCCGAATAGCACACAGCCAAAAAATATTTTTATTAGTACATTGGCATATTACAATAATTGCTTATTTTTTGCTTAAAATTATTTAAAGGACATGTTGGAGTCTTCAACATTAGGTGTGTTTCCGTACTCTACACTGTGTAAGATTTGTGAGAATAGTTGCAAAAGTATGGAAACAGCTTCTAGTAAGTTTCAAGCACAAAACAGCTGATTTTGACTGCAGACATGTCAAACGTAAATTGCGCCAATTAAAATTATCGTAAATTTGTTTGTGAAGTTGATGCTTGTTCTTCTTGATGCTTGTTCTTACTTTACTCGGAGTCTTGAGTTCTAGCACTCTCTGTGCACTTTGTATGCTCGAGAGAGCGGTTTTATGCTTGTTCTTCTTCTCCCATTTTAAGCACAGAAAGTACGGAAACAGAAAATAGTGTCCCACAAGTTACACAGTGTGAGTACGGAAACACACCTATTATCATCGAAAGATTTTTTTTTCTTTCCATTTTATTTGCAATCTATCAACTAGGACAATAAGCAAAAATGTTGTAAATATTATAAGAAAATACATACAAAAGTTGATCTCCATTGAGAACATTATTTACAAAATATAACTTGAATTCAATTTAACTTAATTTTATTTAATTTTAATATTTATGTGCAAGAAAAGAAACTAAATAACTATTTTGTAGAATATATATACATGTGTGCGTATTTACAAGATTTTTAAGATTTAATAATCATTTTCTAAAAGGCAGGTCCAAAATGTGGTGCCTCTTAAGTCACCTGGCTTCATCACTATCATCAAGTAGACAAATAACTGGAGGATTTATGTTACATGGTTGCTTAACCTATCTAAGTATCTCGAGCTAATACTTCTGATCTCGTCCTTAACCATCAGAATGTTTAAGTCCTTATGAATTGCTTCATTTGAAATAAACCATGGTGCGTTGGCTATTAGTCTAAGTGTTTTAGACTGGTATCTTTGGAGTATTTCAATGTTGGAGTTGCTCGCTGTTCCCCAAATTTGAACCCCATAAGTCCATATAGGCTTAAGGATAGATTTGTAGATTCTAAGTTTACTTTCTATTGTAAGCTCAGATTTTGGTCCAAGTAGCCAGTAAAGTTTTTTATTTTTGTTATTAAGCCATTGCCTTTTGGCCTGTATGTGATTTTTTCATGTGAGCCGCTTGTGCAGATGTAAGTCCAGATATTTAACAGTTTTTTTTTTTTGGGATGGTAAATCCGTAGATTTTAATAGGGCGTCATTTTTCTCTTCTCATTGAGAAAGTAATATGTTTATGTTCCATTTCTGCAGCCAGCTTTCAATTTTATTAATGTGGCTTTTCACAAAGTCAGAGGCAACAGAAGGTGTTTCATGAGTTGCAATAACAACCATATCATCTGCATATGTTGATATTAAAGTACCATTAGATGATGGCATATCAGACGTATAAATAGTATAAAGTACCGGACCAAGTACACTTCCCTGAGGAGATTTATAACTTGTATGTTTGAAATCTCCTCTCCAGTTGTAACATGAAAAGTGTGGTTTTTTAAATACGGATTAATAATCATACATATAATAGTAGGGATGGGGAAGAAGTTTCTTTATTTTGTCCAATAGTCCAGTATGCCACACACGATCAAAGGCATGTTGACTATCTAAGAATATAGATGAGCAGTATCTTTTTGTTTCAAGGTCATCGCGTACAGTTTTAATTGTTCGATGACATTGTTCTGACGTACCATGATTGAGCCTACACCAGAATTGATATTCATGTACGATGTTAGAGATTCCATGACTGGTAACATTCTACGTAAAAATATTTTTTCAAACATTTTGGAGAATATAACCAATAAACTTATTGGACGTTAATTAATTTTCAGGCTTGTAGGATTTGTTAATCATTTGTTAATTTGGTCATATCCAGGTGATTTTGATTTTTCAAATTTTTACTTTCATTGGAGACTTCATCTGGTCGTATATGCTTTAAGGACGAGCCATTTGGCAAGGAGCATCCAAAAATTCAGTAATTTTACTGACTTCAGAAGCACTCGCTACAGAATAAGGTTGAAATATATTACAAAGATGTTCAGAAAATGATTTGGCTTGGCTTTTATCACTTCGGTGCCATTCGTTGTTTTGATCTCTAATAGGAACTTTTCGTCTAAGTGGCCGTTTAAGATATCTTGTGGCTTTATCATATTTTGTTGGATTAAAATTTTTCACATAATCTTTAAATGCCTGGTTTTTTATGTCAGCAAGATGTTCTTTAAGATTTCGATAAGCGTGCCAGATTTTTCGGAGTCTTTTTTATTTCTAAGCATTTCTGCAACTTCATTTGACAGTTTCACTGAGTAGAAACTTTTTTGTTTTTTATCCGGCCTAGACAAATATGCGGCTTCGTAAATGACATTAGTGAAGTTCTGAACACGTGTCTAATTCATAACTTCATTTTATAGATATGTTTAAGTTTATATTATTGTCTATACAGTATTGAAAAGATTTTATATCAGCAATATTTGGAAAACTACTGTAGTCAATAATAATTGGGGAATGGTCAGAGCTTAAATCATCCGAGTGAAATGCGTTAAGTAGAGACTGTGGTATACAAGAATAAACTGCAAAAACCATTAGATCTGGAATCTTCCTTGGATCTGTTGGTCAGTACGCTGGCTTTCCTGTAGATAATACTGAGTATTTCTTGCTGTTGATACATTCATAGAGCGCTCTGCCCTTTGGATTGATTAGTCTGGAGTCCACCAAGGGTGTTTGGCATTTTAGTCTCCACCAGCAATAAATTTTGCACCTAGACCTTGAAAGAAATTTTGAAAGCCTACACACTTAAGGCTATCTATCTAGGAGGACAGTTGATAGCACTGAGTACTATTGGAGCGTTTTGACAGATTATTTTAATGCATGACGCTTGGATTGACTTTGTTTGAAAGCCTTCGTACCTTATTTTAGATTTTATTAGTAGTGCAGAATTATACTTATTAGAAAATAATGATAAATGATGACATTACAATTAGCTATGCAGTAGATAATAGCATTGTTTTCTAATAAGTATAATTTTTTTAGTGGATCCAACTATTTTATTTTTTAAGATATTGTTTTCTATTGAACACGATGAACTGTTTTGTTCACCGCTGCGTGTCTAGTTTCTTGTTACCTTAGACACCCTTTTGTGCCCAAGCTTTTGGTACTTGTGCACAAATGTTTTTTATTGAACACGATGGACTACTTGGTCCACCGCTGTATCCAGGCTCTTGTTACCTAGACAATTGAATCCTTTAATTCCTTGTACTTGTTACCTGTTTTGTGCCCAAGCTCTTGGTACTTGTGCACAATTTTGGGTTTAAACAAACTGAGAAACTACCCTCCTTCACTAGTAAAAGATAACTGAACTTTATTGAATAAGATTCTTACTTTAACAGTTGATTATTACCAATTATATAAATTTATATACACTATGTACAATTACAATATAACTACACTAGTATTAATATATAAATATATAAATATATAAAGTAACAACAAAAGCCAAAAAATATATAAAGTAACAACAAAAGCACTCAGCAGCTCAAGCACTTGTCCAAGGCCATGTCGTTGACTCCTCAGAAAAAACTGTTTTCTTGCAGTTTTTTTATTCTTTTTGCAGTTAAACAATTTCAATGCCAAGTTGCGGCCAAAAATGCAGTGCCGTTGTCGTGTGGAGAATATGACACCGGTGTCTTTTGTTGCGACTTTTTTTTGTTGTTGTTGTTGTGGCTGGTTACAGACAGATATGTTTATGTTTTTGGTGTAATTGAAAAGAAAATTGAATAAATTACAAATTTTATTTGAAAAAAAATTTCATTTATTGCGCGAAGTTCTGAGAAATTTGCACTCAAAATTGAAATTTGGTAGTTTCAATCGATTGATTTCATCTTCACACACAGCTCGGTAACGGCTAAATTAGTGAGGTTGGTTGGCTGTTAGAAAGGTAATTTTATTGCCTTTCTAATGAGCTATTACTCGTAAAATAACTTTTATGTGAGTTAGTTTTTCTGCTAGAAACAATAACGTGAATCAAAGTCGTGAAATATTAATTAACCCTGTAGCTACTAAGAATGTGAAAATAGATCCCACCCTCCCATTCAATTTTTTGTTCAGCTCGACATAACCTTTCAGCTCCGTAAATAGTTGCACTCAATTGCGGAACACCCTGCATATCGTTATGTTAACCACCAAACCCCCTCTCAAATTATTAAATTCGAGCCCAAGTAGCATATTAAAATAAAGTACAATATTTAATAAGCTGCATCCGCTACCTTTTCTGATCTAAAGGTAATCCAATATCATTGGTTTAAGACTTTACAGCTTTGTTTATTCAGATGAATCCGCAATCTGAAAGCATTGATCTTCATTTTTGTTTATATAATTGCTCTAGTCTAGATATCGTATATTCGTCACAAAAAGCCTTCTTCGTGACTCAAAACACCAAAGATAGTGACGTTGCTTAAGAACAAATTGTGTTTAAGTATCTTTATATTTTTGAGATAAAGATACAGAAATATAACATAGCATAACTTAACTATTGTGTTTGAGAACAAATTGTGTTTTATCATCTTTCTTTTTAAAAGATAAAGATAAACAAACCTAACTTAAGGGGGTCTTCTCATTGAGCAACTTTTTTTTTCAACTTTTTTGCATTTATTTATAGCTTGGGTAGTTGTGAATATGCCCCTAAAAGGATTTTTAGAAATTCGCAATACTTTAGAAGATACAGCCTTTTTTGTGAAGCAAGGTCTGATGGACAAGAAGGTGATGGAGGTAATAAAACCAGCTTACGAAGCGCTGTCGGCAGATAATTTGCTTGAAAGATGCCTTGGATCTGAAACTCAGAATTCCAATGAGTCCTACAATTCTGTTCTTTGGTCACTTTCGCCCAAACACATCCACTCAGGCGCACGCACCATCGAAGTGGCCAATTTCATTGCAACGTGCCTCTTCAACGACGGTTTTATACCCATACTTAAAATTATGGGTTTGATGGGTATTGCGATTGGCAAAAACGCATACGAATACGCACTATCTCGCAATGAAGACAGATTGAACCGATCAGAGACTCGAGCTGCGGCATCATCAAAAGCTGGCAGAACGGCTCGCAGAACAGAGAGGGCAGCAGAAAGCAGTTTCTACGAAAAAGAGGAAGGTGGCCTGTATGGAGCTGGCATCGCCGACTAATATTTGTAAGTAAAAATTGTCACCTCTTTAAAACTGCATTTAAACATTTTTGATTTTTTTTTTTTTTTTCCCCAAAAAAATTACTTCAAACTTTAAACGCGTTTATCTCGAACCCACGTTTTTCGAACTGGCGGCCATGATATCTTCAGTTCAACTGAACCGATTTTCATGAAACAAAATGGAATCGACGCAGAATTGTCAGCATTCTCGGGTGAACCTCGACCATAATTTTAAAAAATTTTTTACTATTTTTTTTTTTACACTAAACTACAAAAAAAAAAACCCGAAATTGAAATTTTTTTTTTGAATGGCCGCCATTTTGTCAAAAAAAAATCACAAAATTAAGCTTGAGGTTCACCCGAGAATTACATCTATACTGATTATAACCCCGTTTTTTTTTTTCATTTCAGACGCTCCGGAGACCCGGAATCGTGGCCGCCGTGACGACACCTTTTTTTTCACCACCAACTTTGAAGTCTCATTACTTTTTGAACAGCCCACGTATCGAGGCAAAAAAAATTTTTTTATTTACTTTGAACCTTTTGTAATACAATAAATAAAAAAAGTTTTCAATTATTCTTTGCGTTTTCAAATAAGAATTTTTTTAAAAAGGGTCCAAAAAACGGGTTTTGAATGAGAAGACCGCCTTAACTCTATATATTAGAGAGGGTCAAATTGCATGGAGCAAAAAAAAAAATCGACGTTGGCCCCACCCTAGAGGTGTTCTATAGGTAATTTTAAGAAACTTTGCCGAAGATAGTATAGTTCTATCTTGAAATCGGAGCCTCAAAACTTTTTCAAAATAGGTATTTTTTCAAAATATTCAAGATTTGACTTAGGAATTGCATTTAAAAGACAAAAAGAATTTTTTTTATGTGTATGTATGGGGGTTCTTGGGGTCTAAGAATCCATTTTAGACGTTTATTTTTATTTATGAAATGAGCCAGAGAGCGCTCTGCTATTATTTTTGCATTTTATCGCTTGTTTTTGGGGAAAATTGACGAATATGCTGGGAAAATTGACGAATACTTGACTTTCAAATAATATTTGACAAAATAAGTGTATGTACATATACACGACCTATATCGATTTTCTTCAATTTTAAGGTAAGTTCATGATTGCAACTGTGGCGGCCGTGGCGTAGTGGGTAGAGTGTGTGACTCTTACACCAGAGAACCCAGGTTCGAATCCTCCATCCGACACAGGAAGTTTTTTCAATTGAATTAATTTTTCTGTTCGGCCGTCACCTCTCTGCAGACAATGGCAAGCCTCAGAGAGTAAAAACTGCCATGAAAAGCTTCTTGAGAACATAAGCCGTTCGGAGTCGGCGTAAAACATGTAGGTCCAGTTCTCGATCATTTGTGTGCAAACATTTCACATCACACACAACACAATTGATCATAAGAAGCTCGGTCAAAGTCTTTTCAAGGGCTGAAATGGCCATTTCGTTTTTTTTTTTTTCATGATTGCAACTTTCATTTAAGATTTTTTATTATTCAAAATATATCGTTCACAGCGAAAGCGTTCCAGCCCAGTTCTCTACAGATGAAGAAACAGAACTGCTCCTGTAGCCGATGTAGCAGTTACACCAATTAAAGATGGTGTAGTTGTAATATGAGTGTTGTTGTTGTTTGTATTTATCAATAAATCGTAATTGTGCCAGGGATCTAATACTTGCGCACTTGCGTCTTAATCTAGTGCACAATTGTTTCTGAACTTTTATAAAGGCTGTTTTTTCTAGGAAAAAATTTCCTAGAGGGATAGCTGTCACACCAGTGGTCAAAGTAAACACATGGCTTTGACATTTATGTTCAGCATACTTTAGGAAATTACCATGCAAATACTTGCATCGGAACAACATTTACAAATCTTGGAAATTTATTTTATTAATTAATATATAGAGTACTTCGCACATATTACGGTGCACTTAATAGTCGATATGAGCACCATATACACAAAACGACGAACCGAATTGAGTCTACGTTTACTCTTATTGAAAATACTCTTCCAATACGACCTCATACCGTGCCATGATTCAATTATTATAAGATTATTCGTATTTTTGACGTTTTCTCCAATTGATATTACTTACTTACTTAGGTGGTCGTAACAACCCGTGTCCGGGATTCAGCCGACCTCATCAGCTCTCGCCAGGCGTCTCTGCTTTGCGCGCGCCTTCTCCAATCGGATACACCAAGTGCGGTTAGGGCTTCCTCAGCCTGGTCCATCCATCGGAGGCATGGTCTCCCTCGTCGTCGTTGACCAGCGACAATCGCCTCGAGCACCTTTTTCGCTGGAGCTTCGTCGTTAATACGATGGACATGACCCAGCCAGCGTTGTCGCTACACAGTTATACGCCGAACTACATCAATTTCATCGTAGAGCTCATACAGCTCGTGGTTTATTCGGATGCGATAGTCATCGCCGACTCGAACAGGACCGAAGATTTTGCGAAGAACTTTTCTCTCGAACACCCCCAGAGCGGCTGCGTCAGTTTGCGAAACTACCCATGCCTCAGCGCCATAAAGCAGCACAGGTAGAACGAGCGCCTTGTAGAGTGTTAGTTTTGTCGATCGAGAGAGGGCTCTGGAACTTAGTTGCTTACTGAGCCCGTAGTAGCACCTATTAGCAATTATTGTTCTTCGCTTTATCTCCAGGCTGAGATCGTTATTGGTATTAATGGCGGTGCCAAGGTAAACGAACTCCTTGACTACTTCAAAGTTATAGCTGCCGGATGAAACGTGGGAGTCTAAACGCCGCACTCCCTTGTTTGTAGACAGCATATACTTTGTTTTGCCCTCATTTTCAAACCCACTTTGGCTGATTGCTTTTCGATAGCGGCGAAAGCAGCGGTAACATCTCTCTTGGTTCTGCCGACAATATCAATATCATCAGCGTACGCAAGGAGCTGGACGCCTTTGTAGAAAATGGTGCCATTACGATGCACACCGGCCTTTCGTACGATCCCCTCCATGATGATGTTAAAGAGATCGCAGGACAGTGGATCACCTTGCTTGAAACCTCTTTCGGTATTGAAGGTTTCGGAGAGGTCATTTCCTACCTTGACGGAGCTGCGTGTGTTGCTCAACGTCATTCTGCAAAGTCTAATCAACTTTGCAGGTATACCGAACTCAGACATTGATGCGTATAGGCAATCCCTTCTCGGGCTATCGAACGCAGCTTTAAAATCGACAAAGAGATGGTGTGTGTCAATTTGATTTTCGTGGGCTTTTTTTTCAGGATTTGTCGTAGCGTGAAAATCTGGTCTATGGTGGACTTACCAGGTCGAAAGCCACACTGATAAGGTCCAATCAGTGTACGCTTGAGAGAACCTTATATGCGATGGAAATAAGACTGATACCTCTATAACTTGCGCAGATTGTTGGGTCTCCTTTCTTAAGTATAGGGCACAGTACGCTGAGGTTCCAATCGTCGGGCATGCTTTCTTCTAGCCATATTTTGCTGATGAGCTGATGCATGCGCCTTATCAATTCATCGCCGCAGGTTTTAAACAATTAAGCTGACAGGCCGTCAGCACCCGCTGCTTTATTGTTTTTGAGTCGTTGGATAGCAACTCGAACCTCTTCATGGCTAGGTGGTGGTACTTCCACTTCGTCATTGTTGATTGGTAGCTCTGAACTGCGCTCTCCATGGCGGCATTGGTGGAATCGTCGCCAGTAAGTAAATTGGAGAAGTGCCGTCTCCACAATCTCAGCACACACTGCGTATCCGTATTCAGATCTCCATTTTCGTCTCTACAAGTGGATGCTCCGGGCTTGAAACCTTGGGTTAGACGCTTAACCTGTTGATAGAATTTTCGTGCATCCTTCTTGCCCTGATATGCCTTTAGTTCCTCACGCTCACGCTTTTCCTGCTCTCTTTTCTTGCGTCTGAAAAGGCGCCTCTCTTCCTTCCTCTTTTCACGGTAGTTTTCTCGCACGGCTCGCGTTGCAGCTGACTGCAGCGTTTTTCTATATGCGGCGTTTTTTACTGCAGTCGCAATGCGACACTCCTGATCATACGATTGGTTCCGAGGTTGCGGGCGCCGAAAACCAATGACTTCTTCAGCGGCAGCGCGCATGGAGTGGGATATACGCGTCCAAAGTCCGCCGGCGTCATCGGGTCCAGAGGTTGGTTGGTTGAGCTTAACCGAGAGTTGAGCGGAGTAGGCTTCGGCAGTCCGTTGTAACTGCAGCTTAGCGACATCTAGCTTTCGTTGCATTCCTGTGCGTATGTTCTTCATTGCGTAACCGCATGCGGATCTTGGCTGCAACAAGATAATGGTCGGAGTCAATGTTGACCCCCCCAAATGTACGCACATCTAGAACATTAGAGGCATGCCTTCCGTCGATTACAACATGATCAATTTGGTTTCGCGTTTTTTGATCCGGGGACAGCCAGGTGGCCTTGTGGATGTCGAGGTGCTTAAATCTGGTGCTACTAACTACGATGTTTCGTGCCGCGGAGAAGTCGATCAGTCTTAGACCGTTGTTCGTGGAGGTCTCGTGAAGACTGAACTGACCGACAGTGGGGCCAAAGATGCCTTCCCTTCCGACTTTCGCATTAAAATCGCCGAGGACTATTTTCACGTCATGGACCGGAAGGTGGTCGTATACGTCCTCAAGACTAGCGTAGAAAGCGTCTTTGACGGCTTCGTCCTTTTCCTTCGTCGGGGCGTGCGCGCAAATAAGGCTGATGGAGAAAAATTTTGCCTTGATGCGGATCGTGGCCTATCTTTCGTTCACAGGTGTGAACCGGGAAACAAGGTGGCGTAGTTTCCGGCTAACAACGAATCCACATCCAAATTCACGCCTCTCCGCATGGCAGCTGTAGTAGATATTACAGTGTGCTTGTTTAGAGCAGCCTTGCCTTTCCATCGCATTTCCTGGTTGGCGGTGATGTCAGCCTTTATTGTTTTGAGGGCTTCCGCCAGTTGGATAATGACACCTTCCCTATAAAGGGTTCGGACATTCCAGGTGCATATCCGTAAATCATTGTCCGTTTTTCGTTTGCGGTGGTCGTCAACGTAATTGGGGTTCTTATCCGAGGCCGGTTTAGTTTTCATTGGGCAGTAGTAATGTGGCGGGACCCAAACCCGGCGCACATTCGATGTTTTAGGTCTATGGAGTGACCCGCAGCTCAAATGCCAGTTTGCCGTTGCCCAGGGAACACCACGTGGAGGTTTGAGTCGACTTGAGACGATTTCGACATGGATAATGCTGGCCTCGCCAGGTTGAGGCGGTCAGACACGTTGCCATGTGAAGGTTCGCCCCCTGTTCCGCCTTCAATTGATATGCTTATTTTAAAATGAAAGCATGAGAGCAATGTAATTTGAGCGAAAATTGCACACGGTTGCCTAAATTTCTTACTGTTTGGTACTAAATTGACTACAATTAATTTGTTCTGCTACTTTCAATGCTCCGTTTTCTTTGTGCATTAATAACTTACTAAACTATTTTCACTAACTTAACTTCAATGAAAACTCATTTAGTAAATATGTTAGAAATAAAAATACAAAAAAATAAAAGTTAGTATTTTTCATTTACTTGTATCAATATTCGCTTTTGTATTTTTTGTATTCGCTCTCAACACGATGTCTCTTTATAACCACATTTATCTATTCTTGCCTTTAAAATACTACCTTTTAAACTTTATATAGGTACATATATAACTTCACCAACACCCAAAATAATTAATTATAAAAAAAAATTTAAAATAAAAATAAAATTATTTTAAACAAAATCAAGGAATAAAAGTAAAAAAAAAAAAAATATAAAATAAAAATGTGATTATAAATTGTGCATATAAAATACATTTAATACAATAAAACCCAATAACAAAACATTAAACTTATTAATAGAGGTCGCAATGAATTTACAAAAAAAAAAAACTATTATTATAAATACTATTATAAATTTGCATAAGCACTTTTTTTACTTGGCACAGCACCTACATAGTTTTTTTACTTATTAACCTGGCAAGAAACAATTGATTGACTACTACATTTTTACACTAAAGAACTATACAATGAAACACTGAAACATACCCTTTTTTTTCCCAACATCACAAAACACGGTTGGCGATTGTCAAAATATTTTTGATTGTCAAATTAAGCATACGACAAAAAATACGAATAACCTTATATTATTCAATCATGTACTGTGCGTACCGAAAAAGTCATCGCCGCGCTAGAGGAGAGTGTGACCGAGGACCCAAATTCAACGATGCGACGCCGTTCTCAACAACTCAGCCTTTGCCCGTCCACTATGTGGAAGATTTTGAGAAAAGATCTTGGCCTACACCGTATAAAATCCAACTGATTCAGGATTTGAAGCCATCAGATTATCGTTCGCGTATTACGTTCGTCAAAAGGGCTGAAAATTAATTGGAAGCTGAACCTCATTTTTACAGTGAAATCATTTTTAATTATGAGCCACATTTCTGTCTTAACGGGTACATAAATAAGCAGTGAAGAGTGAAAACAATCTTGAAGAGAATCTCCATATAAAGGAGCATCCAAAAATTCAGTAATTTTACTGACTTCAGAAGCACTCGCTACAGAATAAGGTTGAAATATATTACAAAGATGTTCAGAAAATGATTTGGCTTGGCTTTTATCACTTCGGTGCCATTCGTTGTTTTGATCTCTAATAGGAACTTTTCGTCTAAGTGGCCGTTTAAGATATCTTGTGGCTTTCTCATATTTTGTTGGATTAAAATTTTTCACATAATCTTTAAATGCCTGGTTTTTTATGTCAGCAAGATGTTCTTTAAGATTTCGATAAGCGTGCCAGATTTTTCGGAGTCTTTTTTATTTCTAAGCATTTCTGCAACTTCATTTGACAGTTTCACTGAGTAGAAACTTTTTTGTTTTTTATCCGGCCTAGACAAATATGCGGCTTCGTAAATGACATTAGTGAAGTTCTGAACACGTGTCTAATTCATAACTTCATTTTATAGATATGTTTAAGTTTATATTATTGTCTATACAGTATTGAAAAGATTTTATATCAGCAATATTTGGAAAACTACTGTAGTCAATAATAATTGGGGAATGGTCAGAGCTTAAATCATCCGAGTGAAATGCGTTAAGTAGAGACTGTGGTATACAAGAATAAACTGCAAAAACCATTAGATCTGGAATCTTCCTTGGATCTGTTGGTCAGTACGCTGGCTTTCCTGTAGATAATACTGAGTATTTCTTGCTGTTGATACATTCATAGAGCGCTCTGCCCTTTGGATTGATTAGTCTGGAGTCCACCAAGGGTGTTTGGCATTTTAGTCTCCACCAGCAATAAATTTTGCACCTAGACCTTGAAAGAAATTTTGAAAGCCTACACACTTAAGGCTATCTATCTAGGAGGACAGTTGATAGCACTGAGTACTATTGGAGCGTTTTGACAGATTATTTTAATGCATGACGCTTGGATTGACTTTGTTTGAAAGCCTTCGTACCTTATTTTAGATTTTATTAGTAGTGCAGAATTATACTTATTAGAAAATAATGATAAATGATGACATTACAATTAGCTATGCAGTAGATAATAGCATTGTTTTCTAATAAGTATAATTTTTTTAGTGGATCCAACTATTTTATTTTTTAAGATATTGTTTTCTATTGAACACGATGAACTGTTTTGTTCACCGCTGCGTGTCTAGTTTCTTGTTACCTTAGACACCCTTTTGTGCCCAAGCTTTTGGTACTTGTGCACAAATGTTTTTTATTGAACACGATGGACTACTTGGTCCACCGCTGTATCCAGGCTCTTGTTACCTAGACAATTGAATCCTTTAATTCCTTGTACTTGTTACCTGTTTTGTGCCCAAGCTCTTGGTACTTGTGCACAATTTTGGGTTTAAACAAACTGAGAAACTACCCTCCTTCACTAGTAAAAGATAACTGAACTTTATTGAATAAGATTCTTACTTTAACAGTTGATTATTACCAATTATATAAATTTATATACACTATGTACAATTACAATATAACTACACTAGTATTAATATATAAATATATAAATATATAAAGTAACAACAAAAGCCAAAAAATATATAAAGTAACAACAAAAGCACTCAGCAGCTCAAGCACTTGTCCAAGGCCATGTCGTTGACTCCTCAGAAAAAACTTTTTTCTTGCAGTTTTTTTATTCTTTTTGCAGTTAAACAATTTCAATGCCAAGTTGCGGCCAAAAATGCAGTGCCGTTGTCGTGTGGAGAATATGACACCGGTGTCTTTTGTTGCGACTTTTTTTTGTTGTTGTTGTTGTGGCTGGTTACAGACAGATATGTTTATGTTTTTGGTGTAATTGAAAAGAAAATTGAATAAATTACAAATTTTATTTGAAAAAAAATTTCATTTATTGCGCGAAGTTCTGAGAAATTTGCACTCAAAATTGAAATTTGGTAGTTTCAATCGATTGATTTCATCTTCACACACAGCTCGGTAACGGCTAAATTAGTGAGGTTGGTTGGCTGTTAGAAAGGTAATTTTATTGCCTTTCTAATGAGCTATTACTCGTAAAATAACTTTTATGTGAGTTAGTTTTTCTGCTAGAAACAATAACGTGAATCAAAGTCGTGAAATATTAATTAACCCTGTAGCTACTAAGAATGTGAAAATAGATCCCACCCTCCCATTCAATTTTTTGTTCAGCTCGACATAACCTTTCAGCTCCGTAAATAGTTGCACTCAATTGCGGAACACCCTGCATATCGTTATGTTAACCACCAAACCCCCTCTCAAATTATTAAATTCGAGCCCAAGTAGCATATTAAAATAAAGTACAATATTTAATAAGCTGCATCCGCTACCTTTTCTGATCTAAAGGTAATCCAATATCATTGGTTTAAGACTTTACAGCTTTGTTTATTCAGATGAATCCGCAATCTGAAAGCATTGATCTTCATTTTTGTTTATATAATTGCTCTAGTCTAGATATCGTATATTCGTCACAAAAAGCCTTCTTCGTGACTCAAAACACCAAAGATAGTGACGTTGCTTAAGAACAAATTGTGTTTAAGTATCTTTATATTTTTGAGATAAAGATACAGAAATATAACATAGCATAACTTAACTATTGTGTTTGAGAACAAATTGTGTTTTATCATCTTTCTTTTTAAAAGATAAAGATAAACAAACCTAACTTAAGGGGGTCTTCTCATTGAGCAACTTTTTTTTTCAACTTTTTTGCATTTATTTATAGCTTGGGTAGTTGTGAATATGCCCCTAAAAGGATTTTTAGAAATTCGAAATACTTTAGAAGATACAGCCTTTTTTGTGAAGCAAGGTCTGATGGACAAGAAGGTGATGGAGGTAATAAAACCAGCTTACGAAGCGCTGTCGGCAGATAATTTGCTTGAAAGATGCCTTGGATCTGAAACTCAGAATTCCAATGAGTCCTACAATTCTGTTCTTTGGTCACTTTCGCCCAAACACATCCACTCAGGCGCACGCACCATCGAAGTGGCCAATTTCATTGCAACGTGCCTCTTCAACGACGGTTTTATACCCATACTTAAAATTATGGGTTTGATGGGTATTGCGATTGGCAAAAACGCATACGAATACGCACTATCTCGCAATGAAGACAGATTGAACCGATCAGAGACTCGAGCTGCGGCATCATCAAAAGCTGGCAGAACGGCTCGCAGAACAGAGAGGGCAGCAGAAAGCAGTTTCTACGAAAAAGAGGAAGGTGGCCTGTATGGAGCTGGCATCGCCGACTAATATTTGTAAGTAAAAATTGTCACCTCTTTAAAACTGCATTTAAACATTTTTGATTTTTTTTTTTTTTTTCCCCAAAAAAATTACTTCAAACTTTAAACGCGTTTATCTCGAACCCACGTTTTTCGAACTGGCGGCCATGATATCTTCAGTTCAACTGAACCGATTTTCATGAAACAAAATGGAATCGACGCAGAATTGTCACCATTCTCGGGTGAACCTCGACCATAATTTTAAAAAATTTTTTACTATTTTTTTTTTTACACTAAACTACAAAAAAAAAACCCGAAATTGAAATTTTTTTTTTGAATGGCCGCCATTTTGTCAAAAAAAAATCACAAAATTAAGCTTGAGGTTCACCCGAGAATTACATCTATACTGATTATAACCCCGTTTTTTTTTTTCATTTCAGACGCTCCGGAGACCCGGAATCGTGGCCGCCGTGACGACACCTTTTTTTTCACCACCAACTTTGAAGTCTCATTACTTTTTGAACAGCCCACGTATCGAGGCAAAAAAAATTTTTTTATTTACTTTGAACCTTTTGTAATACAATAAATAAAAAAAGTTTTCAATTATTCTTTGCGTTTTCAAATAAGAATTTTTTTAAAAAGGGTCCAAAAAACGGGTTTTGAATGAGAAGACCGCCTTAACTCTATATATTAGAGAGGGTCAAATTGCATGGAGCAAAAAAAAAAATCGACGTTGGCCCCACCCTAGAGGTGTTCTATAGGTAATTTTAAGAAACTTTGCCGAAGATAGTATAGTTCTATCTTGAAATCGGAGCCTCAAAACTTTTTCAAAATAGGTATTTTTTCAAAATATTCAAGATTTGACTTAGGAATTGCATTTAAAAGACAAAAAGAATTTTTTTTATGTGTATGTATGGGGGTTCTTGGGGTCTAAGAATCCATTTTAGACGTTTATTTTTATTTATGAAATGAGCCAGAGAGCGCTCTGCTATTATTTTTGCATTTTATCGCTTGTTTTTGGGGAAAATTGACGAATATGCTGGGAAAATTGACGAATACTTGACTTTCAAATAATATTTGACAAAATAAGTGTATGTACATATACACGACCTATATCGATTTTCTTCAATTTTAAGGTAAGTTCATGATTGCAACTGTGGCGGCCGTGGCGTAGTGGGTAGAGTGTGTGACTCTTACACCAGAGAACCCAGGTTCGAATCCTCCATCCGACACAGGAAGTTTTTTCAATTGAATTAATTTTTCTGTTCGGCCGTCACCTCTCTGCAGACAATGGCAAGCCTCAGAGAGTAAAAACTGCCATGAAAAGCTTCTTGAGAACATAAGCCGTTCGGAGTCGGCGTAAAACATGTAGGTCCAGTTCTCGATCATTTGTGTGCAAACATTTCACATCACACACAACACAATTGATCATAAGAAGCTCGGTCAAAGTCTTTTCAAGGGCTGAAATGGCCATTTCGTTTTTTTTTTTTTCATGATTGCAACTTTCATTTAAGATTTTTTATTATTCAAAATATATCGTTCACAGCGAAAGCGTTCCAGCCCAGTTCTCTACAGATGAAGAAACAGAACTGCTCCTGTAGCCGATGTAGCAGTTACACCAATTAAAGATGGTGTAGTTGTAATATGAGTGTTGTTGTTGTTTGTATTTATCAATAAATCGTAATTGTGCCAGGGATCTAATACTTGCGCACTTGCGTCTTAATCTAGTGCACAATTGTTTCTGAACTTTTATAAAGGCTGTTTTTTCTAGGAAAAAATTTCCTAGAGGGATAGCTGTCACACCAGTGGTCAAAGTAAACACATGGCTTTGACATTTATGTTCAGCATACTTTGGGAAATTACCATGCAAATACTTGCATCGGAACAACATTTACAAATCTTGGAAATTTATTTCCAAAATTCGTGTTAGTTGCGGAAAACTTACAGAGTACTTCGCACATATTACGGTGCACTTAATAGTCGATATGAGCACCATATACACAAAACGACGAACCGAATTGAGTCTACGTTTACTCTTATTGAAAATACTCTTCCAATACGACCTCATACCGTGCCATGATTCAATTATTATAAGATTATTCGTATTTTTGACGTTTTCTCCAATTGATATTACTTACTTACTTAGGTGGTCGTAACAACCCGTGTCCGGGATTCAGCCGACCTCATCAGCTCTCGCCAGGCGTCTCTGCTTTGCGCGCGCCTTCTCCAATCGGATACACCAAGTGCGGTTAGGGCTTCCTCAGCCTGGTCCATCCATCGGAGGCATGGTCTCCCTCGTCGTCGTTGACCAGCGACAATCGCCTCGAGCACCTTTTTCGCTGGAGCTTCGTCGTTAATACGATGGACATGACCCAGCCAGCGTTGTCGCTACACAGTTATACGCCGAACTACATCAATTTCATCGTAGAGCTCATACAGCTCGTGGTTTATTCGGATGCGATAGTCATCGCCGACTCGAACAGGACCGAAGATTTTGCGAAGAACTTTTCTCTCGAACACCCCCAGAGCGGCTGCGTCAGTTTGCGAAACTACCCATGCCTCAGCGCCATAAAGAAGCACAGGTAGAACGAGCGCCTTGTAGAGTGTTAGTTTTGTCGATCGAGAGAGGGCTCTGGAACTTAGTTGCTTACTGAGCCCGTAGTAGCACCTATTAGCAATTATTGTTCTTCGCTTTATCTCCAGGCTGAGATCGTTATTGGTATTAATGGCGGTGCCAAGGTAAACGAACTCCTTGACTACTTCAAAGTTATAGCTGCCGGATGAAACGTGGGAGTCTAAACGCCGCACTCCCTTGTTTGTAGACAGCATATACTTTGTTTTGCCCTCATTTTCAAACCCACTTTGGCTGATTGCTTTTCGATAGCGGCGAAAGCAGCGGTAACATCTCTCTTGGTTCTGCCGACAATATCAATATCATCAGCGTACGCAAGGAGCTGGACGCCTTTGTAGAAAATGGTGCCATTACGATGCACACCGGCCTTTCGTACGATCCCCTCCATGATGATGTTAAAGAGATCGCAGGACAGTGGATCACCTTGCTTGAAACCTCTTTCGGTATTGAAGGTTTCGGAGAGGTCATTTCCTACCTTGACGGAGCTGCGTGTGTTGCTCAACGTCATTCTGCAAAGTCTAATCAACTTTGCAGGTATACCGAACTCAGACATTGATGCGTATAGGCAATCCCTTCTCGGGCTATCGAACGCAGCTTTAAAATCGACAAAGAGATGGTGTGTGTCAATTTGATTTTCGTGGGCTTTTTTTTCAGGATTTGTCGTAGCGTGAAAATCTGGTCTATGGTGGACTTACCAGGTCGAAAGCCACACTGATAAGGTCCAATCAGTGTTTTTGTAATCGGCTTTAATCTTTCACACAGTACGCTTGAGAGAACCTTATATGCGATGGAAATAAGACTGATACCTCTATAACTTGCGCAGATTGTTGGGTCTCCTTTCTTAAGTATAGGGCACAGTACGCTGAGGTTCCAATCGTCGGGCATGCTTTCTTCTAGCCATATTTTGCTGATGAGCTGATGCATGCGCCTTATCAATTCATCGCCGCAGGTTTTAAACAATTAAGCTGACAGGCCGTCAGCACCCGCTGCTTTATTGTTTTTGAGTCGTTGGATAGCAACTCGAACCTCTTCATGGCTAGGTGGTGGTACTTCCACTTCGTCATTGTTGATTGGTAGCTCTGAACTGCGCTCTCCATGGCGGCATTGGTGGAATCGTCGCCAGTAAGTAAATTGGAGAAGTGCCGTCTCCACAATCTCAGCACACACTGCGTATCCGTATTCAGATCTCCATTTTCGTCTCTACAAGTGGATGCTCCGGGCTTGAAACCTTGGGTTAGACGCTTAACCTGTTGATAGAATTTTCGTGCATCCTTCTTGCCCTGATATGCCTTTAGTTCCTCACGCTCACGCTTTTCCTGCTCTCTTTTCTTGCGTCTGAAAAGGCGCCTCTCTTCCTTCCTCTTTTCACGGTAGTTTTCTCGCACGGCTCGCGTTGCAGCTGACTGCAGCGTTTTTCTATATGCGGCGTTTTTTACTGCAGTCGCAATGCGACACTCCTGATCATACGATTGGTTCCGAGGTTGCGGGCGCCGAAAACCAATGACTTCTTCAGCGGCAGCGCGCATGGAGTGGGATATACGCGTCCAAAGTCCGCCGGCGTCATCGGGTCCAGAGGTTGGTTGGTTGAGCTTAACCGAGAGTTGAGCGGAGTAGGCTTCGGCAGTCCGTTGTAACTGCAGCTTAGCGACATCTAGCTTTCGTTGCATTCCTGTGCGTATGTTCTTCATTGCGTAACCGCATGCGGATCTTGGCTGCAACAAGATAATGGTCGGAGTCAATGTTGACCCCCCCAAATGTACGCACATCTAGAACATTAGAGGCATGCCTTCCGTCGATTACAACATGATCAATTTGGTTTCGCGTTTTTTGATCCGGGGACAGCCAGGTGGCCTTGTGGATGTCGAGGTGCTTAAATCTGGTGCTACTAACTACGATGTTTCGTGCCGCGGAGAAGTCGATCAGTCTTAGACCGTTGTTCGTGGAGGTCTCGTGAAGACTGAACTGACCGACAGTGGGGCCAAAGATGCCTTCCCTTCCGACTTTCGCATTAAAATCGCCGAGGACTATTTTCACGTCATGGACCGGAAGGTGGTCGTATACGTCCTCAAGACTAGCGTAGAAAGCGTCTTTGACGGCTTCGTCCTTTTCCTTCGTCGGGGCGTGCGCGCAAATAAGGCTGATGGAGAAAAATTTTGCCTTGATGCGGATCGTGGCCTATCTTTCGTTCACAGGTGTGAACCGGGAAACAAGGTGGCGTAGTTTCCGGCTAACAACGAATCCACATCCAAATTCACGCCTCTCCGCATGGCAGCTGTAGTAGATATTACAGTGTGCTTGTTTAGAGCAGCCTTGCCTTTCCATCGCATTTCCTGGTTGGCGGTGATGTCAGCCTTTATTGTTTTGAGGGCTTCCGCCAGTTGGATAATGACACCTTCCCTATAAAGGGTTCGGACATTCCAGGTGCATATCCGTAAATCATTGTCCGTTTTTCGTTTGCGGTGGTCGTCAACGTAATTGGGGTTCTTATCCGAGGCCGGTTTAGTTTTCATTGGGCAGTAGTAATGTGGCGGGACCCAAACCCGGCGCACATTCGATGTTTTAGGTCTATGGAGTGACCCGCAGCTCAAATGCCAGTTTGCCGTTGCCCAGGGAACACCACGTGGAGGTTTGAGTCGACTTGAGACGATTTCGACATGGATAATGCTGGCCTCGCCAGGTTGAGGCGGTCAGACACGTTGCCATGTGAAGGTTCGCCCCCTGTTCCGCCTTCAATTGATATGCTTATTTTAAAATGAAAGCATGAGAGCAATGTAATTTGAGCGAAAATTGCACACGGTTGCCTAAATTTCTTACTGTTTGGTACTAAATTGACTACAATTAATTTGTTCTGCTACTTTCAATGCTCCGTTTTCTTTGTGCATTAATAACTTACTAAACTATTTTCACTAACTTAACTTCAATGAAAACTCATTTAGTAAATATGTTAGAAATAAAAATACAAAAAAATAAAAGTTAGTATTTTTCATTTACTTGTATCAATATTCGCTTTTGTATTTTTTGTATTCGCTCTCAACACGATGTCTCTTTATAACCACATTTATCTATTCTTGCCTTTAAAATACTACCTTTTAAACTTTATATAGGTACATATATAACTTCACCAACACCCAAAATAATTAATTATAAAAAAAAATTTAAAATAAAAATAAAATTATTTTAAACAAAATCAAGGAATAAAAGTAAAAAAAAAAAAAATATAAAATAAAAATGTGATTATAAATTGTGCATATAAAATACATTTAATACAATAAAACCCAATAACAAAACATTAAACTTATTAATAGAGGTCGCAATGAATTTACAAAAAAAAAAAACTATTATTATAAATACTATTATAAATTTGCATAAGCACTTTTTTTACTTGGCACAGCACCTACATAGTTTTTTTACTTATTAACCTGGCAAGAAACAATTGATTGACTACTACATTTTTACACTAAAGAACTATACAATGAAACACTGAAACATACCCTTTTTTTTCCCAACATCACAAAACACGGTTGGCGATTGTCAAAATATTTTTGATTGTCAAATTAAGCATACGACAAAAAATACGAATAACCTTATATTATTCAATCATGTACTGTGCGTACCGAAAAAGTCATCGCCGCGCTAGAGGAGAGTGTGACCGAGGACCCAAATTCAACGATGCGACGCCGTTCTCAACAACTCAACCTTTGCCCGTCCACTATGTGGAAGATTTTGAGAAAAGATCTTGGCCTACACCGTATAAAATCCAACTGATTCAGGATTTGAAGCCATCAGATTATCGTTCGCGTATTACGTTCGTCAAATGGGCTGAAAATTAATTGGAAGCTGAACCTCATTTTTACAGTGAAATCATTTTCAATTATGAGCCACATTTCTGTCTTAACGGGTACATAAATAAGCAGTGAAGAGTGAAAACAATCTTGAAGAGAATCTCCAGGCTGTCTTACATCCAGAAAAAAATTACTGTCTGATGTGGTTTGCATACCGAAGGCATCATTACTTTTTCATAACTGAAGATAGAGCCAACGTTACCGCCAATGGTGAGCGCTATAGGCAAATGATTCGTGACTTTCCCGTGGTTCCCTATGTCAATATCAACCGTCTAAGTGCTAAATGGCTCCAACAGGATGGTGCAACAAACCTTACAGCGAGTGAAACCATCACTTTATTGTGACAAGCTTTTGGTGACTGAATCATATTAAGAAATAGGTCTATCAATTGGCCACCTAATTCATGTGATTTTACTCCGATAAACTACTTTTTGTGTATACGTCAAGTCACTGGTTTATGATGATAACTCTGTGCTTAACTCTTGAGAAGAGCAGACGTGTTTTTAAGCTTATCTGAAAAGAATTTCATAATTTACTAAATTCGCTGTAAGCCGAGCTAAAAAGGATACAAAAATAAGCAATAAAAAGGTAGAAAAAGTGCATGATATGCTATTTCAATAACAATGACTATAAATTGTAAAAATGTGAAAAAGCTTTTGATAGAAATGCAACAAAGTGCAATGCAGTGGCTTATGTACAGTGGTTTCATGGCAAAAGTTGTTTAAACTTGTCTGATTATATCAGGTTGATAGAAAAGAATTGTGGCATTTGCGAAAAATGCTTAAATAATTTCAAAACTTTAAAAAATCACTTTGATGAGTTATTAAAAAAGATTATAAAAGTAGAACAAAATACAAAAGAAGCAATAAGAGACAATAAAACAGTAAAATGCGCTGAGAGCAAATTAACATATGCAATGCAGTTAAAATTACCCGTTATTGTGAAACCAAAATCTAACCAAACAAGGAAAATAAAAACAGAAGCAATTGAAAAGAGTATTGATGTGTGCAACTTCCAGAAAAAGTGAATCGTTTATATGAGAGAAAAGATGGAACTGTCTACATTTGTTGTTCTAATAACACTACTCAACAGGCATTTTGCTCCAAGCACCTCAATATCTTTTTTAAAAAGACATTGGCCTGCTGATTCCAACTAAAATGGCAACTATTTTCAAATCGACGGAGCCGTTTTCGAGTAATTTGTAAATTCAATTTTTGCAGTTTTTTCAAAAAGGTGATCTTGCCCTAGCAGCTCTAGCATTTGATACAATGGCCCGATTTTCATTGTTTAGAAAAACTTGTACTTTTTTTTCATTCATACATATGAATTAACACATACAAGGACCGGTACCTTTGGCGTAAAAAGCAAAATTGTACCTTGCACACCTGTAATTTTTGCGAAAAATTTTAGATAAATAGTTATTACACTGTAATTTCCAATATGTTCCAAAACTATATTTTAAGTTTTTCCTTTTCTCATTGATAGATAAGATATCTAAGCACAGTATAAGATAAATTTTGTATGAATCCAACAAAAAATGAATTTTTAAGAATTATTTTAGTAAATTTTGTGAATATCATTAAATTTTGAATTTTTAAACATTTTTGAAAATCGGTTTTGGATTTATTCAGTCAAGTCTAGAATATAAAATACAACTTAGAAATTGTTTGAAGAGTTGTGTGGACACATATTTTATCGAAATTATTTAAGTCACTTCTCTTATTTGTCTTATTTTTTGACATTTATTCGAGAAAATTGGCTTGGGACCATTACCTAGCTCATCAATCGAAGAACCATTTTGCTATTAAATAAAACAAAAGCACCCTTTTTAATAGTGGGGCAAATATTTCAAAAACCCACTTTTATTGTTCTTATCACTATACGATACAATTCAATAGATTTTACTGTTCAGATAAGTTTGCAATGTATGTTAAAATTTAGAAATAATTAAGAGAAGTATTGTTTCTTCAATGCGAGTCAGTAACATCTTCTCGTATGAAAGACCAGCAATAGTCACCCATCATCTCGGTATCCCACCTTCCTTGATAGCGCTTTTCGATTACCATCACATCCTGGTGGAACCGCTCACCGAGCTCGTCGCTCTCCGCGCCCAAGTTTTCCGGAAAAAAACTGAGATGCGAGTGGATGAAATGTATTTTCAATGACATATTGACATCTGTTGATTGAAACCAAAAGTATTTCATTACAAACTTAACTCAATATATTGTAAGGAATTGTAATATATCAAAGTACATAATTACTTATTTTTTCATATTTTTCTAGCAAATTCTGGATAAGTTGCTGGTATTGAGGACTTTTACAATTTCAAAGGAAACCGCTGACAACATCTTGGAATGCTTTTCATGCTGCAATTTCATCTTCCGACAAACATTTTGGAAATTCCTCGTCCAGAAGGAGCTCCCTTATTTGTGGTCCTACAAAGATGCCTTCTTTTATTTTTGCTTCTGATAGTTTTGGAAATGCATTTTTCAGGTAGCTCATTGCGTTCGGATTGTCTTTTAAGGCCTTTACAAAGTTTTTCATTAAACCCAGTTTTATGTGCAGCGGCGGGAGAATAATGTTTTCCTTCGGTATCAATGGTGGCCGTGAAATATTGTTTTCAGCAATAATATGGTCATCTCTAGCCAGACAGTTTTTCCGTTCATAATGGTGTTGACGCGCGCTGCTGTCCCACTTGCCGAGAAAACAGCAGTTCTTTGTAAATCTGCCCTATAAGCCTGTGAGCAGAGCGACCACTTTTAAATCTGAGCATACACTCCAATTATGACCTTCATAATTGATTTTTTTTAAAAGTGCTGCCATTGAAGTGTACGTTTCTTTCATTTCCACGGCGTGACCATTGGAATCCAAGGTTTATGGTTGCCATTATGTATCAAAACAGCCTTGAGACTGTATTTGCATCCATCAACGAACAAACGCCATTCAGTCGGATCGTAACTCTGACCGAGATCTGTAATCAGGCCATGTACATCATCGCAGTAACAAATTCCGCCATCCTTGGAGTAATATTTGGCGAAACGATTACCTCGATTACGGTAAATAGTTACCATGACTCCTGGAGCTAAAAATTTTAACTACTTCATTTGAGATGCATGCAGCTCTGCATCTTGTTTGCTCAATTTTAGGTCACGTATCCAATCACTTAGTTGCGATAAAAGGCGTGGTTGATTCGGTGGTACGTTCGGGATGAACTCACTTACAGTCGAAACTTTAGAGAAGTCGATTCTTCTAAATGTCTCCTTCGCTTCCTGCTCTCTAAGTCGGGACATTTTGGCACTGATAGCTCGTCAGAGTGTGGAACTGGTTTCGTCACCGACGAGATATTGGCGTACTCAACAGTGCATACACGACGGCCTTTGGTTCCAATCAACTTAGTCAAACAGTAGTAGCAATCAGTTTCATGATTAGTTGGCTCTCTCCAGGACATTGGAACACCGAATGTAAGTTTTCGTTTTTCCCCTGAAGCCCATGCTTGCAGAGTTATCCGACAATTAGAACAACATACATGCGGCACCCACTCCATGTATTGATGTCGAATCATCATCATCATTGTTTCCTCGAGCTCCTCGACCGTAATTTTTAATTATTCTGCCTACCCGTATACTACAATAAATTTCAGTGCCCTAGTGTCAATATTATTCGAGATACACTTTTTTCTAATATTGCCACTCCCAGCAGTCGAATACCACCCACTTTATTGACTGTAATTTGTACTAATACTGCCTACCCCTATACCAGATTGCAGTACCATAGTATCAATTTTATTTGAGATACACTCCTTTTCGAATATTGCCACGCCCATTTCTCAAATAACGCCCATTTTGTTGACCGTAATTTGTATTAACTTTGTCTACCCCTACACTAAATTGCAGTACACTAGTATCAATATTTTTCGAGAAATAGTGTTTTTCTAATATTGCCACGGCCAGTAGTCGAATACCGACCACTTTATTGACCGTAATTTTTACTAATAATGCCTACCCCTATACCAAATTGCAGTACCATAGTATCAACATTATTCGAGATATAATTTTTTCGAATATTGCCACGCCCATTTGTCAAATAACGCCCATCTTATTGACCGTAATTTGTATTAACTGTGTCTACCCATTCACTTATTTGCAAATTGCAGTACACTAGTGTCAAATATATTCGAGATACTGTCTTGTTCTAATATTTCCACGCCCATTTGTCAAACAACGCCCATTTTCTTGACGGTAATTTGTAATAATTGTGCCTACCCCTACACTTAATTGCAGTACCCTAATGTCCATATTATTCGAGATACAGTAGTATCTAGTATTGCCACGCCCAGTTCTCCAATACAACCCACCTGTTTACGGGCACCTCCGCGTTTATGAAATCTATTAAAATCAGGCATATGGTTTAGGAGTTATCGATGCACATACATTTAAAAAAAAAAAAAAAAAAAAAAAACAGAAACCGACGAACTTGAGAACCTCCTCCTTTTTGAAGTCGGTTAGAAAACACCGCGGTGTTCTGTTGTCTGGTAAGCTATGGTATCGTACCTAAATTGTTATAGAATAAAGATCCTTATCCCTATTTTTGGTTTGTTTTGTATTTCGTATTTACTGAATCTAAGCTATAACTTTTTAAAAATATGTATTTTAGTGGTGCGTTTTCTCACTTGTAGGAGAAAACGCAAGTGTGTCACACTCTGTAAACTTATAGACGCACCTTAAGTGCATGTTGGCAATTATTGAAACGCACCGCTTTTGTAGTTTTGGCATATGCCAAATAAAATTGACAACGGGCAAGCGAATGGCGAAACTTCTATCTCTCTTGGATTACCACAGCGTCAACACAACCCGGTCTACTGCACATTTTAGGCATAAATCTAACAATAATCTCTCTGCAGGCTTTGGGTATAGTACCTAATGTGAAGGTCGTCCTAAAAAACAGCTATTAGGAAAGGCATTAGTAGCACTAGGCTATTTTGCAAGAGTGCGGGAAAGATTCCGTCTGCTCCAGCTGCCTTGTATGGTTGGAATGTGCTGAGAGCCCATTTTATCTTAACCTCGTTGAAGATTGATCTGGATAATTTCCCATCTATTATGTTTGGTCTTCTATGCCCTGTCTGTAATAGGTTCGTTGGAGTTCCAATCTATGTAGTAGAACCCGGGAAGTGGGTATCGGCAAGGAGCTTTAAAGTCTCGAGGCGATCATTGGTAAATGTGCCATTCGGTCTCCTTAGCAGGCCGTGTGCCTATTTCCAGTTTTTGTGGTCTCTGGGCAGGCTTGATGGTAGGCCAATTTCTACCTTTTTTTATGTGAAAAAAAGGTTATATACTTCTAAAAAAACACCCTCTATTAACTTGATTCACTCTCACAAATCAGGATGCTGCTGGCGATAAAGGTCACCATGGCTGGCTTTTATGTCAGGTGTTTGTCTGCTATTATACCGCGCCGACTTGCGCGGAGACAGCAACTAGCGGCGCCGCTTCTACAAATCATCGATATGGTTATGCGTGCTCGTAAGATAGACGTTCAGTTGATACCCGGACGTAAGTTGACTTAGGTGAATTACGCTGATTGAGGCTAGCCATATTGTAGTGCACTCCACTATAATTTCTGTAACACACACTTAAACTATAAAAATTTATAAAAATCCGGAAAGAATATTAGAGAAAGGAATACAGGAGAAAATTATAAAAGAATACCATAATTCGACACATGGAGGTCATGTGGGCATAAGAAAGACGATTTTGAAAATAAAACAAAGGTATATATGGAAAAATATGAACAAAATTATTAAAACCTACATAAATAAATGAGAACAGTGTAAAATCAACAAACAAACAAGACATACGAAAGAAAAACTGACAATGACAGACACGCCAGGGACCAGTTTTAAAGTGTTATCGATAGACACAGTAGGTCCTCTACGATATTCAAACAATTACCGATACGTACTCACAATACAATGCGATTTGACAAAATATGTCATCGCAAGCCCAATAGAAACAAAAGACGCGAGAACGGTAGCAAAGGCTTTAGTAGAAAACGTAATTCTAGTATACGGTTAAATCAGATAAAGGTACAGAATTCACTAATGAATTAATGTCTGAAGTATGTACTCTCTTGAGCATTGAACAAATTTTTAGCACTCCGTATCATAATGAAACTCTAGGTTCAATTGAAAGAAACCATCGCGTATTAAATGAATTCTTACTAAATTTTTTCAAAAATGACGAGTGGGACCAATGGATACTAAAACTACAAACTATACTCCTTTCGAGCTTATTTTTGGCAGATTGGCTAATCTTCCAAGCGATAATTATTCAAAATCAAAGTTTTACAATACCGAAAATTATGCGCAAGAATTAAAGCAGAGATTAAAATATTCAATACAAAAAGCAAAAGAAATAATAGAGATAGCAAAAACAAAGAGAATTCAAACTGACAATTTCATACAACCATTAAATTTAAATATTGGTGATTCTGTTTTAATAAAGAAGATGAATAGGAAGAAAAATCAACCACCATAATAAAATACTTATACTATAATTAATAAAAATGGAGTTAATTCTACAATAAACGTAAATGGAAAACTTAAAGAATTTCATAACAATTTATTAAAAAAATGGAATTAACGAAAATAATAAATGTAAATTTAAACCCACTATTTTATTTAAATATACATAGTAGAAACTACTATAATTGTATTGTTTAACACTAAGCTCATTATTAACATAGATTATAATATGAATTATAAAAACATATCAGAAATGGAAGTACATAAGTAAAAAAAAAAAAAAAAAAAAAAAAAAAAAAAATTCATCTCAAATTATTTTACTAAATAATTTTCATCTTAAGGATGGGGGTGTAGTGCACTCCACTATAATTTCTGTACCACACACTTAAACTAAGTTAACACTTGCTATTTATAAAGTACTTTGAACTTATATCATGTTATTACTTTTTGTTACACTCACGCTTTATATATAGATGCTTGTTAGTAAGTTAACACTTGATATTTATAAAGTACTTTGAACTTATATCATGTCATCACTTTTTGTTACACTCACGCACTATATATATATGCTTGCATTTTTATTGCACACATTTTTTTTTTACATATTTCTACGCACTGTTTTTTTTGCCACAATATTTTAAGAACATTGAACACCCACACACACTATATGTATGTATATGCTTGCATTTTTTTTGCATACCTTTTTCTGTCTACGCATTTTTTTTTGTTGTTACATTTTCTAACATATGTTGATGTTTACTTTAAGTTATTATATAAGTTAAATTTTATATTAGTTATTAGAGAATTAAAAATGTTTATTATTAAATAAGAAGAAAACGATTTTGGTCGACTATAAAAGGTCGAACAATTTGAAAATAAAATCAATCATAAATTCAGCTTCAAAAAGCTTATTGAGTTTTAATTTGCTCAGGCTTTTCTTTGGCTATCTAAACTTAGAGCCTGTGGCGCAGAAGCGCTGGCAAATATTTAGGCAGGTCCTAAAATTAAAAAAGAAAAGTAATCGCGAATTTTATAACCGCGAAAACGCGACAAAAGTTTTTCGCGAAAACGGCAAAGACTTTACAATATATTGCCGTAATTATGAACTTTTTTATGCATATATGTGGTGTTAACATATTTTCCTTCTAGAAACCAAGGACCAATTCTTTCTATGCCAGTATTCGGTGGGTGGGTCACTTCCGCCAGAGTGCAAGCCACACGAAACAATCAAAGGACTGCAGAGCCTGGATATGGCTGGATTAGATTCACGCCGTGCTTAGGTCTGAAGCAAACCTGACCCTAATATGGCTGCTTGTCGGCCCTCAGGCTCGCTCGGTAAAAGCAAGCGAATCCTCGGTACAATCTGCTAGAGCTAGAAAAAGTAAGCGGGTACTCCCCCGAAAGTCCTTCCTCTAAGGGTGAACTTGCTAATAAAAGACAAAGATCGACTTAGGAGACATGCGCCCCAAAGAGACCTAACGCACTAAGCCGATGTACTGAAACTAGGTCGTTTGGCACAACGGCCAAGGGGGAAGGGTGGGTGCTGGGCGTCATCGACACTGGGAAGGTGGACGGAGAACTCTCCCGGAACAAATGGAGATGAGAAGAAGCCACATTAGCTGATGCCTTCTTCCAAATCCTGGAGAAGTACCCGGACCTTAACCCCCGCTGTCATGATGCTGGTTGGCACAATTTTGGCCACATAAAGTTGATAGCTTGCGATAACGACAGGTCGGCTACTTCCTACTTCCTACAAAGGTTTGGCCAGAGGCCAAGCTGCAAGCGGTAGAGAAAAGCGAGACACCGTATCGTCTTAAGGCTAGAGTCTGAATACCTAGTGGTCCCAATGATCCGGAAGCGATTCTGCGCATGCTCCGGACCATGAATCCGGATATCTCAACCAAGCCAGGCAGAAGCAGAGATTGCTAAGCGCCCGAGTTACGTCAGTTACGCAACCAACCCCATCTAACACTTTATACAAATACAAAGTATAAAGATTTCTAGACATAAAAAACCCAAATCTTGTAACACTTTCAAAATGTTTTCTTAGATATAAAAGAACCAAATCATATAGCACATTATGCAATATTTTAACAATTTAGCAACATATAGCACCTCATGCAATATTTTTAATTTAGTTATATTTTCGAGCTCAAGACTTTGTTATTTTCTGAAGAAAACAACCAACAACAATAACAATACCCTTTGTATAAAGTAGCAATCATACAGCAGACTAGACAGACAGATACAAAAGGTATTGTTGTTGTTGTTGGTAGCTTTCTTCAGAAAACAACACAGACCTTGAGCTCGAAAATATAACTCTTATTAATTGAATAATTATTAGAGTTATAAACATAGCATAAAATCTTATAAAAAAGAGGTCGAAATTCATTTACATTTTATATATTGCCTAAACATCTTACGAAACACAAGAAAAAATAACAATTGCATCATGTTCAATAAACCACGACATGCCTTTGTCAATCCGAAAAATGCATGCCGACAATCCATTGAACCCAAATCATGCAACACTTTAATAACCCATATTTTATGAATTGCTTAAGCACTTGTCAAAGCAAGAATATGGTATTGCAGCATTTCGATGACCTACTCAATGTAAGCAGAACGAGGCGAAAAGAAAAGAAACACAAAATATTTTTATATAGGAAGTAATGTACACGTACGAATATGTATGCTGAAACCCTCACTGCAACAAGGAAAAAAGAACAATAAGTACAAACATATATATGTGGGGCCTTGTATTATCACCACATCCGTTAATTCCTACATTCTATTTTAACATATAACTTACTTACCTTTTTGTTACTTTGACTTAACATCAATATCATTTACTGTTTTTATCTGTTATTATCTGTTGCCTTGTTACACTTTATTAACTAAATTACACTTTGTTAAAAAACACTTATACATAAAATATTTTCAGTATCATATTTAAATATTGTTCATATTCTTTGTTATCTAAAATTTTCATTGGAAAATTTCAGTGGTAAAAAATTTTTCAAACAAATGTGTTCCAACAAAATAGTTGTTCTACATAATAAAAAAATATTTAAATAAAAATTATTATAACAAATAAAAACACCAAAAATATATCCGCACCAAATATATATATATATATACAGGGTGTCCCGCAATTGAGTGCAACTATTTACGGAGCTGAAAGGTTAGTCGAGCTGAGCAAAAAATCATATGGGAGGGGGGCGTCTATTTTCACATTCTTAGGAGCTACAGCATTAATTAATATTTCACGACTTTGATTCACGTTATTGTTTCTGGCAGAAAAACTAACCTACATATAAAACCTTTTTTTCATTCAAAGGCAATGAAATCATCTTTCTAACAGTATACCAACAAACCCTACCAACTTAACCGTTACCGAGCTGTGATCGTGTGAAGATGAAATCAATTGGTTTAAAATACCAAATTTCAACTTTGAGTGCAAATTTCTCAGAATTATGCGTAATAAATGAATTTTCTTTTTAGATCAATTTTGTAATCTATTAAATTTTCTCTTCATTGACATCAAAAACATAAACATATCTTTAAAAATAAAAAAGTTGGCTGCACTTAAAAAATTATACTATACAGTAGATAATATCATTGTTTCCTAATAAGTATAATTTTTTTAGTACAGCCAACTTTTTTATTTTTTAAGATATGTTTATGTTTTTGGTGTCATTAAAAAAAAATTGAATAAATTACAAAATTGATCTCAAAAAAAATTTGATTTATTAAGCGATATTCTGAGAAATTTGGATAAAAAATTGAAATTTGGTAGTTTCAATCGATTGATTTCATCTTCACACGAGCACAGCTCGGTAACGGTTAAGTTGGTGGGGGTTTGTTGATATACCGTTAGAAAGGTGATTTCATTGCCTTTGAAATGAGCTATCAAAATATGTTTTATATAAGTGAGTTTTTCTGCTAGAAACAATAACGTGAATCAAAGTCGTGAAATATTAATTAACCCTGTACCTCCTAAGAATGTGAAAATAAACCCCCTCCCATACGATTTTTTGCTCAGCTCAGATTTTTTGCTAAAATTATACTTGACTTTTTTTTGAAAAATCCTTAAAGTGCCCTTTTCTGGCATATCGAACACAGAAACAAATCATAAAAAATAAAAAAACCAAGATTTTTCATTTAAAATGACTTCAATAATTATTGAAAATATCTGAAAATATCGTCTTTCAAAAAATGTTTGAATTTCAGGGTTGCCAAAATATATATAGGAAAATTAGGTTGCCCTGGTTTGAGAGTAAAAAAAACCCCAATTTTTCAGCTACTTAGAAATTCTCTCTGTAATGTGTTACAATTAAAAAATACCACAAAAAATCCCGCGATCATTAAAAATTACCACAAAAATACCACGCTTATTAAAAATACCACCAAAAATCAGATATACATTTAAAAGTCCCAAAAAACCCCATACGCATTTAAAAATACCACAAAAACAACAAAAATTTAAGGGATTTAACATACGTAACTTACGTCATAAAATCGTGGTGTAAACAGAGCGTTTAATGCGTATATTGGCAATGATTTCATATGAAGTTTTTGCTTAATAAATGTGAAAAAATCATTTGAAGAACAAATTCCCATATCCACACGACATAAACAAATACTACACTGAATTCCCAGACTGATGAAAAAATACCACGCTGATTTAAAAAATACATGGGAATTTAAAAAAAAATCCCAAGGGCAATTAAAAATAACCACGAAGGTAATTATTGTCTTAAGGGCTGAGGTCACACGGTGATAGTTTAAACGGCGTTCAAAAGTCTATAAAATTAAAATGAAAATTTTTATTTAAAAAAGTCCGTGGCGAAGCCGCGAACAACTGTGGCCTGCTAGTTACATATCATCATCTAAAATGCAAAATAACGTAACATCACTTTTGATAAGTTTATACAACAGGAGAAGCAAAAAACGAAACTAAATTGAAACTACTTGAGATATTGAAACAAAACTTTCAAGTCTGGATTAACATGACACTAAAGATATATTTAAGATAAAAAATATTTAAAGAAGGCTTGATGATATTTGTCCTAGTTATTTTGAATTGTTATTTTCTGAAACAAAATAACGTATCATCAAAAATTATATTTATGTTTTTTATTTTTCATAAATACAGTTATAGGTTTTTTATGTTTTGTTTTTTATTTTCGTTTATAATCACTAATAACTACTACAAAAAAAGGTACTTTATAATATTTTCATAGACAAAAAAAACAAAATATTTCATTTTGAAAAAATTATATATTATATATTGAAAAAATTAGAATACTAAAAAATGTAGCCATAGCCTTAGACTTCATGTCTCTTGGCTTTCTGTCACGAATACTTCCTTTTGATTATCCTTCATATCTTTTACCATTCATTCGATTTTTTTTATTTTTTAGAACCTTCTATGTTTTCATTACAACTATTTTCAATTAACCCATTTTTGTCCAGCGTTGCGCATACGCAACGGTTTACTTTTCATAACCTGGAGGTCATACAGTGACAGATTTTCATGATCTCCAAAAACAATATAAAATTTTAAAAATTTATCTAATCGACCTGTTTTCGCTCAAGGCTGAACAATTACGTTTACTTACATTTCCAATCTTGGGAAATTTGGGAATTTTGCATTTTTTTTATTTGTAATTTCAAACTTCTAAAAAATCTAAAAAAAAGATAAAGTGAAATATACGATCGAAACGATATAATACGATAATACGATAATATACGATAATATACGAAATATCGATATATAATATACGATTGTCTTTCTTAGGATATATATTTAACTTTTGTGAGTTTTTCTGAAGTTCGACTGACATACGTGGCTCTCGTGGGTTGACACAACGCTGGTCCTTAACGAAATACGTTTTTGTATATATTTTGTTGTTTTATGGAAACTCTTGTGATCAATATTGGCGCAAAATGCTCGACTTTGCTTGTAATTTTCAATATCGATCAATTTAAAAATTAAAAATCTCGAGGTGGCAACTCCATTTTTACTTTTTTTTTTAGTTCTTTGATTTTTATTTTTCTAAGTTAGACCAAACTAAACATTTTTGGAAAGTTTCATCATTCTAGTTCAACGGGAACATGGGTCAGTCCATAATGGGTTAAAGAACACATATTATTATTTCTGCAGCACTTTTTTGTTTTTCTTGTCACTTCTATAATAACTTTCAGTTTGATCACAAATTCCGCTGAAACTGTGATAACAGCAAACAAAACATACAATAAAAAAATTAGTGTTGGCCGTGGCGTAGTGGGAAGAGTGTGTGGCCCATACCCCAGAGAATCCTGGTTCGATTCCCACCTGACGCAGAAAGTTTTTTCAATTAAATTAATTTTTCTAATCGGCCGTCACTTCTCTGCAGACAATGGCAAAACTCAGGGAGTAAAAAACTGCCATGAAAAGCTTCTTGAGAACATAAGCCGTTCGGAGTTGGCATAAAACTTGTTGGCCGGTCCAGTTCTCGATCACTAGTGTTCAAAAATTTCACAACACACACAACACAATTGATCATAAGAAGCTCGGTGAAAATCCTTTCGAGGGCTGAAATGGCAATTTCGTTTTTTTTTTGCTAAAAAAGCTGTATTCTAAAAAAAAATCAAATACTTAGTTTTTTCATGAAAAATAAATTGTGGCATTTTTAATTTATATTTAGTTTTAAGCAATTCTTAAATAAATTAATTTTTAAGAATTACGCTTAGAGCTTTATGCCAAGTAATTTCATGAAGCAACAGGTTGCCGCAACAACAATGTTCTTTATAGAACAACCACCAGCAGACTAGACAGCTGTTTCGTTGGTCGCTACACCAACTCATCAGTAATCTTCTGTGGGTTATGCAGTCCATTATCTTTGAAAATCTTATAAGCACACCTTCTGCTAAAACCAAAGCGGAATTGCAGTTGTGTGCTTTCCAATTTAAAAAGCAATGTTTTTCTACTTCTTAGCGCAAAGCAAAGGTTAAAAAAATTGACTACATCAATTCTGCAAAGACTTGTTGTTGCGCTCTTTGTTTACTTCTTTTCACGATTCCATTCTTTGGCACCAACAATTCGTTGATATTAAACCATAGAAGGCGTGAGAAGTTTTTTTTTTTTTAAAAAAAAGATGACTCATCTAATTTTCTGAGGTCGGGCTCGTACCAGTTTATACATGAAAAATAAATTGTGGCATTTTTAATTTATATTTAGTTTTAAGCAATTCTTAAAAAAATTAATTTCTGTCTAGTCTAGTCTGCTGGTGGTTGTTCTGTAAAGAACATTGTTGTTGTGGCAACCTGTTGCTTCATGAAATTACTTGGCATAAAGCTGTAAGTGTAATTCTTAAAAATTAATTTTATTAATTTCATGAGCCTGAAAATAAATTAACAACTAGTTATGTACTCAAATTTACACCCATTTTTTAAACAATCAACTTAAAAGACGCGTCATTTTTTTAAAAACAAAAATTTTTAAAAAAATCGAAGTCACTCCCTCGGTGTAAGTGTTAACTTTACAAATATATGTATTTTTTTGTTTTCAGACAATTACAAATATGTTTATTTGGGAGGAAATCGTTCTACTCTTCTTGCATTGCTTCATGAAAACGTCACGCACACGCAAATGACATCACAAAACAAATTTTTTTTTCTATTACTTTAGTAATTCTTAAAATCGATTAAAAACTTCATATCAATATCTCTGCCCATTTTTTTTAAGTATTACATAAAGGTACCCAATTTGGTACCTTTAACCAAGGATACCAAATTTGTATAAATTTTTGATGCAGATTGGAAGAACTTTTTCAGGCCAATAATTTGACAATTATTTTTTTCTTTTTAACAATTGTTACACTAAACATATTTACGAAAAACATGATTTTTGGGGTTTTTGCAAAATGGTTTAGCTCACTTTCGTTATTGCCAAAATACTTTGGGAATCGTCATAAAATACATCAAGGTTCATTTTAAGAGGAGTACAAATGGAAATTTTTTTTCGCAATGCACCTTAATGTAAATGTATGTGTGTTTAAGCAAGTGTGTTGTGAATTAATCACAAACGTAACACAAACCAAGGCATGCTTGTAGGCACTACCTTTTATGCCATACAACAACCTTGAATTTCTGAATTCAAGGCCAATGCCAAGTCCAAGTGCAACTGCTTAAAAATGCAGTATCAGTATTAATGCACAAACCGTTGAAGCTATGACGCATGCCATAACTTAAACGGTAACAAGCGAGCAGCTTAAACAAGCAATACCGCCAGCATGTTGTTGTTGCCATTCTAGTGAGAAATAAACGGACACCGTTGTGCCTTCTGCACCGGGAACAAAATGCATTAACAGCATTTTAAATTAATAAGATTTTATTGTTGTAATTGCATGAAAATTGTATTTAAACTGAAATTAATAATTGGACATTATTTGGTGCAAGGGAATTCCGTCTTACGAAATAAGCAACAGAATGTATGACAAACAAAATGCAATATGAGCATTTTGTTTGCAATTAAACTACCTTGGTACAATTATCAAGCACAAGAATGTCATCCGGGTAATTTCGATAATCTCGGTCAGAAGATAAGGAAATGCTAATTAGCATTCCGGTATAGCGAAATTATTAATATGTTTAGCTAGAATTAAGTATGTAACAAAAATGAGAAGAAGAAGCCAGCCCAGATATGTTATAAATATCTGGTCTCTGCTAAATAAAAAGTTCAGTTGAAAGTTAATCAACGAGCGCATAATTAAAATCGTGAGGTTCAATTGAGTTTTAGTTACCAGGAAACTGGTAGTCCTAAACAAGACCATAAATGGTGAGTATGAAAACTATTGACTTTATAAAAACCACGACGTTGGGTAACTGGTTCGAAGTGCCAGGTGCCCACTAGAAACTCGGCTCAGGTGTATCGCCTGCAGCCACCCCTTATAACAGGGTACGGCCAGAAACCGTATCCATCCAAGTTAGAAAGATTAGGCCACGACAAAGGACCTACGGGTATCCTCACAGGGAGGATCCAAACATAAATGGCGCAGCCGGTAGGATCCTTTTCGTTCACGGCAACATCAAGGATGTTTTAAAAAATACTAAAATAAAATAACTCAATAAAACATAACAGAAAAAAAAATTTTGTGAAATCAATCGGAAGGCTTCGATCGAAACAGGTTCAAGTGCTTGTTGCGATAACCATAGCAGAAAGTCAATTACAACATGTTCCAAGTGCTTGGTGTAATTGCAAAAGAAACAAAACCAAAGCCGATACCCAACAGATTCATGTGTTTGTTGGAATATTCCGCCAATGTTTTCGGGGTTAGAGAAATAAACAATAAAAGTTTAAATCTAATATCGGAAGTGACAATATTGTGTAAAAAAAGGAGTCTTAAAACACAAACGAAAACTATTGTTAAAACTTATAACGTTTCGGATTTTTAACTCTAATAAGATTTAATCAAGGTTTTTATCTTTCTTTTACTTTTTTTTCAAGAGCGGCATTTTTGCTAAAAAATAGAAGAGCCCATTGAGGCATTGGTTTTTGTTACAAGGCAATCTTGCCATCATCAACCTAATAACATACCTCTCGTACATGGTACCTGACATTGAAAAAAAAGTTTTTTTTATTGTTTTTGATCAGGGAAGTTCAATTCCGTGTTTATATAAGTACAAACTCGATGCTGTATGTATAAAGGTTGTTGGGAGTTTAGTTTGTTCAGACAAGCGAGTTGAGTCAACTCAAGGTGGATTTTGGTGAAAAATTTTTTGGGAATTGTATTGCGTTAATAGGATCTAAGTAGGTCCTGCTGGAAATAATTATTGATAACGGATCCATCTCCCACCACCTCTCGGGAAACATGATGGCAAGGATAAATTTTTATTAATTCAAAGGGTTAAGTCTCGTTTAACACCTTTTTGAGGTTATGATTTCAAGAGTGGTTTGAAATCATAGTATTTTTATTATTAATTAAGATCATCGTCAACATCGTTTACTACGTGGCGGTCTGAAGGACTTTCTTCATCAATTACGAAGCAGATACAGGAGATTCTATAGAAAAGGAAATGCAGGTGTAAATGAAGTAACTCACCGTGGAAGAACATCGGTCTGCATCAAGGAGATTCGAAACGTGATGAATTTTAAACTCAAAGTTGTGATTTGTACATTTTGAAAAATTTTGTTAATATGTATTGCGTATAAATGAATATATGAAAAAAAATATTATTTTTAACTCACTGCGTTTACGGGAGAAATGATTGAATAAAGAATACTTCGGCTTAGTGCGTTAGAAAGGGATCGCGGTAATTTTAGCTTGTTTTTTTTTAAATGGATCACACTAGTGACATAGAGAGAAGGTATCTAGATCTCATAGGAGAATTGGACAGTAGACCGTATCACCTTGTATGGAAGAAAAATAAACCTATTTTGACACCGACTCAATCGCTAGACTTTCAAAAGACATTTTCAAAAAAAAATTTTTTTTTTTTTTTAAGTGGTCCCTATGGTGCTATTTTGATTTTTTCGTCTTCCGACCAATTATATGCAAAGAATAACACTTTAATATCAATAAATGAAACGAAAAATTAGTCAACTGAACTTTGTTTGCGGCATGTTCAATTCAAATTTTCATTCGCGTACATGTGAACAAAAAAAAATCACGTTTTAGCAAAATGATTTTCTAAATGCACGACCTTGACAAAACAAAGTTGCCAACAAAAAGAAATGTTGTGGAATACGCGTTGTTTTTACAGTAAGATTCAAAAATCAAACGCAGTGCATTCACCGAAAAAGTGTTCGAAGAAGTGTCCAAATTGTGGCGTTACGCAAAAATTCCAATAGTGTCCAGAACATATAATCGTAAAATGATTACAGACTTGCTTATGAAATCGTCTTTTCAAACAAAGAACCCTCGGATGTTAAATGCGAACGATTGGGACTTTTCCGTATTTCGCGATGTAAGTGCTCCATTGAAAATGATTTTCCGTGCGTGTGTGCCCATGAACACAAAATACCAGAAAATGTGAAAGGTTTTTTTATTGACCAATGTGGTGCTCGTTTGCGTTTATTGCCGGATAAGGGTGATGCTGATGTCTCCGCGAGTGTATTCACTGCAGACACAGGTGCTACAGCTGCATGCAATGCAACTGAGTATGCTCCGACACCCGACAGTGAAGAGGACTACGAATTTGAAAGTAGTCAGTTGGAGGACGCAGATACACCGATGGTAGCCGTTCAATTGAAAGTATCCGACATCCGCTTGAGGTATTTTCTCGCATCTTGCGCTGGTACGTAACGCAAGCGCAGCCGTCCCAGAAATTAAGAGATCTTGCTATGTTCGTGGTCAGAGTGTATGCGCCATTCTGGTTTTTAGTCAAGAGCCAGCCACTTGCCATTCATGGCAGCCGCAATGTCTTTAAGTAAATTTCATGGATACGTGATTTGCCGAACTACGTTCAGTTAGCCATCAAACCAACCATCGAAAGCAATGCCTATTATTTTCACCATGAAAATATATTACTTTCTATGATAACTGATCCGGATGCAACGGTGCGTGCAGATGGATACAGCAAAATTTTGCAAGCACGTTTAAACGCGCCAGGTCGAATTCGGCAATTTCGTGGGCCCAAGCACCAACCCTACATCAACTACAGCAGCAACATTTACACCGAAATGATTGATTGGACACAATTTGAGATCACTGAGCCACCATGCCTTCAATTTCACACCCAAGACCAACTGTCTGATATGCAATATTCTGATCAATTGATTAAAATTCCAGGTACGCACTGCAATACACTTTCATACTTGTATAATAAATTAATCTATGCGTATTTAACTTTAAAATCAAAATCGTATATTTCATGTTATATTTTCAACAAATTATCTTTGCCACTCGCAAAACACGGAGCGTTTCATTCAAATTGTGCACCAGTCAGCTACAGCAGTCACTGACGAAAATCGTTTGGGGCACATTTTCGCGAAGCTTGATAGTTGCGAGCGCTACAGCTACCTTGAATCTCGAAAAGATTTGGAAGATTAAAAAACAATTTTTTATGATATTAAAGTGTTATTATTTGCATATAATCGGTCGGAAGTGCTTCTAAAATGCATTTTTTCGATTTCATTTGTTCCCATGGTTATAATGATTTTTTGTAAGCTTTCGTTTTTTGGTATTTTTGGAACATGATGACATAGTAGGAACTGAGATAGATTGTGCAATAAGTCTAAAAAAAAAAACATTTGAGGAAAAAAAAAATACAAATTTATTTGCATTACATCAACAAGCACACACATAAATTTTTTTCCGGATCGGATGAAAAACACCAAAGATATAACGAAAAAATCAAAATAGCACCATAGGGACCACTTAAAAAAAAAAAAATTTTTTTGAAAATGTCTTTTGAATGTCTAGCGATTGAGTCGGTGTCAAAAATAGGTTAGTTTTGATAATACGCTCTATTGGACAGGTTTTTGGAAAAATTGTGGGTCCGAGCTAAAGTGATTATATCAAACAAAGATAGTTTCGCTTTGCTTCACTCAAATACAGTGGGGAAAAATTTAACAAAGGTAGAAGAGGCAGACGTAGTGTTTGATTTCGTAGATAAATATCACGAGCACAAGAGTACGGCTCAAGCAAGGAGATTTTAAGAGTATAAGAAAGATTTTGAGGCTCTGAGAACAAAGTTAGGCGAGGCGCAACAACTAAGAATTGGAGACCAAGGTAGAGCAGAAGAGCTAGATTTGGAAAACGAAAGATTGCGAGATCTGTTACGAAGAAAAGACGTATCGACAGTACTCCAACAAGCTAGAGTAGATTTTGAGACAGTCGAACAAGCAAATGTTAGAATTAGAGAATTGCAGGTACAAAATAGGCATTTGCAGGAATAATTGAAATTGGCAACAGAAAATTCATTGCATCATAAAGAGGCAACAGATGTAGAGACAGAAGAAGGGGGAGAATAAAATATAATACAATGAATCTAAACGCAATAGCTAAGACCGTGAATAATCTGGTCCCATTATTCTCGGGAACCGACTCACCAACGGAGGTTTACAGGTTGATTCAAGGGTGCGATCTTGCAATAAGAGCGTTCAATGCGAGTGAATTACCACGCGTCATAGAATGTGTTAAGTTGAGATTACACGGGGATGCTTTTGATTTTTCTAGGGGAAGACAACTTGCCAATATTGAGGTATTTACCTCTTAATTAAATGCAATTACCTAAGGGAAACAACATACAATTCGATTCTAGTGGAATTGTCGAAATGTCTTCAAGAGCTAGTTCGCTAAGAGCTAAGTTCGATAGAAGCAAGAGGGAAGGATTGCATAGGAGAAGAGGCAGGTGTGTTGGGTCAATTAAATAAGGCAGTGGTGACGGCCTTTAGGGTAGGATTGAATGACCCAAGCTTATAACCAGTAGTGTTGACTATGGAGGGCAAGAATTTAGCCGAGTTTGTGACTAAGACGGCAGAAATATATTATATGCTGAGTAGCGCAGGTCAATATGGATCCGGGGTTTTTTTTTTTTTATTTTTTTTATTTTATTCGCGAAGGGGAAACCTTCAAAAGGCGCCACCGTGCAGGTGGGAGTGTGCGATTCTTACGCACTAAGCCTAACCTCCGCATTGAATCTTCGTCCTTGTATAAGCCCCGTGGGACCGCCGCAAAGCATGACTTCACGGAGCATGGGAACAGCACTAAGCTGGAAACTGTTGGACTTGTGTCCGTATTCTAAAAGATTTGGTCATGGGCTTGTATATAAACTCTACCTTATCTATTTCGCAAACGCTCAACTCTTCGCAGTTCGTCGATAATCAGTCGTGCTAGGGTGCTAACCACTGACCAGTTAGCTTCATTTCTTAGCATAAGGGTAACCAAGTTTTGATCAGTTACCGTTTCGCCGAGACTGACCGAAGCCTCAAGTCTGGCATTTTGGAACTTGGAGCACTCGAAGAGGACATGGGCCGCGTCTTCTGGTATACTTCCCTCGCAATGGGTACAATAGGGATCTGCTACGTGCTTGTATTTGTGCAGATATGCCCTGAAGCAACCGTGCCCGCTTAAAATCTGCGTAATGTAGAAGTTCATGGAGCCGTGAGTTCTACCAAACCAAGCGGTAATGTTAGAGATGAGCTGATGAGTCCATCGACCCTTAACTGAGCTATCCCAGCGATCCTGCCACTTTAGCAGGCTTCTCTCCCGTGCGAGTCTTTTGCGAACTGTTGGGTTTTCGCTATCGGTTTCGAACAGCGTTTCCTCTACTAGAAGGTCGATAGGTATCGAGCTTGCAAGGACTAATGCTGCATCCTCGGAAACTGTTCTGAAGGCACAGCATACCCTGAGTGCGCCAAGTCTATGCACTGATTCAACACCACGTCGGTATGACTTCGTTCTCATTGCTGTGGCCCACACCGTTGACCCATACATCACGATGGATCGTACTACATTAAGGAGTAGTATCCTGCGCGCCTGTTTGGGGCCTCTCGTATTCGGCATCATTCTCGATAAAGACATGCATGCGTTGGATGCTTTTTTATGGGCATACTGGAGATGCTGTTTAAATGTTAATCGGGAGTCAATCATCACGCCAAGGTATTTAATACATTCCTTTGATTGCACCAGCGTCCCATTAACATTGATGCTTGCAACTTCCATCTTTTTGCGGCTGCTTATGAGCACCGCTTCGGTTTTATGTTCGGCTAGACAAAGACCTACAGACATAAGCCAGTTATATATAATGCCGATCGCCACTCTACTGAGTGCCTCGACTTCTTCCAGATGTTTTGCAGTGGCCACAACCGCTAGGTCGTCAGCAAAGCCGACGATCTTAACGCCTGTGGGAACTGCTAGTCTAAGGACGTCGTCATACATAACGTTCCACAGCAGGGGCCCTAGGACTGACCCCTGTGGGACACCACCGAAGACGTTATACACCATTATCCCCTCGTCTGTTGCATAGCGTAGTATTCTACCATCGAAGTAGTTCGATAATATCTTAGAGAGGTAGCGTGGAATTTCAAATTTTGCGAGCGCTTTCATTATCGTATCCCAGTTTGCGGAATTAAAGGCATTTCGCACATCCAGCGTTGCCACCAGGCAGTACTGCTTTGCCCCCTTCTTCCAGCTAGTGCCTTCAATAGCTTTACTTGCTATGCTTGTAACTAGTTTTATGGCATCGGACGTAGAGTGACTCTTTCGGAAACCAAACTGTTGGCTCGAGAGTCCTCCTCTGGATTGTATTGCTTCTTCGAGGCGATTGTACACAATTTCTCGAAGATCTTGCCTATCGTGTCGAGCAAGCATATAGGTCGGTAGGCTGAGGGATCCTCCAGAGAGCCGCTACCTTTTGGTATTAGCACAAGCTTTTGCGTCTTCCATTGAGTGGGAAATATGCCCTCTGTGAGACAAGCGTTATACAGCTGAACGAAGGCTTGTGTTTGGGCTGCAATGGTCATTTTTAGAGCGCGGTTCGGGATTTTATCTGGCCCTGGGGCCTTCTCGCTATGAACAGCATTGGAGATTTTCATTACCTCTTCTGCGGTTACCATGGAAATGACTTGCACGTCGCCATGATTAATGACGGGCTGCATCGGTGGTTGCTGAGGGAAGAGCACACCTACAATGCGGCTAAGTATGTGAGGGCACGTGGGTGGTGGTCGTCCGAATGACTTCATCTTTTTCATTACCAGTCTATAGGCGGTACCCCATGGGGTTACGTCCGCTTCGTCGCATAACTGCAAGAAGCACTCGCGCTTCCTCGAACGAATCTTGTGTTTGAGCAGCTTCCTGCGATCTCTATAGACCTCGCGCAGTTCTTCGAACCTGTCGGTCCCTCTGGCGCGGTAGTAACTTCTTCTGGCTTGGTGGCATTGGCTGCGTGCTTCGGCAATTTCGGCGGTCCACCAGTACACAGGCTCGTAGTGGTGCTTACTTGGTCTTCGCAACATCATCGCTGCGTCGCAAGATCTTTTCAGCTGCTCTGTTGCTTGCCTAGCCATATTCTGTGCTGAACCAGTGAGGTGCATGTCAGCCATCATTGCTGTGAGGATACCTTCATCAAGCGTTTCGACCTTGTATGATGGCTCGCTATGGGGGCCTCTGCTCCGTCGATTGGTTTGCCTTTCCAACGTGTACACGATTGCTTGGTGATCGCTATGCGTGTAGACGTCGCTTACTTGCCACTGTACTTGCGTGCTCAAGTCACAACTGGCAAATGGCAGGTCAATTACTGAGCTGCCATTCGCGTTGGAGAATGTACACTGCGTTCCCGTGTTTAAAAGCACAACCTCTAACGAAGCAAAAGCCTCCAGATTAATGAGCCCTCTTTGATTCGTTCTCTGGCTTCCCCAGTCTACGGCCCACGCGTTGAAGTCACCAGCAATAACAACTGGACTGATTCCTCTAACAACGTCAACTATTGCGTCGACAGTAACAGCAAAATCTTCTATAGATAGACTTGGTGCAAGGTAACAGCTTACAATATGTGTACCCATAACTTCTACACGAACAAAACCGTTTGCATGTGTATGCTGCCTCATTAGGGGAGGATGCCTTCCGCTGGACCATATGGCGGCTCTTCCAGAAATGTCTGATGCCCAGTCTCCTGGTGCTTTCGCGTTATAGGGCTCGCTCAAGATAGCTAAATCAGTGCTTAGATCTCGAACGATTTGCGCTAAAAGATCTTGCGCTGCGCAACAGTTGCTGAGATTCAACTGTACGAACCTCATCATTTCCTCGGTTTGCTAGCTCCTGAAAAGGACTAACATTTCCAGCTTCCGGCACGGTGATTTGTTTACGAGCAGTTTCTTTCTAAGCACAAGAAACAGCTTGAATCCGCAGAACACTCTTTTGCTTTGTGGCCCTCTTTGCCGCATTTCATACAGCACTTACTTCGGTATTTGCTGTTGCAAGTTTTCGCCGTGTGTCCAAAGTCGAGATACTTAAAGCATCTGGCTGGCGTAACTTTTTCGCGGACTCTGTAAATGACCCAGCCAACTCTGAGCTTGCCAGTCTCTATCAGCTTCCTCGCCTGCAGTGCTGGAAGGCTTATGACCGCTGTTTGCGTGCCTGCATATGCTTTACGGAGTGATTTCACTCTTGTCACCTTTAAGTTGCCGAGCTGCTTTTGGACTGCGCTGCAGACTTCTTCCGGTGTTGTAACCTCGTCAAAATCCTTGATCTCGACCTGTGTTTCTTCCGTGAGAGTCCTCGTTTCGGCTTGGCCATTGAAAACCATATCAAATTCTTTCTTCAGCTCCTGGGTTGACTGGGTGGTTGCGCGCTTAAGCTGGATAAGTACTTCACCTTTTTCAGTGCGCCTTACTCTCGAAACGTTTTCGCCGAACTTTTCAAGCGATTTTTCCTGTTTCATCCGCATGATGATATCGCTATATGAAAGCTCACCTGCTTTTGCTACGACGATTGCATCAGGTCTAGCCAGCTTCTGAGGCGGTTTTTTGCGTTTTTTGGGCTTTCTAGAGACCTTTGTCCAAGGCTCAACCATTCGCTTTGCCGGAGTTTTTGGCAGAGGAGACGAATTAGCCACTTCACTATAGGATGGCTTTAGAGCAGTCTCTTGGACAGCAAGCTGCTGCAGCCGAGTCTTTTTTGGCGGAGGTTTCCGCGAGTCACTGCAGCGTTCGCTTGCTCTTTTTGGAGTAGCCTTGGAGCCATGCTCAAAAATTGGGTCCGTCTGAGAGTCCTTATGGACTTGTGAAGCACTCGCGTTGACCTTTTTCTTGTTCGCGTTATCGGCGAACAGCTCAACTGAGAGGTCTTCACAGGCCAGATTTGCCAGTCTTATAAGCTTCTGGATCTCATTGTGGACGTTCGATTTGGTTTTGACGAACTCTGCCAGACCTTGTATCAGTGTCTTCACTTTGACCAGCTTTTTGATGACAGGGTCATCTACACTGACGCTTGAACCTTGAACCTTTGAACCTTTGAGCTCATTTTAAATGAGTTCTCGGTTGTAGTGTTGCTGCTCGTAGCTTTGACTGGTGCAGCGGCCGAGTGCGCCACCGCTGCAGCAGTTTTTGGGGCAGAAATGTTGTTTGAGGCCTCCAGAATCCTTGCCTCGACCGTGGGATTGCCCACGGGTGGATTTCCACTACTTTTTTTTTTTTGTTTTTTTTTTTTTATTGAGATATAAATAGAAAGGAAATACAATTGCTAATTTCTCCCGCGAAGCCTAAGGCTTGTATGCTTGTATGTAAGGTTTCCACCTGGAGTAGTTGCGTTATTAGACAACATTACTGGTAAATGGTTTATTTTCGGGGTGACCTTCCCTTATCCGTTTATACCTACAGACAGGTGTGAATACTGCCGACCGCTACGGTACAGACGCAGACCAGTGAGCCGCCCACTATGGGTCAAACGCTTCTGGGGTTTTTTTTTTTTTTGGGTTTCGCCCCTCTCATCCGACACCATGCTGCCGGTTGGTAGCACAGCGCCCAGGTGCCACCACGGGGAGGCACTTGCCATGAGACAAGCGTGCTAGCACACAAATATTTATGTGGTAGCATGAGAGTAGACTTGGAGTTTAACTGTGAATATCGAGCTGGCTCCGCCAGGTGGAAGCAAACAGACTCTTTCACCTCACAGTGTCCACCCCCTTGACACCCAATATGGATCCGGGGTCACATCGCGGAAACAGGTGTATGCGGTAGAGGACGAAACAAGGAATGTTGACAGGTAGGTTAGCCAAGATCGGGGGATATAGATTCTATCTAAATAATAGTAACAGAAAACAAAGTTTGCCGGACAAAGATGCTAGAACCCGAATTAAATGTTCGTTCTGTGAGAAATTGGGATATATCAGGAATGAGTGTCTTACAAAAAAAAACACTCCATACTGCGAGAAATGCCAGGAATATGGTCATGAAAAAGGGTGGAATTGTGCCCAAGAATTCAGGCCTAGAAATAGACAAATTCAAGAGAAGAGTTTTGGCAGTAAAAACAATAGAGGAGTCAATACAGGAAACCCATTCAGAGATAATGGGGGGAAGAATTTCGGTAGGGAGCAAAGACCGGTAGTGCAATGCAAGTGGCCATGCAAAATAGGACACACGGTAGGGGATTGTTACGTAAAAAGAAATCAGGGTTACAGACAGGGAAACTTCCAAGGGCCCAGCAAGGGCCATTAAGCTGGGAACCCCGAGATAAGAGAGTAACACGGCCGCTAAAGGTAGTATGGAAAACAAGAAGATAAAGGTTATTGAGATACTTGAAATGGTAATAGGTAAAGTCAAAGAGACAATAATGGATAAAATTAAAATAAGCCAAGTTTTTCCTGGCACAGAAATCTGACCATGCAGGAGAGTAAGAGGGGGGAGATTTTGGCATCTCCAAAGTGAATGATGTGTTTGTAGAAATTCCTATAAATGGAAAATGCTATAAATGGACGACTCATTCTACTTGTAGATTCCGGAGTAGGCACAAGTTTGGATAAACAAAATGCGTTAGAAACAATTGAAAATAGAAGCAAAGAAATAAATGGTTTAAGTGGAGCGTTCGGAGGCTTCATCAAGACATTGGGTGCGTTAAAAATTTCATATAGCGGAGTTGAGAATCTAAGTTTTAAGTTACACGTGGTGGCACTAGAACAAGGATTACCAGCAGATGGAATACTAGGAAGATATAATTTGTGGAACAGAAGTATAATAAACACAAGGGAAAAAGTGGTCACAATGTATGACAACATGGGAAAAATAATTAATAAGAAGAAACTTTAAACAACGTAGTTAACAATACAGCATGCGTATCAGTTTTTTTTACCGGAAAATTATAAACTAGAATTTTCGAATTTTAATATGTATAAAACAGATAATCACACGATATACAGCGTAAACGAACATATCGTTAGAGAAAGAAATAAAAAATTAACAAAAACAATTAAATTGGACACAAATTTAAATACAGAGGAACGGTCTTCAATAGAAAATTTAATAACTTCTTACCATGATATTTTTCTGTTAGAAGGAGATAAATTATCCTATACTCCTTTTTTAAAACACGAAATTCAGGTCCAAGCAGATCAGCCGCCAATAAATCAGAAACAGTATAGCTTTTGAAAGACGACATAATTAGGCCAAGCAAGTCACCTTGGAACTCGCCATTACTATTAGTGTCAAAGAAGCAGGAAGTGATGGAAAGGTAAATGACGCCACCATCAAACAAGTTTTTCCAATTCCAAGAATTAATGAAATATTAGATCAATTAGGACACTGTAGATATTTTATTTTTTCAGAATGCCATTTGGACTCACCGGAGCTCAAGCAACTTTCCAAAGGTTGATGAATCATATACTGACGGGAGTACAGGGAATAGATTGTTTTGTATATTAAGATGACGTAGTAATTTATGGCAAAATCTTTCAGCAACATGAGGAAAGACTAGCGCAAGTATTTCAGAGACTAAGAGAAAATTGTTTAAAGTTAAATACGGAAAAGTGTCAATATCTTCGTAGAAAGATATCGTACCAAGGACACAAATTTTCGGAGCTAGGGGCCTTACTAGACCCACAAAAGTTAGAATGCGTAAAAAATATTCCCATACCAAAAAAAAAAAGAAAGGAAGTTCAAGCATTTTTAGGTTTAGCGAATTATTACAGGAAATTCATAAAAATATATCACAATTGCCATGCCCCATAAACAATTTATTGAAGAAAGACACAATGTTTCAATGGTCAGAAAAATGTCAAGAAGCATTTGAAAAGATAAAAGAAGCTATAACTTCACCCGTGTTAGCCTATCCCGATTTTGAGAAATCATTTTTACTAACGACTGACGCAAGTGGGGAAGCGATAGGAGCAGTTTTGTCACCGGGTGAAGTAGGAGAAGACAGACAAATTGCCTTCGCAAGTAGATCATTAAATAGCGTAGAAAAAAAGGTATTCGACAATAGAAAAGGAATTCTTAGCAATAGTATGGGCAACAAAAAATTTTAGAGCATATTTATTAGGTAGGCCATTCAAAATTTACACGGATCACCAACCCTTGAGAGGCATAGCAAATCTGAAAGATCAGACATCAAGATTAGCATGATTAAGACACAAGATGTCTGAGTATGACTTTGAAATAATATATAAACCAGGAAAAAGAAATTTAAATGCAGACGCGTTAAGTAGGATATCACAACCAGAGCAGGGTAAACGAGATCGAAGACCAGAATCAACGAGCAAGAGGACAACTCAGAGAATATCCCAGAAATTGAAAGTACGCAGGAAGAAGAAACATTAGATAGAGAACAAAAAGGAAAAATTATAACGGACCCAAAAGAGATAGAAACACTACTGAAAGATTTTCACGATTCACCATTAGGAGGCCATCATGGAGGTTTAAAAACACTGTTTAGAATAAAAAAAGAATACAGGTGGAAAGGAATGCAGAAACAAATAAAAGAATATGTAAAAAATTGCAAGAAATGTGAACTAAACAAAAGTTCTAGGTTAACTAAAATGCCGATGGTCTTGACGGATACACCAACACGACCATTCGATAAAGTTTATATGGACATGGTGGGTATTCTGCCAGAGACAATATCCGGTAATAAATATATATTAACATTCGAAGACGATTTTTCAAAATACATAGTTTGTGTGTCAATACCAGATGCGGAGGCAAGCACCGTGGCAAAAGCGTTTTTTAACGAGATTGTGACTCGTCACAATGTGCCAAGAGTGTTAATAACCGACAATGGGTCAAACTTTATTCACGTCTTTTCTCGGACGTATGTAAAAGTTAGGTATAAATAAGTTGCACATTACACCATACCATCCTCAAGCAAATGGTTCACAAGAAAGAAGCCATAGACCTTTAGCGGAATATTTGCGGAGTTTCGCGAAAGATGATGGGTCAAACTGGGATCAATGGTTGGCAAGTGCGATGCATGTACATAACAACACAGTAAATGTATCAACAAAGCAGACGCCTTTTCGAACATTGTACAGGTTTGATTCCGAAATGCCGACCAATTTGAAACGCAAATGTGGGCCGGTATATAATGTCGAGGATCCTTCAAAGGTATTAAAGTACCAGATCCAAAGAGAGCATGAGCTGGTAAGACAGAATCAGCAACGTACGAAAGAAGCATCTAAACAACAATATGATAGTACCTTAAAACAAGTAAAGTTTAAAATCGGGGATAAAGTACTAATGAAGAATTAGAGTAGGAAAAACAAATTTTCACCAATATGGGTAGGGCCATACGAGGTGGTAGGAATTAGAAGTGCAGTCACAGCCGAAATTTTAATCAGAAATAAAACGAAGAAAATCCATAACAATTTATTCAAACTGTTTCATAGCAATTAAGAAAATAAATGATTATCGAAGATAAAAAAACAGAAGAAATGGCAACTAATAAAAAATTTAGTGAGGAAAAATTATGGGATAATGAAATAAAAAGAAATGAAAGAGATATTAAGAAAACAAAAATACCGCAACAGGGTAATTGTATAGGTATATTTAAAACAGGGTCCAATAGAAAGGACAAGAAAAATGAAGAAAAAAAAAAGAAAATTCAGAAAAACAAAGAAAAAAGAAGATTCAGAAGGGTAAAACAAAGAAACGGTAATGCTTGCCGACCAACAAGAAATCAAGAAAATAAAAATTTATATAGAGAACAAGTACCGGATATATATTTCCAACAAATGGAAGATGCAGAATAATTTAAAAAATTACAAAAAGAAAAAATATATAATTTCTTTTAATGAAAAATTAAAAGAAACCAAATTAGGAAAAATTAATTTCAAAGCCAATTTTTTTTTAATTGTGCTTACATAGAAAAAACAAAATAATTTTTTTCAAGAAAATTAAGAATAAGAATAGAAATAGAGTAAATGAAATAGTTTATTCAGAGGAAAAAGAAAATATAGGGGAAAATAAGAAGTGTTAAAAAAAGTAAAATAACAGTACGTTCAAAAAGTCCATAGGATGACACATAGATGGCTTTACTAGATTTTTTTCCATAAGATTTTTATTTAGTACCAACCTTCAAACGTACGTATAGAAATTTGACAACAATCTGACAATTGATTCGTGAATTATAGCATTTTGCGTTCTACTATTGTTATTGAAAAAAAAAAAATGGAAAAAAATTAATTTTAAGTTACGACAAAGCATTGCTTTTTGATGAAAAAAAATACAGTGGAAACCAAACAATGGCTTGGTAAACATTATCCGGACTCTGCTCCATCGAGACAAATGCTAGTAAAGTGGATTTTTAAACGTGGTCGTACCAGCACAAATGATGCAGAGCGCAGTGGACGCCCAAATCAGACTGTTGATCCAAAAAACATCAAAAAAATCCACAAATTAGTTATGAACGATCGCAAATTGAAGGTGCACGAGCTAGCTGACATTGTAAAGATATCAGATGGTAGTTTTTTTATCATTTTACTCGAACATTTGGGTATGCGAAAGCTCTGCGCAAAGTGGGTGCCGCGTGAGCTCACAGTCGATCAAAAACAACAACGAATTGATACTTCAGGAGTGTTTGGCGCTGTTAAACCGCAATAAAATCGAATTCTATCGTCGATATGTGACAATGGATCAAACATGGTTTTACTATTACACACCAGAATCCAAAAGGCAGTCAGCTGAGTGGACAGCAGTTGACGAACCGAATCCAAAGCGAGCAAAGCGACCAACAGTCGGCTTGTAAGGTGATGGCGTCTGTATGTGGGATGCGAAAGGAATAATATTCATCGACTATCCAAAAAGGAACCACCATCAACAGCGACTATTACTGTGCACTTTTGGATCGGTTGAAGGCTGAAATCGCCAAGAAACGGCCACATTTGCTAAAGAAAAAATGGTTGTTTCACCAAGACAATGCACCGTGTCACAAATCGATAAAAACGATGGCAAAATTGAATGAATTGGGCTTCGAATGTCTTACCCACCCACCGTATTCTCCAGATTTAGCCCCCAGCGATATTTTCCTGTTTTCAGATTTCAGGAGAATGCTTGCTGGAAAGAAATTCAAGTCCAATGATGAAGTAATCGCTGAAACGGAGGCCTATTTTGACGAGAAAGAGAAATCGTACTATAAAAGTGGTATTGAAAAGTTGGAAAAACGGCTCTATGAAATAAGGCACCAGGAAATAAGGCCCCAAACTACAAATGAAATAAGGCCACAAGCATTTCTATACCGAACAACAACAAATAATAGGGGCTTTATTTCATTTTGAAAAAATGGGGCTTTATTTCATAATGAAATAAGGCCCCAAAAAAATAGAAATAAGGCCCCAAAAATATTATTAGTGAAATAAAAGCATGAATATTTGGGATGTTATTTCGATTTTTGTGGCTTTATTTAATTTTTTTAAATTGGGGCTTTAATTTTTTGTAAAATAGGCCACCAAAAATTTGAAAATTTTTTGAGGGTCAGACTTGGATACGGTTGTTATAACAACCGATCGAGTTTTGTTATTTAAAATCAATTGAAATTTTCTCAATTGAAAAATTTTAAAAAATTGTTAAGTTTTGATATTTTAGCCGCGTAGTGAGGACATAATAAAAAATTAAAAAATTAAAATGGATTGTGAAAAATTTCATGGTAAAAGAAAGACCAGTGAACTTCTCTATGTGCTCGATCAAAAAATAATTTATAAAAAAAAATGCACTTATAAAACTGTTCATTGTTTTAGTTATTTTATTTTAGTTTTTTTTTATTATATGTATGTATTTAAGTTCAACGACTAGCAGTTTGCCTTGTTTATAATATTCGTTGCTCCAGTTATTAAATATGTTTGCGTAAGCAACAAAATATTATGTTAATTTTAAAGAAGTAGAATTTGCTTTGTTTACATTCTGTATTGTTTTGGTTAATTTCGTAAATTGCATTGTGGGTAACTGCAACCTATATTGACGGTCATTGACCAAAGCTATGTTTTATTTATGTCAATAAAAATATTGTTTCCGCAATTCAACATCAGCATATTTCCAGTCGCTAAACTGAAGTATGCAATATGCTGACCAATAACCAACTTAAGATTGTAATGTAATTAGCAATAAGTTACTATATAAGTGTTCAAATTTCAATTAATAAATGAGTTACAATTTAAAACTTCAACAAAACTAATCGTTTTATTTAAAACTTAGTTAACATCGTTGCTACCAGTTCAAGTGCTGGGAGTAACAATCATCAAACTCAAGTTCACCATTTCAACTTAGTTCATGTGCTAAGTTGAAGGCTTGGTCCTTGAGTAATCAGCGTTCCACATCGCAACATTTGGTGACCCCGAGAGAAGACAACAATCTTCTGATAAATAAGGACATCATATCGGCAACAATCCACAGCGTGAGCCATTTAGTGAACCCGAGATAGGAAGCACAGACTTCTGAAAATGTCTACTAAACGCGTAAAATTTTAATTTCGTTAAGCGTGATAGTGTAAAAGTTCGTCGCAAATAAAATTTCGATCGTCCATCACTTGGACACATCAACCACATTGCGTTGTACAATAGCGTGAGCCGTTTAGTGATTTTAAAGAAGACAACAATAGATCAGTTCAATATTCCTGAGTTCCTGAAATTAGTTGAACATTTGGACAATTTGAGAACATCGAAATGCCCACATTCGACGAAATCAAGGAAAGATTCAAGGCTACGGGTGATGAGATACAGAAGATCATCACCAATTTCAAGAAAGATGGCGCAGACAGGAAGAAGACCGAAGCATACTTTCATGAGCGACTTCAAAATCTTGATAGAGCCTGGAATCAATTTGAAGAAGACGATACAACTTTATGGTCGTTACACAAGGTACCAATGGAGCATGAGTACTTTACATCAGGGTACTATGACAAAGTCAAAGCAATAGCAACTGAATACATCAATATTTTTCAAATCCAAGTACAACAGCTTGGATCAGTGGCAGGTGCTACTTCTCAGTCAACTGCAGCTAGCAACACGCAGACCTTGGCAACCGGCGGAAGATTTACTGCCGAGCAACAAATTCCGGAATCTGAATCAGCAGTCAGCATAGCAAGCAGCTTGCGTATCCAACGTGCGCTTATGACGTCATTGCATCGTCTCTTAAATGGAATTGTAGATACGGTAGAACAATCGCAAGAATTTAACGAAGTTGGGATATAATTTCAAAAGGACCTTTAAAAGGTTATCCAATTTTTTCTTATTTCCTACTTTTAAATATACATAATCTCCTATATTTTAGTATTTATTTACATTTATTTGCTTTATTAACATATTTCTGTTTTTCAGATATATTTTGCTTATTTTCCAATAAATTTTCTTTTGCATTAATTTGAGCATATTTTAACTTAAGTTTTAATTCACTTATATAATTTTCAACATTGTAAAATTTTCCTTGATTGTTTATAATTTCACATAGCAGAGTGCATAACTTTCCATATACTAATTCAAATGGTGTGTAGTGTGTTGTACTATGTGGAGTTGTATTGTATGTATAGTAAGGTAAAAATTCGTCCCAATTATCTTTTCCATCTAATGTCATTAGGAAATCATTCAAAACTATATGGTCTCTTTCTATCGTACCTTATGTTTCCTGATGATATGGTGTAGAAGTTACCTTATCTATGTCCAACAATTTGCAAATGTTTACTAATAACTCATTCGTGAATTCCGTGCCTTTGTCCGTTTTTAGCTTTCCAAAACAACCATATTTTAATATAAATTTCGCTACTATTGTCTTCGCTACAGTAACTGCATCTTTTGTAACTAGTGGGAATGCTTCTACAAATTTTGTAAGTTCACATTGGACTGTAAGAATGTATCTGTATGATTTGGATGGTCTAAGAAAAGAAACTGTATCTTTTGTTACAACATCAAATGTGCTTGGCGTATCTGTCACTATTAGTTTTTCTTTTGTTAATTTTGTTATTTTTTCTTGGTTGCAAATTTCGCACTTATTAATATTCTCTAAAAATTGTATTCATCCTTTTCCAAACGTATCTTTGCTTCAATTTTTCTATGCATCTTCTTATGCCACAATGGCCTGCTGTTTTTGAGTTATGATACTTTTTTATTAAATCTTTCATTTATTCTACCATTTCTATTCTTCTTGGAGCAGTATATAGTAATATGTCTAGAGAATTTCTCTTTTTATCTTTCTGAATCTCATTAAATATTTTTTTAAATCTGTGCACAGATAATCCTTCGAATATTCTTTCATCATCCGCTAGCGTCAATTTATACAAATGTTCATGCTCTGTATAAGATAACAATTTTTTCAAAATCAACTCTGTTAACTCTGATAATGTCTTATGATTGTATCTAACATGCAACATATTTTTGAATTCATAAATTTCACAATTTTGGCCTTTCTTATTTTCTTTCATATGTTCAAATTTTAACTTTTTTACTCCTCTAGTATCAGATATAGATATACACTCCCATATATGAAGATGATCAGTCTTCAATAGCGACAAGTCCCGGAGTATTTCTGTTGTCGTATCACTTGTTTCTTTATTTTTCATTGCTTTCGTCAGCACATTCACATTTTGTGTCGGTACCATTTCATTCAATTTTTCTGGACTTAATTATATTCTTGATAACACATCTGCGTTCGTATTCCTGCTACCTTGTTTGAATATGATGTCAAAATCATAATCCATTAAATCTCCTCTTATTCTGGTAAACCTAAAAGATGGGTCTTTATGAGTAAATAAACTAAACAGGTCTATAAATCTTCTGTATACACTTTAAATCTTCTACCATACAAATATGGTCTGAAATGATTTATGCCCCAATGTATTGCTAATAATTCTTTTCCAATTCCTGCTTTATTTATCTCATGTTTATTGAGTGATTTACTTACAAATGCTATCGGTCTACCAATTACCAATTTCTTCCTGAGAAAGTACAGCTTTTAGTGCATAATTTGAAGCATCTGTAGTCAATATAAAAGGTTTTAAAAAATCTGGGTAACTTAATACGGGTGGTGACATTAGTTTTCGTTTAAAAATCTCAAAAGAATTATGGCACTCTGTGACCAACCGAAAATTACATTTTTCCTTAATAATTGATTTAATGGTTTTGCTATCTCAGCAAAATTTTGAATAAAACGTCTGTAGTAATTAAAGAAAGCTACAAATCTGCGTACTTCATCCGCGTTTGCAGGTATTGGATAATTTTTTATAACATCGTATTTGCTAGGATCCGTAGTAACACCTTGATTAGTTATTAAGTGTCCTAGATAAACTACTTCTGGTCTTAAGAAATTGCATTTACCTGGATTATACTTACGTAATCTTTTACAAACTTCTATAAAATTTTTATTATGTTCTTTAAAACTTGAACCAAAAACTATTATATCATCAACATATACAAATGCCAAATCTTGCAGACCACTTAGTGCAAGTGTTAGCATTCTTTGAAAACAGTTTGTTGAAATTTTTAGACCAAATGGCAAACGTTTGAATTGGTATTAACCTGAATTAGTTGAAAACGCTGTCAATGGTCTTCATTTTTGGTGTAACGGAATTTGATGAAATGAACTTGTCATATCTAAAGTGAAAAAAACTTTGCTTTACCTAACTTGTCAAGAACGTCTTCTAGTCTAGTTAAAGGGAAATTGTCATTCCCTTGATATGACTCCCAAAGTCAACTTGATATTAAACTGAACTGGAACGAGCATGTAGAAGATGTGATTCAAAAACCCAAGAGGTTCTATTTCAGTGTAGACGCGTCTATGGTGTCAAATGAGGGCTAAATCCAGAGGCTATGAAATGGGTCTACACTATGATGGTTAAACCTGTCATCACTTATACTTCGGTAATTTGGTGGACAAAACTCAGCCGGAAAACCATTAAAAAGAGACTGGACAGAGCCCAACGGCTGGCGTGTTGGAATAACAGGTGCAATACGCACCACTCCAACAAGCGCAATTGAGTTTCAGTTAGGTATGCTGCCTTTGGCGCTAACAGCCCTTAGAATGTTGCGAAATGAAACGTGGCATGGATCAATGGGCCTACATGGTCATATGCGTGTGGTGACTCCACACAAATACAACACCTCAAATCCTCATACACCTTTATCTAAAAATACTTGTTCATTTATATTTAAATTCAATTATAATTATTTGTTTGTTAAAAAAAAAAATGATTGTCAAAAATTTTCAATTTAATTTTTCAGTTGTAAAAATTTATTCAATGAAAAAGGTTAAAAAAATATCACAAAATAAAAAATATCACAAAATAAAATTCTTAAAAAAAAAATATATTTGTTCGCAACCAAATATTGGCGATCCTGCGAACCTGCATATCTACAAAAAAAAAAAAAACAGTTAAGAGAAACAAAACTGCAGTAGACAACTACAAAACATACAAACAAACAAACAAAAAACTGCAAAACATCCGAACCAACAAAAAAGTTCAACACTACATTAAAGCGGTCACAAAATCGTCAACATCGTAACTACAGATCAGCGAAACAGAATTTCGCCACCACCGCCTATCGTCAGCAACAAGAGGAGCAGCGGCGTCACCAGCGGCGATAAAAGATATAACCCTACAAGAGATCATCGTTGTATGAATTACAAACCGTCAATGTAAGTCAGTAGCTTAGAACAGAAAACCTCAGCCGAATTAGATTGGGCTAGATCCACAATCACCGCTACATGTTCACAGCGCAGAGGGCACCTATCGCATCGATTTAACAATCGTAACCGCGCTATGTGCGCATGCAATGAATCGCACCCCATCTGCGCTCTCTATAAACGACGTTCGCAACAGCAACAACTATCGCTACAACAACTTCCACACCAGCCGCATCATTAATAAGACGTCTCGAAACAATTTAACCTTCACAACAACAACAGCATAATCAGCAGCGACAGCAACAACAAAAACACTATCAGCAAACGTCAACAGCGCAGCCAGTGAAACAATCAACGTCGCAGTCCACGTCATTTTTTTTACAAATTTTATTGTTCAATTTTTTTTTTTTTTTTTTTGTAAAACTTTATTGTTAGTTTTAAGTTTTCCTTTTCTTTTATCTTTATAAAATTCTTTTTACAGGTTGCTTTATTATTTCTTAGCTTAACACGAGGCACACACTTAGTTTTTAGAGTTCATATAACGATAAAAACGTAAGAAGTTTATCGTTATATGGCTCAGGCACTCCACTACACTAGGGTTGATAAGGTACACAATTCTATTCTTTCCAATATGCAACGTACACCTTCCGCGTATTTCTATCACTGGTGGTGGAGATGAATCCAACGAACCCATCACCAACTTGGATACTACGAATCCATTTAATGTTTCGCATGAAATTCATGCTACAGCTATTAAACTTCCTTCTTTTTGGACAAACTGTCCAGAAGCGTGGTTCGCACACGCAGAAGTTCAATTCCAAGCGAAAAATATATCAGTTGACAGAACTAAGTTCGAATACTTAGTTACTGCACTACCACAAGAGGTCATAGTAACAGTACTAGACTTCATTCAGCATCCTCCATCTGCAAATTTATACAATGGACTTAAACAAGTATTGATTGACAGACTTTCACTCAGTGAAAATAAGCGTTTAGACAAAATCCTTTCGGACTCTGAGATGGGTGACCAAAAGCCATCTCAGTTCTATCGTGCACTACTTCTTCTTGCCGGTTCCTCAGTTAGTAATGACCTAATTTATAAATTATAATTACGAAAACTTCCCAAAAGTCTCAATATCGCTTTGACCGGTTCAGGTCACAAAGAGCTAGATGACTTACTTAAACTAGCTGATAACATTTGGGAAGTTATGGCTAATGGTGAAGTCTCAGCCATAAACAAAAATTCATCCCAAATGACGAAAGCTGATGATTTAACGACAATCGCACGAAGTTTCTCAGAAACAACTAACAAAGTTCTTGAATGTTTTAATAAACTGTCACATGAAGTTCAAGAACTCAGAACCGAACGTCACAATTCTTTACGATCAAACTCCAGGGACAACAGTTTCCGAGATTTTTCGAGACACCGGTCTCCCTCTCGAAATAAGTCACGTCAGAGACCAGCCAATTGGTTATGTAGATATCACTATAAATTTGGTAGGTCGGCAAGACGATGTGAACAACCATGTGCATTCAAACACAACGACTCACATAACACACAGAATTCGTCAAACTAAAAACCTCCATCATGACAACATCAAATAATGGAGGAACATCTACACGCCGTTTATTCATTTACGACAATGACAACCATTTAAACTTTTTAATCGACAGTGGTGCAGAAGTATCAGTTCTTCCTTCCTCCAAATTCAAAAATAACAAAAAGAATTCAGACTTAATTTTGACAGCAGCTAATGGTAGCACAATTTCGACCTACGGGAAAAAATTACTTAACGTAAACATCAAACTCAGACGAGAATTCCCTTTTATTTTTATTTTAGCAGACATAGCTAGACCCATTATTGGAGCAGATTTCCTAACGAAATATGGACTACTTATTGACATGAAACACAAAAAGTTAATTGATCCACTCACTAAATTATCTGTTAACGCTATTTCCGCATTTTCTGAAACTCCACTACCCAAATTATTTTCACTTGACAACAAATACACGCAACTTCTAAAACAATTTCCATCACTTCTCACCGAACCAGACTACACTATTCTCGTCAAACATAAAACTGAACATTACATCACCACCGAAGGACAACTTCCATTTTTAAGACCAAGACGTTTAGACTCACATAAATTAAAGATCGCAAAACAAGAATTTGATTTCCTTATCAAAACAGGAATCTGTAGACCATCTGACTCACATACTTCTTCTCCACTTCATCTTGTACCAAAAAGTGAACCAAATGATTGGAGACCTTGTGGCGATTACAGATTAATCAATGCTGTTACGATACCTGACCGGTACCCGTTACACCACATACACGATTTCTCGATTAATTTACGCAACACAAATATCTATTCTAAACTTGACCTAGTAAAAGCATACCATCAGATACCGATGGCTCCTAGTGACATACACAAGACAGCAATCACAACACCTTTCGGGATGTTCGAGTTTCTACGAATGCCCTTCGGTTTACGAAACTCAGCACAAACATTCCAAAGATTCATTCATGAGGTATTACATGGACTTGATTTCCTTTTTGTATACTTAGATGACATACTGATCGCTAGTGAATCCGAAACACGACACATCGAACATTTGACACAAGTTTTTGAGAGACTTTCAAATTACGGTTTAAACGTTAAACCTAGTAAATGTATTTTCGGAGCGACAGACATAAATTTTCTAAGTTACAATATTTCCAGTCAAGGTATACGACCTACAGAAGAACGCATTCACTGCATACAAAATTTTCCCCAACCAGTTACGGTCATACAGATGCAAAAATTTATTGGTATGACCAATTACTACCACAGATGCATTCCAAAACTCGCACACATGCTAGGTCCAATTTATGACATGGTCACCGTAGCATCCAAAACTAAACACAAACAGTTACACTGGACAGACACTTCACTACACGCTTTCACAGTAATCAAAGATAGTTTTGCAAAAGAAACACTGCTTAATCATGTTAACAGTAATGCAGATCTATCGATTGCTGTAGATGCATCAAACATAGCAGTTGGCGGTGTGTTACAACAACAGAATAATGATATATTGGAACCATTAGCATTCTTTTCAAAAAAACTTTCGCCAGCTCAAACCAAGTACAGCACATTCGATCGTGAATTACTAGCTATATATCTCACAGTTAAACATTTCAAACACTACCTTGAAGGGAATCACTTTACAATTTACACTGATCACAAGCCCCTTACATTTGCACTTCATTCAAAAACTGAACGCAGCCCAAGACAGACCAGACATTTGGAATATATTTCACAATTTACAAATAACATCAGATACATTAAAGGAACAGATAACGTTGTAGCAGACGCACTGTCACGTGCAGAAATTAACGCATTCACACCTACAGAAATTAACTTCAAAATTCTTCATCGGGAACAAAACACAGATTCAGAATTGCAGGATATCATAGACAAACACATGTACAGATTAGAACAGATTCACATACCTTTCCTAAACATTATAATTTGGTGCGAACAAACAGATTCGGTTACACGACCATATATACCACAAACACTACGCAAACAAATTTTTGAACAACTACACAATATTTCACATCCAGGAACACGCGCATCACGACGACTTCTGACACAAAGATATTTCTGGCCAAAAATGAATACACAAATAAATAAATGGTCACAGGAATGTATCAGATGTCAACGTTCGAAAGTACACAGACACACCAAAACCTCTCCACAAACAATTAAAATTCCCCATGGTCGTTTTGAACACGTTCACATTGACTTAGTAGGACCTCTACCGACATCACATGGATACAGATATTTACTAACTGCAATTGACCGAAACACACGCTGGCCTGAAGTGTATCCGTTGAAAGACACGAGCACTGAAACAATACTTGACTTATTTCAGAGAGAGTTCATTTCACGTTTCGGAGTTCCGTTAAAAATCACTTCTGATAGAGGAGCACAATTTACTTCATTGACATTCAGGAACTTTATCAAGACTCTCGGTTGTCAACATATTACCACTTCAGCTTATCATCCTCAAGCAAATGGAATGGTAGAACGTTTTCACCGTCAGCTTAAAGCTTCCCTTATAGCTAGTAACAATCAGGTCAATTGGTATACTCAGTTACCACTAGTTCTTTTGGGTCTTAGATCTTCGGTCAAAGAAGATATGAAAGCATCACCAGCTGAGATGGTTTTTGGTCAGACCCTCAGATTTCCGAAACAGTTAGTTGCGCATGTTGATCAAACTAAACACAATTCAGTAATTACAGTAAACATTAACAGAGTAAAACCAGCAATATTAGACACAGACAGTACACAATCACTTTCTTTACCAAAAACAAACACAACAAAAGTACATTTTAATTTACTTAATAACACAGTCAAATTGTTTTCATGAGGGGGGAATAGTGTGGTGACTCCACACAAATACAACACCTCAAATCCTCATACACCTTTATCTAAAAATACTTGTTCATTTATATTTAAATTCAATTATAATTATTTGTTTGTTCAAAAAAAAAAATGATTGTCAAAAATTTTCAATTTAATTTTTCAGTTGTAAAAATTTATTCAATGAAAAAGGTTAAAAAAATATATTGAAATAAAAAATATCACAAAATAAAATTCTTAAAAAAAATATATATTTGTTCGCAACCAAATGCGCATCCTTGATATTGTACATAGAGATGCCAGGGAGACGGGTATGCCTATGGTCGAAAGGCAGAGAGTAAGAATAACAGAAAAATGTTATCTATTTCTATCTGATGAATGGCAGAGCCGGGGCAGGCGTTTACTCAGAAGAGTTGAGCCTATCCTGTGTACTGAGGTTAGGGAGGTTTGTGTCTGTATACCAAGCGGAAATGCTTGGTGGGGTGCATGCACTAGACCACCTGATAGATGATCGGGTCAAAAGCAAGAAAATTGTCATTGTCCTTGACAATCAGTCGGTGATAAGGTGCATGCAACGGACAGACATCACTAGAACAGAATGAAAATGCTGATTCTTTAGCGAGAGAAGGATCAGCAGAAAAATTCTGTGAACCAGAATCACGTATCGCCATAGGCGAGAACATAGCGGCAGACCTTATTAAGCAATGGACGGACTCGGAACACCTTACAAGGTGGGAAGAAGCTGTTAATTGCAGGCAATCGAAGGCAGACGTGAAGTGGTCTCCTAGTGAGGCAGCAAAAGTTATCCGATACAATCGAAGGACTTTAAGCTGGCTAACTGCACTGGTCATAGGACACGGTCCCTACATGTACCATCTCAGGAAGATGACTCTGACGCTGCACAGTTATACGCCGAACTACGTCAATGTCATCGTAGAGCTCATACAACTCGTGGTTCATTCGGATGCGATAGTCATCGCCGACTCGAACAGGACCGAAGATTTTGCGAAGAACTTTTCTCTCGAACACCCCCAGAGCGGCTGCGTCAGTTTGCGAAACTACCCTTGCCTGAGCGCCATAAAGCAGCACAGGTAGAACGAGCGCCTTGTAGAGTGTTAGTTTTGTCGATCGAGAGAGGGCTCTGGAACTTAGTTGCTTACTGAGCCCGTAGTAGCACCTATTAGCAATTATTGTTCTTCGCTTTATCTCCAGGCTGATTTCGTTTTTGGTATTAATGGCGGTGCCAAGGTAAACGAACTCCTTGACTACTTCAAAGTTATAGCTGCCGGATGAAACGTGGGAGTCTAAACGCCGAGCTGCCATGTTTGTAGACAGCATATATTTTGTTTTGCCCTCATTTATCGTCAAACCCACTTTGGCTGATTCCTTTTCGATAGCGGCGAAAGCAGCGGTAACATCTCTCTTGGTTCTGCCGACAATATCAATATCAGCGTACGCAAGGAGCTGGACGCCTTTGTAGAAAATGGTGCCATTACGATCCCCTCCATGATGATGTTAAAGAGATCGCAATATAAGGCTGGCAAGCATAAGATTGACAATTCTGGGACGTCCATTTATTGGCGAAGCCGAGGTTGGTCAGCTGACCTACAAGGATATGCTTGAGGTGACAAAGAGTGCTTATGTAAACAGCATGCTCACGTATGAGAGCTCCGAGCGGTAGTATACTTTGTACAAAGGAGACGAAAAGGAACCCACTGTGGTCCTGTTCGCAGATGATTCATTTTATTTAATATTTTTTATTTATTATATTTTTTGTATCCCTTCTTAAATTTAAAAAGCTTACAAGCAACACTGAAACACATTTATTGTACCTCTTAATTTTTTGAACAAAAATACCTAACTTCACTTTGATATACAGAAAAATCGAGTTTGCAAAAATTGTTTGATTAAATAAAACACAATAAAAAATACAGTCGACTTTAATTTAAATGTACAAAGTCTTTTTTTTCATTGAATACACAAACATTTTTTGGTCCTTCATCGTCGGATGTAAGTCAATTTGGCCAATCTAACTATTTCACACTCTGGAACGATTTGTGCAGCCCCATTGCAAACGGCGTGAGTGCGTGGACATCGAATAGAGTTTGCAGTAGAACTAGGCAAAGGTAACATTTATGTAGCAATCGCGGAAGATTCCAGGCGGTTGGAAATGTTGTGTTCGGTGGAGCACCATCAACATCAAGGTCACATCAACTTTCTCCAACAAAGAACCATCTAAGGGTGCTCAGTTGCACAAACGTTCGTGGCAACTCCTAGCGGTGGCATTTTACACAAAACGCAAGAATTAGTGGAGACACAACCCACAATTCAGATCTAGTAGGGACACAAGACACTGCCATCTAGCGGCTACATATCAACAGACGTCTAATTACTTAAACTGCAGCCAACTCGCTCGAACAAAACGTCAAATTGACAGACGTCATTTTTTTGTAAACAATCAACAATTCGTACACAATAAAGATATTCATATTTTTCAAGTTTTTTCTTAATTAAATCAATTAAAATTTGAAAACAAGTCGGCAAACAGTAGCAGCAACATGGATAAACTGCAAAATATAAGGAAAAGTATAAAAGGTACATTAACACGTATTCATACATTTGCAGCAAATGCAGATGCAGATTTAGTGGAGCTGAAGGTTCGGGTAGAGAAAGCGGAAGACATTTTTCAACAATATGAAAATGTTCAAGCTGAAATAGATGCTGCAACAAACACAAATGAAGCTGCGGCTGCTGAAGAAGCATACCGCATAGACATTGAAAATAAATATTTTTCAATTAAAGCAATCTACGCAGGTCGTGTAAGGGATGAAGAGGCAAATAAAACGATTGTTGGACCGCAAACAGCAGTGAATAGCGATATATCAACAGCAGTGCAAGCACTCGTCGAACAACAAAGCACTGTAACCACACTGCTGGAGCAGATGTCGAACTCGAGTCGGTTCGGTACAAACTCAACTCCAACTGGTCAGACCGATGAAACTCAACAACGACAGCAACAATCGCATTATGATATGCGGCTTCCTCAAATATCAGTTCCAGAATTCGATGGATCAAGCACAGACTGGATATGGTTTCGTGATCTTTTCGAATCCGTGGTTCACAATAGGGTGAATATTTCTGATGTCGAAAAACTGGAGTATCTTCAAACAAAGTTGAAGAAGGACGCGCTTTCGCTCATCAAGCATCTGAAACCTACAAATGCCAACTACGAAATTGCATGGAATTTGTTGAAGAGCAAATTCGACAAATCCGATAAGGTCAAGCGGGCCTACTTGGAACTTTTGTTCAACCAAGCAGCGATGAAATCGTCAAGCGCTGCAGAGATCACGCGGGTCTACAACAACATAAATGAAAGCTACAATGCACTTAAGGTTTTCAACGAGCCTGTTGAACAGTGGAACACTATTTTGCTTTTCCATTTGGAAAAGAAATTCGACAACGATACTCTCAGCTTATGGTACAGAGAGAGGAAAGCTGATGAGTCACCAACATTTCAACAATTTTTAGATTTTCTCGAAAGGCGAGTTTTCGAATTGGAACATACACAGAAGAGTTCCAATTGCACAACCAGTGAATATTCAAATCAACAACGCAATCAATCACGTACGTTCGCAGCTGTGGTGCAATCATGCCCAGTATGTTCAAAGGAGCATTACTTATATAACTGCGAGCAATTCAAGTCAATGGCACTTGAGTGCAAATACAAGGCATTGAAAAGGAGCAACCTTTGTTTCAATTGTCTTCAACCTAATCATCAGGCATCGGAATGTAAGCGATCATCGTGCAAGTTATGCAACGCAAAGCATAACACGCTTCTTCATTCATCAGCAACAAAAATGGGTTCTCAGCAACAAACCAACATGTATCAGCAACCAGCTAAGCAACTGCAGTCAGCAGTAAGCAATGTTACGAACTGCATCAACGTGACACAACAGGCTCAACACACACTTACATTGCTGCCGACGGCAGTAATCTTGGTTCGAGATGGATCCAACATTCTACAGCCCGTTCGAGCTCTTTTTAACTCAGGCTCTCAAAGCACACTCATCACGGAGGCGTGTGTACAAAGACTTCAACTCACGCGCTCTCACGACAAGACGGTTCTCTTTGAAGTCGGCTCAGGTACCGGAAGCTATACAAGAGGCAAGGTTGCAGTTTACATCGAAGCATCGCATGCTGGCAAGGTTCTCACAACAGAAGCCTTCTGTTTATCAGCGCTTACTCAAAATATTCCTGGGCAAAGTATCGAAAGCAATAAATTAAAATTTTTCAAAAGTCTTGAATTGGCAGATCCCGCATACAACAAGCCTGGTCGTATCGACATGATACTGGGCATCGACATTTTTTTCGATTGCATGCTTGAGGGTCATATAGTGCATCCCAGCGGATCACCTAGTGCATTGCATACAATCTTTGGTTGGGTTATCATGGGCAGGACAGCAGCCACGCCACAACAACAAATAATCACAGCACACGTTTCTATAGACCTGGATAAGCAACTGCAGCGGTTTTGGGAAACCGAAGAGTTACAAACTCAATCTCGCTTTTTTACTTCTGAAGAAGAAGAAGCTGAACAACATTATCGACAACATGTGCAACGCGATAACAACGGACGGTATGTTGTTAAACTACCACTCAAGGCAGGTGAAATACAATTAGGTGACTCCAAAATGGCAGCTTTAAAAAGACTCCATGCAATGGAGAGACGCTTTGGCAATGACACCTGGCTACGTCAGGAGTACACAACATTCATGCGCGGATTCATAGAGCTGAATCATATGGAGATCGCAGTAGATTCTCCACCAAACAGAACTTTCTTTTTGCCGCACCATGCAGTGCTGAAACCAAGCAGCACAACAACGAAGCTACGAGTTGTGTTCGACGCCTCGTGCAAGACGACGAATGGCCTCTCATTAAATGATCAACTGTTGGTTGGACCAACTATACAGAACGACATTTTTGACATTTTGATTAAATTTCGAAAGTACGAAATCGGATTTACAGGTGACATAGAGAAAATGTACAGGCAAGTGATTGTTTACGCCGATGATCGTGCGCTGCAGCGCATCCTGTGGAGAGAGTCCAAGCATGAACAACCACAGCAATATAATTTAAAGACCGTAACCTATGGCACAGCATCAGCGCCATTTCTGGCTACAAGGACGCTCCATCAGATGGCGGAGGACAACAAGGATTTGTATCCAGCAGCTGCACATGCTATAATGCAGAATTTCTACGTAGATGACTTCATGTCTTGCGCAGTTGACCTTCAATCTGCGATTCAATTGCGAGAGGAGCTCTGCAATATACTTTCTGGAGCTGGGTTCCACCTCAGAAAGTGGTCGTCAAATTCGTCACAATTGTTGAAAACGATACCGGCAGAGGATCATGAAACATCAGCAGAAACAATTATCGATGACACACAGACTGTTAAAACGCTTGGATTACAGTGGGATACAGCAAACGATTGTTTCAAATACAGCGTCTCGTTTTCTGCATTGCCTGACTCAGTGACCAAACGTGCTGTTCTCTCAGATATTTCCAGAATATTTGATCCGTTAGGATGGATGTCTCCAGTGGTCATATCGATGAAAATCTTCATGCAGAGGCTATGGCTAAATGGTATCGATTAGGACCAGCAGTTGCCAGACAATCTTTTCAAACATTGGTCTGAATTTCGTGAGAACATCAACGGCATCAAGGATCTTCAAGTTCCTAGATGGCTTCGTTACACTACCGAAAAGCATGTGGAACTTCATGGTTTTGCCGATTCATCCGAGCTTGCATATGCGGCAGCGATTTATCTTAGAGTTCAAAACAAAGCTGGGCACATTTTTTCACATTTGGTAGCAGCCAAAACGCGTGTGGCACCAGTCAAGCAAATTTCACTGCCACGGCTAGAACTATGCGCGGCTCACTTAATGACGAAATTAATGGCAAAGGTTCAAAATGCTTTGGAAATCACAGATGTCAAGCTATATGGATGGACGGATTCAACAGTGGTCCTAGCTTGGATTTCCGATCATCCTCGTCGATGGAAGTCATTTATCGCTAACAGAACATCTCAAATAATCAACGTTATACCTGCACAACAGTGGCGACACATAAGGTCGCAGAAAAATCCAGCGGATCTAGCTACTAGAGGCATTTTACCAACGGAGCTTGTCAACAACCAACTTTGGTGGCGCGGACCAGACGTGATTCAACAGCAAACAATAACAGAATTTCAACAATCATCAATTCCAAAGGACATCGACAAGGAAGAACGTAAAGGAGTCACATTGCACGTAACAATGTCTTCAGAGAATGAATTTATCAATAGGTATTCCAGCTACAATAAGTTACTAAGAATTACGGCTTACTTGTTAAGGTTTTTTCACAACTGCAAAACCAACAAATCTATGCAAACAAAATCAATTGGATTTTTAACAACCAAGGAACTTTGCGAATCCCACGATGTTTTAGTTATGGCAGCACAACGATCATCATATGAACACGACATTCGTAACATTTCAGCTGGCAAACCATTACCAGCTAAACATAAATTATTATCATTATCAGCTTTCGTTGACGCTAAGGGGCTTCTTCGTGTTGGCGGCAGAATCGCTAATGCAAACATCAGTTACGATCAAAAACATCCACTTATTTTGGATAAAGATCATCACTTAACGACACTAATTGTTCATGAATATCACATTCGAAATCTTCATGCTGGAAATCGGCAACTTCTTTACTTGATTTGTTTGAAATATTGGATTCCATGCGCCACTTATGTCATTAAGAGGTGCATCTACAAATGTACAGATTGTATGAAATTTCGTGGCGTTCCATATCAGCAGCAAATGGGAAATCTTCCGCATAATCGATTGGAACCTGGAACAGCATTTCTAAATACTGGGGTGGACTTCGCCGGACCGATTCAGGTCAGATCATGGAAGGGTCGCGGTTCAAGATTATACAAATGCTGGATTGCCTTATTCGTTTGCCTGGTAACGAGGGCAATACACCTCGAGTTGGTTACCGAACTTTCATCAGCTGCTTTAATCGCAACATTACGACGCTTCATTGCCAGACGAGGCAAACCCATTCATATATATTCAGATAATGGTACCAATTTTGTTGGTGCAAATCAACAACTCAGAGAACTGTACGAAAAGTGGAGTACGTCATCAGTTCAAGAGAAAATCACCAAGGAATTATCTGAACGGCAGATTCAATGGCACTTTTCACCTCCATCAGGGCCACATTTCGGCGGCATATGGGAGGCTGGAGTCAAGTCGACTAAATATCACCTAAAGCGCGTGCTCGTCAATGCATCTGTAACATATGAGGAGCTTTACACAACATTGTGCCAAATTGAGAGTTGCCTCAATTCACGACCGTTGTGCAGCAAATTTGAAGGCGACACTGATCCATTAACGCCGGCACATTTCCTCATCTTACGACCATTGTCAGCTATACCTGATGAAAAATTGCTCAACATGAAAGAAAGTCATGTAAACCGTTGGCAATATCTTCAACGACTCGTGCAACAGTTTTGGCAGAAATGGTCAGCAGAGTATTTGATACAGCTTCAGCAGCGTCCAAAATGGGCGCAAAAACTCAAGAATCTTCAAATCGATGACGTAGTTATACTCAAGGATGATAATCTTCCTCCGTCACAATGGTCCATAGGAACGGTCACGGCTACCCACCCTGGAGCTGATGAGCTCGTGCGTGTTGTTTCCGTCTCCACAAGCAAAGGAATATACAAGCGACCGATAACTAAACTCTGCCCGCTCTTTCTAGAAATTTGAAAACGGATGTTTTCAAGGGAGGCCGGGATGTTCGCAGATGATTTATTTTATTTAATATTTTTTAGTTATTATATTTTTTGTATCCCTTCTTAAATTTAAAAAGCTTACAAGCAACACTGAAATACATTTATTGTACCTCTTAATTTTTTGAACAAAAATACCTAACTTCACTTTGATATACAGAAAAATCGAGTTTGCAAAAATTGTTTGATTAAATAAAACACAATAAAAAATACAGTCCACTTTAATTTAAATGTACAAAGTCTTTTTTTTTCATTGAATACACAAACAGGTCCGCTTCGGCCAATCTCCGATTTATTATATATAACACACCGCACAGTGTGAGATTTTATCAATATAGGACGACAAAAGTAAAAAAAAACATCCAAAAAATTCATTTCTTTTTCTTGAAAATATAGCTAGTACACACATAAAGCCATGCCAAAAGTTTGAAAATGATAATCCGAAAAATCTAAAACGGCATTTTTTAAAACTGCCATTTTTGTGGCAGTCGTAAAATGGTGCTTTTTGTCTTTTTCAAAATTATTCTTAAGCCTCAAGATAGTAGTTTTTCTATTAAGTACGCTGATTACAGATGTTGACTTTTTAACTTTTTTTGCAATGGCAAACTTTTGTGAAAATATGTAGATTAATTCACAATAAAATAAGTCGCTTAATAAATCCGAGTTTAATTGAAATTAGCAATGGAAAATGCATTATAAATAAGGAAAGATAAAATCAGCTAACACTTTGATGGTCTGCCAAAAAGTTTGTATGCATACGTATGCATATAAATTGAATTTTTTATTAAGTTTTACTCTCATAGATAGTTCATACAAAAATTTAGCTTTTGTAGATAAATTTTTGCAGATAACCAAAACATTTGTATTTTAGGAATTTGTATTAATATCTCAAGAATGCACCTTTATGATGTCAAAAAAAAAATGACAAAAGCCCAAGACCATCATTATAAGCTAAAAATGCATACTACGATACTATCTAAATGCAATGTTAAGTTTACAGTCAAAAATCTTGGACTAATTTTTAGTCCAATCATTGAAATCATGGCTTTTTTTAATATTTTTTTTTATTAAATTTCAAACTCTTCAATAGATTAAAATTTTTCCTGATAAAGCGTGGAATAAAATTTAGGCTGGACCACTCTAGGACGAAATCAAAAACCAAGGCATACATGGAAATATTGCATAAAGGTTGGATAACTTCGGACCCTATGGTTAGCTCATATATTACAAAAGCAAACTATAATCCAACACCACTTGATAATGCATAACTGCAGGAGGGAGTTATGGAACTTATAAAATTACCAAGCACTGAATCAGAGTCAAAGTTAAACAAAATAATAGAGGGAAGTGAGAGTAATTTTACAAGCAAAAAATCAAATTCTGAATAACTATTACTGTGTTTATTCTTATATTTTAACTGATTTTTGATAAAAAATTAATAAGTTTTTCTTTGGAAAACTAAAAGCCTGCAAGTTCTTCTAAAAAGGAATTAATTACAATAACAGAGAAGAAACACAATTTTGTGTTGTTCTAATGCAATTTAGTCTTTCAAAGTCAAAACAGAGAGCGTGAATTTTCCTCTACAGGCAACTCAGTGAAACACCCTGTAATTAAGAGGGTGTTTGAGATAGACCCCAGCTCCGGAACAACTTTTTTTTTTAGGAATGAGCCAAGGAATCATATAACAAAAAAATTAGAATTTTGTCCGCCTAGATTGGTCAAATCGCACACTGTGCACCGGTTTAACTTGTTTAATGCAAAACAAAAAATTAACAGGCAAAATAGCACATTTCTGAATTAGCACATTAAACCTTAATTAGCATGAACTGTGAATTGCCCAATTATAATAACCTCTTAGTTCAATAATATACACAATAAAGTTAATTTTAATCTGACACTTTGCATGAATTTTAATCTTTGTAAATTATCAATGAAAATTCAATGAAAAACTTGCATTTGTTTTTCATTGTATTCGTGTTAGCAACTTGCTGGAGTAAGAAAGAAAAGAAATATTAAATAATTTCGTTTCTAAATTTTATCTCTCTGACTTTTTGTTTGTGCAGTACAAAGCGTTGCCAACAGCATATACACTAGACCGGTTCACATTACAAAAGTGTTAAAATATTCCGGTGCGCGTTCACTTTCTGAAAGTTCGAACCCTAATTAGCACAAAAATAGTTTAAGACCCAAAAATATTTGACCTCTAGGGGTTCCGCAAATCGTTTGAAGGTCATTTCAGAGCTATATTGTACTTTAAACATTTTAAAAAATGTCGTATCTAAACGGAAAAAAAATTGGAATATATTTTGATTGGAAAACAATTATTAATAATCCAGTCTTATTTCATTTTTTTTTTTTTATATATGCATCTGGTATTTTTTGGCGGAGTTTTAAAAATGCAATTTTACTCTCAACAAAAAATTATCGTTTTTCCATACAAAATTTTTTTCTTATTTTGGTCTTGCGACATTTTTTTTGAAATTTTGTATTTTTGTGTGAAATTTAGGCTTTCTTGAGGTGCAACATATTTTACAATTCTTTGACCATAACTTACGAAAAAATTAAAAATACTACATTTATTTATTATTTCTAATATTTATTTATTAAAAATATCATTTTTGTAATGCATTTAAATTTTTTTCTGTGCTTATCAACGACTTGCAGCAAATATTGTTTTTGCTCTTCATTAGAAGTTATTGAGATATTAAATTCTGTTATTAATGCTACCTTCTCTCTGCTGAATCGTTAATTACATTTCTATGTTGGTTTCAGTTTTCTTTTGTTTGACATTTCTTGACCGTGGTTCGTGAAAAAAAAGTTGTTGTCGGGGCCATGACAGAATGATGGCGATCACGTGTGTTAAATTTGTAATAATTTGAGTGAAAATATACAAACAGTGTATTAAAAACCATAAAACGTGTAAGAAGTCTTAAAATTGAAAAAAAAAACCTGTAACAATTTTAACCTAAAAACAACTGCGAAACGTGAGCATAAAGAAATTCGAGATGAACAGCTGATTTTAACATCTATACCGCTTTATTCTGCTTCCTACTTCATTCCTCACCGAGTTGATTTATAAGGTTGTCGCAAGGGAGAGAGCGAGTACCCATAATTGTCAAATCGAAGTTGACAGCTCATAGAAAATCTGCAAGGGCTCTCTTTTACCATCCGGTTTCTTTTGTATTCATTCGCAAAACTGGCTGGTTTGGACAATTATGGGTACTGAGAAGAGAGTGCGGTCAGCCCTGTGACAACCTTATAAATCAACCTTGGGCCTTTCCTTATAATTCTGCCATGGCCCCGACAACAACCTTTTTCCACGAGCCACGTTCAAGAAATGTCAAACAAAAAAGAAACTGAAAAGAAGAGCGTCCAATCGTGTTTTTTTTTTCTATCAATATAGAAATGTAATTAACGATTCAGCAGAGAGAAAGTAGCATTAATAAAAGAATTTAATAATTCAATAACTTCTAATGAAGAGCAAAAACAATATTTGCTCCAAATCGTTGATAAACACAGACAAAAATTTAAATGCATTACAAATATGATATTTTTAATAAATATATATTAGAAAAAATAAATAAATACAGTATTTTTAATTTTTTCGTAAGTTATGCTCAATGAATTGTAAAATATGTTGCACCTCAAAAGAGTATAAATTTCCCACAAAAATACAAAATTACAAAAAAAATGTCGCTAGAACAAAATAAGAAAAACATTTTGTATGGAAAAACGAAAAGTTTTCGTTTAGTAAAATTGCATTTTTAAAACTCCGCCAAAAATTACCAGATGCATATTTAAAAAAATAAGAAAAAAATTAAATAAGACTGAATTATTAATAATTGTTTCCAATCCAAATATATTCCAATTGTTTTTCCGTTTAGACACAACATTTTTTAAAATGGTTAAAGTCCTATATAGCTCTAAAATGACCTTCAAACGATTTGTGGAACCCCTAGAGGTCAAATTTTGTTGGGTCTTAAACTATTTTTGTGCTAATTAGGGTTCGAACTTTCAGAAAGTGGACGCGCACCGAAGAAAAAATGACACATAATTTTTCCCATACACTTATGAACCGGTCTAATATACACTCCGTTCCTTAACCAATTTTAAATAAAAATTGAATGGAACTCCGGTTTTTTGAATAAATTTAAAAGTAGAAGTGCAAATATGAGTTTTAAGCCCAAAACGAAAATTCTGTCCAGCTGTGAGCTTTTTTTAAATTTTTTACGAAGATACAGTCCAAATGAACTGATCCAAAAAACGAAAGTTGGTTGCTAGACCAATTTTAAAAAAGTTGGTATTTTTATTAACAGTTGTCCAATGTATTTGAATCTCAGAACGGCTTTTAAAAACTTTTTTCTTCTTCTTCTTTCAAAATGGCGGCCATATTTTCTTTGCTACCTATAGCGATAAATGCATTTGTGTTAACTTATATTTCTCAGCTCCTCCATAATATTAAGCACACTTTGTCCTTTAATCTGATATATAAAAGATGTAAAATATTTAAGAGGCATATGAAATAGTTTCTTCATATTACAAAAAAATTGTATATTTTTGTATCCAAAACATAATATCTTGCAACTTAAAAATTTTTTTATAGAAAGCAGTAAGTTGCACTTATAAATTTGTTTGCTAGAGTACATTTCAACTGTTTGTTCAAACAAAAATTTTTTTAACATTCTGACTCATTAACTTGGTGATCATGGGGGGAAGGGGGGGGGGGGGGGTCGCACCTTAACATGGCAACGTGTCTGACCGCCTCACCCTGGCGAGGCCAGCACTGTCCATGTCGAAATCGTCCCAAGTCGACTCAAACTTCCACGTGGTGATTCTTAGGCAACAGCAAACTGTCATTCGTTAGTTTGACGGCTATTTTGAGCGGCGGGTCGCTCCGTGGACCTTAAACATGGAATGTGCGCAGGCCTTGGGTCCCGCCACACAACTACTGCCCAATCCAAACTAAGCCCGCCTCGGATAAGAACCCCAATAACGTTAACGACCACCGCAAACAAAAAACGGACAATGATTTACGGATATGCACCTGGAATGTCCGGACCCTTTATAGGGAAGGTGCCATTATCCAACTGGCGGAAGCCCTCAAAACAATAAAAGCTGACATCACCGCCATCCAGGAAATGCAATGGAAAGGGCAAGTCTGCTCTAAACAAGCACACTGTGATATCTACTACAGCTGCCATGCGGAGAGGCGCGAATTTGGATGTGGATTCGTCGTAAGCCGGAAACTACGCCACCTTGTTTCCCGGTTCACACCTGTGAACGAAAGATTGGCCACGATCCGCATCAAGGCAAAATTTTTCTTCATCAGCCTTATTTGCGCGAACGCCCCGACGGAGGAAAAGGACGAAGCCGTCAAGGACGCTTTCTACGCTAGTCTTGAGGATGTATACGACCACCTTCCGGTCCATGACGTGAAAATAGTCCTAGGCGATTTTAATGCGAAAGTCGGAACGGAAGGCATCTTTGGCCCCACGGTCGGACAGTTCAGTCTTCATGAGACCTCCACGAACAACGGTCTAAGACTGATCGACTTCGCCGCGGCGCGAAACATGGTAATTGGTAGCACCAGATTTAAGCACCTCGACATCCACAAGGCCACCTGGCTTTCCCCGGATCAAAAAACGCGAAACTAAATTGATCATGTTGTAATCAACACGGATGGCATCCCTCTAGTGTTCTAGATGTGCGTACATTTCGGGGGGTCAACATTGACTCCGAACATTATCTTGTTGCAGCCAAGATCAGCATGCGATTATGCAATGCGAAGAACATACGCACAGGAATGCAACGAAAGCTAGATGTCGCTAAGCTGCAATTACAACGGACTGCCGAGGACTACTCCGCTCAACTCTCGGTTAAGCTCAACCAACCAACCTCTGGACCCGACGACGCCGGCGGACTTTGGGCGCATATATTCCACTCCATGCGCGCAGCCGGTAAAGAAGTAATTGGTTTCCGGCGCCCGCAACCTCGGAACCAATGGAACGATCAGGAGTGTCGCATCGCAACGCGAGCCGTGCGAGAAAACTACCTCGAAAAGAGGAAGAGAGTCGCCTTTTCAGACGCAAGAAAAGAGAGCAGGAAAAGCGTGAGCGTGAGGAACTAGAGGTATACCAGGGCAAGAAGGATGCACGGAAATTCTATCAAGAGGTTAAGCGTCTAATCCAAGGTTTCAAGACGAAAATGGAGATCTGAATACGAAAACGCAGTGTGTGCTGAGATTGTGGAGACAGCTTTCTTCCAATTTACTTGCTGGCGACGATTCCTCCAATGCCGCCCGCCCATGGAGAGCGCAGTTCAGTGCCACCAATCAACGATGACAGAGTGGAAGTACTACCACCTAGCCATGAAGAGGTTCGCGATGCTATCCAACAACTCAAAAACAATAAAGCTGCGGGTGCTGACGGCCTGTCAGCTGAATTCTTTAAAACCGGCGGCGATGAATTGATAAGGCGCATGCATCAGCTCATCAGCAAAATATGGCTAGCAGAAAGCATGCCCGACGATTGGAACCTTAGCGTACTGAGCTCTATACCTAAGAAAGGATACCCAACAATCTGGGCCAGTTATAGAGGTATCAGTCTTATTTTCATCGCATATAAGGTTCTCTCCAGCTTACTGTGTGAAAGATTAAAGCCGATTACAAAAACACTGAATGGACCTTATTAGTGTGGCTTTCGACCTGGAAAGTCCACCATAGACCAGATTTTCACACTACGACAAATCCTGGAGAAAACCCACGAAAATCAAATTGACACACACCATCTCTTTGTCGACTTTAAAGCTGCGTTCGATAGCCCGAGAAGGGATTGCCTATACGCAACAATGTCTGAGTTCGGTATGCCTGCAAAGTTGATTAGACTATTCAGAATGACGTTGAGCAACACCTGCAGCTCCGTCAAGGTAGGCAATGACCTCTCCGAAACCTTCAATACCGAAAAAGGTTTCAGACAAGGCGATCCACTGTCTTGCGATCTCTTTAACATCATCATGGAGGGGATCGTACAAAAGGCCGGTGCATATCGTAATAGCACCATTTTCTATAAAGGTGTCCAGCTCCTTTCGTACGCTGATGATATTGATATTGTCGACAGAACCAAGAGAGATGTTACCGCTGCTTTCGCCGCTATCGAAAAGGAATCAGCCAAAGTGGGTTTGACGATAAATGAGGGTAGAACAAAGTATATGCTGTCTACAAACAAGGGAGCGCGGCGTTTAGACTCCCACGTTTCATCCGGCAGCTATAACTTTAAAGTAGTCAAGGCGTTTGTATACCTTGGTACCGCCATTAATAACAACAACAAAGTCAGCCTGGAGATAAAGCTAAGAACAATAATTGCTAATAGGTGCTACTACGGGCTCAGTAAATAACTAAGTTCCAGAGTCCTCTCTCGATCGACAAAACTAACACTCTACAAGACGCTCGTTCTACCTGTGCTGCTTTATGGCACTGAGGCATGGGTAGTAGTTTCGCAAACTGACGCAGCCGCTCGAGCCGTGTTCGAGAGAAAAGTTATTTGCAAAATCGTCGGTCCTGTTCGAGTCGGTGATAACTATCGCATCCGAATGAACCACGAGCTGTATGAACTCTACGAAGACATTGACGTAGTTCAGCATATAACTGTGCAGTGACTACGCTGGCTGGGTCATGTCCATCGTATGGACGACGAAGCTCCAGCGAAAAAGGTCCAAAAAGGACCATCGTGGCAAGGGTTGCTGGTCAACGACGACGAGGGAGACCATGCCTCCGATGGATTGACCAGGCTGAGGAAGCCCTAACAGCACTTGGTGCATTCGATTGGAGAAGGCGCGCGCAAAGCAGAGGCGCCTGGCGAGAGCTGATGAGGTCGGCCAAAACCCGAACACGGGTTGTGACGGTCACCTAAGTAAGTAAGTACGATTATATGGAACCACCAAAAACCCAACGAGGTATTTTATCGCTGTGAAGCGGTTTGGAAATCCAATTATAGTGCAACAATGCGAATATCTGATTTGCTCCTCTTAAGTTGTACGGCTGGATGTCTCTTATATAAACAAGCTCGTCTTGTAGGTACCCCGGACGTGCACTAAGTTTTACATTGAGTACAAATATCTGGACTCTTAACGACAGACGTTGTTTAACATTAAGCCACATTAACATTTGTAACATATAGTGCGTAGGAGTGTAGATATTGCACTTAATTATTACTCGCATTGCTTTATTTTGCAGTATTTGAAATCTTTTCTTTACAATGTTATTGCAGAAGTATAAAATCGTTAAACAGAAGTCAAAATGTAGCAGTATGATTGTATTCAAAATATAGCATATGTTATCTGCATGCTCATTTAAATTTAATTGTTTGTCTATTATCACTCCCAAGTATTTTATTGAATTAACTTCACGTGTTTTCACTGCTGATCTGCAATTGCGGGCTTTCATTCGAATTTATGGTTATAAACTTTGTTTTATTAATGTTTAACTTTAGCTTATTCACACCCAGCCACATCTCTAAATTTCGTCAGTCCTCTTGCATTTTGTTTTGTATATCAAATAGATTTTTGCAGTTTATACATATTAATGTGTCATCCGCAAACAGCGCAATATTCCACCATTTTAAGAGTGTTAATTTCGTTAATGTATAGCAAAAACAGATCCACCCCTAATGTTGAGCCTTGCGTTACTCCGATATTGACAGCTTTTTTTTGAGAAGTAATATCCCTGATTTTTGTGCGCTGGGTTCTTCCACATATTATTCAAACTATCTCTTTTCTCTTGGCAGCCGTGGCGCAGTGGGTAGAGTGTGTGGCCCATACGCCAGAGAACCCTGGTTCGAATCTACCTGACACAAAGTTTAATCATAGATAATATGATACATTTAATAATATAATATTATATAAAGAGCTCTTTCTCATCTGGGTTTTCCTTTGGCAGAATTTTTTTTTTTTGTTAGGCCATGTCCACTTTAAAACTGTGACAACAGTTATTCTTGCACCAAATTAAATCTCTGGTATGCAAGTGTGTAAATGCATGCTCCCTATTCAGCATTGGCAGGTTTTCGAAGAGCTACTAGCAGCCATTAAAATGGATGTCGGAGGCCTATCCTACTCATATCCAAGCCCATCAATTTTTTTATATGAAATGGCCAAATTGTCCATGCCTTCCGCTCTCCCTGCTTTAAAGAGGCCTGCTATAAGCCCTCCTTTAGAATGGCTTAAAGAAGAGGTTAACCAAAAAAATTAAAAAAATATTTTTTTTTTATTTTTTTATGTATAGACCTTACCTATTTATTTTGTGATTTTATTTTATTTTACATATTTTTGTTAGATAAGAATATTCCCAAGTCATGACGTGTATCCGATTGGAGAAGGCGCGCGCAAAGCAGAGGCGCCTGGCGAGAGCTGATGAGGTCGGCCGAAACCCGGATACGGGTTGTTACGGCCACCTAAGTAAGTAAGTAAATAAGACTCATTAACGTTTTTGTTTGCAGCTTCTTAAAAATTTGAGTTTTAAGAAATTTGCTGAATTTTGGTGACTTTGGGGTCAAATATCTCTGGTGGGCATGGTTTGAAAAAAATTGAAATTTATTTACAATAAATAGCCTTAAATTGCAGTTAAAAATTTAAGTTTGATATTTAAATAAACTTCGTGGAAATTGGCATCATAGTACATATCGCACAGTATCTACAAATGAGACACAACTCAAAATTTTAAAATTTTCAGGAGATGCAACAATTTTTTTTTCTTTTTTCTACGGACTCCATACAAAACAAAGAGACAAAATGATTTTTTGTTTTAATTAAAGAGTAAGATAAGTGACAAATTTTGATAGTTGATGGAGGTAATCACTACAAATAGTTTAACATTAAAAAGTAAAAATTTGTAAATTTTGAGTTGTGCTTGTTTTCTAGATAGAGTGCGATATGTATATTAGGGTGGTCGTTTTATGACTTTTCAAATTTCAGTGATAGATGGTTGTTAATTAGTTCCAAATGTAAAAAAAAAACTACTCTATTTTTTTCAGATTTTTAAATTGATCCCTTAATCTCCCTATTTGCTCATTTGTCCGCCTCCATACATACCGTGTATATTAAGCTTGTTGAATATACATTTCCCATTCTTACATATTTAAAATCAAAGAAACATCAATTGAACGAGAAATTGAAAAAGATTACAAAAAAGTTATTCCAACCAGTTTTGTAAAGAATTTAAACTTTTCAAAATTATTACACAGTAGAAAATCTCACCTAAGCATCAGAAACCACACACGTTCTCAAATAGGCCAAATATCCCAAAATGAGCCCGAAATCCCACCATATCACATCACTGCTCACAACCCAATTCATTTGTTTGCGGATGACAGCGGCATTTGCCATTCATATTCGTTCAAAAAACGCCCGAGCTCTTTAGAGATTAAGAGAAAGAGGCAACATATGAATGACACACTCAATAATGACTTGAAAAAACCTCCGAGTGGGGTCTTGCTAATAGAGTAGAATTTAATGCTAGCAAAACCCAGTGTTGTCTGTTACCCCATAAGCGAGTTAATTGCCCCTTAGCTTTCCCTCAATATGAACGGTGTAGATCTAATGGAGTCAGATGCTCTTGACGTTTTGGGCATATCAATACAATCGGATCTTCGGTGGAATGATCACATTTTTGATGTGTCAAAAGAAAATGCCAAGATGTAAAAAATACTTCACTCCATCTGATCTTTGTTTGAACTATGATATAACTTAAATATTAGGCCGAAAATAAAGTACAATTCGCACATTTCGGCAGGGGCTTCAAGATCATATTTGGAACTTCTGAACCGGATTCAAGGACGTGCGATAAATTTGGTAGGAGATGAAAACATTTCATCTTCTCTCAACTTTCTTGGGCATCGTCGCAATGTTGGTTGCCTAAGCCTTCTGTACAGGTATTAGTATGGAAAGTTTTCAAGGGAGATACATGGCCATTGCGACTTTGCTCAATAGAGCATCGAATTACCGAGATAATTCGTTCTTCGGTCGCTGAGTAAAACTGTGAAACAATCTCCCTGCGCGCGTGTCTCCCGTCAGTTGCAATCTATGTAAATTTAAATCAAATCTTCGCCGACACTACTCCATCTTTCCACCCTCCAACTATCACCCGTCTTACGATTTAACACAATGCTTTCGCATTTATAGGAGGCATCCCCTGAGTGTTGGTCAATTAAAAAAAAAAAAAAAAACATAATCCCCATACATTTCGATAGTAAAGGGACAGCCTATTTAGTTTTTTTGATTCTGACGGGTGGCTTGAGTAGTCATTCGATACTTATTTTTAAGCTTAAACTAAGAAACGAAAATATTATCGGCCCACAAGTTAGAGTTAAGAAGAGCTGCAAACTCTTCAGCTGCAACTGTAAGAATAAAGGAGGCGTGAGAGGATTTATTACCAATTTTTTTTTTAGATGAACACAGTGCATTTCGACTTAATAAATTATTGTGTTTGATAAACGTCTAAACATTTTCTATAATTGTGTCGGGATGAAGACGTGAAATAAATATATTTTTTCTTCTCGACACTGCCCTTAAATTAAATGTGTTATTGGGCTCAGTTGAAATAAAAGTTCAACTTTCTTGTTTGAGTCCCGGAAGAAACAGTCTGCTGCAAAGAAGATGGGATATCTTCCGGTATGAAAATTTCATCGAAATTGCAGTAGTTGTTGTTGCTGCTGTTGCTGTTGATGTTATTATTGTTTGTAGGCAGTGCAGGAGGCGACAATGAATGGGATGTCTCGATTTAGCCACAAAGTTGCAGTTGTTTTCATTTTTGTTTGTTGTATATTCTGTATATTCTAAAGCATGCAGCAGATGCGAAATGTGGGAGTGCGCAAAAGAGTACGAGGATTGTTATGATGGTAGAAACAATGAACGACCAAATTCGATAACGTTGGCCGTAATTCGTTCGTAAGAAAAACTTAAGAATTCAACGAATTTTGTTTAACGAAGGTGATACGGTCGTATCGGAGGATCGTATTTCGTAGATGATGCGCTTTTTTAGTTGAAATTAAAGTGAGCAGTTGCGATTACTCAAAAAGTGCTGACGAGTCGATATTTTGTGCATGTAGAGCAACGAAACAAAAATCGTTTTGTGACCAACGAACGACACAAAGTGAGTCGATGTAGCTGTGTTGTTGTTCTGCGTTTTTAAGATTTTTGTTTTTTTTTTTAATTTCGCTCTTCAGCTCATACAGCTTAAGAAAATGTATGAAGATCTTTGTCTGGTTTTATTTCGCTTCATGGGTATTTGTGCGAATTAATATTGTGTAGATTTTCGCATTTAAGCCTCCTGGCAGGATCGCCATTATTTGGTGCTTATTTATTTTTTATTAAAATGTTATTTATTTTAATATTCGAGAAAAAAATTTAGTTTTTAAAAATATTTGGAATTACAAGTTTTCGAATGACAACTTTTTTTAAATAAATTTTTTTTATAAATTTTATTTGAATATGTATTTTTATTTTTGAACAATATTTTTTTGATAACAAATTTTTGAATGACAACTTTTGAATAATATTTTTTGAATATGAAAATATTTTTTCATTATAAAAAATTAACAACAAAAACAAACATAATATATTCTAGCTAAGGTGTTTTTGTATATAGTGTTTCGTGGTTGGTGTGGTTTGCATGTGGTAGTATTGTCACCACAAAATGTTGTTTTAACTATTGTATCTTCAATTTCTCTCTTGGGAGTAATTATATTTATTATTTGAAAAAGAGTAATCCCAACACGTCAAGTAGTATTCCCTAAGTAGATAACCTTTCTATTGAATGGCTTCAAAATACACCTCCATCGAGTTTCGCAGTTTATAATAAAAAAATCTTTAAAGTTTCTCAATCCAGCTTTTTCCTGACTTACTTCTCAAAGTTGTATTTGACAGAACACTTCTCTCAAACAGTTTGAAAAATTTTAAATATTGAATATTTGAATATTTTTGTTTTAATATAAGAAAAAGCTTAAAACGCTGTCACGTACTCTTTTCGTAAAAAAGTTATTTTAAAAGCGTTTAAATTTTAAAAAACAACAATATTGACAAGCGACCAAGTTTTAATACTTTATACTAAGAGTGGGCTTTTAATTAATTTTTCTGTTCGGCCGTCACCTCTCTGCACACAATGGCAAGCCTCAGAGAAAAAAAACTGTCATGAAAAGCTTCTTGACAACATAAGCCGTTCGGAGATGTCATAAAGCTGGTAGGGCAGTACTCATTTATTTGTGTTTAAACATTTCACAACACACACAACACAACTGATCATAAGAAGCTCGGTCAAAGTTCTTTCAAGTCTAGCCTGCGTGTTGCTAGAATACATGACGAAAAAGAGTACGAAAAGTGTACGAGATTGTACACGGTATAAAATTTTATTTGTTTATGAATTTAAGAAAAAAAATAATAGCTAGATTTTTATTTTTTAACACACGACACTATTTTATAAATAGTTTTTGAACACACGACACAAAGCGATCCTGTGCTAAAATTAAAAATTTTCTTTTATCTATTTGTTAAAAATCATTGCTTCTTTGTTTGAAGATCTTGACAATTTGTAAGTCTTAAAAAAAAAAAAAAAATCTTCAACGTTATTTATACATTTTTTTTTTTTTTGAGTTTACTCCTTTATAATCGATTTCATATATTGCCTGCGGTATGAAAATTTATAGCGAGTGAAATCAAGCGTTATCTAAAAAATCAAGCGTTACGCAGTCAGCGTTGCACAGCAAAATACCAACAACGAAGAAATACCAACAAAATACATACTCACAGCAGAGAGAGTTTCAATAAACTCGATGTTGCTCTCTACTCTTCTCTTTTTATGTTCAGCTAGCCACAGCACAAAAAAAAATTGTGTGTTTGAATATGTGTGCATTTGCAACGTAGCCGTTGCTCATACGAGTAGTTTATATTAAAGTGCGCTTTTATTATAATTGATAATAATACAAAAGCTTCGTTAATTATAAATCTAACAATTTTCATTGAAATTAGATAAAAGTTCGTTTTTTACAAAGATAAAAAATCGTTGTTTTTCATGCTGCTTTGCCTAAATTGAGTTTTTCGCAAATAAGATCAAGCAAAACATAGTTATTTTAGTGATTTTGTAGTGAAGTTAGAAATACTTCAAATTAAATAACTCGACGAATTTTCAACCGATTTCAATTAAATAAAACTTGCTGGATTTAGAATTAGTTAGAATTTTTATTGCTATGACATAACGGGACATTTAATACAGAATATGTCCACAAATTGATCTTAAATAGAAAAAATAAGAAAAATTTAAGAAGTTAATTTAGATTTAGTTTCTGGAAGAACAATGGGAACGACTAGATATGGTACAACCATTGATGCTATGTTTTCATGATTACCACAAACCTAATATTACAGTATTTAATAATGACGTTACTATTAATGAAATTCATCAATTAGCCTCATAGTGAATTTATGTAATATATATATTTTAAAATTTAAAAAGTATACAATCCTTTAACTAATATAAGAGATGCCTTTATTCACCCCCTTGACCTTCAATATACATCTCAAATTCCAAGGTAATCGATCTAGAGGAGTAAACTCCAGTCGCGCGTCGGAGCTGACACGCACACTTCTTTTTTTTTTTTTTTGTTTATTTGCATTTATCATTTTCCCATGTTCCCATCGCTGTCCAATTATGAAATTTTTAGAACTTTTAGCTATATTTATAAATAAGTTTATATATATGTGGTGTTCCACAATAGATTTACTATTTAAATATACTGTATCATAAAAATACTTCAATTTATATATTGATTTTAAATTTAAGAGGTTCATTTTTATGTCAACAAAAATAAAATTTTATATTCAGTTGTAAAAATTTGTTCAATAAAAAAGGTTTACAAAAATAGAGTTCATCAAAAAAAAATATAAAATAAATAAAAAATATAATTGTTTGCACTAAATATTGGCGATCCTGCCAACAAACCCCCCACGGAACATCAAACCATCACCAACAATAGCAGCAACTTCTGCATCACCTCCTCCACCGCTGCCACCACTGACAACTACTTCGAACATTGTCAACAACCAGTCGTCATCGCAAGTGCCACCGCTTAGCAATGGAAGCAATTTTTTAATATCCAATATCACCAACTTTTATTGAGCATAAATATTCCGCTAATATATTCAAAGAGAAATTCTTGGCTAACCAACGCAACAACAATAATAATCCGACATAAAACAACAGTAACATCAGAGTCCTCCTTCCTCCCGCACAATGGGAAACACATGCTTTCTGACATTAACATTAACGTCTGCAACTATAACAACCACAACCCGGCCACAGCTACAATAAACCGTGCAAAAAGCAGCACTTGCGCTGATCACAGCAACAACATAGAAACACTAAAACCTACGTAAGTAGCAGTGGCAACAACAACAACAACAACAACAACAACAACAACAACATAATCAGCAGCGACAACAACAACAATAACAGCCCATTGGTCAACAACAGGAACAACAACAATTAGCAGCAGAAAATTTCTTTCATATAAGAAATTATATCATTTCTAAAATTTTTTTTGACAAATTGTTTTGTAAAATTTTTTTATTTGTCATATTTTATAAACCTTTTTTCAGATTGTGTTGTTATTTAAGATTATTCACAAGGCACACACTTAGCTTTTATACGAATATTATACGACTGGGTGGAGAGACCCAATCGTATCATATTCGTAGGCACTACACTGCCTACTGGTCACACCGGTAGTGGTGACGAACCAACATTAATTGATTTGGTAACAAATCCCCTTACGACTCCCGTGGAAATATATACCACCGCGATTAAATTGCCACCTTTTTGGACTAACTGTCCTGAGGCATGGTTCGCACACACTGAGACACAATTTCAATCCAAAAGTATTACAGTGGATAGAACCAAATACGAATACTTGGTAACAGTTCTACCACAGCAAGTAATCGTCACAGTATTGGATTTTATCCAAAATCCACCGTCTACAAATCTATACAATGGACTCAAGAAAACACTAATTGACAGACTTTCGTTGAGCGAAAACAAACGTCTCGACAAAGTCCTGTCGGATTCTTAGATAGGTGATCAAAAACCATCCCAGTTTTTCCGTTCACTACCATTGCTAGCTGGTTCCTCAGAAAGTAGCGAACTCATATACAAACTTTGGTTACGAAAATTACCAAAAAGTCTGAATGGTGCCTTGACCGGGTCAGGCCACGAAGAACTAGACGTTCTTCTTAAACTAGCAGATAACATGTGGGAAGTTATAGCTGGAGGTAAAATCTCCTCTATAAATAAGAAATCCTATAAATAAAAAATTTCTTCTATAAATAACAAAATGCTTAGTTCTTGTCGCTTGAAGTACAAGAACTAAGAAACTCCTGTTCAAGGAACTCTAATCCGCGAAATTTTTCTAGGTCCCAAACACGACATCGAAGTGTGTCACGACAACGGCCAGCTAATTGGGTATGTAGATACCATTTTCAATTCGGTAGAGCGGCCAGAAAATGTGAACAACCATGTGCATTTGTTCAAAACGGACTAACACCAAACAACACAACACACAAGTCGACAAACTAAAAAACTTCATCATTGCAACGGCGAATGATGGAAGTTCAAAATTATTTACACGCCGATTATTCATATACGACAAAGACAACACTAATTTTTTAATCGACAGTGGTGCTGAAGTTTCAGTTTAAACAATTTCCTTCACTTATAACAGAACTAGATTACACTACACCTGTCAAACACAAAATTAAGCACTACATTAAGACTGAAGGACAACTACCATTCACTAGGCCAAGACGTTTAGAATTACCTAAATGTAAAATCGCGAAACAAGAATTCGATTTAAGTAAAGTCAGGAATTTGTAGAACGTCAGATTCAAAAACTTCCTCTCCACTACACCTAGTAGCTAAACGCGAACCAAATGACTGGAGACCTTGCGGTGATTACAGACGGCTGAACGCTATCATAGTACCCGACCGTTACCCGTTACCACATATACACGATTTTTCGATTAACTTAACCAACACAAACATTTACTTAAAACTAGGTTTAGTTAGAGCCTACTATCAAATCCCGATGGCTCCTGAAGACATACACAAGACAGCCAAAACAACACCTTTTGGAATGTTTGAGTTTCTCCGAATGCCTTTCGGTTTGAGAAACTCGGCACAGACATTTCAAAGGTTCATACACGAAGTATTACATGGACTAGACTTAATTTTTGCTTACTTAGACGACATTTTAGTAGCTAGCGAGACAGAGACGGAGCACATTGAACATTTCACACAAATTTTTCTGAAACTCAATAACTACGGTTTAAACATCACACCCAATAAATGTATTTTTGGAGCAACTGAGATAGACTTCCTAAGTTACAACATTTCGAGACAAGGTATCCGACCTTCAGAGGAACGAGCACAATGCATACAAGACTATCCACAACAGTAAAACAAATGCAGAAATTTATCGACATGACTAACTTTTACCGGACTTAACTGTCCGATTCGAAATTTTTTTTAGTAGGTTGTCACATGTGTCTATGACAAGGCTGCCAATGACAGCGTCTCTCGTTTGCATTTGGTAAAGTGACAGTGTTTTGCTGACAACAACTTTTTTCGTGTCTTCGATTTTTACTATGGACGAAAAAATTGAGCAAAGCTTTTGTATCAAATTTTGTGTGAAAAATGGTTTCAACTGCGCCGATACGCGTAAAATGTTGGTGAAATGTTACGGTAACTCTGCTCTATCGTATCAGAAGGCAAACAAGTGGTTTAACCGAATTGTAGGTGGCCAAGACGAAGTAGAAGACGACACTCGTACCGGGCGGCCATCGTGTTCGACTACCGAAGAAAACGTTGAAAAAATCAAAGAAATGTTGGTCAAAAATCGTACATTGACGATTAGAGAGATAGCAGAGGACGTCGGCATTTCAATTGGATCCGTTCAGAACATTTTGAAAGAACTCATCTTATTCGTGACTTTTTGGCCAAAAAAAACACGATAACCATCCAGCAGCCTACTGGAACTACTTCAGAAATTGTAGTTGGCGTGCTGGAAGTAGCTTGCGCAGCGGTAAAGACTTGCATGTACGCAGTAGGTATCGCAGTAGCAACAGCTGGCTCAGCAGTAAAAGCCCCGAGAGTTTGAATGGCGGCAGTAGTTTGCCCAGCAGTAATTGTTGAAGTTAACGGCGCTGTTGACAGCCCTTTCCCTACAGCAAACTTCTGTACAACGAAACTCTCCCTATTATGAACTAATACCTAAAACACAGATTTTTTCTATCTACTTTTAGTGTATAATTAACCTCCTAATAACGAATTTCTATTTGGCCCATTTTTATCTACAACGAACAATTTTTGCAGCTGTAAGTTGCAATAAGACTCTTAGCTAAGAAAAAAGTATTTATATTAAGGAGATTCCCCAAACATTAATCATTACAATTGCAATAAAAACGAAGTCATCACTGCCCACAATTTTATTTATTTATTTGCCAAACAAAGCAATTACTTATTCTAACTTAATTTAAATTTATTTTATTTATATTTCAACCCCCTTTCCTTGTTTTGGTGTTCGAAAATGTACGAATTGAAGTGGGCGTAATCCGCCCACCTAAATGACAAGATTTCACGAACACGTCAAAAAGGAGGGACAGAAAGAAAATTAAAAATAAGAATAAAAGGTACTTACAGACTAGAAAGAGGAGAAGAAAAGAGAGAAGATAAAAGGCTGGGTTAACTAGGAAGAGAGAGAGACTTGGATAGTACTTATTTCCAACAAGTTTAGAGAGGGCATGCTTAAATGTGGTATACATACGGGTAACTATTTATATACAGGTAATTTAACTTAAGCCTGAGTTAATTTTGGTTAACGAGGAACTTAGACAGGGTTTGCATGAAAGAGGATTTGGACATGGAAGATGAGAAGTATACGGAAACGTTATTGAATTCTCTACAGCATCGACTGATGGGTTCATTGTTTGCGTATGTAGTTTGGTGCTGATATTCAGTTAACAGCCGAGTATGCCTAGTACGTCTTATTGGTTCGTTGAGACATATCATACTAGAGATATATTCACTGTCAATAGCACCATTAATAACATCGAATGTGAAACATGAGCCCAATAATGTTCTTCTTGATGATAATGGCATCAAGTTTAAAAGGCTGAGTCTGCATTCATATGAAGGAAGGCTATTATAATCACGGGGGTTGTACATGTCTCTCAACGTGTATAGTAAGAATTGCTTTTGACTAGACTCGACTCTTTCGCTATGGGAATCGAAGGATGGACTCCAAATTATGCAGGCATATTCAAGTATTGGCCGCACTGTAGTGACCCAAATATTCTTGAATTCATTTGCTCGCCTTTTTATAAAACCAAGCTGTTTGCTGGCTCTGGACAAAATTTTGTCATAGTGCAAATTAAAGCGCATCTTGCAATCCAAGACTACTCCAAGATACACTACATGATTGACTCCATGTTGTTCTTACGAGAAAAACTAATAACATTGCATTTATTGATATTAAGATGCAGTTTATTTTGGATACACCATTGCTCAAGAGACAACAGTTTTGACTGTAAAAAATTTTTTTTAAATAATCTGCATACATAAGGTGTGGGATATCGTTCAGAACTTCTGACAAGTCTAATATAAATATGTTAAAAAGAAGATGACCAAGGTGGCTACCTTGCGGAACTCCTGAGGAGACTGCAAATTTTTTTTTTTACAAAATACTTTGGAATTTAACATACTGGGATCTGCCGTCGAGATATGGTTTTAGCCAACTTAGTATGGGTCCCTTAATACCGAATTTTTCTAATTTACATGTTAGCATGCTGTGATCAACTCTATCGAAGGCTTTACTGAAATCTGTATAAACAGCATCTATTTGGTGCCCTTTTTCCATATTTATTAAAACATCCGATACCATGATCATGAGATTGGATGTTGTAGATCGTCCCTTACGGAAGCTGTGTTGCTGCTCATTTAGACGTGGGTTGATTATACTTGTTAGCTTATCACAAATAATTTTTTCAAAAAGTTTTGGAATGGCTGATAAAATTGCTATGCCTCTATAATTTTCAACAGACCTTTTATCTCCACTCTTGTAAATTGGTGTTAGATGGGATGATTTCCAATATAAAGGAAATGTCCCACAAGACAGTGATTCGTTAAAAATTATGTATAATGGCAGAAGTAGTTCGTCTAAACATCGCACCAGGAAGCTTGTAGGAATAAGGTCCGATCCAGGTCCCTTAAATAAATCCAATTCTTTTATGGCATTAGAAATCTCTTCCTGCGTTAAATTTATACTATCCACCACAATATTTGAGCTGGGAGAAGAGGGTTCAAATTGGGTAGTAGATTGACAAAAGACCTCCTTAAAATGATCCGCATATAAGTTGCTGATTTCATGAGGGTTGGACGAATTGACAATACCCTTAAACATAGACGATGGATAGCCGCTAGATTTACGCTTCAAGTTAACAAAGTCAAAGAATTTTTTCGGTTCTTGGATGATTTTCTCACCGATAAGGTTAGTGTACAACTTGTACGCTTTTTCTGACTTAATAGAGAACTCTTTTGATAGTTCGTCATACCTTAGCTTGAGTTCATCGCTTATATTATCAGTGTTTTTGAGAAGTTTATGGATTTTATTTCTTTGATTCCTCAAAAATCTGAGATTTCTATCTAGCCATGGCTCTGAAAGCTTATTCTTTTTCTTTATTTTTGGCACATAACTATCGATAGCTGTAAAAATGTGCTGATAAAATCTAGAGACAGTGCTATCTACGTCTAAGTTGGAAAGAATATAATTCCAGTTTAGAGCATAAAGATAACATTTTATGCTTTCGTAATCGGCGTTGAGGTAATTGTACGCAATGGAGTTATTATAAGATTGGGTAAAGGTAACTTCATTAGAAGAGAAAACAACCGTTAAGGCTGTATGGTAAACAGAGTTAGCTAGCTTCATTTCCTCATATGCGTAAAGAATAGGTCCAACCATCTCCCATTTTGATTTTGTACAGAAGAATCTTGCTGCAGATCAGTAGGTATGATATACCGCTTCTGGATCAGGGAGTAGGGAGATTGATGACATCATCGCGTGTACATATACGTTTTGTGTGTATGTATGTGTGTTTAAGCAAGTGTAGAAACATAATTTATGTGTATGTATGTGTGTTTAAGCAAGTGGACGTACATAATTTGTGTATGTGTGTGTGTGTTGTTGTTTAGGCAAGTGTACATATATAATATGTGTGTATGTATGTGTGTTTAAGCAAGTGGACGTACATATTTTATGTATGTTATGTGTGTTGTTGTTGTTTAGTCAAGTGTACATATATAATATGTGTGTATGTATGTGTGTTTAAGCAAGTGGACGTACATAATTTGTGTATGTGTGTGTGTGTTGTTATTGTTTAAGCAAGTGTACATATATATAATGTGTGTGTATGTATATGTGTTTAAGCAAGTGGACGTACATATTTTATGTATGTTATGTGTGTTGTTGTTGTTTTCGGCTGCTGAAATGTTCTCGAAGCTTCTCGAAGCCTCTGTGTGTATTGTTATTGTTTAAGCAAGTGGACGTACATATTTTGTATATATGTATGTGTTTAAGCAAGGGGATGTGCATATTTTGTGTATGTGTTATTATTGTTTACAGAAGTGGACGTGCATATTTTGTGTATATGAATGTATATGTTAGTTGTTAAGCAAGTGCACATACATATCCATACTTATAAACGAAAAACTTATCAAAGTTATTCCAGAGGCGGAGATTTAGGGGGTATTATTAAGTTGATCTAGTATGATTTAGTAGGGGGACTTATCCCCCACATGGCCCCCTACTGACACTTTCATCGTAATTTAAATAATTGTTTACATTATTACTCGGTGTGTGAATCTATAAAAAATGCTGATGTTGCAGTTTTTTTTTTTGTTTAGATATTCTTAAAGCAGAACTCTAAGTTAAGCTAGGTGCGTTTAAGCAAGTGGATGTACATATTTTATGTATATGTGTTGTTGTTGTTTTCGGTTGATAAAATGTTCTCGAAGTTCTGTATGTATGTTTTTGTTTTTTTACATATTTTATATACATGTTTGTGTGTTTAAGTAATTGCACGGGCATATTTTGTATATGTGTTATAATTGTTTACAGCAGTGGACGTGCATATTTTGTGTATATGACTGTATATGTTAGTTGTTAAGCAAGTTCACATACATATACATACATATATACGTAAAACTTATCAATGTTAATCCAGCGGCGGAGATTTAGGGGGTGTTATTAACTTGAGCTAGTATGATTTAGTAAGGGGACTAGTAACCCAGATGTCCCCCTACTGACACTTTCATCCTAATTCAAATAATTGTTTACATTATCACTCGGTGTGTGTATCTATAAAAATGATGATGTTGCAGTTTTTTTTTTTTTTTTTTTTTGTTTAGATATTCTTAAAGCAGAACTCTAAGATTAGCTAAGATAAGATGATATACATGCATACATATATATATCTTATCAGCGTTAAGCAAGCATAGAACCATGATCAACATATGGTTTAATTTTGTTAAGCAAGTTCACAAACATAAACAAATAAATATAGTATATGCTTAACATGTTGCATGCATTTGTTTCTTAACCCTCAAATGCCTAGGAACAATTCATAAAATTCTACTTGACGACTTTGACTTTGACAATATGAGTGTTTCAATACGAGAATCTATATATATGATGGCTAAGTCAATTTAGGTACGGTGAAGGTTTAAGGGTTAGAATATATGAACAGGTTTGAGTGTAGTAATAGCATTTTTGCTGCTTTTCATATAACATTACAATCGACAGCAGAAGTTGTCTCAGTTTTACACTAATATTGACTAGATGTTTCTTTTATTAAAAAAATTAAGCCTACCAGCAAAGTTAATCCCGAGGCGGAGATTTAGCTGGGTGCTATTAACTTGAACTAGATTGTTTATTAGGGGGACTAATACCCCAGACGATTCCCCAACTGACTTTCCCACTCTAATTTAGATAATTATTTATATCATCACTCGGTGTGTATATCCATAAGTTGCTGATGTTTCAGTTTTCGTTTAGATATTCTCAAAGCAGAACTATAAGCTAAGCTAAGCTAATATACATGCATACATAGAGCTCATCGACGTTAAGCAAGCGTGGAAGTCTCTTAAACATATGTTTATTATTGTTGTTGTTGATGCATATTGACGTTAACGTCGTGAATGTAGTCCGAAGTTGATGATGAGATATAGAAAGATGAATGAATGAATGAATAAAGTTTTTTTTTTTATAGTTGCTGAGTATAGAGTTCCACATTTTAATCAGAAACAAATATAAATTAAGTAATTAAATTTTTTATTGAAGCGTATGGATGTTCAGGTTCGTATTTGTTTATAAGTGTTCGGTTCTTATTCGGATGTCTTCGTTGCCCTGTATGTTGATATTATTTAAGAAAGTATACGTACATAATTTATGTTTATATTTTATTATATAAACAAGTGCACATACATATACATACACTAAAAAAAAAATAATTACTTCGTATTATGAACGAAATATTTATTACATTTCAAAATTGTATGTTCTTTTTAGCCTTCGAAGGGCTTTATACATATCACCTATGATCATTTACACATTATACAAAAGAAAAATTGTATATTTTATGGAAAAATAAAATATATTATACGAATATATAAGCACTGCTACTGAAACTTTGGAAATGACATTGGTACGTTTCACCTATTTATATGTTATAGAATTTATATAGAAACGTACATTTGTGAAATACAAACGTATAAAGTATACGAATTCAAAAAAAATTTTCAGAAAAAACAGTACTAATGGTTTTACTATGTACCAAGCATTTATATATTCTACAAATAGTTCCCGTTCGTATTCCTGCGAAGATTTTATTCGTATTTTTTTATTCTAATTTTTTTTGGGTGTACATAAAACGTATCAATGTTAATCCAGCGACAGGGATTTAGTTGGATGATATTAACTTGAGCTAGTAGGATTGAGTAGGGAACTAATAACCCAGACGACCCCCAGTTGACGCTTCCACTATAATTTAAATAGTTATTCACATTATCACTCGGTATGTATATCTATAAGCTGTTGATGTTGCAATTTTTTTGTTTAGATATTCTTAAAGCAGAACTCTAAGCTAAGATTATATATATGAATACATACATAGAGCTTATAAGCGTCTATAATTTGATTCTTAACCCTCAAATGCCTAGCAACAATTCATCAAATTCTACTTGACGACTTTGACTTTGACAATATGAGTGTTTCAATACGATAATCTATATTTAGTATTATTATATCAAACTAGGTACGGTGAAGGTTTAAGGATTAGAATATATTTTTTATAAACTTCATCGGAAGTGTGCTGACAAAATCAAAAGTTGTAATTACTGTGTCGGTAGGTAGAAATTGTAGGTACGATATAATAAGTCAATATAATAAAAGAGTATGATTTATTCTAGAATATTTGATAATAAAGTTTTTATTAAATTTTATGAATTTCATAGACCTAATCAGCGTTTACTCATTAAATTTTATGATTTTATTGTATATGGCGATAAGATTTTTGTCAGATAAATTTTTAAAATATTTTTTCTTTAGCCTCTCATATCTTGACAAAATCAAATCTTTTAAGCTGTAGATGTTTAGACATTATTCCTATATGTTGATGATTCATCGTCTATCTAGGAACTTTAATTTTTAATGGTTTTCTTAGCGTAGTGACTGTAGTGCAAGGTTGAGGTGTAAGATAGAAGGATGGATGGATGAAGGGGGATGATGTGAGATAAAAGGGTTGTGGGGGGACTGGGGAAGTGGATGAGGAATAGGATCGGTAAATAATAGAAGACGAGTATTAGTACGAATGTTATAATGAATTCGTAGAATAAACAAATCAAAATACTATAAACATATGACTTGTTCTACAATATTTGATGATGTTATTTTTTTATTAGATTTATTTATTAATCAGGCGTAGAAGAAACAGATTTTGTATATGTTGTAAGCATACAAATGAATTTTATGATTTTACTATATATATTGATAAGCCTTTTGTGAGACATCACGCTGAATCTGATGAAGGATTTATTTTAGAAGTAGATTTAGATATTCCTTTTGAGAAACATGATTCTCATAATGATTTACTGTTTTGTCCGGAAAACAAAAAAAGTCCCGCAGGAAAACACCAAAATCTAATTACAGATTTAACTAATAAAAGAAACTACGTTATACATTTTGTTTACTTAAAAACAATGTTTGAGAAATATCCTCAAGCTTAATAAAGTACTTAGAATATTGAAATTCAAACAATCTCCCTGCATCAAGAAATACATCGATTTAAATACATTCCATAGAACTCACGCTAAAAACGATTTAAAAAAGAATTTTTTAAATTACTAAACAATGCTGTCTATGGTAAAACCATACATGTTAAATTCCGATTAGAATTAGCAATTGATGCAATTGGTTTATATTGTCTAATTCATCAAACAATTAGAATAAGTTCAACTAATTCCCATTAGATAATTGAAATTTTTATTCCAATGGTAAAACTAATTGCAATTAGCTGCCATTAGCAAAAAAAATTGGTTTACCTTTACAATTAGGAATCTAATTGAATTCTGCTAATGCAATTAGATATTCAATTAGCTCGAATTAGAATCAATTATTTTGATATTTTCAAAAACAAAAAAAAACTAAAATATTCATAATATGAATTTCACACATATATATATTACTTATGTACATATCATCATCACCAGAAAATTCACTTGCAAATGATATTTCTTCCGACATTGCGACAAATAAATATGTTTTTAAGTTAACAAAAATACCACTTTCATTAAGAATATTAAACAATGCAAACACTTGAAAGTTTCAAGTTGAAACAAATTGCAAAGCACGTTTATTTATTTACATTTCAAACAATTACCAGTTGATAACAATTAGTCCGCATTTACATTGGCAATTATAATTGCCGCAATTGTTGAGTTCGTTGGAGAGAGAGGTAAGAAGAATGGAACAGGGAAAAAACTTGCCCGTACTGGCAATTCGTTTTGTTATTCTCATTCGCAATTTTCTACGCGTTGTTTTCTTCTAGAATTGCTCTAAACAGAATTGCCCGTGTAAACACAAATGGCAATTTCAAAAGAGAATCATAAAAAATTGCGGCAATTATAATTGCCAATGTAAAAGTAGACTTACGGTAATCGAATAACCACATGTTTTCACATACAGTGGCGTACATCATTATTCGTTCACTTCAATAATTCTTTGGAAAAAATTTATTTTTATCAAAATAATTGATTCTAATTCGAGCTAATTGAATATCTAATTGCATTAGCACAAGTCAATTAGATTTCTAATTGTAAAGGTAAACCAATTTTTTTTGCTAATGGCAACTAATTGCAATTATTTTACCATTGGAATAAAAATTTCAATTATCTAATGGGAATTAGTTCAACTAATTCTAATTGTTTAATGAATTAGAGAATTTCACAAAAGAAGGTTAATTAGCAATCATTAGCATTATCTAATCATTATTTAACATCTTTGGGTAAAACCATGGAAAATGTATAGAAAAGGAAAGATGTAAAAATTGTATGCCAGTGGGAAAGTGTTGGAAAAAGATTGGAAGCTAGAAGTCTTATCGCAACACCGAATTTTCATAGCTCTACAAGGTTTACCGATAATATGACAGTTATCCAACTGGATAGAGTACATATCGAGTTTAATAGACCTATATCTGTAGGGGTTGCAGTTCTCGACTTGTCAAAGAAAAAAATGTACGATTTTCATTAGGAATATATGGTCCCAAAATATAAAGAAAACTTGAGTTTGTGCTATATGGATACGGATTCATTCATCTATTCAATTAAAACCCGAAGATTTTTATAAAGATATAATCCACGATATTAATTTAATATTTGATACATCTGATTATATAGAAAATAATCCATATGTCATAGAACGGAAAAATAAAAAGGTTTTGGGATTAATGAAAGATGAAAATAACGGAGAGATAATGAGGGAATTCATTGGACTTAGGTCTAAAATGTATTATATTAATGTTGCCGGAGATAACGATATAAAAAAGCCACAGGAGGTAAAAAATCCGCATTAGCTAACCTTAGTATTGTTGACTATAGAAGGTGTTTACTAGAAAAAAAGATATATTCAGACAAAATGTATACATTTAAAACTAAAATTCATCAAATATATACTAGAGAAATTTATAAAATAGTGTTAAGCTATTTAGATGATAAGAGATGGATATTACAAGGGGGTGTTGACATTCTTGCGTGGGGTCTTACTTACTTACTTAGGTGATCGTAACAACCCGTGTCCGGGTTACAACCGACCTCATCAGCTCTCGCCAGGCGCCTCTGCTTTGCGCGCGCCTTCTCCAATCGGATACACCAAGTGCGGTTAGGGCTTCCTCAGCCTGGTCCATCCATCGGAGGCATGGTCTCCCTCGTCGTCGTTGACCAGCGACCCTCGCCTCGAGCACCTTTTTCGCTGGAGCTTCGTCGTTCATACGATGGACATGACCAAGCCAGCGTAGTCACTGCACAGTTATACGCCGAACTATGTCAATGTCATCGTAGAGCTCATACAACTCGTGGTTCATTCGGATGCGATAGTCATCGCCGACTCGAACAGGACCGAAGATTTTGCGAAGAACTTTTCTCTCGAACACCCCCAGAGCGGCTGCGTCAGTTTGCGAAACTACCCATGCCTCAGCGCCATAAAGCAGCACAGGTAGAACGAGCGCCTTGTAGAGTGTTTGTTTTGTCGATCGAGAGAGGGCTCTGGAACTTAGTTGCTTACTGAGCCCGTAGTAGCACCTATTAGCAATTATTGTTCTTCGCTTTATCTCCAGGCTGATTTCGTTTTTGGTATTAATGGCGGTGCCAAGGTAAACGAACTCCTTGACTACTTCAAAGTTATAGCTGCCGGATGAAACGTGGGAGTCAAACGCCGAGCTGCCTTGTTTGTAGACAGCATATATTTTGTTTTGCCCTCATTTATCGTCAAACCCACTTTGGCTGATTCCTTTTCGATAGCGGCGAAAGCAGCGGTAACATCTCTCTTGGTTCTGCCGACAATATCAATATCATCAGCGTACGCAAGGAGCTGGACGCCTTTGTAGAAAATGGTGCCATTACGACGCACACCGGCCTTTCGTACGATCCCCTCCATGATGATCTTAAAGAGATCGCAAGACAGTGGATCGCCTTGCCTGAAACCTCTTTCGGTATTGAAGGTTTCGGAGAGGTCATTTCCTACCTTGACGGAGCCGCGTGTGTTGCTCAACGTCATTTTGCAAAGTCTGATCAACTTTGCAGGTATACCGAACTCAGACATTGTTGCGTATAGGCAATCCCTTCTCGGGCTATCGAACGCAGCTTTAAAATCGACAAAGAGATTTAGATGATAAGAGATGGATATTACAAGGGGGGGTTTACATTCTTGCGTGGGGTCACTATAAAATTAATTAGTTAATAAGAAAAAACTTGTAAAAGTTGTTATTAAGGTATACATTTTATATAAATAATAATAAAAAAAGAAAACCAATATGTATACATAAAATACAATACAAACGATTTTTTTTTTATTTTTTTTTTATTATTTTTTTCTTTTCAGGCTGACTTTTTTCAATTAGTTATTTCAAACATAAATGTCCACAATTTATTGCGTTAAGCTTTTGATATTTATAGTAATTATAACTAATGTTTTTTTCCCCAGATATTTTATTAGTCGTTTTGGTGGTTGCAAGTTTCCAAAGCTATCAAAATATTCAATTTGATTGTTAGTGTTTTTTTTCCAGTATGCTATCCAATGAGTGCCAGAACCCTTTGAAGTATCCATATTAACTATTCCACATTCTCTTTTAAACAGCTTACTTGGAAGAGTGTCACACATAAACACATCTCTAATATTTGGAATATGTTTTGAATATTTTCTCAAGTCGACATCGGAAAGGGCTCTTTTAGGTAGCTTCATTTTTATGGTGTTGATGTCGTTGATGGTGCGGTTTTAAATATAATCCAAATCCTTTTTTATAGGGTTTTAAAAACATTCCTTTTCCCATAGCAATAGATTCCATTTTACTATTATGTCGCTTTGCTACAGTCAACTGATCCTTTCCATTTTTAACTGCATTAATTGCTTTAGTAATGCCAGATACTCCGCCAGCTAGACCACCAAGTGCACCTAGTGCTGCGAAGATAGGTGCAAGTGGAAGAAAACCTCCAGATTTAGGTAGTGGTATTACTCGAGGTGTTTTTATTTGAAATTTTTTCCCTTTAAAAATCTTGTGTACCACTTCTCGTGAAATCTTTATAGCATCATTCAAGTTTTTAGTTTTCTGAATATTCTTCCTTGCACTTTTTAATGCCTGTCTAAATAGTCGATATCCATTTATTTGAGGTGTTCTCTTAGTTTGTTTATTATTAACGTTACCCATACCGAACTTTGTTTTCACTTTCATTGCGTTATAAACCGTTTGATTTTTTCAGCAAGATTGCTATCACTTGCGTTCACTCTTCGCCAAGCCTTTTCAGCCAAAATTTTATCGGCAATATGTCTTTTTCCAAATCTTTATTGTTTGAGTATGCTATATCGTGTTGTCTACAAGCAGCATCCAAGTAAAAATTGATGCCTTGATCACCTCTAGCTAAATATTTATCTTGTTTTGTATCAGGTCCATAAACCTGATACCCAGACAAATGAAGGTAAATCGGAAGTTTGTTGATTATTTTACTTAGAATACCTTCTCCAACAAAGGATGGATGACGACTGAGTATTTTTTCTTTATATAGATAAGGCATACCGATTAATACTCTATTGTTTAAAGCATCAGAATAAACTGATTGAAAACAAATAAAATGAACCGTTTTATATGTTGTGGTGTCAGTAGTTGTCATAATGAGCTTTTTAAAACAACATGAACAATTGACGTAAAGAATAATGACTCCAAGTCAAATTCGACATAAGCAAATAGAATTCGGTACAGTTCAGTGATACCGAACTCTATTCGAGCTTTTATTGTGAAACCTTCAAATTTTGGGAAACAAATGCGATGATCGATCTTATTGAGAGTCCTAATGGACTAAAATTTTAAAACATATTTATACATGCTCAAAGTCATCACAGCAGTCTAAATTGAAGTACTTAGAACACCTAGTTAAACGTTTTAACTTATTAAGATACCTTTTTCAATATTTTCCAATAACGATAATGTCCTTTCACCGGAAAAAAGTATAATCATTGAGTGTTGATGGTTTAATGAATGAATGAATTAAAATACTAAAGGAGTATGATTTATTCTAGAATATTTCATGCTGAGTTTCATTAAATTGTATGAATATCATGTGAAGAATAGCATAGACCTTATCAGAAATATTATAAAAGCAATACAACAAAAAACAACTGAACTGATTACATCACAACTTTTATCTATTAAACTGATAAAACTATTCAGATACCTGCTAAGTTGAGCTGTATTTGTTCAACAGCTAACTGCTAAACTGATCTGTATCTGTTAAACAGCTAACTGCTAAACTGATCTGTATCTGTTATTAAACAACATCAACACAAACAAAATATGTATGTGTACTTGTTTTATCAATAATAATGCATAGTATACGCAAAACATGTACGTCCACTTGCTTAAACATACATATACATACACAAAATATGTACGTCTACTTGCTAAACAACAATAAACACATACAAATATGTATATGTACACTTGTTCAAAAAAAAAAAAAAAACACTAATATAAAAAATTGTCACACCCCCTTTTGCCGCCTAATAAAATATCTGGGAAAAAAAACATTAGTTATAATTACTATAAATATCAAAAGCTTAACGCAATAAATTGTGGACATTTATGTTTGAAATTACTAATTGCAAAAAGTCAGCCTGAAAAGAAAATATAATAAAAAAAAAATATAAAAAAAAAAATCGTTTGTATTGTATTTTATGTATACATATTGGTTTTCTTTTTTTATTATTATTTATATAAAATATTGTTATGACCATTAATAATTATCTGGCAACTCTTCCACGAATAAATGAAATGTCAACTATTTAAAATGTTCACTGGGTAATTCTATTAAAATGAAGAAAGATTTAATTTCAATTGAGAAAATATAGTAATCTTTAAATGGTAAGCGACATAAAAGTGGCGACGAGGAAAAGAAAAGCTGCGTTTCGATAGGGAAATCAAAACTCATAATGGATGCGGCTCAGTTTGCACAAATTTTAGATGCTTTTAGCAAATCGCAAAATGAGTTGATTCAACAACTTAGAACGGACTCTAGTTCACAGCAATTAAATTTACAGCCAAATGCGACGCCATTACAAGTGCTGCTACCGCCTTTCGAAAATTTCGATGCCAACAAGGAAAATTTTAAACTATACCGCCAAAGATTCGAAAATTATTTAACAATGAAGGGTGTTTTTGCTAATAAAACACTTTGCCATCAAATGCTAATAAATTCAATCGGCTCTACACACTTCAAATTGCTCGTGGCGCTGGTCGCCCCGAAAACAGTCAACGAAATCGAGTACGACGACATAACAAAAAAGCTTGAAACTCATTTATGCCCTCAAAAGAATATTCTAGTCAGTCAACACAGATTTTTATCAACCTACCAAAGCGAGGTGCAATCAATAGCGGAATATGTAGCACTACTCCGTCGTGACATAAATGAATGCGGATTTGTATCCTCCTGTCAATGCAGTGCTGACATTTCAACAATTTTCCTGCGTGCACAGTTTATTCGCGGCATAAAAGACAACACAGTCCGTGAGCAATTACTTCAATCTGAGGAAGCTGATTTTGAGAGAATTGTTAACAAGGCACTATCTCTAGAAGCATCAAAAATAGACAGCCGAGAATTAAATCAAAAGCAGCCCAACAGCGGTGATGTTAACCAAATTCAAACGAAGTCTACATTTCGCCATAGAAGCCACTCCAGAAATCGCGCTTCGAGACCACAGGTACGTTCAAAATCTAGAATTAATTACAGCCAGTTAGGAATCGATAATTTATGCATTCGATGCGGTAAAGACAATCACAAAACAAAAGACTGCCGTACCAAACCACATAACCTCAAATGCAAATACTGTGGCAAAACTGGTCACGTACAACAGGTGTGCCTTAAAACTCTAATAAAATCTTCAAACCATAATAATAGAGTTGCAAAAAACGACGATTTTGATGAAACAGTTCACCAAATTTATGGCATAAATCAAGTTGTCGATATTTATTCAAACCAACACTGTAGAAATGACACCGACAAATATTATGTCACAGTACAAATAAATGGGCGCCATCAAAAATTTGAAGTCGACTCCGGTTTCGGGTTTACGCTCATTCCGAGAAATCAATTTAACCAGCTAGGTTTAAATATCCCACTTCAGCCCTCAACAATTGCATTTCGTTCGTACACAAAGAACGTTGTAGTTCCAGATGGAAAAGTCTGCGTACAAGTTAAATTAAAAAACTTTACTTCAAATGAAGAAATGTATATCGTCCCTGACGAATATGATGCCCTTTTAGGTCGAGTTTGGATTCGACACCTGAATATCAACCTCCAGCAAGTGGACAATCAACCATTCAACAATATCAATTCAATTCGATTAAGTAATTTAAATTCAATCGCAGACATAATCAATAATTTCCACGAAGTTTTTACAGGGAAAATAGGTTGCGTTCCAAACTTCGAAGTCACACTACAACTACGTCAAGGTGCTAAACCTGTTTTTTATAAAGAACGAGAAGTTCCATATGCTCTTCGAGAGCGTGTTGAAAAAGAGCTTTGTGACTTAGGAGCCTCTGGCATTATTTCAAAATGTGAAAGGAGCGACTGGGGATCTCCTCTTGTGATAATTCCGAAATCGGATGGCAGTGTTCGAATGTGCGTCGATTATAAACCAGGTGTAAACCCACAATTAGTCTCTGCAAACTACCCAATACGCCGAATCGATGAAATTTTGAACAATCTTAAAGGTTCAAAATATTTCTGCTGCATTGACTTATATAAAGCGTATTTACATCTTCGAGTGAGTCCAGAATCCGCAATAATCCAAACAATATCTACACATAAAGGAACCTATAGAGTAAATCGCCTTTCGTTTGGTATAAAAACGGCACCATCCGAATTCAATCGCATAATCGAACAAATTTTATCTGGTTTAAACAAAACAATGTCTTATTTCGATGACATCGTTATACATGGCGCTACAGAAGCTGAATGTAAACAAAATTTAGTTAAATGCCTCCAGCGTTTAAAAGAGCATGATTTACATTTGAATTATAACAAGTGTTCATTTCTTCAAACTCAGATAGAATATCTGGGACATGTCGTTCAATTCAATAAAATTTCAAAATCGCCTTCAAAAATTCAAGCAGTTGTAAACATGCCACGTCCAGCTACAATAGAAGATGTCAGAAGATTCTTAGGCATGGTAACGTATTATTCTAGATTCATACCTCACTTATCTTCAATTACATATCCGCTACAATTGCTTCAGAAGAATAAACGATTTTATTGGTCAGCGAGTTGTGAAGCAGCATTTATAAAACTTAAAAATATTGTATCCAGTGATCAGGTCCTTATGCCTTTTGACCCAAACTTTCAAATATTGGTCGCATGTGATGCAAGTCCAACAGGTGTAGCAGGCGTACTTTCGCACATAGTCGATGGCGTTGAGCGTCCAGTTGCTTTCGCTTCCAGGTCATTAACACCAGCTGAACGAAACTATAGCCATATCGACCGCGAAGCATTGGCCATAATATTTACAATCAATTACTTTTTAATGTACATTTACGGGAGAAAATTTCAGCTTGTTACTGATAACCGTCCACTCACACACATTTTTCATCAGCACAACAAATTGCCAGCTATAACAGCAGCCAGACTTCTACGCTATGCCGAGTTCCTATCAAGTTTTGATTACGAAATAACGTATAAAGAAGGTTCAAAGCACATCAATGTCGATTGCCTCTCTCGGGCTACACAAGCTAATTTCAAGTTATCTACGGATAAATGCATCAATGAAGAGATAAATGAATTATGCTCTCTAACAATCTTTGAAATTTCAAGCGAGCACATAAACGCTGAAGTAATATCGGCAGAAACGGCGAAAGATCCAGAACTTTCAAATCATTTGGCAAAGTTGCGCAATGGTGAAGATAGCGATTTGACTTACATACTCGAAAATGGAATTGTATTCAAAGGACAACGTGTTTTGATTCCGAAGAGCCTCCAGCCTCAAATTCTTCAAGAATTACACCACACTCATCCAGGAATCACAAAAATGAAGCAACTCGCCAGACGATACAGTTTTTGGAAAGGGATCGACAGGGATATTGAAAGAATGGTGAGATCATGCGAAAACTGCATTCAAGTTCAAAATAAGCCAGTAAAAGCCCCACTCCATCAATGGGAAGAACCAGATGAGAACTGGGAAAGAATTCATATCGATTACGCAGGGCCTTTCCAGGATCATTATTTTTTGATCGTCATAGATGCAAAATCCAAATGGGCAGAGTTTCGTGTCATACGCGATGCGCCTACAACTCAAACTTCAATAAATCTTTTATCAGACATTTTTGCAACCCATGGATTTCCTTCGATTATGGTATCTGACAATGCTACGATATTTACAAGCGATCACTTCAAAACATATTGTAACCAGCATGGAATTTTTCAAAAATTAATAGCTCCGGGTCATCCGAGTACAAATGGACTAGCTGAACGGAATGTTCAAACACTCAAGCGAAAATTAAAGGCTATGTCATCAGAACCTGGCTCTATACAAAAAAAGGTGAATGAAATTCTTCAAAGGTACCGAGCAACTCCCCTATGCTGCGGAAAAAGTCCAGCAGAACTTTTTTTTCATAGACGTATTCGAATTAAACTGGATGTTTTGAAACCACCAATAAAATTTAAATCTACAAAATCTATTCCGGGAGTACGTCAAATCAGCGTGGGAGAAAGAGTGCAAGTTTTACATATTCGAAACAACAAAACAGTATGGAAATTAGGTGGAAGTTACAAATGTTCAACAACGGCAAGTTCATTTTGCTCCAGTTATCCTTAATGATAGTAATCAACAAACTACAAATAGCCAACAAGCTTATGATAACAGCCAATACATCTTCGAATCTTTAAGCTGTCAAGGAGCACCGGAGCCATCTTCAAGCCATCGGGAATCTTCGCAAGTATTTCCAAATTGTCAAGAAATTCCTCAACCAGAAACTTCACAGGCGTCTTTAAGTCACCAAGAAGCGCTGCTTCCTAATCAACAACATCCTCAGCAATGTCAAGATCAAGAGACTCGTAGATTTGGAAGGCAACGTAACATACCAGCATATCTTCGTGATTATGTTCTTGAGTAATTATAGATTTTAATTGTATGTCAATATTATTATTACATTTTCGAAATTCTTAAAACATCATTTTTTGTTCATGTTATTTCCTTTTATAATATATCTTATATAGCGTGGGAGATTGTTATGACAATTAATAATTATCTGGCAACTCTTCCACGAATAAATGAAATGTCAACTATATAAAAAGTTCACTGGGTAATTCTATTAAAATGAAGAAAGATTTAATTTCAATTGAGAAAATATAGTAATCTTTAAATGGTAAGCGACATAAAAAATATATACCTTAATAACAACTTTTACAAGTTTTTTCTTATTAACTAATTAATTTTATAGTGACCCCACGCAAGAATGTAAGCCCCCCCTTGTAATATCCATCTCTTATCATCTAAATCTCTTTGTCGATTTTAAAGCTGCGTTCGATAGCCCGAGAAGGGATTGCCTATACGCAACAATGTCTGAGTTCGGTATACCTGGAAAGTTGATTAGACTTTGCAGAATGACGTTGAGCAACACACGCAGCTCCGTCAAGGTAGGAAATGACCTCTCCGAAACCTTCAACACCGAAAGAGGTTTCAGGCAAGGCGATCCACTGTCTTGCGATCTCTTCAACATCATCATGGAGGGGATCGTACGAAAGGCCGGTGTGCATCGTAATGGCACCATTTTCAATAAAGGTGTCCAGCTCCTTGCGTACGCTGATGATATTGATATTGTTGGCAGAACCAAGAGAGATGTTACCGCTGCTTTCGCCGCTATCGAAAAGGAATCAGCCAAAGTGGGTTTGACGATAAATGAGGGCAAAACAAAATATATGCTGTCTACAAACAAGGCAGCTCGGCGTTTAGACTCCCACGTTTCATCCGGCAGCTATAACTTTGAAGTAGTCAAGGAGTTCGTTTACCTTGGCACCGCCATTAATACCAAAAACGAAATCAGCCTGGAGATAAAGCGAAGAACAATAATTGCTAATAGGTGCTACTACGGGCTCAGTAAGCAACTAAGTTCCAGAGCCCTCTCTCGATCGACAAAACAAACACTCTACAAGGCGCTCGTTCTACCTGTGCTGCTTTATGGCGCTGAGGCATGGGTAGTTTCGCAAACTGACGCAGCCGCTCTGGGGGTGTTCGAGAGAAAAGTTCTTCGCAAAATCTTCGGTCCTGTTCGAGTCGGCGATGACTATCGCATCCGAATGAACCACGAGTTGTATGAGCTCTACGATGACATTGACGTAGTTCGGCGTATAACTGTGCAGTGACTACGCTGGCTGGGTCATGTGCATCGTATGAACGACGAAGCTCCAGCGAAAAAGGTGCTCGAGGCGAGGGTCGCTGGTCAACGACGACGAGGGAGACCATGCCTCCGATGGATGGACCAGGCTGAGGAAGCCCTAACCGCACTTGGTGTATCCGATTGGAGAAGGCGCACGCAAAGCAGAGGCGCCTGGCGAGAGCTGATGAGGTCGGTTGTAACCCGGACACGGGTTGTTACGATCACCTAAGTAAGTAAGTAAGACCCCACGCAAGAATGTCAACACCCCCTTGTAATATCCATCTCTTATCATCTAAATAGCTTAACACTATTTTATAAATTTCTCTAGTATATATTTGATGAATTTTAGTTTTAAATGTATACATTTTGTCTGAATATATCTTTTTTTCTAGTAAACACCTTCTATAGTCAACAATACTAAGGTTAGCTAATGCGGATTTTTTAACTCCTGTGGCTTTTTTATATCGTTATCTCCGGCAACATTAATATAATACATTTTAGACCTAAGTCCAATGAATTCCCTCATTATCTCTCCGTTATTTTTATCTTTCATTAATCCCAAAACCTTTTTATTTTTCTATGACATATGGATTATTTTCTATATAATCAGATGTATCAAATATTAAATTAATATCGTGGATTATATCTTTATAAAAATCTTCGGGTTTTAATTGAATAGATGAATGAATCCGTATCCATATAGCACAAACTCAAGTTTTCTTTATATTTTGGGACCATATATTCATAATGAAAATCGTACATTTTTTTCTTTGACAAGTCGAGAACTGCAACCCCTACAGATATAGGTCTATTAAACTCGATATGTACTCTATCCAGTTGGATAACTGTCATATTATCGGTAAACCTTGTAGAGCTATGAAAATTCGGTGTTGCGATAAGACTTCTAGCTTCCAATCTTTTTCCAACACTTTCCCACTGGCATACAATTTTTACATCTTTCCTTTTCTATACATTTTCCATGGTTTTACCCAAAGATGTTAAATAATGATTAGATAATGCTAATGATTGCTAATTAACCTTCTTTTGTGAAATTCTCTAATTCATTAAACAATTAGAATTAGTTGAACTAATTCCCATTAGATAATTGAAATTTTTATTCCAATGGTAAAATAATTGCAATTAGTTGCCATTAGCAAAAAAAATTGGTTTACCTTTACAATTAGAAATCTAATTGACTTGTGCTAATGCAATTAGATATTCAATTAGCTCGAATTAGAATCAATTATTTTGATAAAAATAAATTTTTTCCAAAGAATTATTGAAGTGAACGAATAATGATGTACGCCACTGTATGTGAAAACATGTGGTTATTCGATTACCGTAAGTCTACTTTTACATTGGCAATTATAATTGCCGCAATTCTTTATGATTCTCTTTTGAAATTGCCATTTGTGTTTACACGGGCAATTCTGTTTAGAGCAATTCTAGAAGAAAACAACGCGTAGAAAATTGCGAATGAGAATAACAAAACGAATTGCCAGTACGGGCAAGTTTTTTCCCTGTTCCATTCTTCTTACCTCTCTCTCCAACGAACTCAACAATTGCGGCAATTATAATTGCCAATGTAAATGCGGACTAATTGTTATCAACTGGTAATTGTTTGAAATGTAAATAAATAAACGTGCTTTGCAATTTGTTTCAACTTGAAACTTTCAAGTGTTTGCATTGTTTAATATTCTTAATGAAAGTGGTATTTTTGTTAACTTAAAAACATATTTATTTGTCGCAATGTCGGAAGAAATATCATTTGCAAGTGAATTTTCTGGTGATGATGATATGTACATAAGTAATATATATATGTGTGAAATTCATATTATGAATATTTTAGTTTTTTTTTGTTTTTGAAAATATCAAAATAATTGATTCTAATTCCAGCTAATTGAATATCTAATTGCATTAGCAGAATTCAATTAGATTCCTAATTGTAAAGGTAAACCAATTTTTTTTGCTAATGGCAGCTAATTGCAATTAGTTTTACCATTGGAATAAAAATTTCAATTATCTAATGGGAATTAGTTGAACTTATTCTAATTGTTTGATGAATTAGACAATATAAACCAATTGCATCAATTGCTAATTCTAATCGGAATTTAACATGTATGGTTTTACCATAGACAGCATTGTTTAGTAATTTAAAAAATTCTTTTGGAAATCGTTTTTAGCGTGAGTTCTATGGAATGTATTTAAATCGATGTATTTCTTGATGCAGGGAGATTGTTTGAATTTCAATATTCTAAGTACTTTATTAAGCTTGAGGATATTTCTCAAACATTGTTTTTAAGTAAACAAAATGTATAACGTAGTTTCTTTTATTAGTTAAATCTGTAATTAGATTTTGGTGTTTTCCTGCGGGACTTTTTTTGTTTTCCGGACAAAACAGTAAATCATTATGAGAATCATGTTTCTCAAAAGGAATATCTAAATCTACTTCTAAAATAAATCCTTCATCAGATTCAGCGTGATGTCTCACAAAAGGCTTAGCAATATATATAGTAAAATCATAAAATTCATTTGTATGCTTACAACATATACAAAATCTGTTTCTTCTACGCCTGATTAATAAATAAATCTAATAAAAAAATAACATCATCAAATATTGTAGAACAAGTCATATGTTTATAGTATTTTGATTTGTTTATTCTACGAATTCATTATAACATTCGTACTAATACTCGTCTTCTATTATTTACCGATCCTATTCCTCATCCACTTCCCCAGTCCCCCCACAACCCTTTTATCTCACATCATCCCCCTTCATCCATCCATCCTTCTATCTTACACCTCAACCTTGCACTACAGTCACTACGCTAAGAAAACCATTAAAAATTAAAGTTCCTAGATAGACGATGAATCATCAACATATAGGAATAATGTCTAAACATCTACAGCTTAAAAGATTTGATTTTGTCAAGATATGAGAGGCTAAAGAAAAAATATTTTAAAAATTTATCTGACAAAAATCTTATCGCCATATACAATAAAATCATAAAATTTAATGAGTAAACGCTGATTAGGTCTATGAAATTCATAAAATTTAATAAAAACTTTATTATCACATATTCTAGAATAAATCATACTCCTTTATTATTTTGACTTATTATATCGTACCTACAATTTCTACCCACCGACACAGTAATTACAACTTTTGATTTTGTCAGCACACTTCCGATGAAGTTTATAAAAAAATATATTCTAATCCTTAAACCTTCACCGTACCTAGTTTGATATAATAATACTAAATATAGATTATCGTATTGAAACACTCATATTGTCAAAGTCAAAGTCGTCAAGTAGAATTTGATGAATTGTTGCTAGGCATTTGAGGGTTAAGAATCAAATTATAAACGCTTATAAGCTCTATGTATGTATTCATATATATAATCTTAGCTTAGAGTTCTGCTTTAAGAATATCTAAACAAAAAAATTGCAACATCATCAGCTTATAGATATACATACCGAGTGATAATGTGAATAACTATTTAAATTATAGTGGAAGCGTCAACTGGGGGTCGTCTGGGTTATTAGTTCCCTACTCAATCCTACTAGCTCAAGTTAATATCATCCAACTAAATCCCTGTCGCTGGATTAACATTAATACGTTTTATGTACACCCAAAAAAAATTAGAATAAAAAAATACGAATAAAATCTTCGCAGGAATACGAACGGGAACTATTTGTAGAATATATAAATGCTTGGTACATAGTAAAACCATTAGTACTGTTTTTTCTGAAAATTTTTTTTGAATTCGTATACTTTATACGTTTGTATTTCACAAATGTACGTTTCTATATAAATTCTATAACATATAAATAGGTGAAACGTACCAATGTCATTTCCAAAGTTTCAGTAGCAGTGCTTATATATTCGTATAATATATTTTATTTTTCCATAAAATATACAATTTTTCTTTTGTATAATGTATAAATGATCATAGGTGATATGTATAAAGCCCTTCGAAGGCTAAAAAGAACATACAATTTTGAAATGTAATAAATATTTCGTTCATAATACGAAGTAATTATTTTTTTTTTAGTGTATGTATATGTATGTGCACTTGTTTATATAATAAAATATAAACATAAATCATGTACGTATACTTTCTTAAATAATATCAACATACAGGGCAACGAAGACATCCGAATAAGAACCGAACACTTATAAACAAATACGAACCTGAACATCCATAAGCTTCAATAAAAAATTTAATTACTTAATTTATATTTGTTTCTGATTAAAATGTGGAACTCTATACTCAGCAACTATAAAAAAAAAACTTCATTCATTCATTCATTCATCTTTCTATATCTCATCATCAACTTCGGACTACATTCACGACGTTAACGTCAATATGCATCAACAACAACAATAATAAACATATGTTTAAGAGACTTCCACGCTTGCTTAACGTCGATGAGCTCTATGTATGCATGTATATTAGCTTAGCTTAGCTTAGCTTATAGTTCTGCTTTGAGAATATCTAAACGAAAACTGCAACATCAGCAACTTATGGATATACACACCGAGTGATGATTTAAATAATTATCTAAATTAGAGTGGGAGAGTCAGTTGGGGGATCGTCTGGGGTATTGGTCCCCCTAATAAACAATCTAGTTCAAGTTAATAGCACCCAGCTAAATCTCCGCCTCGGGATTAACTTTGCTGGTAGGCTTAATTTTTTTAATAAAAGAAACATCTAGTTAATTTTAGTGTAAAACTGAGACAACTTCTGCTGTCGATTGTAATGTTATATGAAAAGCAACAAAAATGCTATTACTACACTCAAACCTGTTCATATATTCTAACCCTTAAACCTTCACCGTACCTAAATTGACTTAGCCATCATATATATAGATTCTCGTATTGAAACACTCATATTGTCAAAGTCAAAGTCGTCAAGTAGAATTTTATGAATTGTTCCTAGGCATTTGAGGGTTAAGAAACAAATGCATGCACCATGTTAAGCATATACTATATTTATTTGTTTATGTTTGTGAACTTGCTTAACAAAATTAAACCATATGTTGATCATGCTCTATGCTTGCTTAACGCTGATAAGATATATATATGTATGCATGTATATCATCTTATCTTAGATAAGCTTAGAGTTCTGCTTTGAGAATATCTAAACAAAAAAAAAACAAAAAAAAAAACTGCAACATCATCATTTTTATAGATACACACACCGAGTGATAATGTAAACAATTATTTGAATTAGGATGAAAGTGTCAGTAGGGGGACATATGGGTTACTAGTCCACTTACTAAATCATACTAGCTCAAGTTAATAACACCCCCTAAATCTCCGCCGCTGGATTAACTTTGATAAGTTTTACGTATGTATGTACACTGGTGGCAATATCTAAAGCAACCAGAATAAAATATCGATATTAGACAAAAAAAAATTGGTATATATTACACAAAGACGGTAATTTTAAAAATTTTTATAAATGATATTTTATGTATTTCAAAATAAAAATATTAATGCATTACAAAATTTTTTTACAAACGAAAAAACGAAATTGACTCGATTTTTGGGTGGTCATAACTAAAGCAACTTTCACAGTCCAACTTAAAATTATACAATAATGTTAATAATGGATAGCATAACCCTTATTTTTGATAACTTCTGCACACCTACGAGGCATAGAATCTATAAGTCGTTCAATTTGATCCTTACAAATATTGTTCCATGCATCCTGGATACGGCTGAAAATGTTGTGTTTATTAGTCTCAGAATCCCTTTTAATCTTGCGATCTACGATGCTCCACAAGTTCTCGATCGGGTTCAGATCAGGAGACGGAGCTGGCCATGCGAGAGTTTTTATGTTTGTGTCATTCAACCAATCTTTAACGAATTTCGACGTATGCTTCGGGTCGTTATCATGTTGGAAGACCCAAATAATAGGCAAATTCTCTTCTGCATAAGGAAGCATTACATTTTCCAACACATTTTTGTAAACGAAACGATCCATTGTTGTTATTATTTGGTGAATTGGTAAAACTCCAGCATACGAAAAGCAGCCCCACACCATGGTAGAACCTCCACCATGTTTAACTGTCCCTTTGCAATACTGTGGTTTGATTCGTTCGTTTTTCAGTCTCCTTACTGTAAAATTTTTGTTATCTGAGCCCTTGATATTGAACTTTGACTTATTTAAGAACAAAATATTTCTCCACTGAGCAGCATCCCAACTGATATGTGCTCTCGCGAAAGCTAGCCTGGCCTTGCGATTTTTTTTGGAAATAAATGGCTTCTTTGATGGCTTTCGAGCGAGTAGACCAGCTTCCACCGCTCGTCTCCGTACAGATCTTGCGCTAATATCCAAAGATAACTGTCTCACCAATTCAGTTGAGGTTACAAAAGGCTTTTTTTTTTATTTCTCGAACAATTCTTTTGTCAACGCGTTGTGTTGTTTTTCGTGGCCTTCCTTCAGCATGTATTGTCACTACAGAACCAGTTGCAAGAAATCTGCTAATTATTCGAGAAATCACTGATTTTTGTATTGAAAATTTCTGCGAAATATTTTTTTGGGATAAACCCTTTTTATAATCATTTATAATTTGCTCTTTAACCGTATTACAATACTTGTTTCTAGCCATTATGAAAATTTTTTTTTTAATTGTCTCTAACCCGAAAATATTCACGTGTTATGTCTTGAGAAATCCACAAAAATAATTTTTAACAAACGAATTAAATGCACAAAGTATAACACAAAATAAATAACGGTACTCCAAATAAGAATTGTTGATAACATAGTTTGTACAGTCAAGTTGCTTTAGTTATGACCACCCAAAAATCGAGTCAATTTCGTTTTTTCGTTTGTAAAAAAATTTTGTAATGAATTAATATTTTTATTTTTTTTTTTAATTTGTAATACATAAAATATCATTTATAAAAATTTTAAAAATTACCGTCTTTGTGTAATATATACCAATTTTTTTTGTCTAATATCGATCTTTTATTCTGGTTGCTTTAGATATGGCCACCAGTGTATGTATATGTATGTGAACTTGCTTAACAACTAACATATACAGTCATATACACAAAATATGCACGTCCACTGCTGTAAACAATTATAACACACATACAAAATATGCCCGTGCAATTACTTAAACACACAAACATATATATAAAATATGTACGTCCACTTCACTAAACAATACCAATACACAAAGAAGATTCGAGAACATTTTAGAAGTCAAAAATAACAAAAAAAAAAAAACATACACACACAGAACTTCGAGAACATTTTATCAGCCGAAAACAACAACAGCACATATACATAAAATATGTACAACCACTTGCTTAAAGGCACCTAGCTTAACTTAGAGTTCTGCTTTAAGAATATCTAAACAAAAAAAAACTGCAACATCAGCATTTTTTATAGATTCACACACCGAGTAATAATGTAAACAATTATTTGAATTACGATGTAAGTTTCAGTAGGGGGCGATATGGGGTATAAGTCCCCCTACTAAATCATTCTAGATCAACTTAATACCCCCTAAATCTCCGCCTCTGGAATAACTTTGATAAGTTTTTCGTATATATGTATGAATATGTATGTGAACTTGCTTAACAACTAACATATACATTCATATACACAAAATATGCACGTCCGCTTCTGTAAACAATAATAACACATACACAAAATATGCACATCCACTTGCTTAAACACATACATATATACAAAATATGTACGTCCACTTGCTTAAACAATAACAATACACACAGAGGCTTCGAGAACATTTCAGCAGCCGAAAACAACAACACACATAACATACATAAAATATGTACGTCCACTTGTTTAAACACATATACATACACACACATTATATATATGTACACTTGCTTAAACAATAACAACACACACACACATACACAAATTATGTACGTCCATTGCTTAAACACACATACATACACACATATTATATATGTACACTTGCCTAAACAACAACAACACACATAACATACATAAAATATGTACGTCCACTTGCTTAAACACACATACATACACACATATTATATATGTACACTTGCCTAAACAACAACAACACACACACACATACACAAATCATGTACGTCCAATTACTTTAACACATATACATACACACATATTATATATGTACACTTGCCTAAACAACAACACACACACACACATACAAATTATGTACGTCCAATTGCTTAAACACACATACATACACATAGGAATGCTTAGACTTAGACGAGGTCACTACACCAGACGAGGTGTGCAGTGCAATAGAAGAGCAGTTTCCAAGCTTTGGAAAAATAGAGCAGACCGCAATAAAATCATTGCGAGCTATACCCAACGGCACACAAAAGGCGCTTATAAGCCTACCCGCAAAAGCAGCTCAAACGCTCATAAAAGCTGGGAAAATGAGAGTAGGATGGGTAATATGCCGGATACGTGAGCTTACTACTCCTACCAGGTGCTTTAGGTGCCTGGAGTATGGACATGTAGCCAAGCACTGTCGCAATACCGTTGACCGCACTGGAGTCTGTCTTAGATGCGGCAATAAAGGGCACCTAGCGAAGACGTGCAAGGAAGAACCCAAATGCGCAATTTGCCCAACAGACTGTAAAGGCGGATCTGATCACCCAACGGGTAGCTTTAAGTGTCAGGCGTACCAACGTGCAGTGAGGGAAAAGGTACGATAGGATGATTAAGTGCCTTCAAATTAATTTGAACCACTGTGAAGCAGCACAAGATATCCTCGCGCAAACTGCAATAGAAGAAAACGTAGATTTAGCAATAATAAGCGAACCATATAAAGTCTCCAGTAATAATGGCAAATGGGCTGAAGACAGAACTGGGAAAGCAGCAATTTTGACCTGCGGCAACCTGCCTTTTGAGAGAAAAGCCAATCGACAACAAGATGGTTTAGTGGAGGCAACAGTTAAAGGCTTACACTTTTTCAGCTGCTACGCCCCACCGAGCCTAAGCCATCAAGAGTTCGAGCAAATGCTAGATAACCTTGTCACAGCGGCACGAGGAAAGTCACCACTTGTCATTGCGGGCGATTTCAATGCCTGGGCAGTAGAATGGGGTAGTAGCAGGACGAACAGCAGAGGCTCGGCACTTTTAGAAGCACTCGCCTGCCTAGATCTTGTGCTCCTCAACCACGGTGACGCTCACACCTTTCACAATGGAAGATCTGGCTCAATAATCGATCTCACGTTTACAAGCCGATCACTCTCAAGATTAATGGACTGGAAAGTTACAGACCTCTATACCCACAGCGATCACCAAGCCATCATCTTCAACATGAAAGAAACAGTGCCACGACATGAAAGAATAAGAGTCCGCAAGGCGCAACAGAAAGGATGGCAACTTTCCAAAATGGACACAGAAGTGTTCCTATACATGACTGAAAGTATTGAAGCTATAGAAGGCAACACCGAGCAGCAAACCAAATACGTAATGACCTCCATAGAGAATGCATGTGACGCCGCTATGCCCCGACAGAGGAATGGAAACAGAAAAGCCCCCGTCTACTGGTGGAACGACGATATAGCTACGTTGCGCGCACAATGCCTGCACTACCGTAGACGACAGATGAGAGCTAGAGGCAGAAATGAATATCCGCAGCTAAGAACAGAGTTCAAGGCAAAACGCAAAGAACTACGCAAGGCTATAGCCCGATGTAAAAGCCAATCTTTCTGCAAACTAAGAGACGAAGTCCAAAACAACCCATGGGGAAGTGCGTACCAAATTGTCGTGAAAAAAATAAAAGGAAGTAAAGGAAATGCACCAAAATGCCCAGAAATAATGGCCATGATAGTACTTGGTCTATTCCCTCAACATGAACGTCAGCCACTCAACAGAGAACCACATATTGCAGATACATCCATACCACCAGTAACCTGTCACGAAGTCCTCAATGCTGCTACCACAATCAAAAGCAGTAAAACGCCGGGGCTTGATGGCATACCAAATGCAGCGTTGAAAATGCTGATAAGCAAGAAACCAGAAGTCTTCAGTAACCTTTACACATCATGTCTCAGAGAGGGTATTTTCCCGAGAAGATGGAAACGCCAACGGTTAGTCCTAATCCCAAAAGGAAACAAGCCCCCAGAGGAACCCTCCTCCTATCGGCCCCTGTGCATGCTGGACACATCAGGAAAAGTCTTGGAGAAAATTATCTGCACAAGGCTAGAGAGCCACATCGAGGCAACAAGTGCGTTATCAGATGACCAATACGGTTTTAGGAAAAAACGTAGTACAGTCGACGCAATTGAGAAAGTATGCAACATTGCAAGCCGCGCATTAGAAGGAACAAGATGGAGAGGTGGCAACAAGAAATACTGTGCAGTAGTAACGCTTGACGTTAAAAACGCATTCAACTCCGCCAGGTGGGAGCGCATACTGACCGCCCTCACGAGTATCGATACACCAGCCTACCTACTGCGAATCATCGCGAACTACTTTGAGCATAGACTGCTTCTATATGATACGGATGAAGGTCCTAAGCAGTACCATGTAACCGGAGGCGTTCCACAGGGATCCGTTCTCGGACCGCTTCTTTGGAACATAATGTACGATGGTATCTTGAGAGTGCAAAAGCCCGAAGGTGTGCATATTATTGGATACGCAGACGATATTGCTATAACGGTAGTTGGTAAAACACTATCTGAAGTTGAGCAAAATTGCAACGTGACAATTCAGCATGTCAAAGAATGGCTGCATGTAGCCGGACTAGAGCTCGCAGACCATAAGACAGAAGTAGTTCTAATGAGCAGCAGGAAAAAAGTGGAAAAGATCCAAATTCAGGTTGGCGAACATACGATCACATCGAGTCCATATATAAAGTATCTTGGAGTTCTACTAGACCATAGGCTAAACTTCAGGGATCATCTTAAGTATTCCAGTGATAAAGCGGCTAGATTAGGTGCAGCCTTAGCAAGACTGATGCCAAACGTTGGTGGACCACGACAGCCCATAAGGCAGCTGTTAGCGAGCGTTAATACATCCATCATAATGTATGCTGCACCAATATGGGTAACTGCGACGCATACAAATTCATACATGAAGGAAACCTTGGCAGCATACAGATTGACATCGTTAAGAGTGTGCAGTGCATTCAGAACAGTATCCAACGAAGCATCAAACGTAATATCAGGACGCTGGCCCATAGACATAGTAGCTAAAGAGGCTGCAGCCAGACGAAGTCTTTTAAATTACGAGTCAGAACGTGAAAGCATTTCTGAAATAGAAAATATAAGAAGCCGTAGCCAACAAGAGTGGCAAGAAAGATGGGAATCTTCTACCAAAGGCAGATGGACGTACACACTAATCCCGTGCATACAAACATGGATCCAGAGAAAGCATGGTGAAGTGAACTACCACCTAACACAGTTCCTAAGCGGACATGGATGCTTCAGAGAATATCTCTGCAAATACAAACATGTTGAGAATCCTCACTGCCTGTACTGCGCAGATATGGTGGAAAATGCAAAACATGTCTTAATGGACTGTGTCCGCTTTGAAGAAGCTAGAAGACTCCTAAGGTCTCACATGCATGAAGCGATAACTCCCTTAGGTGTGGTAAGATACATGCTTACATCAAAGTATGCATGGGATATATGTGCAGACATCATCACTGGAATAATGCAGCAACTGAGGCGGGATGAGCAAGTAGCGAGGGCTATCCACACTGAAGTATAGATGAGTAAATAATACTCACTCCTGCTCTGCGAAGTAATGCCTTGACTGGTGGTACCGTAGGGTCTTAACAGGAACAGCGAAAAGTAAGGAGAGGTTTAGTCAGTATACCATATTGGGGATTCTGACACTATTTGGAAGTACGGGCTTCCATTTGTCTATAAAAGATTCCCTCCTGTCGTCTTAAAAAAAAAAAAAAAAAAAAAAAAACATACATACACATAAATTATGTATCTACACTTGCTTAAACACACATACATACACACAAAACGTATATGTACACGCGATGACGTCATCAAACTCCCTACTCCCTGATCCAGAAGCGGTATATCATACCTACTCAGATCACTGCCATAAAAGGTAGTTAGCAATGTGAAATCTATGATATTTGAAAGGTTAACAGGAAGAAGATAGTTGTCATTTTCATCGGTGACAAACGATATATTTGGACGGTTAAAGTCACCAAGAATAACAACCTTATCTTCCTCTTTTAGAGTAGAGATAAAGGTCGACATTGTTTCACATAGGTCGTTGTATGTTGTTTCACTTGAGCAGGGAGGAATGTAAACGACACCAATGTTCAAATATAGACTATTTCCTAAGCAAATTCTTATTATTCTGTCATCGAAGAGCTTGTGGGTAGGTGTATCTATAAGCTCACTTGAGAGAGAATTGTGAGATGCTATCAGGACTCCTCCTCCTCGAGAAAGACCTGTTGAGATCATTTCTGAAGACAGTCCAATTACTGTCAAGAACTTCCTCATTATTGAAAGTATCATTTAACCATGTCTCAGTGAATACTAGTACATTGAAGTGGCATGATTTGGCGTCAACATAAAGTTTTTGTAATTTGCTTCTCATGCCACCACAGTTATGGTAAAATATGTTTAAGAAATTTGAGTTAGGGACGATAATATTGATGATGCTCTTTGCGTGATTTTTGAAGAAGAGACACGTGTTTAGTTTTGACGTGAGCGACATATGTGTCTAGATCCGCCTTGACTTGATCAATCGTTACGCCAAGTTGTTCGTGAAAGCAAACAAAAAGGTTACGTAAGTCATCAACAACGGTAGGTAGCCCTTCTTGCTAGATTAATACTCTAAGATTAGTTTTGGCCTTGCCTTCAATGCATGTTGAATCTGGGGCCTTATGCATATAAGCGAGATACAAACGAACGTTGTTGTACACACTGTTCTCCCTTAGACGAGAAAGAGCATATCTGCTCTCTGTGTCTGCGCAATAATTTAATGTCAATTTGACTTTTAGAGGAAGTAGAGGATCCAGGTTGATCACAAGGCACATTTAGAACCGGAATAGGTTTATAGACACTTTCGGTTGGTAGTGAATGATTTAGAGTATGGGAGTGGATGAAGCTCGGATACTTATCATTGTTGGTTTCATTGTTGTTTAGATTAAATGAAACCCGTCTTGGATAAGTGGAAGATTTTTTCGATACTAGATTGCTTTTCACCGTATTGTTAGTTGGAGCGGTATTCCGGTTGACTATGGGAGAGAATATTAAGAAGATGTTAGTTTTAAGATTCCAATTAGTATCTAAATTATGATGGGACTTAGGTTGCAAATTGGATATAGAGGTAGAATTAAGATTAGATTTAGAATGAGAAGAGTTTAAGCTAGAACTATAATTACTTTTAGAAGGATTCTTAGAGTAAGAGTTAGTATTTATGTTAGAGTTAGACAAATTTTTAGGTTTATTGGTGTTGTGGTTAGGATTATTGCTTATTTTAATGTTAGAGCAGGTGTATGAGTTTGACTTATAGTTGCTAGCTTTATATACTTTCGGAGACTCCCGGCCTTATCTGTCCACTTAGATATTGTAATAGTTCTAAGAGTTTGGATTCCATCGGAGGCACTCAGGACCAGCCAAGCGTATTTGGTAGGCATGATAACTTTAAAGCTGCTAAATTTTGCATGGCTTCGAGATGTTTTTTCGCAATCGGAGATGGAGACGCGAAATTTTTTTAGGAAGTATTCTCGCACCGAGAATACAGATGTCCTCTAGGGAAAACCTTTGATGAATACTGTGGTAAATTCAAATTGATTAGCAGACTTAAGCTTTTGGATCCTGTTTTCCCATTCTGTAATAGTCGACGAGGTTCCAAATCGGCAATAACTCTACGCGGCGCTGCTATAGGTGCTATAAATTCCTAGTCGAATGCAGTGGAAGTGTTTAGATAAGCTGGCTTATTTGGTGGCAAGGAATTAACTGATGGTCTTGAGGTAGATTGGATCGCGGTTTCCACATCATTACGCAAAGACCTCAGAGCACTTAGTATGTTGTTGGCTGAGTCATCTTTTTTAAGTAGTTTAATAATTTTGTTGGCTTCAGGTTTTAGCTCTTCGGTCGTAGCTTTGCACTGAAGGGTTTTATCACTGTCACTTATAGTTTCCGTCAACAATTTCAGGTTCTTAGAAATAGTTGAGATATTCGCATTGTTTGATTTGCTCAAAAATACAACTCTCGATATGTAATCGGATACCTGAGTTAGCAAGTCGTGATTTGGGATACAATTAACCAATTGCTTGTTATCGGAATACATTACTTTTAGGGAGTCGCTTAAAAACTTTATAGCAAGCATAATGTGTGACAGTGACAAGTCCCTGCACTCGTCACAGAAGAATTTGAAATGAACCTCATATTCTTGAATGTAGTTGAGGCTTCTCTTTGTCATTCCCACACAGATACCGTGGTATGATTTTCCGCACAGGACATTAAATCTAATTTTTGGCACGTTTTTGTCCTCAGTAGTGCAGTTGTTATAGGTGCAAGTGACTTCCATTGTTGTACTCGTATTGTTTGGTAAATGGGTCAGTTTTTTTTCTGGGTGAAACACAGTAAGCAGCAGCTTTAGTAGTTTAAAAAGCTGAATTATTATTAAATAAATCGCAGATAGTTTTTAATTGTTTGTTATTGTTTTTTATGTATTTGGAACTATTTTTTTTTTTTTTTTTTTTTTGTTATGGGTGAAGCACTTTTTTATTTCATTTTTATTGCAATGATTAACCGCAGTAACCAACAGCTTAAGCACAAACAACAAATAGTTCAAAGTTAATTTAGCAGAAGGTGCACTTTTTTTTGATTTTGTTTCAGTTGTGTCGATTAAAAAAAAATAGCGGAGTAAAATCAAAAACACGTTCGAACGGTTTGACTGACAATTATACTATGCCAGTTGTCCGTGTTCAGTGACCAAATTGAAAATGTCACGGCGAATATCGAATTTCATAATTCCTGTTTAACGAATTTTCTATATAACAAACTAGTTTTCTGGTCCCTTTGGGATTCGCTATGGGGAAATTCGACTGTAACATAAAATCAATTTCACAAATCAACTTCTATATCAGTTGAATTAAAAAAAAAACGCCATTGCTCTTAAATGGAAATAAATACTTGAAAAATGCTTGTTTAATATTTGTGCAACATAATAAACTATATAATATTTAATTTACTTTCTTATAACTGCTTCACAAAATGTTCACAAAACTTTTTTTCACATTTACAAACAGTTCAACATTTTATTCACTCTACTAAAAAGTAAGCAATTTCGAAAGAAGTTTTTTTCAAATGTCAACACAATTATTCGGATGAAGTTCTTAATGAGTTCTACTTAAAGCATAGTCGTCTTGATAATGCTTTATTTTTGTATAAATTGAATTTTGTATGTGAGCGATTCCATCAATTATCGGTCAGCACCTGGGATTTTTTTGTAACTTTTCTAATTTGAAGACAATAGTGAAAAATATGTAAAACTAAATGTTTTAACTTCTTTTTAGCGACCAATGTTTTTTTAGCGACAATCCATTATGTTCTTTCTCTTATAAAATGGTTCAATTACGAATTTTCTTTTTATGGTTTGTTGGTGGGCTAAATAAAAAAAGTAAAAATGTTTTCCATATTAGAAACATGACCCTTTTCGAAGAAAATAATGTCATATTAAACATTTTTGACGAAGGCTCTTAAAAAGCAAGGTTGAACATGTATATTAGGGTGATTAAAATAAATATTTTTTTGCAAATCAACAGAGATGAAAACCAAATTAAAAAAAAATTTTTAATTTTTATATAGCACAGTGACTCATAATTTTGGGAACCAGGTTTGTTAATCTCTCGAGAAAGTACATACAAAAACTAGAAATTCTGTATCATAACTGAAGATAAGAGATTAATATGGCATCCATTTCTTGACTCAAAGTGGATTTTAATCATTTTTTTGATATTTTGACATATCTGTTTCGCCATCGTTTTGGTGTCTAAAGCAAAGTTGTAAATATTGAATTAGAGAAAAAAAGAAATCCAAAACAAACTTATCAGAGAAAAAACTACATATTGTACCTCAAAATCGTAAAATTTTTTTTTTACAATTTTACACCTTTTTTGGTCAATAACTCGGCTACACATCCACAAATATGTTTTTTCACTTTATTTCTATTTAAACAACTGTTTTTCAATTCATTTTATAGCTACGAGTATTAAGGCAAAGAAAATATGAGTTTATGTTTGTTATCAGGGATGATATTTATAAAGGATGTAGGATCACTTTATATAAAACACTTTGTTTTGAAGTTTATAAATTATTGTTTCTAAAAATATTTGATGCCAGTTTTTAAGTTTCAAAAAACATTGAATAAAAATATTTGGAGATTTTAAAAATGCAAAAATAAATTTGATGAAAAAATAAAAAAAAAATAGAAGATCTTCAAAATAAATACATCAAAACTACACCAACTCAATTGGCGATCAAGCCGGCACAGCAACTAAAAAAAAATGCACATTCATTCTGGTTCCAATAATTCACGTTCATCTGGTCACGCCCTCCCCTAATTCTTCTCCCCCATCATCATCATCTTCGAGCACAGACAGTTCATCACGCTCAAGCAACAATCACATTCATCCCACACGCCACGATACCAAATTCCGTTTCATGTTTCACTTCTTCAAGGAAAAGACGCCGATTAGAATTTACCACCTTTAAGAACAGTTGAGAAATCCCTCGTGTTCCCATTCGCATACATACAAATATTCAAATTCAAATCCATCTTCAACCTAATACAATAATCATCAACAACTTCAACAATTGCAACAACAGTTAATGCAATAAGCATCGCTGCAACAACAAACTGTAATTTTGGCTACAAAAAAGGATGAAACAACACAGTTACCAACATAACAGTCTATTATAAATAACCAAGAGTAACCAACAACGCCTGCAATTAATACCACCTTGTTCAAAAAGAAGGGTTCATTTATTGAAAAAAATTAAAGTACAAGTTTATTCATCCAAATCGATATTGTCGCCTTCAAAGTAGTAACCGTCGGCAGCAACGCACTTATGCCAGCGCTTGATCCAGTCACGGAAACCTTTCTGGAACACGGTTTTTGGTATGGCCATCAGAGCGTTCACAGATTTTTCCATGACCCCTTCTTTGCTGGTGAAACGCGTTCCTTGAAGCGGTGTTTTTACTCGATCGAAAAGAAAAAATCACACGGTGCCAGGTCAGGTGAATTTTCCGGCTGCTGGATGGTTATCGTGTTGTTTTTGCCAAAAAGTCACGAATAAGATGAGTTCTTTCGGTAACAACTTCGCAGCAACACATCTCAAGCCCAATTCATTCTTCAAAATGTTCTGAACGGATCCAATTGAAATGCCGACGTCCTATGCTATCTCTCTAATCGTCAATTTGCGATTTTTGATAAACATTTCTTTGATTTTTTCAACGTTTTCTTCGGTAGTCGAACACGATGGCCACCCGGTACGAGTGTCGTCTTCTACTTCGTCTTGGCCACCTACAAATCGGTTAAATCACTTGTTTGCCTTCTGATACGATAGAGCAGAGTTACCGTAACATTTCACCAACATTTTACGCGTATCGGCGCAGTTGAAACCATTTCCACACAAAATTTGATACAAACTAGTTGCTCAATTTTTTCGTCCATCGTAAAAATCGAAGACACGAAAAAAAGTTGTTGTAAGCAAAACACTGTCACTTTACAAAATGTCAACGAGAGACGCTGATATTTGGCAGCATTGTCATAGACACATGTGACAACCTACTAAAAAAAAATTTTCAAATCGGACAGTTAAGTCCGGTTCACAGTTTGAATGAACCTTTCTTTTTGAACAAGGTGTTAAACGTCAATCAAGAGCGATAATCAAGATAAGTTTCTTATGTTCTTATTAAATAATATTATTATAATACATAAAATAATATAAATTGCCATTTCAACCCTTTAAGGACTTTGACCGAGCTTCTTATGATCAATTGTGATGTGTGTGTGTTGTGAAATGTTTAAAAACAAATGATCGAGAACTGGACCTACTAGTTTTATGCCCACTCCGAACGGCTCATGTTCTCAAGAAGCTTTTCATGGCAGTTTTACTCTCTGAGGTTTGCCATTGTCCGCAGAGAGGTGATGGCCGAACAGAAAAATTAATGCAATTGAAAAACTTTTGTCAGGTGGGATTCGAACCAGGGTTCTCTGGCGCATGGGCCACACACTCTACCCACTACGCCACTAAAACATATCTAAAAACATTTTTTTAAAAAAGCTGCTTTTTTTGTAATTACACGTTAATATTCCTTAAACTGTAAACACCTTTTAAGTTTTTATAACCTTTACTATTAAATAAATAATTAATTAATAATTTATCTTTTAAGCTTAGTTATTTAATACTTAATATCTTACTTACTTACTTACTTACTTAAGTGGTCGTAACAACCCGTGTCCGGGTTTCGGCCGACCTCATCAGCTCTATCCAGGCGCCTCTGATTTGCGCGCGCCGTCTCCAATCGGATACACCAAGTGCGGTTAGGGCTTCCTCAGCCTGGTCCATCCATAGGAGGCATGGTCTCCCTCGTCGTCGTTGACCAGCGACCCTCGCCTCGAGCACCTTTTTCGCTGGAGCTTCGTCGTTCTTACGATGGACATGACCCAGCCAGCGTAGTCACTGCACAGTTATACGCCGAACTACGTCAATGTCATCGTAGAGCTCATACAACTCGTGGTTCACTCGGATGCGATAGTCATCGCCGACTCGAACAGGACCGAAGATATTGCGAAGAACTTTTCTCTCGAACACCCCCAGAGCGGCTGCGTCAGTTTGTGAAACTACCCATGCCTCAGCGCCATAAAACAGCACAGGTAGAACGAGCGTCTTGTAGAGTGTTAGTTTTGTCGATCGAGAGAGGGCTCTGGAACTTAGTTGCTTACTGAGCCCGTAGTAGCACCTATTAGCAATTATTGTTCTTCGTTTTATCTCCAGGCTGATTTCGTTGTTGGAATTAATGGCGGTGCCAAGGTTTACAAACTGCTTGACTACTTCAAAGTTATAGCTGCCGGATGAAACTTGGGGGTCTAAACGCCGTGCTCCTTTGTTTGTAGACAGCATATACTTTGTTTTACCCTCATTTATCGTCAAACCCACTTTGGCTGATTCCTTTTCGATAGCGGCGAAAGCAGCGGTAGCATCTCTCTTGGTTCTGCCAACAATATCAATATCATCAGCGTACGCAAGGAGCTGGACACCTTAGCTGGCATTTCGTACGATCCCCTCCATGATGATGTTAAAGAGATCGCAAGACAGTGGATCGCCTTGCCTGAAACCTCTTTCGGTATTGAAGGTTTCGGAGAGGTCATTCCTACCTTGACGGAGCTGCAGGTGTTGCTCAACGTCATTCTGCAAAGTCTAATCTGCAAAGTCTAATCAACAACCGAACTCAGACATTGTTGTGTATAGGAAATCCCTTCTCGGGCTATCAAACGCAGCTTTAAAATCGACAGAGATGGTGTGTGTCAATTTCATTTTCGTGGGTTTTCTCCAGGATTTGTCGTAGCGTGAAAATCTGGTCTATGGTGGACTTACCAGGTCGAAAGCCACACTGATAAGGTCCAATCAGTGTTTTTGTAATCGGCTTTAATCTTTCACACAGTACGCTTGAGAGAACCTTATATGTGAAGGAAATAAGACCGATACCTCTATAACTTGCGCAGATTGTTGGGTCTCCTTTATTTAGTATAGGGCACAGTACGCTGAGGTTCCAATCGTCGGGCATGCTTTCTTCTAGCCATATTTTGCTGATGAGCTGATTTATGCGCCTTATCAATTCATCGCCGCTGGTTGTAAACAATTCAGCACCCGCTGCTTTATTGTTTTTGAGTCGTTGAATAGCAACTCGGACCTCTTCATGGCTAGGTGGTGGTACTTCCACTCCGTCATCGTTGATTGGTGGCTCTAAACTGCGCTCTCCATGGGCGGCATTGGTAGAATCGTCGCCAGTAAGTAAATTGGAGAAGTGCGGTCTCCACAATCTCAGCACACACTGCGTATTCGTATTCAGATATCCATTCCCGTCTCTACAAGTGGTGGACTTAATATCTTACATTATTTAAATCTCACTTTTAAATCTCTTTCTGACAACTCTTAATCAGCTGTCAACTTTTTATTTTGCCCTGTACAAATTTTGCTTAATTTTACAAATTTAAATATTATGACGCGTTCTAACAAGTTTTGCATACAGTTTTAGTCAACTAAAATGTAAGCTACGCTCGTGTTTCATGGATGTGAACTACTTGCTGGACAAACATAAATGTTAATCTCTATTGTTTGCCACTTTCAACTATCCACTATTGTTTGTCTACAACTATTGTTTGTAGACTTCATTGCCTGCTCTGGATGCTCTAGAATCTTTCACGATAAATGTCTCAAGATCAAAGGACTAATTGCATTTGCTCTTCGGTGTTCAGATTCTAATGGTCTTCAATGGGTTTGTTCTTTCTGTCGGAAGTTCTCAACCTCTGAGCTGTTGGGCTTGATGGATAAAAACAAATCATCAGCTGCAACACTAAATAAATAATTAGCTCGCTTGCAACTATTGACATCCAATCTTGTGCTGGACATTAACTTGTTGTGTGAATTATCATCTTCAAATAATGCTGCAACTTCAACAGAAGGTGAGGAAACTTCCAATGATATAGGCTCATCCAGATCCACTCGTGTCAAAGAAACTTACAAATGTCTTCTGGTTCTGCTGGCTCAGTACCTTCTTATATTTCCACGGTCACCGATACCAATAGAATAATCTAGTCTGTCCGGACGGTATTGCACCACTTGTGTTAAAGGAATGTGCTAAGTCATTAGTTCATCCCTTGTACTTGGTTTTTAATAATTCGCTTGCCTGTGGAATATTTCTTGGAAAGTATCCCATATAGTTCCGTTTTATAAGTCGGGTTCGAAACAAGACATCTGTAAAGATAGGCCTATCTGTAAAATTTGTGCAGTACCTAAGCTTTTTGAAAAAATTGTCTGTGATAAAACCTCACCCTTCTTTGTTAATGTTTTGTCTGATTATCAATATGGTTTCCGGGCCGGTAGGTCAACTGTTACTAATCTAGTTTTATTTTCTAACTATTTTGTTACTTCCTTTGTTAATCGTTTGCAAACTGATGTAATTTTTACAGACTTTGCAAAAGCTTTTGATAAGGTTCAATATGCCTCCTTAGAATTTTAAACTTGGTTGTTTAGGATTTCGTAGGAAATTTATCAACTGGCTAGACTAATATCTTTGTAACAGCATTCAATTTGTAAAAATTAATGATTTTTTTTATCGTGTCCTATTAAAATGTCATATGGTGTCCCCCAAGGAAGTCATCAAATCTTACTCTGGAATCAATCTTACTCTGGAAAGGGTACATTATAAAAAAGATTTAGGCGTAATTTTTGATCACCGTCTTACCTTTAAGGATCACTTCGATAACATAGTACCTAAGACATACTCTATGCTAGGATTTTTAAAAAGGAATAAAGCTACTATTTGAGACTTTGGTGAGGCCACACCTAGAATATTGCTGTATCTTATGGAACCCCTCTTATGCATTGCATGTCCAAAGACTAGAAAGTATTCAGAAACTTTTTACTAAATTTCTTTTCACTAAGTTCAATTGGCGAATCGACTTACCGTCTTACAAAACACGTTGTGCTTTATTCGGTCTGTATTCACTTGAATGCCGTCGTATTATGGATTCTGTTGTGTTTATTAGAGATATTATTCAATGCAATATTCAATGTCCTAGTATTTTCTTGATGATCAATTTTTACTCACCTTTTATTAACTTATATAAGGAGCTATTTCCATTTTCGGTGCAATACTCTGAGAAGCAATTTTGCTAGGCAGGAACCCTTAGCTCATTGTCTTAGCATTACTAATTTATTATTAAATGAGATTGATATTTTTAATAATTGTTCTAGATATTGCTTTAGAAATAATCTTTTGCTTTTCTTAAATCAGAATGGAGTAATGGAACGCTTTTAATTGTATGATATCTTATTTTAAGTTACTTTTAGTTAAGCATATTTTGTAAAATTGTTTTTCCATCTTTAGACATATGTAAATAGACATTTAGATGTCATATATGTTTTCCAAATATAATATTTATTTTTTTACTTTTGTATACAAATTAATTATCTAATCTAGTCTGTAGAAACTATGTTAATAGACTTAGGGAAAGAAATAAATAAAATTATATAATGGTAAATAACAATTTTTTTCTTGTGAGTCATTCCCATTCAGTGATTCTATTTTAACTTTTGTTTTCCCGATATTAATTAAATAATGTATTTAAAATGGTTCTTAAAAATACTAAATTGACAGAAACAGAACAACCAAAAACAAAAACATATCTCAAAAAATAAAAAAGTTAACTGTACTAAAAAAATTATGCTTTTTAGAAAACAATAATATTATCTACTGCATAACTAATTGAAATGTCATTATTTATCATTAGTTTCTAATAAGTATAATTTTTTTAGTACAACCATCTTTTTAATTTTTAAAGATATGTTTTGGTGTCATTTAAAAAAAAAATTAATAAATCACAAAATTGATTATAGAAAAAAATTTCATTTGTTACGCGAAATTCTGACAAATTTGCACTCAAAGTTGAAATTTGGTAGTTAAAACCGATTGATTTCATCTTCACACGAGCACAGCTCGGTAATGGTTAAGTCGTTGGGGTTTGTTGATATACCGTTAGAAAGGTGATTTTATTGCCTTTGAAATGAGTTACTAAAATAAGTTTTATGTAGGTTAGATTTCCTGCTAGAAATAATAACGTGTATCAAAGTCGTCAAATATTAATTAACCCTGTAGCTCCTAAGAACTTGAAAATAGACCTCCCCCCTCTCATATACTATTTTTTGCTTAACTCGACATAACCTTTCACCTGCGTAAATAGTTGCATTCAATTGCGGGACACCCTGTATATTATTATTACGCAAGCGCATATTTTGTGATGACTATCAAATCTTTACTGTAGACACGATTTTCATAAATAGGGTAGCAGTTGAAACGACTTGTTCTGTAGATGCTCAACAGAAACATAGTTTCTATGAAATCCTTGGTTCAAACGAACAAATATTCCAAAACCCATTATGGACTGACTCATGTTCCCGTTGAGCTAGAATGATAAAACTTTCCAAAAATATTTAGTTTTGTATAACTTAAAAAAAATGTAAAAAAAAAATGTAAAACTCCAGTTACCACCTCGAGATTTTTAATTTTCAAATTGAACGATATTCTTCAAGCAAAGTCAAGCATTTTGCGCCAATATTGATCACAAGAATTTCCACAAAATAACTTAAAATATACAAAAACGTATTTCGTTAAAGACCAGCATTGTGTCCACCCGCGGTGGCCACGTATGTCAGTCAAGCTTCATAAAAACTCACAAAAGTTAAATATAAGGCCCAAGAAAGACGATCGTATAAGAATTATATTTACTTTATTTTTTTTAGATTTTTTAGAGGTTTAAAATTGAAAATAAAAAAAATTAAAAATTCTCAAATTCCCCAAGCTTGGAAATGTAGTCAACGTAATTGTTCAGCCTTGAGCGAAAACAGGTCGATTAGAAAAATTCTTAAAACTTTATATTCTTTTTGGAGATCATGAAAATCTATCACATTATTTTTTTCTTTTTTTATAGTATAAAATATATAAAATATATAAAAAATATAAAATATATAAAAAAGTATATATAAAATTCATGGATTCCGCGAATCCCTGAGGGCTTATCTGCGGAAAGATATTTAAACTTAAAATGAATCTAGTTTAATTTAATAAAATGTAGAATATTATATTTACAACTAATGAAAACAAATTCAGCTGCTGCTTCTTGTGTTTGCTTTTTATTGTTGATTTCACTGTTGGCTTATAGATTTTAGTGGTTGTTTATCAGCTGTTTCTTATGTTGATGTTAATATTAACTATATTCTATAATATTATTTTTATTGTTTGTTTTGGTTGCTTTTCGTTTAAAAGTAAAGTTAAATTTTTCTGCTGTTGGTTTTTGGTTACGTTGCTAGTTTTTGTGTATCTGATGTTATTGATACTTCATTGCTCTTATTTTTTTGTTCTGTTAGTAATTTGTTTTCAATGTTGAATTAATTATTGCTTTGTATTTATACGGTTTGTTTTTGCTGATTTATTAATTTTATATAACTTTGGTGAAATCAGTTTTTTGTTGTTGTGCTTGCAGTTTCTGTTTCACTATTTTTGTTAGTTTCGATCGTGTTAGTTCTTTGTGCTTTCATGTTAAATATGTTAAATATGGTTATTTGTATTTGTTACTATTTTTTAAGCTCTTATAAAGTACAACTTAATTTGTTTTTTTCTTTTTATTCTGTCTGTAATGTTCACTAGATCAGTTGGTAGCTCGTTTAGAATTGTTGGTAGTATCGCTTGGAGAGTATGTTTGCCATAGTCGTTGTAAAATCGTGCAACTTGGTATCTTCCTTCAGCTCTTCTTCGCGTGTTATGTTGATAGTTTATCTCTATTCTATATTGTTGTTCGTCGTAAAACTCATTCAGCAATATTGTTTTATATATTCCTGCAATACTAAGAGCGTTAAATTTTTTACTTAGCTGCATAGTATTTGTACTATAACTGCTATCTCGATTCCGTCTGTCAAGTATTTTTAACACTTGATTTTGGCTGTTTTGAATTAGTCTACAGTGAGAAGATGTGGCCCATGCAGTTATACCATACCGTATATATGATTCATACATTGAAATGTAAGCTTGCCTTACGTTGTCGCGAACATTAGAAGGGAAATTTGTTTGAATAATTTCATCATTGATTGCACTATTCCTTTGAAGTATATCAGGATCGATTTTGAATTGAGGCCATTTAGTTTGGAATTTTTTGAAAACATCTTTGTCCCAGATAACAGAAGATAGGCCCACTAGCTTTTTGTTAGCCGATCCAAGTACTTGGACTAGCAATGAAAAGTACTAACACGCTAAAGAAACTGTAAATGATGACATCGTTCAATGAAAAAATAACAACCAACGAAACCGAGAAACAAATGCTTCTCCAAGTCGTAGAAGAACACCAAAAAGTCTTCCTTATGGAAATTAAAAAAAAGGAAATTTAACAAAAATATAGAAAAAAACATATTAAAGTTTATTTTCGTAAAAAAGATATTTTGAAAATTAAATTAAGCAAAAAAAAAAATTCAACTGAAATATATTATTAAATTTTTTATTTTACAAGAAAGGTAATAAAATTGTCTTCAATGTAAATTAATTTTTTTTCTTAAAGTGTAACTTACCGTGACGTGGCAGGTGATTGAATTGAAAAAAACTCAAAAGTAATTAACAAATTTCAAGTTCGCGGGTTGAATTCTCCCACAAATTAAACTGCTATCATGTAAATCATGTAAATAATAACTACACAGTTGGATTCAGCGTACAATTTTGGTTCTGAATCGAATAAAGTTTTTTTTTAGTTTTGCCAATAAATAGTGATTAAAAATCAATAAGTGAAATTAAAAAAAAGTGCCTCAAAAATTACTCTTTTAGATGGCGCCCACTCAGTTTTTACAAATTCGAAAAATTTTTTCGTCCTTCGAGGCCTTCAAATGTGCAGTTTTCAGAATCTGCCTGCGGAGGGAGGATCTGAGATACTAATGAGCATACCATTTTAAATTGTGGTCAACGATTATTCCAAGGTATTTGTAAGTTGCAACTTGTTCTATTATTGTTTCGCATATTATTCGTTTCGTGATTAAATGAGTACGTAGCGTGTAGGCATTCGTAGTCGTGAAATTTTATTTCAATATTGTGGTGTAGAATATGTGGTTTGATGTGCATAGCTTTGGTTTTGTTCGCATTGATAGTTAAGCCATTATCATGAGACCATCTCGTTATTTTATCTATTTCTTGCTGCATAATTTTTGTGGCTGTCTCGATGTTAACATGCCTCACCACGATTGCAGTATCGTCTGCTTAGGCGAAACTTTCGCTACATGTTAGCTGCTTTAGCATATCGTTTGCGTAAATAATATAAAGAATTGGACTCAATTTTGAGCCTTGTGGAACACCGTGCGTGATATCTTTCTCCTCGCTTATCTCTTTATCAATTTTGACACGATAAGTTCTAAGGTGTAGGTAGTTTTCGAACTACTTAAACAAGTCACCGCGTATACCACAGTTGTAAAGCGTTGCTAGAAGAGTTTGGTGCTTGAGTGTGTCAAATGCTTTGCTAAAGTCTACAAAAACTACAAGACTCTGTTGATTTTTACTAAGACATTTGTTTAAATAGCTTGCAAAGTATCCTAAGAGCTGGTTTATATTTCTTCCTTTTTGAAAGCCGTATTGGTTTTTGTGGATCAAATTGTGCTTTTCAATAAAGTCCGTCAGTCGCCTTATAACGATTTCTTCCAAGATTTTTCAATTGCGGGTAGTAATGCAATTGGCCTGTAGTTCTCGTATACTGATTTTAATCCATTTTTATAAATAGAATAATAGAATAGAAATTTTTTGGTATACTTGCTTCTTCAAGACTAAGATTTACTAGTTTGGCTATGATTGGAGTTACAACATGGGCATGCCTTTTTTAAATCTTTCGGTCGAATTTTATCATAACCAGCGCCTATAGCTTTCATGCTATTTAAGATATTGAAAATTTCATATCCACTAGCCGGCTGGATAAAAATTGAATTTTGCAGGTAGCATTGATGAACATTCAATGTCTTAATTGAACAGTTGTGTATTGTTTTTTGTACGCTTTCTTTAAATGTTGTTGCGAAGTTGTTTGATATTTCGACAGTATTATTAGTTTTCATGTTTTTAATTATTGCTTCATCAAGGCTTGATGTCTTTTGCCCAAAGTTTCGTTTATTGTTTCCCAAGTCTTACTCATATCTGTCCGATTTTCATAAAATTTGTTTTGATAATAACGGTTTTTTGCATATTCTAATTTTTTATATGTGGAGTTTCTAAATGATTTGTACTCGCGTTCTCGTTGTTTATCTTTGGGCTTAACTAACCATCTTTATTGTACACTTTATCTCTGGCTTCGCAAGTTTTCACGAGCTCTTCACTAATCCATGGGTTACTTATTCTTTTTTGCTTATGTTTATTTTCACATTGTGCTTTACAATAAATGTCCTTAAAAGTGCTTTTAAGTTTTTCGTACATTGCATCAACATTGTTTTCGTTTAAGATATTCTCCCAGTTAGTGGCTATAATAAGCTCATTTACCCTATAATTATTTATATTTACTTTTCGCTGATTGCTAACATTATTTCTTATGCTTCTTTTTGCTGAGACTCGACAAAAAAGAGCGAAATGATCAGAAATGTCGGTTTGAATTACTGTCAGTAAGGTATCACTCTCTCTGTATCTCATAAAAAAATTATCAATGTTTGTGCTTGTTTCTCGCGAAATGTCAACTCGAGTGTTTTCGGTATTGTTGGTGTTTTCCAAGCCGTGTAGTGAGAGCATTTCGAGGTAATTTATTGTGTTGCTGTCTGTCTTGTTTATGTCGATATTCATGTCACCAACTATGATTATTTATTTTATTTATTTAATCCATCAGTTGTAATAAAAAGCCTTCTAGGCCAATAGATATATTACAAGAGTCTATAAATGTTCGAAAGAATACAAACTAAAAGAATACAAAATAAAAGAATACAAAATAAAAGAATACAAAATAAAAATAAAAATATAGGTTTTTTAAAACCTATAACCTAACCAAACCAAAAACAATAAAAGTAACAATCCTATACCCATTTGCAGTGAGACAATCCCTTCAGTTATAAGTTTAAAAAAAAAGTATTAAACTAAGGTTATAAGGTAATTAATGAATAAAAGATAAACTGAGTTTAAGTAAGAATTTATCGGTTTATAACTTAAGCTAGAAGGTGTTCAATTAACTTGCTTCTAAATGTGTTAGGCGTTAGAGAAAAGGTTCTTAAATAAATAGGTAACCTATTCCAACAACGAACGGTACGAACCACATAGGACCGTTCGAATAAAGACGACAATATTCGAGGAATAATTAATTGAGTGTTCCTAGATGAGCGGCTAAAGGAAAACTTTTTTATCAGATAGCGTGGACCATTAGCAACTACAAGTTTATAGAAGAAAAACAAAATTCTAACTTTGACGAAAGTACTAAAGGAAACTTTTAAGAATTTAAGGACATAAGGAGAAATATGGTCCCGACGACGTACCCCATACACATAACGTACAATTCGGTTGACAAGAAGTTCAATTCTTTTCAAATTACCAGCAAGCGTTCCAGAAAAAACTTCAAAACAGTAGGTTATGCTAGACATTAGAAGGGCATGCCCTAGTTTATACTTGACATGAAGCGGCAAAAAGTAGCCAACGTTATACAGCTTCCTTAAAGTCAATCCAATTCTAGAACTAATAACATTAATATGCTTATCGAAGTTAAGTTTCTGATCAATGATAACTCCCAGACATTTAAGACTATCAACAAAGTCAATTTTATCATTATTAAGACGTACATCAAGTAGGTCCGTTTGAAACCTAGAAGGGTTAAATTGAATACACTTAGTTTTCATCGCATTTAAGGCAAGGCAGTGTTCAGAAGCCCAAGAGGCAACATGCTGTAGATTAAAATTGACTAAGGATTGCAGAGCATCTAAGAACTGGATTTCACCAGTGAATAACAGAAGAATATCATCAGCAAAAATAAATGGTTTGCACCGGTTTAAGTCCAAGACATTAACAAAGTTATGGTGAAAAACATAAATAGCAGTGGACCGAGGACTGAACCTTGTGGCACACCAGACACAATATTAAGTAACCCCGAGTTATTATTATTCAATGAGACAAATTGTTTACGCTCAGATAAATAAGAAAAAATTAACTTACAAGCGGCATTAGAAATTTTAAATTGTAACTTCAGTTTTTTAATCAGCATTAAATGATTTATTTTGTCGAATGCCTTAGAAAAGTCAAGGGACACTAAGAGACTTACTTTGTTACAATTTACATTTTCTCTAATAGAGTCAGTTAGGCCAAGTAAAAGTGAAGAAGTACTATAGCCACTTCGAAAACCTGACTGACTATCATCAAGCAGGGAGAGACGATTTGTGTGCGCCAAAATCTGTATTTTAATTATGTTTTCCATAACTTTAGAGAGAGCCGGAAGAATACTTATAGGTCTTAAATTATCCAAGGTGATAGAGGAATTGCTTTTGGGAATAGGCACAACTTTTGCCACTTTCCAAGACAAAGGAAATTTGGATGTTGTAAGGATATTATTAACAAAGTACAGTACATGATTGAAAATCAAAGGCAGTACCATTTTTAAAAATTTTAAGGGGATATTGTCATACCCAATAGAATTCGATTTGACTCTACAAAACGCTACTGCAAGCTCATTCTTATTAATATTTCTAAAATAAAAAGAACCGTCAACATCAGTGTATTCATTAATATTGATAGGAGAAAGATTGTTTATTGTTTGGTGGTTAATAAAGTAATGATTAATAGAATCAACATCCACATCATCAAGAGACACACTTTTATTTAGGCAGCCATAGTTTCGTAAATTATTCCAAATTTGTTTGCAATTGTTATTCTGGAAAATTCGCGATCTAATGTTTCTTTTTATTTTCCTGTAAGTATATTTTAGACGATTCCTATATTTACAGAAGGTTTTCCAATTAAATTCAGATTTATCTAATGTAAATGCTTTGAATGCAAGATCACGCAATGATTTCGCATATCTAATTTCCCTAGAGTCAAATTCAACCACGTTTTTATTCTTAACTTTAAACCGTGCAACTGGAACCAAATCCAAAGCCTCAGCTAAGATAGAGTTTCAAAATACGAGTTGCGCATCAACATCATTAGAGGAATACATATCACTAAAGTCAGCACTAGATAGAAAGGAGTTGATATTATCAAGATTCAACGCATTGAAGTTACGGTATTCAACAAATTCATCTTCTTGAATGCAAGGGAAGTCAAACGAAGTATAAATGAAAGCATGGTGAGAGATAGCAGCAGAGTACATTTGTCCAGAAAGCATAACTTTACAAGGATCACTTATCAAAAAATAGTCGATAAGTGACGTTGAATTATGATGAACATCATAATGAGTAGGTAGTGAATTGTGCACACTAGACAAATTACAACGAAGACACATGGAACGCAGACTAGCAGATTTTAATATGTCAAAGACATTGTGATTAAAGTCACCAACCACAATTACATTCGAATACCTAACAAACAGGTCGCCTAACAATCCTTCAAAAGAGGCAATATCACCACGAGGTAAATAAACAACTCCAAGCAGAATTTTATGAGAGTGTAGACACAACTCAACGAAAAGAGACTCACAGACACCGTATTCCTGTGGACTAGTGACCACCTTGAACTTAATTTTTTTGGTTATGAAAAGGCACACACCACCACCCCTAGCATTGGGGCGATCATTTCTACACACAGAATAACCAGGGATATCAATAGCACTATTCGAAATATGGGGCTTAAGCCAGGTTTCTGTAAAAGCAACAACATCCAGAAAGCAGCCACTAAGAATACCTTTGATTTCGTCTAGCTTTGATGAAGCAAAAGAAGGTCTGATGCTTTGACAGTTGACATGACCAACATTGAAGTTGGACTTGTTCACACAAAGTTTAGATTGAAGAATGGAATTGTCACTAATAACGGGTCCTAAATTAAAGCTAGGAGGGTTCATAAATTGAGAAAAAGTAAGGGAGTCGATTATAGGCACAATATATTAAAGCTAAACTTAAAATACGATTACTTAAAAATAATATCGCAAATGGACATAATATTACAAAAAAATCAAATTTCATTGAAATACGTATCACGACTTATTCATTAGTCGAAAAATACTAAAAGGATATAATACTACAATATATTTGAGCAAAACTAAAAAACAGAAAAATAACTAGAAAAGAAAGTATAAGATGGGATAAAAACGAAATGCAAGATTTTATTCAAATCAAAGTAAAAAAATTTTAGAAAAGGTGATTATAGAATAAAGTTATACAAGTTTTTAAATTAAAAGTAAAAAAAATTCAGATAGTAACTTGACATAGAAGAAGAAAATGATTTATGATTAATGATGGGTAACGAGACAGCCTTACTCCAGCATGGATTCATCCTGAGCCCAGCTTATAACAATTCCAGCAAAAAAGGCAAGTGAGCAGCATCAAAAAATTCATTATACCAATCTGGATTCATCCTGTGCCAACGTTCCAGCTGGTACAAAAACTGGCAAATGAGCAGCATCAAAAATTGAACAAATCTCCTTAAGACTGAATGTTTTGATACTACCATCAAGCATGGTGATTCTCGATAGAGGGAAATCTTTGTTAAGTATTTTAAATTGTTTGATTTTCTTTTCGTCCAAGAGCTTCCTACATGTGAAGTTTAGTTTACTAGCCGCCGGCGTGAAATGGTCATTAACAAAGACCCGAGATTGCAGATCACCACCTAAGATGTCACATAGTTTTAAGTTCCGCTTCTTAAAATACTGCTTCATTAAATCATCACGCTGTTTAACATTGTTAAACTTTACTAGAACAGTTGTCTGCCTTCACATGTAGCAACAATACTGAAGGTCAGAGGCGTTAGTAGGAAGATTCAAAAACTTGCAAACAGCTAGGACTGGTTCATAGATGTTAGGCAACCCAGCAGGAAGTCCACTAATTAATATATCAGCACGGTTTATTTGGCGCTGTAGTGCATTATTCGCAATTTCCAGCTCCATAATTTTCTTTGTTGATGTAGACTCAACTAGCACAATCTGCTGGTGGCAACTGTTAATATCAGCCTTGATGTCATTAATAGTTGTCGACCAATCCATTTTAAAATCGCTAAGTAGTGTAGTGAAATGTTGTTTCATATCTGCAATCCCAAGTTTGAGGTCACACAGTTCAGCTTGCAGAGCCTGGAAACTATTGTCAGAAGGCGAACTTTCCTTGTACTTCTTGCAGGTAAACGTAAAAATCCGATTTTTTAGCAAGAATGCGTGCTGTTCCAAAGTGACATCCATACATTCTATGTGAAACCAGCAGCCACACACTCCACAACCAATACTATTTTGGAGCTTACCGATGTTTTTTGAGCACACACAACAGTTGAGGTATTTCGGCGGCGCCATTTCCAAGCCCAAGGTTAAGCAATGTGGACAGAATCAACAGCTAATTGCAGCAACAACAACAAGCCGCACACACAAGCAAATCGTCAAGTGCAAGTCAGCAACAGTAAAACAGCATTTAAAAAAAAAAAAAAAAAAAAAATGCAGCACACAAAACAAAGCGAGGTCAAAAAATCAAGTGATAATTTATAATAACTGCTTGAAAATCCAATTACGATGATTAAATCGTCGAATATAATGTTATAGAAGAAGAGATTTCACCGCAAATAATGTATAAACATTTAAGTATCACAATTGAAGATAAGTATTAATCGACCACTGAAATTAATAACTATTCGAACATAGTGTTCGATTACATTTTGTTTTCTTTGTATTCCTTGTATTGTTTTGTCTAGCTCATTTACGTACTGCGTTGAACTTGCTGAGGGCGGGCGGTAAATTGCAAGTAGAGTAAGCGGGTGATCGTTCCGTATATTTATTTGCATCGTTTCAAAAGACGTAACAATTGGCAAAGAGAAGTCAAAGGGAATATTTTCTTTTATGAAGATGGCAATTCCGCCTCCTCTGCTGTTTTCTCTGTTTAAATATTCTGCATTGAAACCATCTAAAAAAAACAGCTCATTTTCATCGTTGGTTATATTTGTTTCAACGAGGACTATGATGTCTAGTGAGTGTATTATATTATTTATTGCCACTTTACACAGGTTGGCATTTTTTCGAAGAGAGCGTATATTCAGATAGCAGCATGAAATGCCGCTATTTTGTTTATCGTTGAGGTTTATTTGTTGAAAATTAATTATAGTTTTTGTTATTATTGTGTTCATATTGTTGTGGTTTTGTTTTTTTTTTTTTTTTTTATTCTTATAGGAAATGTATTTGTAGTAAACAGAGTTTTATGATTAAATTATTAGGCCGATATCGATTTCAGTATTAATTTGGATTGTATTTAATTGTTCTGCTTTTTTCGCTAAAATACGTCCCTCGCGGACCCAAACAAACTTCCATCCCTGTTCTCGTGCTTTGTTTTTAGCCAACCATAAAAGACGGCGGTTTGTTGCCGTAAGTTGATCATTAATATAGATTGCTATCAAATGATTCTTCGAGAGAATCGGCATTAATTTTTTTCCCACAAGTTTTTTGCATCAGTTCACGCTTTGCATTTGTTGTTTTTTTTTTGTTTTGTTCTGTATGCGTCAATAATTTCTTGCTCCGTAATGTTTGCGCCTAATGATTTGGCGACAGCTCCCACAATTTTTTTAATGTTTTCATCATCTTTCTTTAGTACGTTTCCAATTTCAATGTTTCTTTCGATTGATTGTTGCTCAAGAGCGTTGATCTTTCTCTCCATTTGATCTAAGCGCTGATCTTTTTCTTTGTTTTTCTCAGAAAGATCAGCAACCTGTAATGCTAGTTGTATCATTGTTTCGTTAATCTTCGTGAACGTGTTTGCCATTTCTCTTCGCATTTCTTCTTGGGAGATCGATAATTTTAAGCTCAGTTGTTCCATCATATTTTTTATTTCCTTTGTCTCGGATTTTAGCTCTGAGACATGAGCCTTTACCGAGTTGAGATTTAATTTCTGAGCAGCAAGACTGATTGTCATATGTTCGATATCGCTTGCTCTCCGCGTCTTCCTCATCGTCGTCATTGTTACGGCGTTGTTTTTGGGTATGTTGCTTCTGCTCACCTTCTTGATTTGTTGTTGAAGCGCTTGCTATTGAATCAACGTTTGCGCTTGATGATTCGGAAATAAGCCTGCATTTATGGCATTTCCAAGCGAGTTTCCGATCGTTGCTCATTTTTGAGTACGAATGTTCAGAGAGGGTCGTGCAAGGCTGATAATGATATTTAGCCTTGCATAGGTGGCCGGAAGGGGTTTCATACACTGATGACAGATTATTGGTGGTTTTTGCTGTGTTATTGTCACCTATCTCTTCAAAAAGAATAACAACAAATCGATAGAAAATAGAGCGTCGAGCACGAAAAGCAATTGAGAAAAGAGCTATTTTTTGTAAAAGAACGATTTTTGATTTTATTGTTTGATTTATTAAATGTTTTATTTATTTATAACACTTTATTATTATTATTCATCTTGCACTTTTTATTTTATTTAACCGCAGACACCAAATTGATTTTTATAACGCGCAATTGTATATTCAAATCACACAAATTAAGGTTCATAAAGATGGTTTAACAGAGCTAAATAAAAAAAAGTCCACGTATGACCTCCAGGTTAAGAAAAGTATACCGTCACGTAGACGCAACGCTGGATAAAAATGGGTTAATATAAAAACAAAATTTAAATATCACTTGAATATTTTAGTCTAGCGTTAAAATGCCAGACGGGATATATTAAGAAAGTTCTTTTGGAACGATTTTCTTTAAGCGAAGAAAGTCGTCTAGAACAGATATTTTCGAAAATCACAATCTGTGACAGAAAAACATCACATTTTTATCGTGACATGAGTTCTTTAGCTGGCTTCATATCCTTAATTGAACGTGAGTTACATTACAAACTTTGGATGAGAAAAATACCTCAACAAATCCAGATTCACCGCAATTCGTCTAATTTAAACTCTCTCGAAGAAAAACTATCTCTAGACGATCGAATTTATGAAGTAACGAACCGAACACATATAGCTGAACTATCTACATCGAAATCATCAGGAAACAATAACCTTATAGAAGCCATACAGAATCTCGTCCAAATTACTGCAACAATGTGTCAAAACTTTAATCAACTTTCGTTAGAAGTTTCAGAAATCAGATTAAGATCCAGAGAAAGAAATTCGTTTAGATCTAGGAAAAGTCAATCTAGGAATAAAAATTCCCAATTTCCCTTTTGCTGGTATCATTTTAAATTTGGATCAAATGCTCAAAAATGTATACTTCCTTGCTCTTTCAGTAATCAAAATTAAAAAAAAAAAACCCATAAACAATAAAAATTATTATAGTGAGAACTTAGAAAATTTAAACTAAAAAGTCTTATTATGACGGTGACAAATAATGACACTAACTTTCATCCAACACGTCGCCTATTTGTTTTTGACAAGAAAAACAACTTTAATTTTTAATAGATACAGGAGCAGCAGTATCAGTTTAACCAGCAACTAAATTAAGAAGTTCAAACGTGAATCCGATATAACATTAACAGCAGCAAATGGTACAAATATTCCAACATTCGGTTCACAGTTATTGCGTACGCTGATGATATTGATATTGTCGACAGAATCAAGAGAGATGTTTCCGCTATCGAAAAGGAATCAGCCAAAGTGGGGTTTGTTGTGAACTAGTATCAACTAGTTCCAACAAATAAAGCAAGACTTAAATCAATGCATATTTATAGGCACTACCTCTGGTAGCCTACAAGAATAATTAATAATTATCAGTTCATAATTCACTTAATAAATTCAAAGCCAATGCCAAGTTGAAGTGCATGAAAAAGGCAGCGTCAGCAATTAGGTATAAAACAGTTTAAGCTCGTCGCGTGCTACCAGCTGGTACCCAGCGACCAGCTTAAATAACAAGCCGTAGCGCCAGTGTGTTGTTGTTGTCTCAGCTTGAGAAATAAACTGACACCGCTTTGCCTTCTGCATTGAGTGCAAAATGCATTCACAGCATTTTAATTAATAATATTTTATTGTTGTAATTACATGCATTTATGGAATTTTATTTACTGTAGCTTGAACTGGGACAATATTAAGCGTAACAAGAGTTCCGCCTTGTGGAAAAGAAAATATGACTAATAAAATGCAACTTGAGCATTTTTACATATGTTAAACAAGAACGTTTCCGTATAACTTGAAACTCGGTCAAGTTATGGGGAAATAACTTGTAGATTGAATAAGTGTTACAATTAGCCAATTAGTAAGTAAGTTAGATTTAAGTATGTGACAAAAAACTGTCAACTAAGTAACTAATTAAGAATGTAAAGATTGAGGCAGCCAGATAATTGATATAAATATCGGTGCTTCAGAGTCGTATGACAGTCGTGTAAGAGTTGTCAAAAGCTGACAAGAAATAAATATAAACTTAAAACTTCTCCGGAATTTTTTCATCAGTGGGGATAACCCAGTACAACGTAAGTATACAAAGGGGCTGCTGAGCCTTTAGAATAGTACACAAATAAAAGGGGCATTTTAATGCTTCGACTGACGGCAACGCCTTGCTGCACATCTACCCAAAAAGGCAACACGCGATGTACATCTATGCCCTAGAGGCATAAATGTAACTCGCGTGCATTTTTTTACATAGGGACAGTCGGTAGGATTGTTTAGAGAAGAACCTACGGGTATCCTCATAGGGAGGATCCCAACAGTTTGACGATAAATGAGGGTAAAACAAAGTATATGCTGTCTACAAACAAGGGAGCGCGGCGTTTAGACTCCCACGTTTCATCCGGCAGCTGTAACTTTGAAGTAGTCAAGGAGTTTGTATACCTTGGCACCGCCATTAATACTAACAACGAAATCAGCCTGGAGATAAAGCGAAGAACAATAATTGCTAATAGGTGCTACTACGGGCTCAGTAAGCAACTAAGTTCCAGAGCACTCTCTCGATCGACAAAACTAACACTCTACAAGACGCTCGTTTTACCTGTGCTGTTTTATGGCGCTGAGGCATGGGTAGTATCGCAAACTGACGCAGCCGCTCTGGGGGTGTTCGAGAGAAAAGTTCTATCGCATCCGAATGAACCACGAGCTGTATGAGCTCTTCGATGACATTGACGTAGTTCGGCGTATAACTGTGCAGCGACTACGCTGACTGGGTCATGTCCATCGTATGAACGACGAAGCTCCAGCGAAAAAGGTGCTCGAGGCGAGGGTCGCTGGTCAACGACGACGAGGGAGACCATGCCTCCGATGGATGGACCAGGCTGAGGAAGCCCTAACCGCACTTGGTGTATCCGATTGGAGAAGGCGCTCGCAAAGCAGAGGCGCCTGGCGAGAGCTGATGAGGTCGGTCGAAATCAATACACGGGTTGTTACGGCCACCTAAGTAAGTAAGTAAGGGCACTTAATTGGCACTTGAAATCAATTAAGCAGGGTTTTAATTTAAATGAAACACAATCTGCGCAAGTTATAGAGGTATCAGTCTTATTTCCATCGCATATAAGGTTCTCTCAAGCGTACTGTGTGAAAGATTAAAGCCAATTACAAAAACACTGATTGGACCTTATCAGTGTGGCTTTCGACCTGGTAAGTCCACCATAGACCAGATTTTCACGCTACGACAAATCCTGGAGAAAACCCACGAACATCAAATTGACACACACCATCTCTTTGTCGACTTTAAAGCTGCTTTCGATAGCCCGAGAAGGGATTGCCTATACGCAACAATGTCTGAGTTCGGTATACCTGCAAAGTTGATTAGACTTTGCAGAATGACGTTGAGCAACACACGCAGCTCCGTCAAGGTAGGAAATGACCTCTCCGAAACCTTCAATACCGAAAGAGGTTTCAGGCAAGGCGATCCACTGTCTTGCGATCTCTTCAACATCATCATGGAGGGGATCGTACGAAAGGCCGGTGTGCATCGTAATGGCACCATTTTCTATAAAGGTGTCCAGCTCCTTGCTTACGCTGATGATATTGATATTGTTGGCAGAACCAAGAGAGATGTTACCGCTGCTTTCGCCGCTATCGAAAAGGAATCAGCCAAAGTGGGTTTGACGATAAATGAGGGTAAAACAAAGTATATGCTGTCTACAAACAAGGGAGCTCGGCGTTTAGACTCCCACGTTTCATCCGGCAGCTATAACTTTGAAGTAGTCAAGGAGTTTGTATACCTTGGCACCGCCATTAATACTAACAACGAAATCAGCCTGGAGATAAAGCGAAGAACAATAATTGCTAATAGGTGCTACTACGGGCTCAGTAAGCAACTAAGTTCCAGAGCCCTCTCTCGATCGACAAAACTAACACTCTACAAGACGCTCGTTCTACCTGTGCTGCTTTATGGCGCTGAGGCATGGGTAGTTTCGCAAACTGACGCAGCCGCTCTGGGGGTGTTCGAGAGAAAAGTTCTTCGCAAAATCTTCGGTCCTGTTCGAGTCGGCGATGACTATCGCATCCGAATGAACCACGAGCTGTATGAGCTCTACGGAGACATTGACGTAGTTCGGCGTATAACTGTGCAGCGACTACGCTGGCTGGGTCATGTCCATCGTATGGACGACGAAGCTCCAGCGAAAAAGGTGCTCGAAGCGAGGGTCGCTGGTCAACGACGACGAGGGAGACCATGCCTCCGATGGATGGACCAGGCTGAGGAAGCCCTAACCGCACTTGGTGTATCCGATTGGAGAAGGCGCGCGCAAAGCAGAGGCGCCTGGCGAGAGCTGATGAGGTCGGTCGAAATCCGGACACGGGTTGTCACGGCCACCTAAGTAAGTAAGTAAGAAACACTTTTAATTGTTTTAACGTAATTAAATCGATATATTTATTTACTGTACCTTTTATATGTAAAAAATTCTTATGATAAAAATTTATATTACAAAGTAAAAATAAAAACAAGCTTAAAATATTATGCAACTAACTATGCGGAAATCAGTGAGTTAATGCATGCTAAGCATCGTAAGCCACTATAAAGTTTATAAATGTTTTTGCTTACACTGCTTAGCCTACATTAATAGTTTCAAAAATTAATGCGTGCTCTGCTTAAGGCTTGCGCTACATTAATAGTTGATACCGTTTTGGTTCCTAACATTCTGCGCCCCGTTGAACGAAGTTTAACTGACACTGATATTGAATGACTTCTTATGACGGGGAAGTGGTTCAGGTGCCTTTATTGTTGTAGTTTTTGGGTTTGTTCTCCATTTCCAAATTAGTGCAACTAGAATTAAAATGCCAATGATGAGTAATGAATATCCAATCGCCAAGTGATGGTTGTTATTCTTCTGAATTTGGTGAGGCAGCTCGAAAATGTTTTGGTTGGTAAATTTTGTGTCAAGAGTGGCCAGTTGATCGACCTTTACGATATATTGGCTCATATTTTTTATTAAGTGAATTGATTTGTGCTCGGTATTAATAGGTATTATGTTGTTCATGCTCGTGTATGAAATTTGTTGAGTAGTGTTGACTAGTTGAAGACCTTGGACCGTTAACTTTTTATTTTTAAGCATGCAGTTTGACTTTAGTGAGAGAATTCCAGAACCAATAAGTGTGACTTGTGAAGATTCAGATCCTGACTGCGTTCATCCGAGTCGGAAGAGTAGCACCGAATATCCATTGATTGGGCCTTTCCATTTACTTCCATGTAAAACTGTCATGAGTTTCCATTATTTCACAGTTGACCTTAGTTGCGTTGTTGAATAGTTCGACTTCACAAGAATTGATGCCAGACCCATAATTGTACACAGTCTGGATATGTGGACACAAATATTTATTGCTGGTTATTGTTAAACATAGCTGCAACAAGATAGAGTTCATTGAAAAATAATTGTCCCGGTGTCGAGAGATGGCCAAGTAATGCGTTGAGATCTCTATTGTTGTTATTGTGTTGTTGACCACATGTGGAATTGGTAATAAGTTGAATATTTCAAATTCTCTTTGATCGCTTAGTGGAATTTGGATATTAAACAGAATATGATCTTCAGTTAGTCCGGGTACAACCTTCATAAGTTTGTAGAGGGTTAGTAAATTGTATTGATCAGTTGGTAATTGAAGTGTCGAAGGCAAATGGTTTTTGATTTTGATGATCTCCTCTTCAAGTTGGTAAGGTGATAATAATAGTGGGTGAATTTTTCCGTGATGAATGTCTGTTAATATGCCAAGTATTGATGCCAGTATTTGTTCGATGTCAGCTCTTAACATAGTGAGTTGAATTTCTAAGGAAGTGAAGACTTGAAAGCGATTTTGTTGCATCATGTCTTCCTGCTCATTGTGTATGTGGTTGCGAAGTGCATCAATTTGTTCATCGAGCTGTTGAGACCTTGTTGATATTATGTTGTGATCTTCTTTCATTATAATTATTGTTGAGTCAACGATTGAAGTTTGATTTTTTAACAAAGTTAACAAGTGATCTTCATTTGCACTTATACTGTTGATTGTAGATGACATTTATGTGACAGCGTATGTCGAATCTAGTACCCCAAATAAGGCATTTGCTATGTTTCCAATCGCGTTTTTAGCTCCTCGCCTCTGTCGTCCCTTTGCAAATAGTTGGTTGTTCCGCTGAAGATGATTTATGTCTTGTTCATATTGTTTAACTAGCAAATCACAATGTGTGAATTTGTTTAATTGTTAACAAAGTTGTCTCAAGGAGATTGTACCATTTACAAAGATAGCAAGATTAGTTTTGATTGGTTGTAAATTGAAGAAAGCTATGAGATTCTATTCAGCTGTTACCAACTTTGTTGTGCCAATTCCTTCGAAGTGAATGCTTGGGGTTGAGTTGAGTCTTGATAATGTAATGGGTTCAGCTAGAACAATTGGTAAAAGCAATTAACAACATAGCAACATAGTTTCAGTAGATAATTTCCTATCGAATGACCTTTATGTGAAGTGTGCCAGCCTTTGGATGCCAGATAAGGCCAAGAGTTTTGATCGTTGTGTTATCTTCATTCTCAAAATTTATATCTACTTCTTGGTCCTTAACTGAAATGCCTTGCAGTATGTTTGCAGTATGTATGTTTTAAAACCTGCTGTTGATAAAATCTTAATAAAAGTTGTTGCTAGGTTTCAACCAATTCAGTTAGACTGTTTGAACCGATCAAACCATCATCGACATAGAAATCATGAGATAAAGCCCTTGGTCCGAGTGGTAAATTGTGTGTGAACCAGAGAGTGGAAAAAAACCGTACCTAATGCGTAGAGCTACATAAGCGATCAAAAACTTATTCTCTCTCCATTCCGTTTGAAGCTCTTTGATTCAAACACAAGCACTACCACCATCCTGCAAAAATGAGTGACCGGAACAGAATGGTAACGTTGTGTTGTACGAGCATAAAATATAATTTACTGTGTTGTGATTTTTGCTCACCATCGTAAACAAAAAGCGTACCAAGTTCCAGTTCGTTTCTAAAATCATAGTTGTTCGTTGTTCGTTTAAGAATGTTATTGATTTTGTTATTCCTATTGTTACTGGAGCCAGAGTTTTCGAAAGAAAAACTGTGGCATGCGTCAATGAATTATTTTTTAGCTGCCATTTTTGCAAATTATTTGATTTAAGTTATTTTCTTCAAAAAAACTATGTAGTAATGTATTTGTTGGCCGCGGCATGTTTCAACGTACTCAATCAAATCACTGAACAAGTAATTTGTTTTGCAAAAGAATCGCAATAACCTGCAAAACCAATGCAGAAACAAACGCTGAAACGAACGATATATTTGGTACGGTTTGGGTTTGGTTTACGATGGTGAGCAAAAAGCACAACAAAGCAAATAATGTTTTGTGCTTTTATAGCATAACTCTTTCCGCTCTTTTTTTTCTGTGTGTTAAAAGTAGCGTTTGTGATTGAGTCGAAGAGCGATACACAAATAAAGAAGAATAAAGGTAGCGCTCTTTAAAAAAAGCAGAACAGATCGTTAAGGTTTTTTTCCATTCTCTGGTGTGAACTAAAGCGCCAATTGTTGTAAACACTTTGCTGCAAGGTAAGGAGCTGATCTGGCTCCGTATGTCACTGTTTTAAGCTGATAATAGTTTAGTTGTTTCTTAGGATCCTCTCGCCATACTATCGTTTGAAACTGTTGATCTTCACCGTTGATAAGAATTTGACGGTACATTTTCCCAATGTCCGTGGTGAAAACAAAACGTGGACAAAAAGAAACAAAAATCTTTCCGAAGGCAATCCATCCAAAAACTGTGTTTTGAAGAGTTGGCCCATTATGATTGATTTTCAATTTACCGCTTGTCAGTATTTGGCAAAAGAATTCTGCTCCCAAAAGAACATCAATCTTGTCTGGTTCATAAAACTTCGTGTCGGCGAGTTCTATGTTTGATGGAATTTTCCAATTTGATGAATCTAATTTATGTGTTGATTGATTAGAAACAATGTTGGGTAGCATAAAACCTTCAAAGGGTGCACAAAATTCATTCAAACTGGATTTTAGTGTGAGGAACACTCTTTTGTGAGCAATTTTTGTTCTTTCTCCAATTCCTTCAATTTGAAGATATGTTTGTTTGCAGCTAATCCCCAATCTTTTGATGATTCTCTCGGATATAATATTTATTTGTGACCCGGAATCTAAGATGGCTCTGCATTCAATTGTTTTTGCAGATGAAGATTCCAAAATCACTCGGGCTGTGCTGAGTAAAACGTATTAGACATCTGCTTGAATACATTTGTTTTGCCTGCAGCAAAGTGCACACTTTCGTACTGTACCACATTTTACAGTATCTTTCAAATTTGTGTACAGTACTTTCAAATCAAACAGGCTGAAGCGAGTAGTGTACAGCATCCGGTTGGATCTTAACAGAGTGTGTACACAACTTTGGGTTAGTTGCATAGCTATTTTTCATGCAGACTACTTTGTCTTTTCAAAACATAGCAAGTACACCAAGTAGATTTTGCTGTACAGCTCGAAATAGATATGAAGATCAAGTAAAAAAATAATGTCTAAAAAGGTCAACTTTATTTTTAGTTTATTTTATTCACTTTCTTTTAAAAGTATTGAAGTTTAAAAAATTTAATTTTATTCTTTTTAAGGTTTGTATGAATTATTTTCACATTCTTTTATTTAATCTAACTTATATACATGTACTTGGATATGAGCACAAGTACGCGAGGAAATTTCATATTGGAAACATTTCGGTTTTGAGTACAGTACTTGAATGTTTTACTTTTGTTTTGTAGTATACTCACTCGTAGTTGGTTGTTGACAATGATGGAGTGTATGTATACGTGTTTCAAGCAAATGTCTTCAAGAGGCATTCGGATGTATTCGTGCAGATGTCTAAAACGTATCCTCTTTGCGTGGGTTTGCTCGATGTGCTTAGTGATACTGATGATAGTATGATAGTGCTTTGTTATGATCGGCTGAAGATGTTGGTGGTGGTTGTGTTGTTTCTCCATTTATGTGTAGAAGCGTGTTGTGCTTCATGTTGCACTTAGTGCAGGATCGTGATGGGCAGTTTTTTGTTGTATGATTATGCTTGAAACAATTGACACAAAGTTTATTTTTTTGCACCCAATTCAGCCTTTCTTGTGTAGATAATTGAAGAAATTGTTTGCAAACGTACAATGGATGAGAGACTATGTTGCAGCATCTGCATGCTTTGTTATTCTTCTGTGTGGTTGCAACTGTAGTGAATGTTCTAGTCGTAGGCTGTGTAGATGACGATTTGTCTTTTGAACCAATCGACTCCATTGATAGAAATTGTCCAAAATGATAAAAATTCATCAATTCTCAGTAGTTCTCTCGGTCTTTCTAATGAGTGCTCAAATCTAATGTGCATCGATCTGTCGCATTTTTTGATCAATGTGTGCATTATGGGGGGCGGGTCCCAGGAAGTTGTTTCCACTCCGAGATTGTTCAAAGTCAGCAAGCATTCTCACTTTGTGTCGTGTAGATTTTTTACCGCAAGAGTTGTTGATGTACCAGAAGGTTGGTCTAGTAATTTTTGAACCAATGCTCCTACCTGGATTCGCTTATTGTTGTAACGGTCCTGCATCAACATGCAAGCAGAATTGTAATTGGCTAATTCACGCGTTTTATCGTACTGATTAATGAAGTACTCGTGGTTCATTGGTTGGTCGATCTGGCACCTCAGCTTGCTGTCTCTATCTTCGTACTCTTCCCAAGCCACGTTGAGCCGTTGCAATCGCTCTGTGTAATATGTGGCGTTTGACTTCCTTTCAACAGAATCCTTTCTGACATTCATAATGATTCGCTGTATTTCATCTTTAGTTTTGTTTTGCAATTCCAATAAATCCTTAAACGTTGTCATGATGCTTGTGGAGATGGTATCTGTTATGTGTTAAGCTTGATGCTAATGTTTTTTGATGATTGCGAATGTTGTATAGTTGTTATGCTACTTGTAGATGATTCCTACGTACGCTGTGTAGAGGACCACAAAATGCTTTCGAGTTGACAATGTACAATAAATATTATTGATGCTTTTGTTAGCTCACACGGATGTGCTCTTGCCTACTCCGTTGTGTGTAGCAGGACATCGTATCCTTTTCTGGATCACGTCGGGGTCACCAAAATGTTGAAATCTTAGATGATTCCAACAGACTCTTTATCAACACTTTATATTAATAAAGAGGGGGCACTTAATTGGCACTTGAAACCAATCAAGCAGGGTTTTAATTTAAATGAAACACTTTAAAATGCTTTAACGTAATTAAATTGATATATTTATTTATTGTACCTTTTATAGGTAAAAAATGCTTATGCTAAAAATTTATATTACAAAGTAAAACTAAAAACAAGCTTAAAATATTATGCGACTAACTATGCGGAAATCAGTGAATTAATGCATGCCATACATCGTAAGACACTATAAACAGTTTATAAATGTTCTTGCTTACACTGCTCAGCCTACATTAATAGTTTCAACAAATAATGCGTGCTCTGCTTAAGGCTTGCGCTACATTAATTGTTGATACCGTTTTGGTTCTTAACAACTATGTTTTAGGTTTTAGTGTTTCTTAAAAGATAACTGTGGACCAAGACGCACAATTTAGTTGAAATATGTTTTCGGAACTAACTAAACTACTCGGTTCTCATAAGATACACACAACTTCAGATCACCCACAAGCTAATGGGATGATTGAAAGATTCCATCGACAGTTGAAAACTTCTTTAATAGCATCTGAAGACTCAATTCATTTCAAATTGGTTCAAACAATTACCGCTAGTACTCTTAGGATTACGATGTTCTATTAAATAACACTTAAAGTGCTGTCTAGCCGAACTTGTTTATAGACATACAACATTAAGACTTCCTGGAGAATTACTTATTTCCGATACTGATGGTTTTCTCTTCCACCGACACTCTTCGATTATTGAAAAAAAAACTTTACTATTGTTCGAATTAAAGTAATTCATCATTCAAACCATAAAACGTTCGTTCCAAAATAGTTATGTATGTTTATGTGAATTTGTATTTGTTTAAGTGAATCGTACTACGGGGTTATCAGTTCAATTTGAGGGTCCATTTAAAGTCACCTCTAGAAATGACAAGGTTTTTAAAATTCAGTACACAAAACACGTTACATTTAATTTTAGAGTTTTAAATTTTTGTTAAAACGTATCGCGTTACTTATACGAAAAAAAAAGAATGCGTGCCAATATGTGACAAAGTGTGTTAAAAAAAATTCAAGCATATATGTATAGTGCGTGAGTGCAACAAAAAATAAGAACACAACATAAGTTCAACGTTCTTCAAAAATATATATATATATATAGTGCGTGGGTGTAACAAGAGTAATATAACATAAGTTCAATGTTCTTTTAAAATATATATATAAACAAGTGTTAACGTAGCTTAAGTGCGTGTTACAGAAATAATGAGTTTGTGTGATAAATATAATAATAATTCTTTTATAACATAAGTTAACTAGTTAAGTTGTATGCTGCATAAGTTATTATTTTTGGAGTGCATCCTTAAGATGAAAATTATTTGATTTAAAATAATTTGATTTGAAAAACTGTTTTTTTTTTAATAATTCAATTTTTGTTGTATTGTTATAATTCATATCATAATTCATATATATAATTTTTGAGTTTAAATTATACAATTCAATTATAGTAGGTTTTACTATGTATATTAAAATAAGCTATTTTGTTTTAAAATTTGCATTAACTATTTTCATTAATTCAATTTAATAATTTAATAATTTAATAATTAAAAAAAATAATATGAAATTCTTTATTTTTTCCATTAACGTTAATTACAGAATTTACTCCATTTTTATCGATTATGGTGTATGGACCGTGATATGGTGGCTGATTTTTCTTTCAATTCATTTTCTTAATTAAAACTGAATCTCCAATATTTAAATTTAATGGTTTTATAAAATTGTCAATTTGTACTCTCTTTGTTTTCGCTATCTCTATTAATTCTTTCGCTTTTTGTACGGAATATCTTAATCTTTGCTTTAATTCTTGAGCATAATTTTCAGTATTGTAAAAATTCAACTGTGAGCAATTATCATTTGGTAGATTAGTCAATTTGCCAAAAATAAGCTCGAAAGGAGTATAGTTTGTGTTGTATTGTATGAGGTTGTATTGTAAGCAAACGTGAAGTATGGGATCCATTGGTCCCATTCGTCATTTTTGCAAAAATTTAGTAAGAATTCATTTAATACGCGATGGTTTCTTTCAATCGAACCTAAAGTTTCATTATGATACGGAGTACTAAAAATTTGTTTGATGCTCAAGAGGCTACATACTTCAGACAATAATTCAAAGATGAACACTGTACCTTTATCCGATTTTAGTTTATTAAAGTGACCGTATACTAAAATTACGTTTTCAACTAGAGCTTGAGCTACTGTTCTTGCGTCTTTCGTCTCTATTGGACATGCAATGACGTATTTTGTCATTTCGCATTGAATCGTGAGTACATATCTGTAATTATTTGAATAGCGCAGAGGACCTACTGTGTCTATTGATAAGATTTCAGAACTGGTCCCTGGAGTGACTGTCACTGTAAGATTTTCTTTCATATTTCCTGTCGGTTTGTTAATTTTACATTGTTCGCTGTTATTTATATATTGTTTAATCATTTTGGTCATATTTTCCATATATTCCTTTGTTTTACTTTCAAAATTGTTTTTCGAATGCCCATTTATTTTTATTTATTTATTTATTTATGTATTTAGCTTATAGCTATTTAAGGGGGGACATGACATTGGCAGTTTTTTGAAATCGATAATTTAAAAATTTTCGTTTTTTTTTTAATAATTTTGTATTTTAGTAAATATTCTTAAGATTCTAAGAAAAAATTCATGGAAAAATTCCTAAGGGTTCAAAAGTTACAGCCGGATTAGTGAGAGCGCATTTTTAATTTTTGCACTACCTATGTACGGCAGCTGGTATATACTTGTTTTACTTGATACCTGACTTTTGGTGGTTGTTATTTCGTACCTCCTTGAAGGGAGGTACCTTATTATTTCCTTGGTTTTTTTTTTTTTTAATTTCTTGATATTTCTTTATATTTATAACTGATATAGTGGAATTTTTTTTTTATATTTTCAGTTATTTGGCATCTTTTGCAGCGTGAAGTCATGGTTTTTTTGTGAAAAATATTGAAAAATGAAGTGTCGTTCCTTAGATCGAAAAGGCAAAAGAGGTTTTTTACACAAAATCATTACACCAAGAAAACCTATTTCAACAGAAGAAATGGAATCTGAGGTGGAGTTCACTAGTACATCTGCTAAAAAACTTCATTTTCCTACTGCATATTACAATATGCTGAAATATTTTTGGGCATTGCTGATTGACTTGTTTGTCGAAAATGTGGTGGAAATGTAAAATTTGAAAAGAAATCTATGCGTGGCCTTGGATTCAAACTGGTTATATTTTGTACAAAGTGCAATGACGATATCAAAACCATAAATTCATCACCATTGATAAACAGTAGCACTATACGCGTTCTTGGGAAAGGACTGTCGGCAACGCAACTGTTTTGTGGACTTATGGATTTACCAAAATGCATCACTCAACGACCATATGATGCTATTTAGGAAAATGTTGAAAAAGCCGCAACTACTCAATCATCAATGAAGTGTGCTGCTGAAAAAGAACTATCAGAAACTAAAAAACAAGATGACTTAGAATTGGTTGATGCTGGTATAATTGTGTCTGTCGATGGAACTTGGATGAAAAGAGGTTTTTCATCTTTGTTCGGAGTGGCTACACTCATTGGACACTTTACGGGGAAAGTAATTGCTTTTGAAGTCAAAACTGCCTACTGCAAAAAGTGTGAGTACCAAATAGAAAATTTGAACAATGCAGACTTTGAAATATGGTTCACAGAGCATGAAGCATCGTGCTCCATGAATCATAGCGGCAGCGTAGGAAAAATGGAACCGGATGCAATTTTGACAATGTTTTAAATATCTGAACTACTATATGGTGTCAAATATCAGTATTACATCGGAGATGGAGACTCAAAAACATTTTCTTCAATTTCAAATGCCAAACCGTACAATGATGTTGAAGTGCAAAAAAAAGAATGCATTGGCCATGTACAAAAACGTATGGGTTCACTGTTACGAAAATTGATTACAGATTTTAAAAAAACAAATACACCAGTAAAAGAGCCAGGAACATCACGAACAAGTCTCAGCGGCAAAGGAAAATCAACAGCGAAATTGATTGACGAATTGACAGTTTATTATGGATTGGCCATTAGAAACAACGTCAATTCTTTGGAAAATATGCGTTATGCCATTTGGGCAACATTTTATCACAAGATATTCACAGATGAAAATCCTCAGCATATGTTTTGCCCTACAGGTAGTGACAGTTGGTGTTATTGGCAGAAGGCAAAGGCAGAAGGATCAACTGTTCTCCATAAACCACCACTTCATGAAATAGTGCAAAAGGCAATCAAACCAGTTTTCACGGCGTTGAGTAACGATGAATTGCTAAACAAGTGCTTGGGTGGATTCACGCAAAACTCCAATGAAAGTTTGAATGCAAAAATTTGGCTCATTGCACCTAAGTGTATGCCAGGCAGCAACAGAATTGTTAATATTGCAAGCTGCATGGCAGTGTCTACTTACAATGACGGCGCTTATAGTTATTTGCAAATGCAAATATCAATGCAAATATCAACTACTTGATATCACCATAGGAGCTACAGCATTGAATTTTTCCAAAGAAAATGATGCAAATCGTTTGAAATGCACCAGAGTGAAGGCATATGAAGGTTCAAAAGAGGCCCGAATTGCTAAACGATTGCAAAAAACTATAAGAAACACCACAACACAAGATAACGAAGGCATAAAGTACGAAGCAGGCACGGCAGATTGAAGGTAACCTTTGTTTTTTCTTTGTTCACAAACTTTGAACGCGTTTATCTCGAAACCATGTTTTTCGTACTGGTTGCGGCACTAGCGGGTTAATTTTTTGACGAAATTTTTTTTTTTTTGTATTTTTTTAAACTTGATTCGCTATCGTATGACACGAGCATTTTCTTGAATTTGTTTTTCGATTTTTTATGAATTTTTAAAGTCAATATTTTTTTCGAAAAAACACACTTTAAAATTTGCAACATCACCAAAAATTGAAAAAAATATAAAAAAAAACTCCAAAGATAACCAATTTTGTTAAGATTTAAAAAAGTAATTTTTCTCAAGATCGCACAATTTTTGCAACTCCCAGCGCTGCAACCACGAGGCCCGGTTTTTTCTCTGCCGCCAGTTTGGAGCTCGATAAAACCATGTTGAAGTGAAAAATATATTTTTTTGAATATTTTTTCTTGTAATTTTTTCAATTCTCTACAATAAAAAAAAAATTTGGAAAAATGTTTGTTTTTCCTTTTTACTTATTCTATTTCTATTTTTTTTTTCTTTTTTTCTCTCCCCTGTTTTGGTATTCGAAGATATGCGATTTTAAGTGGGCGTAACCCGCCCACCTGAATGACATAATTTCAAAAAACACGTCAAAAAGAAACGACAAGAAGGAAAAAAGAAAAGAAACTTACATATTAACATAAAGTTACTTTATATTATTCTTAATCTTAAAATCTATGTGTTCCTAATTGTAATTATTTTTTTATATAAATTATAACTTTTCTCTTAAATTTATTACTATTAACCACACTTTTCAGGGGAACAGGGTGCGAACCTTCACATGGCAACGTGTCTGACCGCCTCAACCTGGCGAGGCCAGCATTATCCATGTCGAAATCGTCTCAAGTCGACTCAAACCTCCACGTGGTGTTCCCTGGGCAACGGCAAACTGGCATCCGTCAGTTTGACGGCTAATTTGAGCGGCGGGTCACTCCATAGACCTTAAACATGGCATGTGCGCAGGGTTTGGGTCCCGCCACATTACTACTGCCCAATGAAAACTAAACCAGCCTCGGATAAGAACCCCAATTACGTTGACGACCACCGCAAACGAAAAACGGACAATGATTTACGGATATGCACCTGGAATGTCCGAACCCTTTATAGGGAAGGTGCCATTATCCAACTGGCGGAGGCCCTCAAAACAATAAAGGCTGACATCACCGCCATCCAGGAAATGCGATGGAAAGGGCAAGGCTGCTCTAAACAAGCACACTGTGATATCTACTACAGCTGCCATGCGGAGAGGCGCGAATTTGGATGTGGATTCGTTGTTAGCCGGAAACTACGCCACCTTGTTTCCCGGTTCACATCTGTGAACGAAAGATTGGCCACGATCCGCATCAAGGCAAAATTTTTCTCCATCAGCCTTATTTGCGCGCACGCCCCGACGGAGGAAAAGGACGAAGCCGTCAAAGACGCTGTCTACGCTAGTCTTGAGGACGTATACGACCACCTTCCGGTCCATGACGTGAAAATAGTCCTCGGCGATTTTAATGCGAAAGTCGGAAGGGACGGCATCTTTGGCCCCACTGTTGGTCAGTTCAGTCTTCATGAGACCTCCACGAACAACGGTCTAAGACTGATCGACTTCGCCGTGGCGCGAAACATGGTAGTTAGTAGCACCAGATTTAAGCACATCGACATCCACAAGGCCCCCTGGCTGTCCCCGGATCAAAAAACGCGAAACCAAATTGATCATGTTGTAATCGACGGAAGGCATGCCTCTAGTGTTCTAGATGTGCGTACATTTCGGGGGGTCAACATTGACTCCGATCATTATCTTGTTGCAGCCAAGATCCGCATGCGATTATGCAATGCGAAGAACATACGCACAGGAATGCAACGAAAGCTAGATGTCGCTAAGTGCAATTACAACGGACTGCCGAAGCCTACTCCGCTCAACTCTCGGTTAAGCTCAACCAACCAACCTCTGGACTCGACGACGCCGTCGGACTTTGGACGCATATATCCCACTCCATGCGCGCTGCCGCTGAAGAAGTCATTGGTTTCCGGCTGAAGAAGCGTGAGCGTGAGGAACTAGAGCTATACCAGGGCAAGAAGGATGCACGAAAATTCTATCAACAGGTTAAGCGTCTAACTCAAGGTTTCAAGCCCGGAGCATCCACTTGCAGAGACGAAAATGGAGATCTGAATACGGATACGCAGTGTGTGCTGAGATTGTGGAGACGGCACTTCTCCAATTTACTTATTGGCGACGATTCCACCAATGCCGCCCATGGAGAGCGCAGTTCAGAGCCACCAATCAACGATGACGGAGTGGAAGTATTACCACCTAGCCATGAAGAGGTTCGAGTTGCTATCCAACGACTCAAAAACAATAAAGCAGCGGGTGCTGACGGCCTGTCAACTGAATTGTTTAAAACCGGCGGCGATGAATTGATAAGGCGCATGCATCAGCTCATCAGCAAAATATGGCTAGAAGAAAGCATGCCCGACGATTGGAACCTTAGCGTACTGTGCCCTATACTTAAGAAAGGAGACCTAACAATCTGCGCAAGTTATAGAGGTATCAGTCTTATTTCCATCGCATATTTTGTTCTCTCAAGCGTACTGTGTGAAAGATTGAAGCCGATTACAAAAACACTGATCCAGCTCCTTGCGTACGCTGATGACATTGATATTGTCGGCAGAACCAAGAGAGATGTTACCGCTGCTTTCGCCGCTATCGAAAAGGAATCGGCCAAAGTGGGTTTGACGATAAATGAGGGCAAAACAAAGTATATGCTGTCTACAAACAAGGGAGCGCAGCGTGTAGACTCCCACGTTTTATCCGGCATCGGCGTATAACTGTGCAGCGACTACGCTGGCTGGGTTATGTCCATCGTATGAACGACGAAGCTCCAGCGAAAAAGCTGCTCGAGGAGAGGGTCGCTGGTCAACGACGACGAGGGAGACCATGCCTCCGATGGATGGACCAGGCTGAGGAAGCCGTAACCGCACTTGGCGCCTGGCGAGAGCTGATGAGGTCGGCTGAGTCCCGGACACGGGTTGTTACGACCACCTAAGTAAGTAATTAACCTCACTTTTCAAGCTATTGGGCAAACTGTTGAATAAATTTAAACCTTTATGCCATAAACTGTTTTGTGCTCTACTCTTTGGAAAGTACCCTACTCTGAAATCTGAATTATTTCTTAAGTTATAGGGTTGCACATCCCTAACATAAACTATCTGACAACTTAAATATTTTGGGAGCAAATTATGCTTTATTTTAAATATAAATAGTATCACATTCATCATAGTTCTTTGGATAATTGACAACCAATTTAAAGCGTCTAACATATACCTGACATGCGTTAAAAGGCTGCATCTTAAAATACACCTCATTCCTCTATTTTGCAATTTCTGAAGTCTTTCTATCATTTGCAATGAACCTAAAAACAAGATTGTTGAACAGTATTCAAAATGTGGCTTAATCATGACATTATATATTTGTATTGCACTACTAATTGATATTTTTTTGCATATTCTTTGAAAAAATCCAATCTTTTTGGCTATTTTCTTGCATATGTAAGTAATATGTACATCAAATTTCAACTGATTATCTAACATAATACCCAAGTATTTACTTTCTTTTACGTATTCAATTTCATCACCGTTTACAACAATTTTATTTACAGAGCCACCATTAAATATAATGGATTTTGTTTTATTTGTATTAATTTTCCGTTTGTTCATTTTAAGGTACTTTCCAACGTTTTCTAAATCAGAGTTAAGTTGACTAATGCATTCTTCCACAGAGTCACATGTAACATACAATAGGGTATCATCGGCAAACATGCATATCTTCGATTGCTGTAGAACCTTTTCTATGTCGTTTATGTAAATGATGAAAAGAAGTGTACGCAACATTGCACCTTGCGGTACATCCAGAGTAACTGTAGCTGGTTCAGAAACGTACTCTGCTACTTTTGTTTTTTGTGTCCTTCCCGAAAGATAACTTTTAAACCAATTGTAACGAACCCTCCAGGTCGTTTGCAATTGCTGGGGTAGGCTCAGCGAGTAAACCAAGGCTTCAGTACAAAAAATTTATAACTCGGTAGTTTTAGTTTTTTAAATTTACAAGAATTCTTCATTGGGCATTTCTTTTATCTATTTAATACTATTATTTCAATAGGATTAAATTTTAAATGTAATTATTCAAAATAGTAATATATTTTATATACATATAATAAAATAAATCATTTTTCAAAATATTGTAAACGCCTTTACTATGAATACCCTGAGCTTAAAGGGTGTGAACGCCTTTACTATGAAAATCCTGTGCTTAAAGGGTGTAAACACCTTTACTATGAAAACCTGAGCTTAAAGGGTGTGAATGCCTTTACTATGAAAACCTGATCGTAAAGGGTGTAAACGCCTTTACTATGAAAACCTGAGCTTAAAGGGTGTGAACGCCTTTACTATGAAAACCTGAGCTTAAAGGGTGAAACGCCTTTTCTATGAGTACCTGAGCTACTGACCTAAGTCTTGCACATGTGCACACGACTGTGCTCTGTTCAAGACTGACTTTACTATGCTAGCGCACTGCTTTTTATTTTGCTTGCTTGTTTTCCTGTTTCATTGTTGGGTTGTTTTGTTTACATGCATGTGTATGCATGTATGAGTGTATGTGTATATTTATTTGTTTTTAATGTTATTTTAACAATAGTTGGCTATATAATACAAAGTGTATATAGTTAATAACATTATTAACATGTTATTTGTGGGACAGAAATTGGTACATAATTTCTTGTCTTGACCTTCACGTGACCTGTCTTCAAGATCCTGACTCTTCCTTCTATCACTCTTCGTCTTTAGCTACGCTGCTACGCGTAGTTAATGACGTAACTGCTGCTACGCTGGCAGTTAATGACGCAGATGCTGTTGCGATGATGTTGTCGCAACTGATGATGGCGTGCTGGCAGTTGATGACGCAGGTGCTGCTGCGCTGTTGTCGTCGCTGCCGTAGATGACGGTGCGCTGGCAGTTGGTGACGCAGATGCTGCTACGAGGTTACCAACGCAGGTGTTGCTACGCGGATGTTGATGGTGTAGCTGTTCTTCCTGTCCATTGGTTGTGTCTTCATAATAGTTTTCAGTTCGCTTATAGGACTGGTGCGCGTTTTTGTCGTTGTTGGGCTACGCAATTGAACGATGACGGGCGAAATGAACCCGCTTACTGTGTACGGCCCGTGATATTTTGGAGCTAGTTTGGATGCGAAGTTATTTACAGAGATCCACGCTTTAGAGAGGTGGTGTTCTTTCACGAGCACTTGGTCTCTAATCTGTGGGACCCATTTACTTCGGCGTAAGTTGAAGTTCTTTGCTTGATCCTGCGCTGCGCGTTCCATATCTCCTGTAACTGAGATGCCTTATCGTTTGGTGTCTGAGGGGTTTGCCCAGAGTGTATTGATCGTAGATAGCGTTGGAAAGCCTAGGCTCTATTCCTTGGATCAAAAAAGCTGTAACCTGTCGAGTCAGATACGCTGGTGTTGATGGCGAGAGATATTTCCGGCAGTAGTTCATCCCATGTTCGGTGATCATTGCCCGTCAGTTGTGCTATCATTCTTTTGATGGTTCGGTTCACTCGTTCTGTGGGGTTCTCTTGCGGGGTGTATCGTGCCGTAAATTGATGTCTTACTCCCATGTCTTTTAGAATCCATTTGAATCCTTTCGAAGTGAATTGCGATCCGTTGCCCGTGATCAAGACCTTTGGTGTTCCAAAACGTGCTAGTATTCGCTCTCTGAAGGCTTTCTTGAGGGTGTCACTGTTGGCTTTTCGAAGCGGTATCATATCGGTCCACTTTGAGAATCGATCGAAGAATACCAAAAGCATTGAGTTTCTGTGTTTTGATCTAGGTAATGGTCCGATAAAGTCAGCGCACAGCATGCTCCATGGCTCGTCGGCAATCTGGGAAAGAATCTTTCTTGCTGCCCGCTGCTGATTCGGTTTGTACTGTTGACACGATGTGCACGTCCGCACGTATCGGCTTATGTCTCTGAACATACCGGGCCAGTAGTATCGGTTCGTAATTCTTGCGATGGTCTTGCGGATGCCCATATTGACAGCGCTCGGATCGTCGTGGTTTTCTTTGAGCACCTTGTCCCGATCAAAACTAGGAACACAAAGCTTCCAAGGCGCACAGTCTTCATCATTTGTTGTTGCCGGAATATGACGGTACAGCATGCCATTTTCCTTGGCATAGTCTGGGTATTTCTCAGGGTTTCACTGGATTTCATCTTCTTTCTTCTTTAGCCACTTGCAAGTGAGAGGGGTACTTTCCTGTTCTATTTCTGACATTCTGAACAATGTTTCGCGCGGTTGTCGGGATAGAGCGTCTGCCACTACGTTCAATTGCCCTTTTGATACTGGATGTCAAAAATGTATTGCTGTTGTTCCAAAGCCCATCTAACTATGCGCCCTGAAGGACTTTCGATTAAATTTAACCATTTCAAGGAAAGCTGGTCGGTTATGACTGTGAATTTATATCCTTCTAGATAGGGTCGCATCTTGCGAATAGCAAATACGATGACCAAACACTCCTTTTCAGTAGGGGAATAGTTTTTCTCTGCCTTGTTGAGATGTCTGCTGTCATATGCTATAACTCTTTCGTTATCATCGTGTTCTTGCGTGAGGACTGCTCCTAGGCCATAATCACTGGCGTCCGTCTGTAGTTTAAATTCCTTTGTAAAATCTAGGTATGCTAGTACCGGCGCTTCTGTTAATTTTGTTTTAAGCGTTTCGAATGCCTGTTGTTGGTCTTCTCCCCACTTCCAATGTCTTCCTTTCTTCAATAGCTCCGTTAGTGGGTGAACTACATCTGCGAGCTCAGGTACAAAGCGCCTATACCAGGAAGCGATGCCTAAGCAGCGGCGTTACTGTTTTAGTGTCGTCGATGGTTCGAGTTCCCGTATTGCGGATACTTTGTCTGGATCCGTGCGAATACCCTTATCGCTGACCACGTGACCTAGATACTTTAGTTCCTTTTTGAAAAATTAACACTTTCCCACATTGATCTTTAAATTCGCTGCTTGTAGTCGCCGAAATACTTCTTTCAGGTGACGCATATGCTCCTCCAACGAGGATCCGATCACTATGATGTCTAGATACGCAAATGCGTGCGGTTCCATGTCTGGACCGATGACTTGGTCTAAAGCACGTTGAAAAGTCGCGGGGACGGAATGTAGCCCGAAACGCATAACGCGGCACTGATAAAGTCCTCGTCCTGGTACTGTGAATGCAGAATATGGTTTACTACTTTCCTCCATAGGAATTTTCCAGTAGCCGTTTTTCAAGTTTAGTGTGCTTATGAAGTTAGCACTTTTTAATCGGTCCAGAATATGGTGAATTCGTGGTAATGAGTATGCGTCGGGGACCGATTTTGCATTAAGCTATCGATAGTCGACACAAAGTCTCCACTTTCCGGTTTTCTTTTTAACCAAGACGATTGGTGCGCTATGCGGGCTACGCGATAGCTCAATCAATTTTTCGATTTCCTGGTTAATTATTCCTTGCATTGCAGGATTTCTTGGAAAATATCTTTGCTTGATAGGCTCATCCCTCCTGATGGTCTTGTGTGCCGTAATGTTAGATATTCCTGTGAGGTCTTCAAATTTTTTTAGTTCTGCGCTCATAAACTTGTTTATTATCTCTTCTTGGTTTGGATTGTCCATTCCTGGTTATAATCCATCTTCTCGTACAACTGTACAGCACGCTGTTCTAGGTTCTATCGTCTGATTCCTGGGTTCTTGAAGAGTGACCGTATAGTCCCCACATTGTATTTTTGCTTCCATTTTTATTAGGAAGTCCAAGCCTAATCTGAGGTCGTCGATTACTTCCGGTAGTATGATTAACTCTGTTTCGCTATGTCTTTCTCCGAGTCTGATGTTGATTTTCAGCTGTTGAGTGACTTCCTTCGTAATACCATCAGCCATGCGTATGCGTGTGAGTATGCGTTCGATTTTTCCTGCTTCTTGGACGTGATCCGCCAGTGACCTGCTGATAAAACTTCGTGTTGCTCCGGTTTCGATTGTTCCCTCTACCATATGGTTACCTAATGTAACTGATGCGGCAACATAATTTCCTTTTTGTCTTAAGGCGTTTAGTGACGAGATTGATTGACCTGGGTATCCGCTTGTACTCGCCGTGGACGGTACCCCGGGTAGTTTCTCGATTGTCTTCTGCAGCAGTTGATAGTACGAGTGCCCCTTTTTCCGCACTCCCAGCAAAAGTTAAGCGTCCTGAATTCACACCTGAAGTGACCATCTTGTCCACAACGTCGGCATGCTGTTCCCGGGTTAATGGGGTGCTGTTACCTGTGTCATCACACGGTGATTTTCTTCTCGACTTCGTGGGGGTGTTTTTCTCGGGTTAATGGGGTGCTCTGTTACCTGTGTAATCATGCGGTGATTTTCTTCTCGACTTCGTGGAGGTGCTGTTCTGGCCGGCAATGGATACGTTCGTAGGCTCTCAAAGTCGTCTGCGAGGCTGATCAGTTCTTCGAGTGTTGCAAAGTCCTTCTTTTTTATGTAGAGCTGATACTCCTGGAGACTGTTGCGGTAAATGCGCTCTAGTTTTTCTAAATTTTTTCCTTGACCGTTGGTGTCGTTGTCGAATATCATCTTCTAGGCGTTCAAAGTATTTGGCCGGCAAGAAGAATTGCAAGAAGTCTTTCTTATATTTGACCCATTCCTGCCACTGTTGGTTATTGTTTCGCAACCATTTCAGTGCATTGTCTTTCAAAAGTTCAGGCATTTTTCGCGGTAAGAGGTTCTTGTTCAAGCCATATGCTTCGGCCAGTTCTTCCACTCGTTCTATGAAAGCCAATGGTTCTTTGCTGCCATCAAATTTGATGGACCATTTCCTGACTTTGTCTATGACCGCGACATACGATGTGATTGTGTGGATCGTCTCTGCACAACGGGAATTAATAAAATATTTATTAAACTCAGTGAGTTTAATAAATATATGGAAAAGAAAATAAAAAATTGAATGAAATGATTAAAAACACTTAAGGTTAATTTTTTCTTCGGATAATTTATTATACCAATATAAGTTAATAGAGGAAGACCTTACCACGTTGCGAGCTTGGAACAAAGAGAAGGCACAAAAACTTGCTTTGACAGTAGGAAGCTGACAAAACGTACATGGGTTTTGTACTAAAAACAATGTTCGAACGTGATAAGCGCCATCTCCAGGCTTAGTTACAATGATTAGAAGTTTAGGTAGCTATTATATAAATTTTTGGTGTAAACATTGTCGAAGATGATATTCGACAACGACACCAACGGTCAAGGAAAAAATTTAGAAAAACTAGAGCGCATTTACCGCAACAGTCTCCAGGAGTATCAGCTCTACATAAAAAAGAAGGACTTTGCAACACTCGAAGAACTGATCAGCCTCGCAGACGACTTTGAGAGCCTACGAACGTATCCATTGCCGGCCAGAACAGCACCTCCACGAAGTCGAGAAGAAAATCACCGCATGATTAAAATTACAAATAATTTACTTAATTTTTTCATTAAAAGATAGTACAATTTTTTAAGTAGGTGAATACATAATGAAGGTACAAAACAAGTCAATTAAGTTTCGTTAATGAGGTATAAATGAAAATTTATTACAGAAAGTGAATAGTAAGAAAAAATTTTTCAGATTGTTATATTTAGGCAAATGTTTCAAATCAATAAGGTTCAGAATATAAAATAAAGATAAAAAGTGTAAATGAAAAATAAATTAATATATAGTAGTATACAATAGTACATAATATTTATATATAAAGCATAAAGAGCGATGCATAAATTTCATTTCGGTAGTAGTGCAATGATTAATTTTGTTTTTGTTATATTCTTTTTTTTTTTTTTTATTAAGAATTAAACTGTAAATGACCCGGATAATATCCATCCGAATACTGTATTCTGCGCAACAGGAAGGCCATTAGTACTTGGTATCAATCCTTGTTGGATTATCTTAGGATAAAGATCAGCACCAAGGACAACAGATATCGGATCGGTTTTATAAAATATAGTGTCAGCTAATATTAAGTTGGAAAATTTTTGTGCTACGGATTCATCGATCGGATTTGACGGAGTTCGAATAGAGATTCTGTGATCTACTCGAAGCATAGATTGTACCCGCAGCTTGCGATCGAATCGAGCATGAATGGTAATTGGACATACCGACTCGTCACCAAGCGTCATAGTGGTTAGATTTAGTTGATCCACCAATTTTCTAGCGATTCGACTAGTTGCTGAACACGGATCAAGCAGGGATCTTGCGTCGTGCACGCTGCCATTCAATTCCAACTTTATGATCGCAGTTGGAAGCAAAGTAATAGAACTCTGAGATAGGATGGATGACAGCGACAAGTTGTTTACGATCGTCGACGAATGCGATGAATTCCTTGGAGCAGGAGTACTTTTTTCTTGACCACTGGATGGGTCTTTACGCAAACGCTGATGCATGTGAAGCAAAGTATGATGATCCTCCTGGCAATATCAACAGCTGTGGGAACTTAAGCAGGATCCATGTGAATGCTCATGTGCCAAGCAATTGGAGCAATAATTATGCAGTACCACAGCACGCATTCGTTTTTCAGTGTTCATGGAAAGAAACTTCTCGCAGAGTCGTAGAGGATGAGGCTGTCTGAACAGTCTGCACTGGAATACTTTGGAACAGTAAACGCGTCTCTGAGTTCTATTGCTGTTTTTGTACAATATTTTCTTGTTGAACTTAACAACGATGGCTTTTGAACTTGGCATTTTTAACTGCAATATAATAAGGATAAAGAAAGAGATAGAAAATATAAAAATAATGCATTATTGTGTCGGTAGAACAACAAGTTTGGTAACAGGGCGAGTAATACAACCACGTTGAGTAATAATATCGGCTACGCGAACCCTATTATCATTTCCTAAATAGACCTTGGATACTCTTCCCAGACGCCATTCAGTTGGAGGAAGAGTTTCGCCCTTGACAACAACGATTGCATTTTCTAATATATTCTCTTGTCACTTTTTCCACTTGTTACGCTTGTGTAATTCTTTTAAGTACTCGTTTTTCCAACGAGTACAGAAATTTTGATACAGAGCCTTTAATCTTTGCCATCGATTAGTTATCGATATAACTGGCTCAGTGATCTCAGGATCAACAGGAGATAGAATAGGGCAACCTATAAGAAAATGCCCAGGAGTTAGTGCTAAAACATCTAAAGCATTTTCTGACATTGGTGAAATAGGACGAGAGTTTAGGCACGCTGCAATTCTAGTTAGAAGAGTGGAAAATTCTTCGAATGTGAATTTGACTGATCCTGCCATTTTGCGGAAATGAATTTTGAAACTCTTTACGCCAGCCTCCCATAAACCACCCATGTGTGGTGCGCCTGGCGGAATAAAATGGCATGATAGACCTTGATAACTGAAAGTGGATGTAATAGTGGAATGAGAACTTTTGAGGAATTCTCGCGTTAGAATTTTCGATGCTCCAACAAAAGTTGTACCATTATCGGAGTACATATGAAGTGGACAGCCACGCCTGGAAACAAATCGGTTGAAGGCTGCCAGAAATGTTTGAGCGGAGAGATCTGAAGTCGCTTCGAGATGTATTGCTTTGGTTGCAAAGCAAACAAAAACACATACATATCCTGTTGTAATTAAACAGGCTCTACCTGTGTAACTTTTTATTTCAAACGGTCCTGCGAAATCTAGACCTGTATGCGTGAAAGGACGAGTGATAGTAGTTCGTTCTGGAGGGAGAGCACCCATTATCTGAACATTTTTCTTATGAATAACGCACGTTTTGCAGTTATGTATTGTCGACTTAATAAGATTTTTGACTTTTGGAATCCAGAATAACGATCGGATTAGACGTAAAACTAATTGATTACCACCATGCAAAGAAATTGCATGTGTAAATTGCACTAAAAGACGGCTAAGCTTGCAATTATATGGTAAGATGATAGAATGACGTTCATCATACGACATGGTGGGTGAGGACACAAGTCTTCCACAGACTCTTAGAATACCAATTTCATCAAGGTATGGATTTAGGTTAAGAAGGCTACTAGATGAGGGAATTAGCTGCTTATTAGCTAAATTGTGATATTCTTCTGGATTGTGTACCTTTTGACATATGATAATTAACCTATTTCTTACATTTCGGATCTCAGAACTTGAAATCGATGAGCATTCTCTGGAATAATTTTTTCGATGTTTTGGGTGTGTACTATAGAAAAATCGAAAAATGTATGCAATGACACGCATTGCTTTTGGAAAGGAGGAAAACCGCTCTAGTATATCTACATAGTCATGAAAATAGACAAAGAACGATTTCGTTTGAGAAGCTTTCTTTTCAAGAGTTGTATTGAGCTCGCATTTCTTTATTGTACTTGGCCATTTAGATGGTTTTGACTTAAGCCATTGTGGACCGTGCCACCACAAATCATTATTTGCTAAATCTTGTGGCAAGACGCCTCAGCTGGCTAAATATGCTGGATTTGTTTCAGAGTTTACGTGAAACCAGTTGTATTGGCCAACGCTTTGAACTATTTTGGACACTCTATTTGCTACGAATGTTGTCCAATGACACGGTTGTTTTGCAAGCCATGCCAGGACGATAGTTGAGTCGGTCCAGAAAAACACTTTTGGTTTGTGGACATTGAATTGAGGAATTAAAGTGTCAACCATTTCAGCAAGTAAGACTGCGCCGCATAACTCAAGTCTGGGTAAAGAGATGGTTTTTACTGGCGCAACTCTGGTCTTAGCAGCTAGCAAATGAGTTGTTATGGAAATAGAATTTTTGACACGAATATAAATAGTAGCAGCATATGCTTTTTCTGATGCATCACAGAATGCATGGAACTGAATATCGTGCTCAGGTGAGTAATCAGTCCAGCGTGGAATTTTAATGTTTTCTATTTGAGGATAATGATATAGGAATGACTGCCATGTTTGTAGACACTCGACTGGAATATTATCGTCCCAGTCAATGTTCTCTAGCCAGATTATTTGCATAAGGATTTTAGTTAGAATTATACAGGGCGCTCACCAGCCGGCTGGGTCAAAAAGTTTTGAAATATTTGAGAGGATTTCTCTCTTAGTATAAGTGGGCTTCTGCTGCAATGGACTAGCAGAGAAATAAAAATAATTCGAACGCGCATTCCACCGCACCCCTAGGGTTTTTGCACTGCTACTATCTTCGAATTGAAGGAAATCTTTATTGTGCAAATGTGATTTGGGAAGGTCGAATAAAAGGCTTTCTTAAGGAAAAACCTGCTAAATCTATTGCGGCAATAAGCTCATTTCTTGCTTGAATTGCTGTTGAGATGTCGTGAGCTCCCGCTAAAGTATCATCCACATACATGGAATGACGAAGGATGTTGCTAGCTAATGGATAGGATTTCTCGACATCATCAGCTAGTTGTAGCAGGGTTCGAATTGCCAGATATGGAGCACAGTTGACCCCGAAGGTAACTGTATTCAAATCGAAGTCTTGAATTTCATCTAAAGCAGAAGATCGAAATAGAATGCGTTGAAATGGTGTGTGGTTTGGATCCACTAGAATTTGGCGATACATTTGCTTAATATCGCTATTGAAAACATATTTATATAAGCGCCATTTCAACAGCAAAACTGTTAAATCGGATTGTAACACAGGTCCTGTGTAGAGAACGTCATTAAGACTTGTACCATTTGAAGATGGGCTAGATGCATTAAACACAACCCTGACTTTTGTTGTTGTGCTTTCAGGCTTTATGACCGCGTGATGTGGCATATAATAGTGGCTTGGAAAATATGTAGACTTTTGAGGAGATACAACTTTCATATGCCCTAATTGATTATATTCGTTCAAGACATTGTCGCATTCGATCTTGAGATCGGAGTTTTTTCTTAAAAGCGTCTCATTTCTTAAGAATTGTGCATGGGCAATAGAACGAGAAGGCCCAAGTTTTAACGTTTTTGGAAAGTCTTCTTTGAATGGAAGCGTAACTATATATCTGCCTTCGTTATTGCGAATCGTAGTATTTGCGTAATTTTCTTCGCAAAATCTGTCGCTTTCAGTCATAAAATGTTTTTGTGGAAGATCCTCCACCTCCCAAAAACGTGAGATCTGTTGATCTAAAGGAATCTTGTTGAAATATGACACGCATGTAGAAAACGAAGCAACAGAATGAGAAATAGGACCTGTCAGTATCCACCCAAAAACTGTCTCTTGAGCGACCAGAGAACCGCAAATATTGCGTTTCACACCATCTAGAAGAATGGATGGAAAAAGGTCGCCACCAATTAAAATATCTACCTAGGAGCTTTTGTGGAACTTTTCGTCCGCATATTGCAGATTTGGAAGGCTTGATAATATTGATGGATCTACAGAACAAGTTGGAAGATTTCCTGTAAGTTGTGATACTACGAGAGCACTCGTATCAATGCTAATGCGAGAATCAAATGTGGAACTTAATATAAAAGAACATTCTTGTTGAATTTTCGCTGAAATTGCGTTATTTAGTCCAGAAATCTGAGCAGATATAGGACGAGATGGTAGCTTTAGTATTTTGAAAAGTCTTTCTGAGATGAAAGTTCCTTCTGAACCTGAGTCAATCAAGGCCCGCGCGAAATAAGTTACGCCAAGATGGCATATTTTGACAATTGCGGTACCTAGGAGCACCCCTTTGCAATTTGAAGCAAAGCAAGAATTAATGTTTCGTGATGAGGAAGATGCTTCAGTGGACTGTATTTGGAAAGAATGAGTGTTTTGCTCTCTAGGTTTAAAGTTTGAAGGCGTAGTAGGTTCAAAAGTTGGATAATTTTTATGTAAAAGTGTATTATGACGCCTGTTACATGTGAAACAATTATGATGACTTTTGCAATCCTTAGTTAAATGAGATTTTGAGAAACAGTTTATGCAAAGATGGTATTTTTTAACCAAAGCAATTCTTTCATTAATGTTCATTTGGAGAAAACGAGGGCATAATCGAATAGTATGCTGTTCATTAGGGCATAATTTGCATGTAGGGGTGTAAGCATTAGCTTGATAAGAATTAACCTTTTTCAAGTTCCGATTGCTTGAATTAGAAAGCGGTCTATGCCTATTATTTTTTGAATCAGAAGATCCTTTCAAATCCGAAACAGTTTCAAGTGTTTGATAACGACTGGTAAGAAATGAGTCTAGCTCAGACCATTTTGGAATATCGGTCTTATTTTTTAAAGATTGTTCCCAAAGAGCTAGAGTCCCATCGGGCAATCTAGTGGAACAGAGGAAAACAGATATTGAATCCCAGTTTTCAATATTAACATTGTACAGTTGGAGAGTAGAAATGCATCCATTAACTTCACGTTGAAGATTTTTGATAGCATTTCCCGATTCAGTGGAAATGGATGGTAAATTGAAAAGAATTCGAAGTTGGCCATTTACTAAGATTCGCTTATTTTCAAATCGATCTTGTAAATTTTTCCACGCCAATGAAAAGCCATCGTTGGTCAATGGACTCTTCTTAACTATGACACGAGCCTCGCCTCGTGTTTTCGAGTTAAGATGAAATAATTTTTCTACCGGACTTAATCTTGAATTGTTCACGTATATAGCCGTGAACATGTCCCGAAAAGACGGCCACGAAAGGTAATCACCGTTAAAAACCTCGGTGTCACATGGTGGAAGATGGAAATGGTAATTTCAATTTGAAATAGCGTCAGTTCGTGGAATAGACACAGCGGAGACCTGTGCAGATTGAAAAGCTTTATTCAGCTTTTCGATGCTATCTCCGATTTGTGACGCGCATCGGACGTATATTTGATAAGAGGTGCGATATCGAGCTTTCATTGATTCTCTATGTCTGAATCCGTGTCTTCATCTTGTGCAGCAGCTAATTCACTCAGGCAAGTCTCATAAACAGTTTTAATCCGATTCCAGATCGACTTCATTTCCTCCCTGTGAACGTCCAGTGAGTGAGTTGAGTTTGCTGGTTTCACTAAAGTCAGCCTCAAATTATTAATTATTCCTTTATAATTATGGAATAATTATGGTTAATTATTCCTTGCATTGCGGGATTTCTTGGAAAATATCTTTGCTTGATAGGCTCATCCCTCCTGATGGTCTTGTGTGCCGTAATGTTAGATATTCCTGTGAGGTCTTCAAATTTTTTTAGTTCTGCGCTCATAAACTTGTTTATTATCTCTTCTTGGTTTGGATTGTCCATTCCTGGTTATAATCCATCTTCTCGTACAACTGTACAGCACGCTGTTCTAGGTTCTATCGTCTGATTCCTGGGTTCTTGAAGAGTGACCGTATAGTCCCCACATTGTATTTTTGCTTCCATTTTTATTAGGAAGTCCAAGCCTAATCTGAGGTCGTCGATTACTTCCGGTAGTATGATTAACTCTGTTTCGCTATGTCTTTCTCCGAGTCTGATGTTGATTTTCAGCTGTTGAGTGACTTCCTTCGTAATACCATCAGCCATGCGTATGCGTGTGAGTATGCGTTCGATTTTTCCTGCTTCTTGGACGTGATCCGCCAGTGACCTGCTGATAAAACTTCGTGTTGCTCCGGTTTCGATTGTTCCCTCTACCATATGGTTACCTAATGTAACTGATGCGGCAACATAATTTCCTTTTTGTCTTAAGGCGTTTAGTGACGAGATTGATTGACCTGGGTATCCGCTTGTACTCGCCGTGGACGGTACCCCGGGTAGTTTCTCGATTGTCTTCTGCAGCAGTTGATAGTACGAGTGCCCCTTTTTCCGCACTCCCAGCAAAAGTTAAGCGTCCTGAATTCACACCTGAAGTGACCATCTTGTCCACAACGTCGGCATGCTGTTCCCGGGTTAATGGGGTGCTCTGTTACCTGTGTCATCACACGGTGATTTTCTTCTCGACTTCGTGGGGGTGTTTTTCTCGGGTTAATGGGGTGCTCTGTTACCTGTGTAATCATGCGGTGATTTTCTTCTCGACTTCGTGGAGGTGCTGTTCTGGCCGGCAATGGATACGTTCGTAGGCTCTCAAAGTCGTCTGCGAGGCTGATCAGTTCTTCGAGTGTTGCAAAGTCCTTCTTTTTTATGTAGAGCTGATACTCCTGGAGACTGTTGCGGTAAATGCGCTCTAGTTTTTCTAAATTTTTTCCTTGACCGTTGGTGTCGTTGTCGAATATCATCTTCTAGGCGTTCAAAGTATTTGGCCGGCAAGAAGAATTGCAAGAAGTCTTTCTTATATTTGACCCATTCCTGCCACTGTTGGTTATTGTTTCGCAACCATTTCAGTGCATTGTCTTTCAAAAGTTCAGGCATTTTTCGCGGTAAGAGGTTCTTGTTCAAGCCATATGCTTCGGCCAGTTCTTCCACTCGTTCTATGAAAGCCAATGGTTCTTTGCTGCCATCAAATTTGATGGACCATTTCCTGACTTTGTCTATGACCGCGACATACGATGTGATTGTGTGGATCGTCTCTGCACAACGGGAATTAATAAAATATTTATTAAACTCAGTGAGTTTAATAAATATATGGAAAAGAAAATAAAAAATTGAATGAAATGATTAAAAACACTTAAGGTTAATTTTTTCTTCGGATAATTTATTATACCAATATAAGTTAATAGAGGAAGACCTTACCACGTTGCGAGCTTGGAACAAAGAGAAGGCACAAAAACTTGCTTTGACAGTAGGAAGCTGACAAAACGTACATGGGTTTTGTACTAAAAACAATGTTCGAACGTGATAAGCGCCATCTCCAGGCTTAGTTACAATGATTAGAAGTTTAGGTAGCTATTATATAAATTTTTGGTGTAAACATTGTCGAAGATGATATTCGACAACGACACCAACGGTCAAGGAAAAAATTTAGAAAAACTAGAGCGCATTTACCGCAACAGTCTCCAGGAGTATCAGCTCTACATAAAAAAGAAGGACTTTGCAACACTCGAAGAACTGATCAGCCTCGCAGACGACTTTGAGAGCCTACGAACGTATCCATTGCCGGCCAGAACAGCACCTCCACGAAGTCGAGAAGAAAATCACCGCATGATTAAAATTACAAATAATTTACTTAATTTTTTCATTAAAAGATAGTACAATTTTTTAAGTAGGTGAATACATAATGAAGGTACAAAACAAGTCAATTAAGTTTCGTTAATGAGGTATAAATGAAAATTTATTACAGAAAGTGAATAGTAAGAAAAAATTTTTCAGATTGTTATATTTAGGCAAATGTTTCAAATCAATAAGGTTCAGAATATAAAATAAAGATAAAAAGTGTAAATGAAAAATAAATTAATATATAGTAGTATACAATAGTACATAATATTTATATATAAAGCATAAAGAGCGATGCATAAATTTCATTTCGGTAGTAGTGCAATGATTAATTTTGTTTTTGTTATATTCTTTTTTTTTTTTTTTATTAAGAATTAAACTGTAAATGACCCGGATAATATCCATCCGAATACTGTATTCTGCGCAACAGGAAGGCCATTAGTACTTGGTATCAATCCTTGTTGGATTATCTTAGGATAAAGATCAGCACCAAGGACAACAGATATCGGATCGGTTTTATAAAATATAGTGTCAGCTAATATTAAGTTGGAAAATTTTTGTGCTACGGATTCATCGATCGGATTTGACGGAGTTCGAATAGAGATTCTGTGATCTACTCGAAGCATAGATTGTACCCGCAGCTTGCGATCGAATCGAGCATGAATGGTAATTGGACATACCGACTCGTCACCAAGCGTCATAGTGGTTAGATTTAGTTGATCCACCAATTTTCTAGCGATTCGACTAGTTGCTGAACACGGATCAAGCAGGGATCTTGCGTCGTGCACGCTGCCATTCAATTCCAACTTTATGATCGCAGTTGGAAGCAAAGTAATAGAACTCTGAGATAGGATGGATGACAGCGACAAGTTGTTTACGATCGTCGACGAATGCGATGAATTCCTTGGAGCAGGAGTACTTTTTTCTTGACCACTGGATGGGTCTTTACGCAAACGCTGATGCATGTGAAGCAAAGTATGATGATCCTCCTGGCAATATCAACAGCTGTGGGAACTTAAGCAGGATCCATGTGAATGCTCATGTGCCAAGCAATTGGAGCAATAATTATGCAGTACCACAGCACGCATTCGTTTTTCAGTGTTCATGGAAAGAAACTTCTCGCAGAGTCGTAGAGGATGAGGCTGTCTGAACAGTCTGCACTGGAATACTTTGGAACAGTAAACGCGTCTCTGAGTTCTATTGCTGTTTTTGTACAATATTTTCTTGTTGAACTTAACAACGATGGCTTTTGAACTTGGCATTTTTAACTGCAATATAATAAGGATAAAGAAAGAGATAGAAAATATAAAAATAATGCATTATTGTGTCGGTAGAACAACAAGTTTGGTAACAGGGCGAGTAATACAACCACGTTGAGTAATAATATCGGCTACGCGAACCCTATTATCATTTCCTAAATAGACCTTGGATACTCTTCCCAGACGCCATTCAGTTGGAGGAAGAGTTTCGCCCTTGACAACAACGATTGCATTTTCTAATATATTCTCTTGTCACTTTTTCCACTTGTTACGCTTGTGTAATTCTTTTAAGTACTCGTTTTTCCAACGAGTACAGAAATTTTGATACAGAGCCTTTAATCTTTGCCATCGATTAGTTATCGATATAACTGGCTCAGTGATCTCAGGATCAACAGGAGATAGAATAGGGCAACCTATAAGAAAATGCCCAGGAGTTAGTGCTAAAACATCTAAAGCATTTTCTGACATTGGTGAAATAGGACGAGAGTTTAGGCACGCTGCAATTCTAGTTAGAAGAGTGGAAAATTCTTCGAATGTGAATTTGACTGATCCTGCCATTTTGCGGAAATGAATTTTGAAACTCTTTACGCCAGCCTCCCATAAACCACCCATGTGTGGTGCGCCTGGCGGAATAAAATGGCATGATAGACCTTGATAACTGAAAGTGGATGTAATAGTGGAATGAGAACTTTTGAGGAATTCTCGCGTTAGAATTTTCGATGCTCCAACAAAAGTTGTACCATTATCGGAGTACATATGAAGTGGACAGCCACGCCTGGAAACAAATCGGTTGAAGGCTGCCAGAAATGTTTGAGCGGAGAGATCTGAAGTCGCTTCGAGATGTATTGCTTTGGTTGCAAAGCAAACAAAAACACATACATATCCTGTTGTAATTAAACAGGCTCTACCTGTGTAACTTTTTATTTCAAACGGTCCTGCGAAATCTAGACCTGTATGCGTGAAAGGACGAGTGATAGTAGTTCGTTCTGGAGGGAGAGCACCCATTATCTGAACATTTTTCTTATGAATAACGCACGTTTTGCAGTTATGTATTGTCGACTTAATAAGATTTTTGACTTTTGGAATCCAGAATAACGATCGGATTAGACGTAAAACTAATTGATTACCACCATGCAAAGAAATTGCATGTGTAAATTGCACTAAAAGACGGCTAAGCTTGCAATTATATGGTAAGATGATAGAATGACGTTCATCATACGACATGGTGGGTGAGGACACAAGTCTTCCACAGACTCTTAGAATACCAATTTCATCAAGGTATGGATTTAGGTTAAGAAGGCTACTAGATGAGGGAATTAGCTGCTTATTAGCTAAATTGTGATATTCTTCTGGATTGTGTACCTTTTGACATATGATAATTAACCTATTTCTTACATTTCGGATCTCAGAACTTGAAATCGATGAGCATTCTCTGGAATAATTTTTTCGATGTTTTGGGTGTGTACTATAGAAAAATCGAAAAATGTATGCAATGACACGCATTGCTTTTGGAAAGGAGGAAAACCGCTCTAGTATATCTACATAGTCATGAAAATAGACAAAGAACGATTTCGTTTGAGAAGCTTTCTTTTCAAGAGTTGTATTGAGCTCGCATTTCTTTATTGTACTTGGCCATTTAGATGGTTTTGACTTAAGCCATTGTGGACCGTGCCACCACAAATCATTATTTGCTAAATCTTGTGGCAAGACGCCTCAGCTGGCTAAATATGCTGGATTTGTTTCAGAGTTTACGTGAAACCAGTTGTATTGGCCAACGCTTTGAACTATTTTGGACACTCTATTTGCTACGAATGTTGTCCAATGACACGGTTGTTTTGCAAGCCATGCCAGGACGATAGTTGAGTCGGTCCAGAAAAACACTTTTGGTTTGTGGACATTGAATTGAGGAATTAAAGTGTCAACCATTTCAGCAAGTAAGACTGCGCCGCATAACTCAAGTCTGGGTAAAGAGATGGTTTTTACTGGCGCAACTCTGGTCTTAGCAGCTAGCAAATGAGTTGTTATGGAAATAGAATTTTTGACACGAATATAAATAGTAGCAGCATATGCTTTTTCTGATGCATCACAGAATGCATGGAACTGAATATCGTGCTCAGGTGAGTAATCAGTCCAGCGTGGAATTTTAATGTTTTCTATTTGAGGATAATGATATAGGAATGACTGCCATGTTTGTAGACACTCGACTGGAATATTATCGTCCCAGTCAATGTTCTCTAGCCAGATTATTTGCATAAGGATTTTAGTTAGAATTATACAGGGCGCTCACCAGCCGGCTGGGTCAAAAAGTTTTGAAATATTTGAGAGGATTTCTCTCTTAGTATAAGTGGGCTTCTGCTGCAATGGACTAGCAGAGAAATAAAAATAATTCGAACGCGCATTCCACCGCACCCCTAGGGTTTTTGCACTGCTACTATCTTCGAATTGAAGGAAATCTTTATTGTGCAAATGTGATTTGGGAAGGTCGAATAAAAGGCTTTCTTAAGGAAAAACCTGCTAAATCTATTGCGGCAATAAGCTCATTTCTTGCTTGAATTGCTGTTGAGATGTCGTGAGCTCCCGCTAAAGTATCATCCACATACATGGAATGACGAAGGATGTTGCTAGCTAATGGATAGGATTTCTCGACATCATCAGCTAGTTGTAGCAGGGTTCGAATTGCCAGATATGGAGCACAGTTGACCCCGAAGGTAACTGTATTCAAATCGAAGTCTTGAATTTCATCTAAAGCAGAAGATCGAAATAGAATGCGTTGAAATGGTGTGTGGTTTGGATCCACTAGAATTTGGCGATACATTTGCTTAATATCGCTATTGAAAACATATTTATATAAGCGCCATTTCAACAGCAAAACTGTTAAATCGGATTGTAACACAGGTCCTGTGTAGAGAACGTCATTAAGACTTGTACCATTTGAAGATGGGCTAGATGCATTAAACACAACCCTGACTTTTGTTGTTGTGCTTTCAGGCTTTATGACCGCGTGATGTGGCATATAATAGTGGCTTGGAAAATATGTAGACTTTTGAGGAGATACAACTTTCATATGCCCTAATTGATTATATTCGTTCAAGACATTGTCGCATTCGATCTTGAGATCGGAGTTTTTTCTTAAAAGCGTCTCATTTCTTAAGAATTGTGCATGGGCAATAGAACGAGAAGGCCCAAGTTTTAACGTTTTTGGAAAGTCTTCTTTGAATGGAAGCGTAACTATATATCTGCCTTCGTTATTGCGAATCGTAGTATTTGCGTAATTTTCTTCGCAAAATCTGTCGCTTTCAGTCATAAAATGTTTTTGTGGAAGATCCTCCACCTCCCAAAAACGTGAGATCTGTTGATCTAAAGGAATCTTGTTGAAATATGACACGCATGTAGAAAACGAAGCAACAGAATGAGAAATAGGACCTGTCAGTATCCACCCAAAAACTGTCTCTTGAGCGACCAGAGAACCGCAAATATTGCGTTTCACACCATCTAGAAGAATGGATGGAAAAAGGTCGCCACCAATTAAAATATCTACCTAGGAGCTTTTGTGGAACTTTTCGTCCGCATATTGCAGATTTGGAAGGCTTGATAATATTGATGGATCTACAGAACAAGTTGGAAGATTTCCTGTAAGTTGTGATACTACGAGAGCACTCGTATCAATGCTAATGCGAGAATCAAATGTGGAACTTAATATAAAAGAACATTCTTGTTGAATTTTCGCTGAAATTGCGTTATTTAGTCCAGAAATCTGAGCAGATATAGGACGAGATGGTAGCTTTAGTATTTTGAAAAGTCTTTCTGAGATGAAAGTTCCTTCTGAACCTGAGTCAATCAAGGCCCGCGCGAAATAAGTTACGCCAAGATGGCATATTTTGACAATTGCGGTACCTAGGAGCACCCCTTTGCAATTTGAAGCAAAGCAAGAATTAATGTTTCGTGATGAGGAAGATGCTTCAGTGGACTGTATTTGGAAAGAATGAGTGTTTTGCTCTCTAGGTTTAAAGTTTGAAGGCGTAGTAGGTTCAAAAGTTGGATAATTTTTATGTAAAAGTGTATTATGACGCCTGTTACATGTGAAACAATTATGATGACTTTTGCAATCCTTAGTTAAATGAGATTTTGAGAAACAGTTTATGCAAAGATGGTATTTTTTAACCAAAGCAATTCTTTCATTAATGTTCATTTGGAGAAAACGAGGGCATAATCGAATAGTATGCTGTTCATTAGGGCATAATTTGCATGTAGGGGTGTAAGCATTAGCTTGATAAGAATTAACCTTTTTCAAGTTCCGATTGCTTGAATTAGAAAGCGGTCTATGCCTATTATTTTTTGAATCAGAAGATCCTTTCAAATCCGAAACAGTTTCAAGTGTTTGATAACGACTGGTAAGAAATGAGTCTAGCTCAGACCATTTTGGAATATCGGTCTTATTTTTTAAAGATTGTTCCCAAAGAGCTAGAGTCCCATCGGGCAATCTAGTGGAACAGAGGAAAACAGATATTGAATCCCAGTTTTCAATATTAACATTGTACAGTTGGAGAGTAGAAATGCATCCATTAACTTCACGTTGAAGATTTTTGATAGCATTTCCCGATTCAGTGGAAATGGATGGTAAATTGAAAAGAATTCGAAGTTGGCCATTTACTAAGATTCGCTTATTTTCAAATCGATCTTGTAAATTTTTCCACGCCAATGAAAAGCCATCGTTGGTCAATGGACTCTTCTTAACTATGACACGAGCCTCGCCTCGTGTTTTCGAGTTAAGATGAAATAATTTTTCTACCGGACTTAATCTTGAATTGTTCACGTATATAGCCGTGAACATGTCCCGAAAAGACGGCCACGAAAGGTAATCACCGTTAAAAACCTCGGTGTCACATGGTGGAAGATGGAAATGGTAATTTCAATTTGAAATAGCGTCAGTTCGTGGAATAGACACAGCGGAGACCTGTGCAGATTGAAAAGCTTTATTCAGCTTTTCGATGCTATCTCCGATTTGTGACGCGCATCGGACGTATATTTGATAAGAGGTGCGATATCGAGCTTTCATTGATTCTCTATGTCTGAATCCGTGTCTTCATCTTGTGCAGCAGCTAATTCACTCAGGCAAGTCTCATAAACAGTTTTAATCCGATTCCAGATCGACTTCATTTCCTCCCTGTGAACGTCCAGTGAGTGAGTTGAGTTTGCTGGTTTCACTAAAGTCAGCCTCAAATTATTAATTATTCCTTTATAATTATGGAATAATTATGGTTAATTATTCCTTGCATTGCGGGATTTCTTGGAAAATATCTTTGCTTGATAGGCTCATCCCTCCTGATGGTCTTGTATGCCGTAATGTTAGATATTCCTGTGAGGTCTTCAAATTTTTTTAGTTCTGCGCTCATAAACTTGTTTATTATCTCTTCTTGGTTTGGATTGTCCATTCCTGGTTATAATCCATCTTCTCGTACAACTGTACAGCACGCTGTTCTAGGTTCTATCGTCTGATTCCTGGGTTCTTGAAGAGTGACCGTATAGTCCCCACATTGTATTTTTGCTTCCATTTTTATTAGGAAGTCCAAGCCTAATCTGAGGTCGTCGATTACTTCCGGTAGTATGATTAACTCTGTTTCGCTATGTCTTTCTCCGAGTCTGATGTTGATTTTCAGCTGTTGAGTGACTTCCTTCGTAATACCATCAGCCATGCGTATGCGTGTGAGTATGCGTTCGATTTTTCCTGCTTCTTGGACGTGATCCGCCAGTGACCTGCTGATAAAACTTCGTGTTGCTCCGGTTTCGATTGTTCCCTCTACCATATGGTTACCTAATGTAACTGATGCGGCAACATAATTTCCTTTTTGTCTTAAGGCGTTTAGTGACGAGATTGATTGACCTGGGTATCCGCTTGTACTCGCCGTGGACGGTACCCCGGGTAGTTTCTCGATTGTCTTCTGCAGCAGTTGATAGTACGAGTGCCCCTTTTTCCGCACTCCCAGCAAAAGTTAAGCGTCCTGAATTCACACCTGAAGTGACCATCTTGTCCACAACGTCGGCATGCTGTTCCCGGGTTAATGGGGTGCTCTGTTACCTGTGTCATCACACGGTGATTTTCTTCTCGACTTCGTGGGGGTGTTTTTCTCGGGTTAATGGGGTGCTCTGTTACCTGTGTAATCATGCGGTGATTTTCTTCTCGACTTCGTGGAGGTGCTGTTCTGGCCGGCAATGGATACGTTCGTAGGCTCTCAAAGTCGTCTGCGAGGCTGATCAGTTCTTCGAGTGTTGCAAAGTCCTTCTTTTTTATGTAGAGCTGATACTCCTGGAGACTGTTGCGGTAAATGCGCTCTAGTTTTTCTAAATTTTTTCCTTGACCGTTGGTGTCGTTGTCGAATATCATCTTCTAGGCGTTCAAAGTATTTGGCCGGCAAGAAGAATTGCAAGAAGTCTTTCTTATATTTGACCCATTCCTGCCACTGTTGGTTATTGTTTCGCAACCATTTCAGTGCATTGTCTTTCAAAAGTTCAGGCATTTTTCGCGGTAAGAGGTTCTTGTTCAAGCCATATGCTTCGGCCAGTTCTTCCACTCGTTCTATGAAAGCCAATGGTTCTTTGCTGCCATCAAATTTGATGGACCATTTCCTGACTTTGTCTATGACCGCGACATACGATGTGATTGTGTGGATCGTCTCTGCACAACGGAAATTAATAAAATATTTATTAAACTCAGTGAGTTTAATAAATATATGGAAAAGAAAATAAAAAATTGAATGAAATGATTAAAAACACTTAAGGTTAATTTTTTCTTCGGATAATTTATTATACCAATATAAGTTAATAGAGGAAGACCTTACCACGTTGCGAGCTTGGAACAAAGAGAAGGCACAAAAACTTGCTTTGACAGTAGGAAGCTGACAAAACGTACATGGGTTTTGTACTAAAAACAATGTTCGAACGTGATAAGCGCCATCTCCAGGCTTAGTTACAATGATTAGAAGTTTAGGTAGCTATTATATAAATTTTTGGTGTAAACATTGTCGAAGATGATATTCGACAACGACACCAACGGTCAAGGAAAAAATTTAGAAAAACTAGAGCGCATTTACCGCAACAGTCTCCAGGAGTATCAGCTCTACATAAAAAAGAAGGACTTTGCAACACTCGAAGAACTGATCAGCCTCGCAGACGACTTTGAGAGCCTACGAACGTATCCATTGCCGGCCAGAACAGCACCTCCACGAAGTCGAGAAGAAAATCACCGCATGATTAAAATTACAAATAATTTACTTAATTTTTTCATTAAAAGATAGTACAATTTTTTAAGTAGGTGAATACATAATGAAGGTACAAAACAAGTCAATTAAGTTTCGTTAATGAGGTATAAATGAAAATTTATTACAGAAAGTGAATAGTAAGAAAAAATTTTTCAGATTGTTATATTTAGGCAAATGTTTCAAATCAATAAGGTTCAGAATATAAAATAAAGATAAAAAGTGTAAATGAAAAATAAATTAATATATAGTAGTATACAATAGTACATAATATTTATATATAAAGCATAAAGAGCGATGCATAAATTTCATTTCGGTAGTAGTGCAATGATTAATTTTGTTTTTGTTATATTCTTTTTTTTTTTTTTTATTAAGAATTAAACTGTAAATGACCCGGATAATATCCATCCGAATACTGTATTCTGCGCAACAGGAAGGCCATTAGTACTTGGTATCAATCCTTGTTGGATTATCTTAGGATAAAGATCAGCACCAAGGACAACAGATATCGGATCGGTTTTATAAAATATAGTGTCAGCTAATATTAAGTTGGAAAATTTTTGTGCTACGGATTCATCGATCGGATTTGACGGAGTTCGAATAGAGATTCTGTGATCTACTCGAAGCATAGATTGTACCCGCAGCTTGCGATCGAATCGAGCATGAATGGTAATTGGACATACCGACTCGTCACCAAGCGTCATAGTGGTTAGATTTAGTTGATCCACCAATTTTCTAGCGATTCGACTAGTTGCTGAACACGGATCAAGCAGGGATCTTGCGTCGTGCACGCTGCCATTCAATTCCAACTTTATGATCGCAGTTGGAAGCAAAGTAATAGAACTCTGAGATAGGATGGATGACAGCGACAAGTTGTTTACGATCGTCGACGAATGCGATGAATTCCTTGGAGCAGGAGTACTTTTTTCTTGACCACTGGATGGGTCTTTACGCAAACGCTGATGCATGTGAAGCAAAGTATGATGATCCTCCTGGCAATATCAACAGCTGTGGGAACTTAAGCAGGATCCATGTGAATGCTCATGTGCCAAGCAATTCGAGCAATAATTATGCAGTACCACAGCACGCATTCGTTTTTCAGTGTTCATGGAAAGAAACTTCTCGCAGAGTCGTAGAGGATGAGGCTGTCTGAACAGTCTGCACTGGAATACTTTGGAACAGTAAACGCGTCTCTGAGTTCTATTGCTGTTTTTGTACAATATTTTCTTGTTGAACTTAACAACGATGGCTTTTGAACTTGGCATTTTTAACTGCAATATAATAAGGATAAAGAAAGAGATAGAAAATATAAAAATAATGCATTATTGTGTCGGTAGAACAACAAGTTTGGTAACAGGGCGAGTAATACAACCACGTTGAGTAATAATATCGGCTACGCGAACCCTATTATCATTCCTAAATAGACCTTGGATACTCTTCCCAGACGCCATTCAGTTGGAGGAAGAGTTTCGCCCTTGACAACAACGATTGCATTTTCTAATATATTCTCTTGTCACTTTTTCCACTTGTTACGCTTGTGTAATTCTTTTAAGTACTCGTTTTTCCAACGAGTACAGAAATTTTGATACAGAGCCTTTAATCTTTGCCATCGATTAGTTATCGATATAACTGGCTCAGTGATCTCAGGATCAACAGGAGATAGAATAGGGCAACCTATAAGAAAATGCCCAGGAGTTAGTGCTAAAACATCTAAAGCATTTTCTGACATTGGTGAAATAGGACGAGAGTTTAGGCACGCTGCAATTCTAGTTAGAAGAGTGGAAAATTCTTCGAATGTGAATTTGACTGATCCTGCCATTTTGCGGAAATGAATTTTGAAACTCTTTACGCCAGCCTCCCATAAACCACCCATGTGTGGTGCGCCTGGCGGAATAAAATGGCATGATAGACCTTGATAACTGAAAGTGGATGTAATAGTGGAATGAGAACTTTTGAGGAATTCTCGCGTTAGAATTTTCGATGCTCCAACAAAAGTTGTACCATTATCGGAGTACATATGAAGTGGACAGCCACGCCTGGAAACAAATCGGTTGAAGGCTGCCAGAAATGTTTGAGCGGAGAGATCTGAAGTCGCTTCGAGATGTATTGCTTTGGTTGCAAAGCAAACAAAAACACATACATATCCTGTTGTAATTAAACAGGCTCTACCTGTGTAACTTTTTATTTCAAACGGTCCTGCGAAATCTAGACCTGTATGCGTGAAAGGACGAGTGATAGTAGTTCGTTCTGGAGGGAGAGCACCCATTATCTGAACATTTTTCTTATGAATAACGCACGTTTTGCAGTTATGTATTGTCGACTTAATAAGATTTTTGACTTTTGGAATCCAGAATAACGATCGGATTAGACGTAAAACTAATTGATTACCACTATGCAAAGAAATTGCATGTGTAAATTGCACTAAAAGACGGCTAAGCTTGCAATTATATGGTAAGATGATAGAATGACGTTCATCATACGACATGGTGGGTGAGGACACAAGTCTTCCACAGACTCTTAGAATACCAATTTCATCAAGGTATGGATTTAGGTTAAGAAGGCTACTAGATGAGGGAATTAGCTGCTTATTAGCTAAATTGTGATATTCTTCTGGATTGTGTACCTTTTGACATATGATAATTAACCTATTTCTTACATTTCGGATCTCAGAACTTGAAATCGATGAGCATTCTCTGGAATAATTTTTTCGATGTTTTGGGTGTGTACTATAGAAAAATCGAAAAATGTATGCAATGACACGCATTGCTTTTGGAAAGGAGGAAAACCGCTCTAGTATATCTACATAGTCATGAAAATAGACAAAGAACGATTTCGTTTGAGAAGCTTTCTTTTCAAGAGTTGTATTGAGCTCGCATTTCTTTATTGTACTTGGCCATTTAGATGGTTTTGACTTAAGCCATTGTGGACCGTGCCACCACAAATCATTATTTGCTAAATCTTGTGGCAAGACGCCTCAGCTGGCTAAATATGCTGGATTTGTTTCAGAGTTTACGTGAAACCAGTTGTATTGGCCAACGCTTTGAACTATTTTGGACACTCTATTTGCTACGAATGTTGTCCAATGACACGGTTGTTTTGCAAGCCATGCCAGGACGATAGTTGAGTCGGTCCAGAAAAACACTTTTGGTTTGTGGACATTGAATTGAGGAATTAAAGTGTCAACCATTTCAGCAAGTAAGACTGCGCCGCATAACTCAAGTCTGGGTAAAGAGATGGTTTTTACTGGCGCAACTCTGGTCTTAGCAGCTAGCAAATGAGTTGTTATGGAAATAGAATTTTTGACACGAATATAAATAGTAGCAGCATATGCTTTTTCTGATGCATCACAGAATGCATGGAACTGAATATCGTGCTCAGGTGAGTAATCAGTCCAGCGTGGAATTTTAATGTTTTCTATTTGAGGATAATGATATAGGAATGACTGCCATGTTTGTAGACACTCGACTGGAATATTATCGTCCCAGTCAATGTTCTCTAGCCAGATTATTTGCATAAGGATTTTAGTTAGAATTATACAGGGCGCTCACCAGCCGGCTGGGTCAAAAAGTTTTGAAATATTTGAGAGGATTTCTCTCTTAGTATAAGTGGGCTTCTGCTGCAATGGACTAGCAGAGAAATAAAAATAATTCGAACGCGCATTCCACCGCACCCCTAGGGTTTTTGCACTGCTACTATCTTCGAATTGAAGGAAATCTTTATTGTGCAAATGTGATTTGGGAAGGTCGAATAAAAGGCTTTCTTAAGGAAAAACCTGCTAAATCTATTGCGGCAATAAGCTCATTTCTTGCTTGAATTGCTGTTGAGATGTCGTGAGCTCCCGCTAAAGTATCATCCACATACATGGAATGACGAAGGATGTTGCTAGCTAATGGATAGGATTTCTCGACATCATCAGCTAGTTGTAGCAGGGTTCGAATTGCCAGATATGGAGCACAGTTGACCCCGAAGGTAACTGTATTCAAATCGAAGTCTTGAATTTCATCTAAAGCAGAAGATCGAAATAGAATGCGTTGAAATGGTGTGTGGTTTGGATCCACTAGAATTTGGCGATACATTTGCTTAATATCGCTATTGAAAACATATTTATATAAGCGCCATTTCAACAGCAAAACTGTTAAATCGGATTGTAACACAGGTCCTGTGTAGAGAACGTCATTAAGACTTGTACCATTTGAAGATGGGCTAGATGCATTAAACACAACCCTGACTTTTGTTGTTGTGCTTTCAGGCTTTATGACCGCGTGATGTGGCATATAATAGTGGCTTGGAAAATATGTAGACTTTTGAGGAGATACAACTTTCATATGCCCTAATTGATTATATTCGTTCAAGACATTGTCGCATTCGATCTTGAGATCGGAGTTTTTTCTTAAAAGCGTCTCATTTCTTAAGAATTGTGCATGGGCAATAGAACGAGAAGGCCCAAGTTTTAACGTTTTTGGAAAGTCTTCTTTGAATGGAAGCGTAACTATATATCTGCCTTCGTTATTGCGAATCGTAGTATTTGCGTAATTTTCTTCGCAAAATCTGTCGCTTTCAGTCATAAAATGTTTTTGTGGAAGATCCTCCACCTCCCAAAAACGTGAGATCTGTTGATCTAAAGGAATCTTGTTGAAATATGACACGCATGTAGAAAACGAAGCAACAGAATGAGAAATAGGACCTGTCAGTATCCACCCAAAAACTGTCTCTTGAGCGACCAGAGAACCGCAAATATTGCGTTTCACACCATCTAGAAGAATGGATGGAAAAAGGTCGCCACCAATTAAAATATCTACCTAGGAGCTTTTGTGGAACTTTTCGTCCGCATATTGCAGATTTGGAAGGCTTGATAATATTGATGGATCTACAGAACAAGTTGGAAGATTTCCTGTAAGTTGTGATACTACGAGAGCACTCGTATCAATGCTAATGCGAGAATCAAATGTGGAACTTAATATAAAAGAACATTCTTGTTGAATTTTCGCTGAAATTGCGTTATTTAGTCCAGAAATCTGAGCAGATATAGGACGAGATGGTAGCTTTAGTATTTTGAAAAGTCTTTCTGAGATGAAAGTTCCTTCTGAACCTGAGTCAATCAAGGCCCGCGCGAAATAAGTTACGCCAAGATGGCATATTTTGACAATTGCGGTACCTAGGAGCACCCCTTTGCAATTTGAAGCAAAGCAAGAATTAATGTTTCGTGATGAGGAAGATGCTTCAGTGGACTGTATTTGGAAAGAATGAGTGTTTTGCTCTCTAGGTTTAAAGTTTGAAGGCGTAGTAGGTTCAAAAGTTGGATAATTTTTATGTAAAAGTGTATTATGACGCCTGTTACATGTGAAACAATTATGATGACTTTTGCAATCCTTAGTTAAATGAGATTTTGAGAAACAGTTTATGCAAAGATGGTATTTTTTAACCAAAGCAATTCTTTCATTAATGTTCATTTGGAGAAAACGAGGGCATAATCGAATAGTATGCTGTTCATTAGGGCATAATTTGCATGTAGGGGTGTAAGCATTAGCTTGATAAGAATTAACCTTTTTCAAGTTCCGATTGCTTGAATTAGAAAGCGGTCTATGCCTATTATTTTTTGAATCAGAAGATCCTTTCAAATCCGAAACAGTTTCAAGTGTTTGATAACGACTGGTAAGAAATGAGTCTAGCTCAGACCATTTTGGAATATCGGTCTTATTTTTTAAAGATTGTTCCCAAAGAGCTAGAGTCCCATCGGGCAATCTAGTGGAACAGAGGAAAACAGATATTGAATCCCAGTTTTCAATATTAACATTGTACAGTTGGAGAGTAGAAATGCATCCATTAACTTCACGTTGAAGATTTTTGATAGCATTTCCCGATTCAGTGGAAATGGATGGTAAATTGAAAAGAATTCGAAGTTGGCCATTTACTAAGATTCGCTTATTTTCAAATCGATCTTGTAAATTTTTCCACGCCAATGAAAAGCCATCGTTGGTCAATGGACTCTTCTTAACTATGACACGAGCCTCGCCTCGTGTTTTCGAGTTAAGATGAAATAATTTTTCTACCGGACTTAATCTTGAATTGTTCACGTATATAGCCGTGAACATGTCCCGAAAAGACGGCCACGAAAGGTAATCACCGTTAAAAACCTCGGTGTCACATGGTGGAAGATGGAAATGGTAATTTCAATTTGAAATAGCGTCAGTTCGTGGAATAGACACAGCGGAGACCTGTGCAGATTGAAAAGCTTTATTCAGCTTTTCGATGCTATCTCCGATTTGTGACGCGCATCGGACGTATATTTGATAAGAGGTGCGATATCGAGCTTTCATTGATTCTCTATGTCTGAATCCGTGTCTTCATCTTGTGCAGCAGCTAATTCACTCAGGCAAGTCTCATAAACAGTTTTAATCCGATTCCAGATCGACTTCATTTCCTCCCTGTGAACGTCCAGTGAGTGAGTTGAGTTTGCTGGTTTCACTAAAGTCAGCCTCAAATTATTAATTATTCCTTTATAATTATGGAATAATTATGGTTAATTATTCCTTGCATTGCGGGATTTCTTGGAAAATATCTTTGCTTGATAGGCTCATCCCTCCTGATGGTCTTGTGTGCCGTAATGTTAGATATTCCTGTGAGGTCTTCAAATTTTTTTAGTTCTGCGCTCATAAACTTGTTTATTATCTCTTCTTGGTTTGGATTGTCCATTCCTGGTTATAATCCATCTTCTCGTACAACTGTACAGCACGCTGTTCTAGGTTCTATCGTCTGATTCCTGGGTTCTTGAAGAGTGACCGTATAGTCCCCACATTGTATTTTTGCTTCCATTTTTATTAGGAAGTCCAAGCCTAATCTGAGGTCGTCGATTACTTCCGGTAGTATGATTAACTCTGTTTCGCTATGTCTTTCTCCGAGTCTGATGTTGATTTTCAGCTGTTGAGTGACTTCCTTCGTAATACCATCAGCCATGCGTATGCGTGTGAGTATGCGTTCGATTTTTCCTGCTTCTTGGACGTGATCCGCCAGTGACCTGCTGATAAAACTTCGTGTTGCTCCGGTTTCGATTGTTCCCTCTACCATATGGTTACCTAATGTAACTGATGCGGCAACATAATTTCCTTTTTGTCTTAAGGCGTTTAGTGACGAGATTGATTGACCTGGGTATCCGCTTGTACTCGCCGTGGACGGTACCCCGGGTAGTTTCTCGATTGTCTTCTGCAGCAGTTGATAGTACGAGTGCCCCTTTTTCCGCACTCCCAGCAAAAGTTAAGCGTCCTGAATTCACACCTGAAGTGACCATCTTGTCCACAACGTCGGCATGCTGTTCCCGGGTTAATGGGGTGCTCTGTTACCTGTGTCATCACACGGTGATTTTCTTCTCGACTTCGTGGGGGTGTTTTTCTCGGGTTAATGGGGTGCTCTGTTACCTGTGTAATCATGCGGTGATTTTCTTCTCGACTTCGTGGAGGTGCTGTTCTGGCCGGCAATGGATACGTTCGTAGGCTCTCAAAGTCGTCTGCGAGGCTGATCAGTTCTTCGAGTGTTGCAAAGTCCTTCTTTTTTATGTAGAGCTGATACTCCTGGAGACTGTTGCGGTAAATGCGCTCTAGTTTTTCTAAATTTTTTCCTTGACCGTTGGTGTCGTTGTCGAATATCATCTTCTAGGCGTTCAAAGTATTTGGCCGGCAAGAAGAATTGCAAGAAGTCTTTCTTATATTTGACCCATTCCTGCCACTGTTGGTTATTGTTTCGCAACCATTTCAGTGCATTGTCTTTCAAAAGTTCAGGCATTTTTCGCGGTAAGAGGTTCTTGTTCAAGCCATATGCTTCGGCCAGTTCTTCCACTCGTTCTATGAAAGCCAATGGTTCTTTGCTGCCATCAAATTTGATGGACCATTTCCTGACTTTGTCTATGACCGCGACATACGATGTGATTGTGTGGATCGTCTCTGCACAACGGGAATTAATAAAATATTTATTAAACTCAGTGAGTTTAATAAATATATGGAAAAGAAAATAAAAAATTGAATGAAATGATTAAAAACACTTAAGGTTAATTTTTTCTTCGGATAATTTATTATACCAATATAAGTTAATAGAGGAAGACCTTACCACGTTGCGAGCTTGGAACAAAGAGAAGGCACAAAAACTTGCTTTGACAGTAGGAAGCTGACAAAACGTACATGGGTTTTGTACTAAAAACAATGTTCGAACGTGATAAGCGCCATCTCCAGGCTTAGTTACAATGATTAGAAGTTTAGGTAGCTATTATATAAATTTTTGGTGTAAACATTGTCGAAGATGATATTCGACAACGACACCAACGGTCAAGGAAAAAATTTAGAAAAACTAGAGCGCATTTACCGCAACAGTCTCCAGGAGTATCAGCTCTACATAAAAAAGAAGGACTTTGCAACACTCGAAGAACTGATCAGCCTCGCAGACGACTTTGAGAGCCTACGAACGTATCCATTGCCGGCCAGAACAGCACCTCCACGAAGTCGAGAAGAAAATCACCGCATGATTAAAATTACAAATAATTTACTTAATTTTTTCATTAAAAGATAGTACAATTTTTTAAGTAGGTGAATACATAATGAAGGTACAAAACAAGTCAATTAAGTTTCGTTAATGAGGTATAAATGAAAATTTATTACAGAAAGTGAATAGTAAGAAAAAATTTTTCAGATTGTTATATTTAGGCAAATGTTTCAAATCAATAAGGTTCAGAATATAAAATAAAGATAAAAAGTGTAAATGAAAAATAAATTAATATATAGTAGTATACAATAGTACATAATATTTATATATAAAGCATAAAGAGCGATGCATAAATTTCATTTCGGTAGTAGTGCAATGATTAATTTTGTTTTTGTTATATTCTTTTTTTTTTTTTTTATTAAGAATTAAACTGTAAATGACCCGGATAATATCCATCCGAATACTGTATTCTGCGCAACAGGAAGGCCATTAGTACTTGGTATCAATCCTTGTTGGATTATCTTAGGATAAAGATCAGCACCAAGGACAACAGATATCGGATCGGTTTTATAAAATATAGTGTCAGCTAATATTAAGTTGGAAAATTTTTGTGCTACGGATTCATCGATCGGATTTGACGGAGTTCGAATAGAGATTCTGTGATCTACTCGAAGCATAGATTGTACCCGCAGCTTGCGATCGAATCGAGCATGAATGGTAATTGGACATACCGACTCGTCACCAAGCGTCATAGTGGTTAGATTTAGTTGATCCACCAATTTTCTAGCGATTCGACTAGTTGCTGAACACGGATCAAGCAGGGATCTTGCGTCGTGCACGCTGCCATTCAATTCCAACTTTATGATCGCAGTTGGAAGCAAAGTAATAGAACTCTGAGATAGGATGGATGACAGCGACAAGTTGTTTACGATCGTCGACGAATGCGATGAATTCCTTGGAGCAGGAGTACTTTTTTCTTGACCACTGGATGGGTCTTTACGCAAACGCTGATGCATGTGAAGCAAAGTATGATGATCCTCCTGGCAATATCAACAGCTGTGGGAACTTAAGCAGGATCCATGTGAATGCTCATGTGCCAAGCAATTGGAGCAATAATTATGCAGTAGCACAGCACGCATTCGTTTTTCAGTGTTCATGGAAAGAAACTTCTCGCAGAGTCGTAGAGGATGAGGCTGTCTGAACAGTCTGCACTGGAATACTTTGGAACAGTAAACGCGTCTCTGAGTTCTATTGCTGTTTTTGTACAATATTTTCTTGTTGAACTTAACAACGATGGCTTTTGAACTTGGCATTTTTAACTGCAATATAATAAGGATAAAGAAAGAGATAGAAAATATAAAAATAATGCATTATTGTGTCGGTAGAACAACAAGTTTGGTAACAGGGCGAGTAATACAACCACGTTGAGTAATAATATCGGCTACGCGAACCCTATTATCATTTCCTAAATAGACCTTGGATACTCTTCCCAGACGCCATTCAGTTGGAGGAAGAGTTTCGCCCTTGACAACAACGATTGCATTTTCTAATATATTCTCTTGTCACTTTTTCCACTTGTTACGCTTGTGTAATTCTTTTAAGTACTCGTTTTTCCAACGAGTACAGAAATTTTGATACAGAGCCTTTAATCTTTGCCATCGATTAGTTATCGATATAACTGGCTCAGTGATCTCAGGATCAACAGGAGATAGAATAGGGCAACCTATAAGAAAATGCCCAGGAGTTAGTGCTAAAACATCTAAAGCATTTTCTGACATTGGTGAAATAGGACGAGAGTTTAGGCACGCTGCAATTCTAGTTAGAAGAGTGGAAAATTCTTCGAATGTGAATTTGACTGATCCTGCCATTTTGCGGAAATGAATTTTGAAACTCTTTACGCCAGCCTCCCATAAACCACCCATGTGTGGTGCGCCTGGCGGAATAAAATGGCATGATAGACCTTGATAACTGAAAGTGGATGTAATAGTGGAATGAGAACTTTTGAGGAATTCTCGCGTTAGAATTTTCGATGCTCCAACAAAAGTTGTACCATTATCGGAGTACATATGAAGTGGACAGCCACGCCTGGAAACAAATCGGTTGAAGGCTGCCAGAAATGTTTGAGCGGAGAGATCTGAAGTCGCTTCGAGATGTATTGCTTTGGTTGCAAAGCAAACAAAAACACATACATATCCTGTTGTAATTAAACAGGCTCTACCTGTGTAACTTTTTATTTCAAACGGTCCTGCGAAATCTAGACCTGTATGCGTGAAAGGACGAGTGATAGTTGTTCGTTCTGGAGGGAGAGCACCCATTATCTGAACATTTTTCTTATGAATAACGCACGTTTTGCAGTTATGTATTGTCGACTTAATAAGATTTTTGACTTTTGGAATCCAGAATAACGATCGGATTAGACGTAAAACTAATTGATTACCACCATGCAAAGAAATTGCATGTGTAAATTGCACTAAAAGACGGCTAAGCTTGCAATTATATGGTAAGATGATAGAATGACGTTCATCATACGACATGGTGGGTGAGGACACAAGTCTTCCACAGACTCTTAGAATACCAATTTCATCAAGGTATGGATTTAGGTTAAGAAGGCTACTAGATGAGGGAATTAGCTGCTTATTAGCTAAATTGTGATATTCTTCTGGATTGTGTACCTTTTGACATATGATAATTAACCTATTTCTTACATTTCGGATCTCAGAACTTGAAATCGATGAGCATTCTCTGGAATAATTTTTTCGATGTTTTGGGTGTGTACTATAGAAAAATCGAAAAATGTATGCAATGACACGCATTGCTTTTGGAAAGGAGGAAAACCGCTCTAGTATATCTACATAGTCATGAAAATAGACAAAGAACGATTTCGTTTGAGAAGCTTTCTTTTCAAGAGTTGTATTGAGCTCGCATTTCTTTATTGTACTTGGCCATTTAGATGGTTTTGACTTAAGCCATTGTGGACCGTGCCACCACAAATCATTATTTGCTAAATCTTGTGGCAAGACGCCTCAGCTGGCTAAATATGCTGGATTTGTTTCAGAGTTTACGTGAAACCAGTTGTATTGGCCAACGCTTTGAACTATTTTGGACACTCTATTTGCTACGAATGTTGTCCAATGACACGGTTGTTTTGCAAGCCATGCCAGGACGATAGTTGAGTCGGTCCAGAAAAACACTTTTGGTTTGTGGACATTGAATTGAGGAATTAAAGTGTCAACCATTTCAGCAAGTAAGACTGCGCCGCATAACTCAAGTCTGGGTAAAGAGATGGTTTTTACTGGCGCAACTCTGGTCTTAGCAGCTAGCAAATGAGTTGTTATGGAAATAGAATTTTTGACACGAATATAAATAGTAGCAGCATATGCTTTTTCTGATGCATCACAGAATGCATGGAACTGAATATCGTGCTCAGGTGAGTAATCAGTCCAGCGTGGAATTTTAATGTTTTCTATTTGAGGATAATGATATAGGAATGACTGCCATGTTTGTAGACACTCGACTGGAATATTATCGTCCCAGTCAATGTTCTCTAGCCAGATTATTTGCATAAGGATTTTAGTTAGAATTATACAGGGCGCTCACCAGCCGGCTGGGTCAAAAAGTTTTGAAATATTTGAGAGGATTTCTCTCTTAGTATAAGTGGGCTTCTGCTGCAATGGACTAGCAGAGAAATAAAAATAATTCGAACGCGCATTCCACCGCACCCCTAGGGTTTTTGCACTGCTACTATCTTCGAATTGAAGGAAATCTTTATTGTGCAAATGTGATTTGGGAAGGTCGAATAAAAGGCTTTCTTAAGGAAAAACCTGCTAAATCTATTGCGGCAATAAGCTCATTTCTTGCTTGAATTGCTGTTGAGATGTCGTGAGCTCCCGCTAAAGTATCATCCACATACATGGAATGACGAAGGATGTTGCTAGCTAATGGATAGGATTTCTCGACATCATCAGCTAGTTGTAGCAGGGTTCGAATTGCCAGATATGGAGCACAGTTGACCCCGAAGGTAACTGTATTCAAATCGAAGTCTTGAATTTCATCTAAAGCAGAAGATCGAAATAGAATGCGTTGAAATGGTGTGTGGTTTGGATCCACTAGAATTTGGCGATACATTTGCTTAATATCGCTATTGAAAACATATTTATATAAGCGCCATTTCAACAGCAAAACTGTTAAATCGGATTGTAACACAGGTCCTGTGTAGAGAACGTCATTAAGACTTGTACCATTTGAAGATGGGCTAGATGCATTAAACACAACCCTGACTTTTGTTGTTGTGCTTTCAGGCTTTATGACCGCGTGATGTGGCATATAATAGTGGCTTGGAAAATATGTAGACTTTTGAGGAGATACAACTTTCATATGCCCTAATTGATTATATTCGTTCAAGACATTGTCGCATTCGATCTTGAGATCGGAGTTTTTTCTTAAAAGCGTCTCATTTCTTAAGAATTGTGCATGGGCAATAGAACGAGAAGGCCCAAGTTTTAACGTTTTTGGAAAGTCTTCTTTGAATGGAAGCGTAACTATATATCTGCCTTCGTTATTGCGAATCGTAGTATTTGCGTAATTTTCTTCGCAAAATCTGTCGCTTTCAGTCATAAAATGTTTTTGTGGAAGATCCTCCACCTCCCAAAAACGTGAGATCTGTTGATCTAAAGGAATCTTGTTGAAATATGACACGCATGTAGAAAACGAAGCAACAGAATGAGAAATAGGACCTGTCAGTATCCACCCAAAAACTGTCTCTTGAGCGACCAGAGAACCGCAAATATTGCGTTTCACACCATCTAGAAGAATGGATGGAAAAAAGGTCGCCACCAATTAAAATATCTACCTAGGAGCTTTTGTGGAACTTTTCGTCCGCATATTGCAGATTTGGAAGGCTTGATAATATTGATGGATCTACAGAACAAGTTGGAAGATTTCCTGTAAGTTGTGATACTACGAGAGCACTCGTATCAATGCTAATGCGAGAATCAAATGTGGAACTTAATATAAAAGAACATTCTTGTTGAATTTTCGCTGAAATTGCGTTATTTAGTCCAGAAATCTGAGCAGATATAGGACGAGATGGTAGCTTTAGTATTTTGAAAAGTCTTTCGGAGATGAAAGTTCCTTCTGAACCTGAGTCAATCAAGGCCCGCGCGAAATAAGTTACGCCAAGATGGCATATTTTGACAATTGCGGTACCTAGGAGCACCCCTTTGCAATTTGAAGCAAAGCAAGAATTAATGTTTCGTGATGAGGAAGATGCTTCAGTGGACTGTATTTGGAAAGAATGAGTGTTTTGCTCTCTAGGTTTAAAGTTTGAAGGCGTAGTAGGTTCAAAAGTTGGATAATTTTTATGTAAAAGTGTATTATGACGCCTGTTACATGTGAAACAATTATGATGACTTTTGCAATCCTTAGTTAAATGAGATTTTGAGAAACAGTTTATGCAAAGATGGTATTTTTTAACCAAAGCAATTCTTTCATTAATGTTCATTTGGAGAAAACGAGGGCATAATCGAATAGTATGCTGTTCATTAGGGCATAATTTGCATGTAGGGGTGTAAACATTAGCTTGATAAGAATTAACCTTTTTCAAGTTCCGATTGCTTGAATTAGAAAGCGGTCTATGCCTATTATTTTTTGAATCAGAAGATCCTTTCAAATCCGAAACAGTTTCAAGTGTTTGATAACGACTGGTAAGAAATGAGTCTAGCTCAGACCATTTTGGAATATCGGTCTTATTTTTTAAAGATTGTTCCCAAAGAGCTAGAGTCCCATCGGGCAATCTAGTGGAACAGAGGAAAACAGATATTGAATCCCAGTTTTCAATATTAACATTGTACAGTTGGAGAGTAGAAATGCATCCATTAACTTCACGTTGAAGATTTTTGATAGCATTTCCCGATTCAGTGGAAATGGATGGTAAATTGAAAAGAATTCGAAGTTGGCCATTTACTAAGATTCGCTTATTTTCAAATCGATCTTGTAAATTTTTCCACGCCAATGAAAAGCCATCGTTGGTCAATGGACTCTTCTTAACTATGACACGAGCCTCGCCTCGTGTTTTCGAGTTAAGATGAAATAATTTTTCTACCGGACTTAATCTTGAATTGTTCACGTATATAGCCGTGAACATGTCCCGAAAAGACGGCCACGAAAGGTAATCACCGTTAAAAACCTCGGTGTCACATGGTGGAAGATGGAAATGGTAATTTCAATTTGAAATAGCGTCAGTTCGTGGAATAGACACAGCGGAGACCTGTGCAGATTGAAAAGCTTTATTCAGCTTTTCGATGCTATCTCCGATTTGTGACGCGCATCGGACGTATATTTGATAAGAGGTGCGATATCGAGCTTTCATTGATTCTCTATGTCTGAATCCGTGTCTTCATCTTGTGCAGCAGCTAATTCACTCAGGCAAGTCTCATAAACAGTTTTAATCCGATTCCAGATCGACTTCATTTCCTACCTGTGAACGTCCAGTGAGTGAGTTGAGTTTGCTGGTTTCACTAAAGTCAGCCTCAAATTATTAATTATTCCTTTATAATTATGGAATAATTATGGTTAATTATTCCTTGCATTGCGGGATTTCTTGGAAAATATCTTTGCTTGATAGGCTCATCCCTCCTGATGGTCTTGTGTGCCGTAATGTTAGATATTCCTGTGAGGTCTTCAAATTTTTTTAGTTCTGCGCTCATAAACTTGTTTATTATCTCTTCTTGGTTTGGATTGTCCATTCCTGGTTATAATCCATCTTCTCGTACAACTGTACAGCACGCTGTTCTAGGTTCTATCGTCTGATTCCTGGGTTCTTGAAGAGTGACCGTATAGTCCCCACATTGTATTTTTGCTTCCATTTTTATTAGGAAGTCCAAGCCTAATCTGAGGTCGTCGATTACTTCCGGTAGTATGATTAACTCTGTTTCGCTATGTCTTTCTCCGAGTCTGATGTTGATTTTCAGCTGTTGAGTAATACCATCAGCCATGCGTATGCGTGTGAGTATGCGTTCGATTTTTCCTGCTTCTTGGACGTGATCCGCCAGTGACCTGCTGATAAAACTTCGTGTTGCTCCGGTTTCGATTGTTCCCTCTACCATATGGTTACCTAATGTAACTGATGCGGCAACATAATTTCCTTTTTGTCTTAAGGCGTTTAGTGACGAGATTGATTGACCTGGGTATCCGCTTGTACTCGCCGTGGACGGTACCCCGGGTAGTTTCTCGATTGTCTTCTGCAGCAGTTGATAGTACGAGTGCCCCTTTTTCCGCACTCCCAGCAAAAGTTAAGCGTCCTGAATTCACACCTGAAGTGACCATCTTGTCCACAACGTCGGCATGCTGTTCCCGGGTTAATGGGGTGCTCTGTTACCTGTGTCATCACACGGTGATTTTCTTCTCGACTTCGTGGGGGTGTTTTTCTCGGGTTAATGGGGTGCTCTGTTACCTGTGTAATCATGCGGTGATTTTCTTCTCGACTTCGTGGAGGTGCTGTTCTGGCCGGCAATGGATACGTTCGTAGGCTCTCAAAGTCGTCTGCGAGGCTGATCAGTTCTTCGAGTGTTGCAAAGTCCTTCTTTTTTATGTAGAGCTGATACTCCTGGAGACTGTTGCGGTAAATGCGCTCTAGTTTTTCTAAATTTTTTCCTTGACCGTTGGTGTCGTTGTCGAATATCATCTTCTAGGCGTTCAAAGTATTTGGCCGGCAAGAAGAATTGCAAGAAGTCTTTCTTATATTTGACCCATTCCTGCCACTGTTGGTTATTGTTTCGCAACCATTTCAGTGCATTGTCTTTCAAAAGTTCAGGCATTTTTCGCGGTAAGAGGTTCTTGTTCAAGCCATATGCTTCGGCCAGTTCTTCCACTCGTTCTATGAAAGCCAATGGTTCTTTGCTGCCATCAAATTTGATGGACCATTTCCTGACTTTGTCTATGACCGCGACATACGATGTGATTGTGTGGATCGTCTCTGCACAACGGGAATTAATAAAATATTTATTAAACTCAGTGAGTTTAATAAATATATGGAAAAGAAAATAAAAAATTGAATGAAATGATTAAAAACACTTAAGGTTAATTTTTTCTTCGGATAATTTATTATACCAATATAAGTTAATAGAGGAAGACCTTACCACGTTGCGAGCTTGGAACAAAGAGAAGGCACAAAAACTTGCTTTGACAGTAGGAAGCTGACAAAACGTACATGGGTTTTGTACTAAAAACAATGTTCGAACGTGATAAGCGCCATCTCCAGGCTTAGTTACAATGATTAGAAGTTTAGGTAACTATTATATAAATTTTTGGTGTAAACATTGTCGAAGATGATATTCGACAACGACACCAACGGTCAAGGAAAAAATTTAGAAAAACTAGAGCGCATTTACCGCAACAGTCTCCAGGAGTATCAGCTCTACATAAAAAAGAAGGACTTTGCAACACTCGAAGAACTGATCAGCCTCGCAGACGACTTTGAGAGCCTACGAACGTATCCATTGCCGGCCAGAACAGCACCTCCACGAAGTCGAGAAGAAAATCACCGCATGATTAAAATTACAAATAATTTACTTAATTTTTTCATTAAAAGATAGTACAATTTTTTAAGTAGGTGAATACATAATGAAGGTACAAAACAAGTCAATTAAGTTTCGTTAATGAGGTATAAATGAAAATTTATTACAGAAAGTGAATAGTAAGAAAAAATTTTTCAGATTGTTATATTTAGGCAAATGTTTCAAATCAATAAGGTTCAGAATATAAAATAAAGATAAAAAGTGTAAATGAAAAATAAATTAATATATAGTAGTATACAATAGTACATAATATTTATATATAAAGCATAAAGAGCGATGCATAAATTTCATTTCGGTAGTAGTGCAATGATTAATTTTGTTTTTGTTATATTCTTTTTTTTTTTTTTTATTAAGAATTAAACTGTAAATGACCCGGATAATATCCATCCGAATACTGTATTCTGCGCAACAGGAAGGCCATTAGTACTTGGTATCAATCCTTGTTGGATTATCTTAGGATAAAGATCAGCACCAAGGACAACAGATATCGGATCGGTTTTATAAAATATAGTGTCAGCTAATATTAAGTTGGAAAATTTTTGTGCTACGGATTCATCGATCGGATTTGACGGAGTTCGAATAGAGATTCTGTGATCTACTCGAAGCATAGATTGTACCCGCAGCTTGCGATCGAATCGAGCATGAATGGTAATTGGACATACCGACTCGTCACCAAGCGTCATAGTGGTTAGATTTAGTTGATCCACCAATTTTCTAGCGATTCGACTAGTTGCTGAACACGGATCAAGCAGGGATCTTGCGTCGTGCACGCTGCCATTCAATTCCAACTTTATGATCGCAGTTGGAAGCAAAGTAATAGAACTCTGAGATAGGATGGATGACAGCGACAAGTTGTTTACGATCGTCGACGAATGCGATGAATTCCTTGGAGCAGGAGTACTTTTTTCTTGACCACTGGATGGGTCTTTACGCAAACGCTGATGCATGTGAAGCAAAGTATGATGATCCTCCTGGCAATATCAACAGCTGTGGGAACTTAAGCAGGATCCATGTGAATGCTCATGTGCCAAGCAATTGGAGCAATAATTATGCAGTACCACAGCACGCATTCGTTTTTCAGTGTTCATGGAAAGAAACTTCTCGCAGAGTCGTAGAGGATGAGGCTGTCTGAACAGTCTGCACTGGAATACTTTGGAACAGTAAACGCGTCTCTGAGTTCTATTGCTGTTTTTGTACAATATTTTCTTGTTGAACTTAACAACGATGGCTTTTGAACTTGGCATTTTTAACTGCAATATAATAAGGATAAAGAAAGAGATAGAAAATATAAAAATAATGCATTATTGTGTCGGTAGAACAACAAGTTTGGTAACAGGGCGAGTAATACAACCACGTTGAGTAATAATATCGGCTACGCGAACCCTATTATCATTTCCTAAATAGACCTTGGATACTCTTCCCAGACGCCATTCAGTTGGAGGAAGAGTTTCGCCCTTGACAACAACGATTGCATTTTCTAATATATTCTCTTGTCACTTTTTCCACTTGTTACGCTTGTGTAATTCTTTTAAGTACTCGTTTTTCCAACGAGTACAGAAATTTTGATACAGAGCCTTTAATCTTTGCCATCGATTAGTTATCGATATAACTGGCTCAGTGATCTCAGGATCAACAGGAGATAGAATAGGGCAACCTATAAGAAAATGCCCAGGAGTTAGTGCTAAAACATCTAAAGCATTTTCTGACATTGGTGAAATAGGACGAGAGTTTAGGCACGCTGCAATTCTAGTTAGAAGAGTGGAAAATTCTTCGAATGTGAATTTGACTGATCCTGCCATTTTGCGGAAATGAATTTTGAAACTCTTTACGCCAGCCTCCCATAAACCACCCATGTGTGGTGCGCCTGGCGGAATAAAATGGCATGATAGACCTTGATAACTGAAAGTGGATGTAATAGTGGAATGAGAACTTTTGAGGAATTCTCGCGTTAGAATTTTCGATGCTCCAACAAAAGTTGTACCATTATCGGAGTACATATGAAGTGGACAGCCACGCCTGGAAACAAATCGGTTGAAGGCTGCCAGAAATGTTTGAGCGGAGAGATCTGAAGTCGCTTCGAGATGTATTGCTTTGGTTGCAAAGCAAACAAAAACACATACATATCCTGTTGTAATTAAACAGGCTCTACCTGTGTAACTTTTTATTTCAAACGGTCCTGCGAAATCTAGACCTGTATGCGTGAAAGGACGAGTGATAGTAGTTCGTTCTGGAGGGAGAGCACCCATTATCTGAACATTTTTCTTATGAATAACGCACGTTTTGCAGTTATGTATTGTCGACTTAATAAGATTTTTGACTTTTGGAATCCAGAATAACGATCGGATTAGACGTAAAACTAATTGATTACCACTATGCAAAGAAATTGCATGTGTAAATTGCACTAAAAGACGGCTAAGCTTGCAATTATATGGTAAGATGATAGAATGACGTTCATCATACGACATGGTGGGTGAGGACACAAGTCTTCCACAGACTCTTAGAATACCAATTTCATCAAGGTATGGATTTAGGTTAAGAAGGCTACTAGATGAGGGAATTAGCTGCTTATTAGCTAAATTGTGATATTCTTCTGGATTGTGTACCTTTTGACATATGATAATTAACCTATTTCTTACATTTCGGATCTCAGAACTTGAAATCGATGAGCATTCTCTGGAATAATTTTTTCGATGTTTTGGGTGTGTACTATAGAAAAATCGAAAAATGTATGCAATGACACGCATTGCTTTTGGAAAGGAGGAAAACCGCTCTAGTATATCTACATAGTCATGAAAATAGACAAAGAACGATTTCGTTTGAGAAGCTTTCTTTTCAAGAGTTGTATTGAGCTCGCATTTCTTTATTGTACTTGGCCATTTAGATGGTTTTGACTTAAGCCATTGTGGACCGTGCCACCACAAATCATTATTTGCTAAATCTTGTGGCAAGACGCCTCAGCTGGCTAAATATGCTGGATTTGTTTCAGAGTTTACGTGAAACCAGTTGTATTGGCCAACGCTTTGAACTATTTTGGACACTCTATTTGCTACGAATGTTGTCCAATGACACGGTTGTTTTGCAAGCCATGCCAGGACGATAGTTGAGTCGGTCCAGAAAAACACTTTTGGTTTGTGGACATTGAATTGAGGAATTAAAGTGTCAACCATTTCAGCAAGTAAGACTGAGCCGCATAACTCAAGTCTGGGTAAAGAGATGGTTTTTACTGGCGCAACTCTGGTCTTAGCAGCTAGCAAATGAGTTGTTATGGAAATAGAATTTTTGACACGAATATAAATAGTAGCAGCATATGCTTTTTCTGATGCATCACAGAATGCATGGAACTGAATATCGTGCTCAGGTGAGTAATCAGTCCAGCGTGGAATTTTAATGTTTTCTATTTGAGGATAATGATATAGGAATGACTGCCATGTTTGTAGACACTCGACTGGAATATTATCGTCCCAGTCAATGTTCTCTAGCCAGATTATTTGCATAAGGATTTTAGTTAGAATTATACAGGGCGCTCACCAGCCGGCTGGGTCAAAAAGTTTTGAAATATTTGAGAGGATTTCTCTCTTAGTATAAGTGGGCTTCTGCTGCAATGGACTAGCAGAGAAATAAAAATAATTCGAACGCGCATTCCACCGCACCCCTAGGGTTTTTGCACTGCTACTATCTTCGAATTGAAGGAAATCTTTATTGTGCAAATGTGATTTGGGAAGGTCGAATAAAAGGCTTTCTTAAGGAAAAACCTGCTAAATCTATTGCGGCAATAAGCTCATTTCTTGCTTGAATTGCTGTTGAGATGTCGTGAGCTCCCGCTAAAGTATCATCCACATACATGGAATGACGAAGGATGTTGCTAGCTAATGGATAGGATTTCTCGACATCATCAGCTAGTTGTAGCAGGGTTCGAATTGCCAGATATGGAGCACAGTTGACCCCGAAGGTAACTGTATTCAAATCGAAGTCTTGAATTTCATCTAAAGCAGAAGATCGAAATAGAATGCGTTGAAATGGTGTGTGGTTTGGATCCACTAGAATTTGGCGATACATTTGCTTAATATCGCTATTGAAAACATATTTATATAAGCGCCATTTCAACAGCAAAACTGTTAAATCGGATTGTAACACAGGTCCTGTGTAGAGAACGTCATTAAGACTTGTACCATTTGAAGATGGGCTAGATGCATTAAACACAACCCTGACTTTTGTTGTTGTGCTTTCAGGCTTTATGACCGCGTGATGTGGCATATAATAGTGGCTTGGAAAATATGTAGACTTTTGAGGAGATACAACTTTCATATGCCCTAATTGATTATATTCGTTCAAGACATTGTCGCATTCGATCTTGAGATCGGAGTTTTTTCTTAAAAGCGTCTCATTTCTTAAGAATTGTGCATGGGCAATAGAACGAGAAGGCCCAAGTTTTAACGTTTTTGGAAAGTCTTCTTTGAATGGAAGCGTAACTATATATCTGCCTTCGTTATTGCGAATCGTAGTATTTGCGTAATTTTCTTCGCAAAATCTGTCGCTTTCAGTCATAAAATGTTTTTGTGGAAGATCCTCCACCTCCCAAAAACGTGAGATCTGTTGATCTAAAGGAATCTTGTTGAAATATGACACGCATGTAGAAAACGAAGCAACAGAATGAGAAATAGGACCTGTCAGTATCCACCCAAAAACTGTCTCTTGAGCGACCAGAGAACCGCAAATATTGCGTTTCACACCATCTAGAAGAATGGATGGAAAAAGGTCGCCACCAATTAAAATATCTACCTAGGAGCTTTTGTGGAACTTTTCGTCCGCATATTGCAGATTTGGAAGGTTTGATAATATTGATGGATCTACAGAACAAGTTGGAAGATTTCCTGTAAGTTGTGATACTACGAGAGCAGTCGTATCAATGCTAATGCGAGAATCAAATGTGGAACTTAATATAAAAGAACATTCTTGTTGAATTTTCGCTGAAATTGCGTTATTTAGTCCAGAAATCTGAGCAGATATAGGACGAGATGGTAGCTTTAGTATTTTGAAAAGTCTTTCTGAGATGAAAGTTCCTTCTGAACCTGAGTCAATCAAGGCCCGCGCGAAATAAGTTACGCCAAGATGGCATATTTTGACAATTGCGGTACCTAGGAGCACCCCTTTGCAATTTGAAGCAAAGCAAGAATTAATGTTTCGTGATGAGGAAGATGCTTCAGTGGACTGTATTTGGAAAGAATGAGTGTTTTGCTCTCTAGGTTTAAAGTTTGAAGGCGTAGTAGGTTCAAAAGTTGGATAATTTTTATGTAAAAGTGTATTATGACGCCTGTTACATGTGAAACAATTATGATGACTTTTGCAATCCTTAGTTAAATGAGATTTTGAGAAACAGTTTATGCAAAGATGGTATTTTTTAACCAAAGCAATTCTTTCATTAATGTTCATTTGGAGAAAACGAGGGCATAATCGAATAGTATGCTGTTCATTAGGGCATAATTTGCATGTAGGGGTGTAAACATTAGCTTGATAAGAATTAACCTTTTTCAAGTTCCGATTGCTTGAATTAGAAAGCGGTCTATGCCTATTATTTTTTGAATCAGAAGATCCTTTCAAATCCGAAACAGTTTCAAGTGTTTGATAACGACTGGTAAGAAATGAGTCTAGCTCAGACCATTTTGGAATATCGGTCTTATTTTTTAAAGATTGTTCCCAAAGAGCTAGAGTCCCATCGGGCAATCTAGTGGAACAGAGGAAAACAGATATTGAATCCCAGTTTTCAATATTAACATTGTACAGTTGGAGAGTAGAAATGCATCCATTAACTTCACGTTGAAGATTTTTGATAGCATTTCCCGATTCAGTGGAAATGGATGGTAAATTGAAAAGAATTCGAAGTTGGCCATTTACTAAGATTCGCTTATTTTCAAATCGATCTTGTAAATTTTTCCACGCCAATGAAAAGCCATCGTTGGTCAATGGACTCTTCTTAACTATGACACGAGCCTCGCCTCGTGTTTTCGAGTTAAGGTGAAATAATTTTTCTACCGGACTTAATCTTGAATTGTTCACGTATATAGCCGTGAACATGTCCCGAAAAGACGGCCACGAAAGGTAATCACCGTTAAAAACCTCGGTGTCACATGGTGGAAGATGGAAATGGTAATTTCAATTTGAAATAGCGTCAGTTCGTGGAATAGACACAGCGGAGACCTGTGCAGATTGAAAAGCTTTATTCAGCTTTTCGATGCTATCTCCGATTTGTGACGCGCATCGGACGTATATTTGATAAGAGGTGCGATATCGAGCTTTCATTGATTCTCTATGTCTGAATCCGTGTCTTCATCTTGTGCAGCAGCTAATTCACTCAGGCAAGTCTCATAAACAGTTTTAATCCGATTCCAGATCGACTTCATTTCCTCCCTGTGAACGTCCAGTGAGTGAGTTGAGTTTGCTGGTTTCACTAAAGTCAGCCTCAAATTATTAATTATTCCTTTATAATTATGGAATAATTATGGTTAATTATTCCTTGCATTGCGGGATTTCTTGGAAAATATCTTTGCTTGATAGGCTCATCCCTCCTGATGGTCTTGTGTGCCGTAATGTTAGATATTCCTGTGAGGTCTTCAAATTTTTTTAGTTCTGCGCTCATAAACTTGTTTATTATCTCTTCTTGGTTTGGATTGTCCATTCCTGGTTATAATCCATCTTCTCGTACAACTGTACAGCACGCTGTTCTAGGTTCTATCGTCTGATTCCTGGGTTCTTGAAGAGTGACCGTATAGTCCCCACATTGTATTTTTGCTTCCATTTTTATTAGGAAGTCCAAGCCTAATCTGAGGTCGTCGATTACTTCCGGTAGTATGATTAACTCTGTTTCGCTATGTCTTTCTCCGAGTCTGATGTTGATTTTCAGCTGTTGAGTGACTTCCTTCGTAATACCATCAGCCATGCGTATGCGTGTGAGTATGCGTTCGATTTTTCCTGCTTCTTGGACGTGATCCGCCAGTGACCTGCTGATAAAACTTCGTGTTGCTCCGGTTTCGATTGTTCCCTCTACCATATGGTTACCTAATGTAACTGATGCGGCAACATAATTTCCTTTTTGTCTTAAGGCGTTTAGTGACGAGATTGATTGACCTGGGTCGGACGGTACCCCGGGTAGTTTCTCGATTGTCTTCTGCAGCAGTTGATAGTACGAGTGCCCCTTTTTCCGCACTCCCAGCAAAAGTTAAGCGTCCTGAATTCACACCTGAAGTGACCATCTTGTCCACAACGTCGGCATGCTGTTCCCGGGTTAATGGGGTGCTCTGTTACCTGTGTCATCACACGGTGATTTTCTTCTCGACTTCGTGGGGGTGTTTTTCTCGGGTTAATGGGGTGCTCTGTTACCTGTGTAATCATGCGGTGATTTTCTTCTCGACTTCGTGGAGGTGCTGTTCTGGCCGGCAATGGATACGTTCGTAGGCTCTCAAAGTCGTCTGCGAGGCTGATCAGTTCTTCGAGTGTTGCAAAGTCCTTCTTTTTTATGTAGAGCTGATACTCCTGGAGACTGTTGCGGTAAATGCGCTCTAGTTTTTCTAAATTTTTTCCTTGACCGTTGGTGTCGTTGTCGAATATCATCTTCTAGGCGTTCAAAGTATTTGGCCGGCAAGAAGAATTGCAAGAAGTCTTTCTTATATTTGACCCATTCCTGCCACTGTTGGTTATTGTTTCGCAACCATTTCAGTGCATTGTCTTTCAAAAGTTCAGGCATTGTTCGCGGTAAGAGGTTCTTGTTCAAGCCATATGCTTCGGCCAGTTCTTCCACTCGTTCTATGAAAGCCAATGGTTCTTTGCTGCCATCAAATTTGATGGACCATATCCTGACTTTGTCTATGACCGCGACATACGATGTGATTGTGTGGATCGTCTCTGCACAACGGGAATTAATAAAATATTTATTAAACTCAGTGAGTTTAATAAATATATGGAAAAGAAAATAAAAAATTGAATGAAATGATTAAAAACACTTAAGGTTAATTTTTTCTTCGGATAATTTATTATACCAATATGTTAATAGAGGAAGACCTTACCACGTTGCGAGCTTGGAACAAAGAGAAGGCACAAAAACTTGCTTTGACAGTAGGAAGCTGACAAAACGTACATGGGTTTTGTACTAAAAACAATGTTCGAACGTGATAAGCGCCATCTCCAGGCTTAGTTACAATGATTAGAAGTTTAGGTAGCTATTATATAAATTTTTGGTGTAAACATTGTCGAAGATGATATTCGACAACGACACCAACGGTCAAGGAAAAAATTTAGAAAAACTAGAGCGCATTTACCGCAACAGTCTCCAGGAGTATCAGCTCTACATAAAAAAGAAGGACTTTGCAACACTCGAAGAACTGATCAGCCTCGCAGACGACTTTGAGAGCCTACGAACGTATCCATTGCCGGCCAGAACAGCACCTCCACGAAGTCGAGAAGAAAATCACCGCATGATTAAAATTACAAATAATTTACTTAATTTTTTCATTAAAAGATAGTACAATTTTTTAAGTAGGTGAATACATAATGAAGGTACAAAACAAGTCAATTAAGTTTCGTTAATGAGGTATAAATGAAAATTTATTACAGAAAGTGAATAGTAAGAAAAAATTTTTCAGATTGTTATATTTAGGCAAATGTTTCAAATCAATAAGGTTCAGAATATAAAATAAAGATAAAAAGTGTAAATGAAAAATAAATTAATATATAGTAGTATACAATAGTACATAATATTTATATATAAAGCATAAAGAGCGATGCATAAATTTCATTTCGGTAGTAGTGCAATGATTAATTTTGTTTTTGTTATATTCTTTTTTTTTTTTTTTATTAAGAATTAAACTGTAAATGACCCGGATAATATCCATCCGAATACTGTATTCTGCGCAACAGGAAGGCCATTAGTACTTGGTATCAATCCTTGTTGGATTATCTTAGGATAAAGATCAGCACCAAGGACAACAGATATCGGATCGGTTTTATAAAATATAGTGTCAGCTAATATTAAGTTGGAAAATTTTTGTGCTACGGATTCATCGATCGGATTTGACAGCTTGCGATCGAATCGAGCATGAATGGTAATTGGACATACCGACTCGTCACCAAGCGTCATAGTGGTTAGATTTAGTTGATCCACCAATTTTCTGGCGATTCGACTAGTTGCTGAACACGGATCAAGCAGGGATCTTGCGTCGTGCACGCTGCCATTCAATTCCAACTTTATGATCGCAGTTGGAAGCAAAGTAATAGAACTCTGAGATAGGATGGATGACAGCGACAAGTTGTTTACGATCGTCGACGAATGCGATGAATTCCTTGGAGCAGGAGTACTTTTTTCTTGACCACTGGATGGGTCTTTACGCAAACGCTGATGCATGTGAAGCAAAGTATGATGATCCTCCTGGCAATATCAACAGCCGTGGGAACTTAAGCAGGATCCATGTGAATGCTCATGTGCCAAGCAATTGGAGCAATAATTATGCAGTAGCACAGCACGCATTCGTTTTTCAGTGTTCATGGAAAGAAACTTCTCGCAGAGTCGTAGAGGATGAGGCTGTCTGCACAGTCTGCACTGGAATACTTTGGAACAGTAAACGCGTCTCTGAGTTCTATTGCTGTTTTTGTACAATATTTTCTTGTTGAACTTAACAACGATGGCTTTTGAACTTGGCATTTTTAACTGCAATATAATAAGGATAAAGAAAGAGATAGAAAATATAAAAATAATGCATTATTGTGTCGGTAGAACAACAAGTTTGGTAACAGGGCGAGTAATACAACCACGTTGAGTAATAATATCGGCTACGCGAACCCTATTATCATTTCCTAAATAGACCTTGGATACTCTTCCCAGACGCCATTCAGTTGGAGGAAGAGTTTCGCCCTTGACAACAACGATTGCATTTTCTAATATATTCTCTTGTCGCTTTTTCCACTTGTTACGCTTGTGTAATTCTTTTAAGTACTCGTTTTTCCAACGAGTACAGAAATTTTGATACAGAGCCTTTAATCTTTGCCATCGATTAGTTATCGATATAACTGGCTCAGTGATCTCAGGATCAACAGGAGATAGAATAGGGCAACCTATAAGAAAATGCCCAGGAGTTAGTGCTAAAACATCTAAAGCATTTTCTGACATTGGTGAAATAGGACGAGAGTTTAGGCACGCTGCAATTCTAGTTAGAAGAGTGGAAAATTCTTCGAATGTGAATTTGACTGATCCTGCCATTTTGCGGAAATGAATTTTGAAACTCTTTACGCCAGCCTCCCATAAACCACCCATGTGTGGTGCGCCTGGCGGAATAAAATGGCATGATAGACCTTGATAACTGAAAGTGGATGTAATAGTGGAATGAGAACTTTTGAGGAATTCTCGCGTTAGAATTTTCGATGCTCCAACAAAAGTTGTACCATTATCGGAGTACATATGAAGTGGACAGCCACGCCTGGAAACAAATCGGTTGAAGGCTGCCAGAAATGTTTGAGCGGAGAGATCTGAAGTCGCTTCGAGATGTATTGCTTTGGTTGCAAAGCAAACAAAAACACATACATATCCTGTTGTAATTAAACAGGCTCTACCTGTGTAACTTTTTATTTCAAACGGTCCTGCGAAATCTAGACCTGTATGCGTGAAAGGACGAGTGATAGTAGTTCGTTCTGGAGGGAGAGCACCCATTATCTGAACATTTTTCTTATGAATAACGCACGTTTTGCAGTTATGTATTGTCGACTTAATAAGATTTTTGACTTTTGGAATCCAGAATAACGATCGGATTAGACGTAAAACTAATTGATTACCACCATGCAAAGAAATTGCATGTGTAAATTGCACTAAAAGACGGCTAAGCTTGCAATTATATGGTAAGATGATAGAATGACGTTCATCATACGACATGGTGGGTGAGGACACAAGTCTTCCACAGACTCTTAGAATACCAATTTCATCAAGGTATGGATTTAGGTTAAGAAGGCTACTAGATGAGGGAATTAGCTGCTTATTAGCTAAATTGTGATATTCTTCTGGATTGTGTACCTTTTGACATATGATAATTAACCTATTTCTTACATTTCGGATCTCAGAACTTGAAATCGATGAGCATTCTCTGGAATAATTTTTTCGATGTTTTGGGTGTGTACTATAGAAAAATCGAAAAATGTATGCAATGACACGCATTGCTTTTGGAAAGGAGGAAAACCGCTCTAGTATATCTACATAGTCATGAAAATAGACAAAGAACGATTTCGTTTGAGAAGCTTTCTTTTCAAGAGTTGTATTGAGCTCGCATTTCTTTATTGTACTTGGCCATTTAGATGGTTTTGACTTAAGCCATTGTGGACCGTGCCACCACAAATCATTATTTGCTAAATCTTGTGGCAAGACGCCTCAGCTGGCTAAATATGCTGGATTTGTTTCAGAGTTTACGTGAAACCAGTTGTATTGGCCAACGCTTTGAACTATTTTGGACACTCTATTTGCTACGAATGTTGTCCAATGACACGGTTGTTTTGCAAGCCATGCCAGGACGATAGTTGAGTCGGTCCAGAAAAACACTTTTGGTTTGTGGACATTGAATTGAGGAATTAAAGTGTCAACCATTTCAGCAAGTAAGACTGAGCCGCATAACTCAAGTCTGGGTAAAGAGATGGTTTTTACTGGCGCATCTCTGGTCTTAGCAGCTAGCAAATGAGTTGTTATGGAAATAGAATTTTTGACACGAATATAAATAGTAGCAGCATATGCTTTTTCTGATGCATCACAGAATGCATGGAACTGAATATCGTGCTCAGGTGAGTAATCAGTCCAGCGTGGAATTTTAATGTTTTCTATTTGAGGATAATGATATAGGAATGACTGCCATGTTTGTAGACACTCGACTGGAATATTATCGTCCCAGTCAATGTTCTCTAGCCAGATTATTTGCATAAGGATTTTAGTTAGAATTATACAGGGCGCTCACCAGCCGGCTGGGTCAAAAAGTTTTGAAATATTTGAGAGGATTTCTCTCTTAGTATAAGTGGGCTTCTGCTGCAATGGACTAGCAGAGAAATAAAAATAATTCGAACGCGCATTCCACCGCACCCCTAGGGTTTTTGCACTGCTACTATCTTCGAATTGAAGGAAATCTTTATTGTGCAAATGTGATTTGGGAAGGTCGAATAAAAGGCTTTCTTAAGGAAAAACCTGCTAAATCTATTGCGGCAATAAGCTCATTTCTTGCTTGAATTGCTGTTGAGATGTCGTGAGCTCCCGCTAAAGTATCATCCACATACATGGAATGACGAAGGATGTTGCTAGCTAATGGATAGGATTTCTCGACATCATCAGCTAGTTGTAGCAGGGTTCGAATTGCCAGATATGGAGCACAGTTGACCCCGAAGGTAACTGTATTCAAATCGAAGTCTTGAATTTCATCTAAAGCAGAAGATCGAAATAGAATGCGTTGAAATGGTGTGTGGTTTGGATCCACTAGAATTTGGCAATACATTTGCTTAATATCGCTATTGAAAACATATTTATATAAGCGCCATTTCAACAGCAAAACTGTTAAATCGGATTGTAACACAGGTCCTGTGTAGAGAACGTCATTAAGACTTGTACCATTTGAAGATGGGCTAGATGCATTAAACACAACCCTGACTTTTGTTGTTGTGCTTTCAGGCTTTATGACCGCGTGATGTGGCATATAATAGTGGCTTGGAAAATATGTAGACTTTTGAGGAGATACAACTTTCATATGCCCTAATTGATTATATTCGTTCAAGACATTGTCGCATTCGATCTTGAGATCGGAGTTTTTTCTTAAAAGCGTCTCATTTCTTAAGAATTGTGCATGGGCAATAGAACGAGAAGGCCCAAGTTTTAACGTTTTTGGAAAGTCTTCTTTGAATGGAAGCGTAACTATATATCTGCCTTCGTTATTGCGAATCGTAGTATTTGCGTAATTTTCTTCGCAAAATCTGTCGCTTTCAGTCATAAAATGTTTTTGTGGAAGATCCTCCACCTCCCAAAAACGTGAGATCTGTTGATCTAAAGGAATCTTGTTGAAATATGACACGCATGTAGAAAACGAAGCAACAGAATGAGAAATAGGACCTGTCAGTATCCACCCAAAAACTGTCTCTTGAGCGACCAGAGAACCGCAAATATTGCGTTTCACACCATCTAGAAGAATGGATGGAAAAAGGTCGCCACCAATTAAAATATCTACCTAGGAGCTTTTGTGGAACTTTTCGTCCGCATATTGCAGATTTGGAAGGCTTGATAATATTGATGGATCTACAGAACAAGTTGGAAGATTTCCTGTAAGTTGTGATACTACGAGAGCAGTCGTATCAATGCTAATGCGAGAATCAAATGTGGAACTTAATATAAAAGAACATTCTTGTTGAATTTTCGCTGAAATTGCGTTATTTAGTCCAGAAATCTGAGCAGATATAGGACGAGATGGTAGCTTTAGTATTTTGAAAAGTCTTTCTGAGATGAAAGTTCCTTCTGAACCTGAGTCAATCAAGGCCCGCGCGAAATAAGTTACGCCAAGATGGCATATTTTGACAATTGCGGTACCTAGGAGCACCCCTTTGCAATTTGAAGCAAAGCAAGAATTAATGTTTCGTGATGAGGAAGATGCTTCAGTGGACTGTATTTGGAAAGAATGAGTGTTTTGCTCTCTAGGTTTAAAGTTTGAAGGCGTAGTAGGTTCAAAAGTTGGATAATTTTTATGTAAAAGTGTATTATGACGCCTGTTACATGTGAAACAATTATGATGACTTTTGCAATCCTTAGTTAAATGAGATTTTGAGAAACAGTTTATGCAAAGATGGTATTTTTTAACCAAAGCAATTCTTTCATTAATGTTCATTTGGAGAAAACGAGGGCATAATCGAATAGTATGCTGTTCATTAGGGCATAATTTGCATGTAGGGGTGTAAACATTAGCTTGATAAGAATTAACCTTTTTCAAGTTCCGATTGCTTGAATTAGAAAGCGGTCTATGCCTATTATTTTTTGAATCAGAAGATCCTTTCAAATCCGAAACAGTTTCAAGTGTTTGATAACGACTGGTAAGAAATGAGTCTAGCTCAGACCATTTTGGAATATCGGTCTTATTTTTTAAAGATTGTTCCCAAAGAGCTAGAGTCCCATCGGGCAATCTAGTGGAACAGAGGAAAACAGATATTGAATCCCAGTTTTCAATATTAACATTGTACAGTTGGAGAGTAGAAATGCATCCATTAACTTCACGTTGAAGATTTTTGATAGCATTTCCCGATTCAGTGGAAATGGATGGTAAATTGAAAAGAATTCGAAGTTGGCCATTTACTAAGATTCGCTTATTTTCAAATCGATCTTGTAAATTTTTCCACGCCAATGAAAAGCCATCGTTGGTCAATGGACTCTTCTTAACTATGACACGAGCCTCGCCTCGTGTTTTCGAGTTAAGGTGAAATAATTTTTCTACCGGACTTAATCTTGAATTGTTCACGTATATAGCCGTGAACATGTCCCGAAAAGACGGCCACGAAAGGTAATCACCGTTAAAAACCTCGGTGTCACATGGTGGAAGATGGAAATGGTAATTTCAATTTGAAATAGCGTCAGTTCGTGGAATAGACACAGCGGAGACCTGTGCAGATTGAAAAGCTTTATTCAGCTTTTCGATGCTATCTCCGATTTGTGACGCGCATCGGACGTATATTTGATAAGAGGTGCGATATCGAGCTTTCATTGATTCTCTATGTCTGAATCCGTGTCTTCATCTTGTGCAGCAGCTAATTCACTCAGGCAAGTCTCATAAACAGTTTTAATCCGATTCCAGATCGACTTCATTTCCTCCCTGTGAACGTCCAGTGAGTGAGTTGAGTTTGCTGGTTTCACTAAAGTCAGCCTCAAATTATTAATTATTCCTTTATAATTATGGAATAATTATGGTTAATTATTCCTTGCATTGCGGGATTTCTTGGAAAATATCTTTGCTTGATAGGCTCATCCCTCCTGATGGTCTTGTGTGCCGTAATGTTAGATATTCCTGTGAGGTCTTCAAATTTTTTTAGTTCTGCGCTCATAAACTTGTTTATTATCTCTTCTTGGTTTGGATTGTCCATTCCTGGTTATAATCCATCTTCTCGTACAACTGTACAGCACGCTGTTCTAGGTTCTATCGTCTGATTCCTGGGTTCTTGAAGAGTGACCGTATAGTCCCCACATTGTATTTTTGCTTCCATTTTTATTAGGAAGTCCAAGCCTAATCTGAGGTCGTCGATTACTTCCGGTAGTATGATTAACTCTGTTTCGCTATGTCTTTCTCCGAGTCTGATGTTGATTTTCAGCTGTTGAGTGACTTCCTTCGTAATACCATCAGCCATGCGTATGCGTGTGAGTATGCGTTCGATTTTTCCTGCTTCTTGGACGTGATCCGCCAGTGACCTGCTGATAAAACTTCGTGTTGCTCCGGTTTCGATTGTTCCCTCTACCATATGGTTACCTAATGTAACTGATGCGGCAACATAATTTCCTTTTTGTCTTAAGGCGTTTAGTGACGAGATTGATTGACCTGGGTCGGACGGTACCCCGGGTAGTTTCTCGATTGTCTTCTGCAGCAGTTGATAGTACGAGTGCCCCTTTTTCCGCACTCCCAGCAAAAGTTAAGCGTCCTGAATTCACACCTGAAGTGACCATCTTGTCCACAACGTCGGCATGCTGTTCCCGGGTTAATGGGGTGCTCTGTTACCTGTGTCATCACACGGTGATTTTCTTCTCGACTTCGTGGGGGTGTTTTTCTCGGGTTAATGGGGTGCTCTGTTACCTGTGTAATCATGCGGTGATTTTCTTCTCGACTTCGTGGAGGTGCTGTTCTGGCCGGCAATGGATACGTTCGTAGGCTCTCAAAGTCGTCTGCGAGGCTGATCAGTTCTTCGAGTGTTGCAAAGTCCTTCTTTTTTATGTAGAGCTGATACTCCTGGAGACTGTTGCGGTAAATGCGCTCTAGTTTTTCTAAATTTTTTCCTTGACCGTTGGTGTCGTTGTCGAATATCATCTTCTAGGCGTTCAAAGTATTTGGCCGGCAAGAAGAATTGCAAGAAGTCTTTCTTATATTTGACCCATTCCTGCCACTGTTGGTTATTGTTTCGCAACCATTTCAGTGCATTGTCTTTCAAAAGTTCAGGCATTGTTCGCGGTAAGAGGTTCTTGTTCAAGCCATATGCTTCGGCCAGTTCTTCCACTCGTTCTATGAAAGCCAATGGTTCTTTGCTGCCATCAAATTTGATGGACCATATCCTGACTTTGTCTATGACCGCGACATACGATGTGATTGTGTGGATCGTCTCTGCACAACGGGAATTAATAAAATATTTATTAAACTCAGTGAGTTTAATAAATATATGGAAAAGAAAATAAAAAATTGAATGAAATGATTAAAAACACTTAAGGTTAATTTTTTCTTCGGATAATTTATTATACCAATATGTTAATAGAGGAAGACCTTACCACGTTGCGAGCTTGGAACAAAGAGAAGGCACAAAAACTTGCTTTGACAGTAGGAAGCTGACAAAACGTACATGGGTTTTGTACTAAAAACAATGTTCGAACGTGATAAGCGCCATCTCCAGGCTTAGTTACAATGATTAGAAGTTTAGGTAGCTATTATATAAATTTTTGGTGTAAACATTGTCGAAGATGATATTCGACAACGACACCAACGGTCAAGGAAAAAATTTAGAAAAACTAGAGCGCATTTACCGCAACAGTCTCCAGGAGTATCAGCTCTACATAAAAAAGAAGGACTTTGCAACACTCGAAGAACTGATCAGCCTCGCAGACGACTTTGAGAGCCTACGAACGTATCCATTGCCGGCCAGAACAGCACCTCCACGAAGTCGAGAAGAAAATCACCGCATGATTAAAATTACAAATAATTTACTTAATTTTTTCATTAAAAGATAGTACAATTTTTTAAGTAGGTGAATACATAATGAAGGTACAAAACAAGTCAATTAAGTTTCGTTAATGAGGTATAAATGAAAATTTATTACAGAAAGTGAATAGTAAGAAAAAATTTTTCAGATTGTTATATTTAGGCAAATGTTTCAAATCAATAAGGTTCAGAATATAAAATAAAGATAAAAAGTGTAAATGAAAAATAAATTAATATATAGTAGTATACAATAGTACATAATATTTATATATAAAGCATAAAGAGCGATGCATAAATTTCATTTCGGTAGTAGTGCAATGATTAATTTTGTTTTTGTTATATTCTTTTTTTTTTTTTTTATTAAGAATTAAACTGTAAATGACCCGGATAATATCCATCCGAATACTGTATTCTGCGCAACAGGAAGGCCATTAGTACTTGGTATCAATCCTTGTTGGATTATCTTAGGATAAAGATCAGCACCAAGGACAACAGATATCGGATCGGTTTTATAAAATATAGTGTCAGCTAATATTAAGTTGGAAAATTTTTGTGCTACGGATTCATCGATCGGATTTGACAGCTTGCGATCGAATCGAGCATGAATGGTAATTGGACATACCGACTCGTCACCAAGCGTCATAGTGGTTAGATTTAGTTGATCCACCAATTTTCTGGCGATTCGACTAGTTGCTGAACACGGATCAAGCAGGGATCTTGCGTCGTGCACGCTGCCATTCAATTCCAACTTTATGATCGCAGTTGGAAGCAAAGTAATAGAACTCTGAGATAGGATGGATGACAGCGACAAGTTGTTTACGATCGTCGACGAATGCGATGAATTCCTTGGAGCAGGAGTACTTTTTTCTTGACCACTGGATGGGTCTTTACGCAAACGCTGATGCATGTGAAGCAAAGTATGATGATCCTCCTGGCAATATCAACAGCCGTGGGAACTTAAGCAGGATCCATGTGAATGCTCATGTGCCAAGCAATTGGAGCAATAATTATGCAGTAGCACAGCACGCATTCGTTTTTCAGTGTTCATGGAAAGAAACTTCTCGCAGAGTCGTAGAGGATGAGGCTGTCTGCACAGTCTGCACTGGAATACTTTGGAACAGTAAACGCGTCTCTGAGTTCTATTGCTGTTTTTGTACAATATTTTCTTGTTGAACTTAACAACGATGGCTTTTGAACTTGGCATTTTTAACTGCAATATAATAAGGATAAAGAAAGAGATAGAAAATATAAAAATAATGCATTATTGTGTCGGTAGAACAACAAGTTTGGTAACAGGGCGAGTAATACAACCACGTTGAGTAATAATATCGGCTACGCGAACCCTATTATCATTTCCTAAATAGACCTTGGATACTCTTCCCAGACGCCATTCAGTTGGAGGAAGAGTTTCGCCCTTGACAACAACGATTGCATTTTCTAATATATTCTCTTGTCGCTTTTTCCACTTGTTACGCTTGTGTAATTCTTTTAAGTACTCGTTTTTCCAACGAGTACAGAAATTTTGATACAGAGCCTTTAATCTTTGCCATCGATTAGTTATCGATATAACTGGCTCAGTGATCTCAGGATCAACAGGAGATAGAATAGGGCAACCTATAAGAAAATGCCCAGGAGTTAGTGCTAAAACATCTAAAGCATTTTCTGACATTGGTGAAATAGGACGAGAGTTTAGGCACGCTGCAATTCTAGTTAGAAGAGTGGAAAATTCTTCGAATGTGAATTTGACTGATCCTGCCATTTTGCGGAAATGAATTTTGAAACTCTTTACGCCAGCCTCCCATAAACCACCCATGTGTGGTGCGCCTGGCGGAATAAAATGGCATGATAGACCTTGATAACTGAAAGTGGATGTAATAGTGGAATGAGAACTTTTGAGGAATTCTCGCGTTAGAATTTTCGATGCTCCAACAAAAGTTGTACCATTATCGGAGTACATATGAAGTGGACAGCCACGCCTGGAAACAAATCGGTTGAAGGCTGCCAGAAATGTTTGAGCGGAGAGATCTGAAGTCGCTTCGAGATGTATTGCTTTGGTTGCAAAGCAAACAAAAACACATACATATCCTGTTGTAATTAAACAGGCTCTACCTGTGTAACTTTTTATTTCAAACGGTCCTGCGAAATCTAGACCTGTATGCGTGAAAGGACGAGTGATAGTAGTTCGTTCTGGAGGGAGAGCACCCATTATCTGAACATTTTTCTTATGAATAACGCACGTTTTGCAGTTATGTATTGTCGACTTAATAAGATTTTTGACTTTTGGAATCCAGAATAACGATCGGATTAGACGTAAAACTAATTGATTACCACCATGCAAAGAAATTGCATGTGTAAATTGCACTAAAAGACGGCTAAGCTTGCAATTATATGGTAAGATGATAGAATGACGTTCATCATACGACATGGTGGGTGAGGACACAAGTCTTCCACAGACTCTTAGAATACCAATTTCATCAAGGTATGGATTTAGGTTAAGAAGGCTACTAGATGAGGGAATTAGCTGCTTATTAGCTAAATTGTGATATTCTTCTGGATTGTGTACCTTTTGACATATGATAATTAACCTATTTCTTACATTTCGGATCTCAGAACTTGAAATCGATGAGCATTCTCTGGAATAATTTTTTCGATGTTTTGGGTGTGTACTATAGAAAAATCGAAAAATGTATGCAATGACACGCATTGCTTTTGGAAAGGAGGAAAACCGCTCTAGTATATCTACATAGTCATGAAAATAGACAAAGAACGATTTCGTTTGAGAAGCTTTCTTTTCAAGAGTTGTATTGAGCTCGCATTTCTTTATTGTACTTGGCCATTTAGATGGTTTTGACTTAAGCCATTGTGGACCGTGCCACCACAAATCATTATTTGCTAAATCTTGTGGCAAGACGCCTCAGCTGGCTAAATATGCTGGATTTGTTTCAGAGTTTACGTGAAACCAGTTGTATTGGCCAACGCTTTGAACTATTTTGGACACTCTATTTGCTACGAATGTTGTCCAATGACACGGTTGTTTTGCAAGCCATGCCAGGACGATAGTTGAGTCGGTCCAGAAAAACACTTTTGGTTTGTGGACATTGAATTGAGGAATTAAAGTGTCAACCATTTCAGCAAGTAAGACTGAGCCGCATAACTCAAGTCTGGGTAAAGAGATGGTTTTTACTGGCGCATCTCTGGTCTTAGCAGCTAGCAAATGAGTTGTTATGGAAATAGAATTTTTGACACGAATATAAATAGTAGCAGCATATGCTTTTTCTGATGCATCACAGAATGCATGGAACTGAATATCGTGCTCAGGTGAGTAATCAGTCCAGCGTGGAATTTTAATGTTTTCTATTTGAGGATAATGATATAGGAATGACTGCCATGTTTGTAGACACTCGACTGGAATATTATCGTCCCAGTCAATGTTCTCTAGCCAGATTATTTGCATAAGGATTTTAGTTAGAATTATACAGGGCGCTCACCAGCCGGCTGGGTCAAAAAGTTTTGAAATATTTGAGAGGATTTCTCTCTTAGTATAAGTGGGCTTCTGCTGCAATGGACTAGCAGAGAAATAAAAATAATTCGAACGCGCATTCCACCGCACCCCTAGGGTTTTTGCACTGCTACTATCTTCGAATTGAAGGAAATCTTTATTGTGCAAATGTGATTTGGGAAGGTCGAATAAAAGGCTTTCTTAAGGAAAAACCTGCTAAATCTATTGCGGCAATAAGCTCATTTCTTGCTTGAATTGCTGTTGAGATGTCGTGAGCTCCCGCTAAAGTATCATCCACATACATGGAATGACGAAGGATGTTGCTAGCTAATGGATAGGATTTCTCGACATCATCAGCTAGTTGTAGCAGGGTTCGAATTGCCAGATATGGAGCACAGTTGACCCCGAAGGTAACTGTATTCAAATCGAAGTCTTGAATTTCATCTAAAGCAGAAGATCGAAATAGAATGCGTTGAAATGGTGTGTGGTTTGGATCCACTAGAATTTGGCAATACATTTGCTTAATATCGCTATTGAAAACATATTTATATAAGCGCCATTTCAACAGCAAAACTGTTAAATCGGATTGTAACACAGGTCCTGTGTAGAGAACGTCATTAAGACTTGTACCATTTGAAGATGGGCTAGATGCATTAAACACAACCCTGACTTTTGTTGTTGTGCTTTCAGGCTTTATGACCGCGTGATGTGGCATATAATAGTGGCTTGGAAAATATGTAGACTTTTGAGGAGATACAACTTTCATATGCCCTAATTGATTATATTCGTTCAAGACATTGTCGCATTCGATCTTGAGATCGGAGTTTTTTCTTAAAAGCGTCTCATTTCTTAAGAATTGTGCATGGGCAATAGAACGAGAAGGCCCAAGTTTTAACGTTTTTGGAAAGTCTTCTTTGAATGGAAGCGTAACTATATATCTGCCTTCGTTATTGCGAATCGTAGTATTTGCGTAATTTTCTTCGCAAAATCTGTCGCTTTCAGTCATAAAATGTTTTTGTGGAAGATCCTCCACCTCCCAAAAACGTGAGATCTGTTGATCTAAAGGAATCTTGTTGAAATATGACACGCATGTAGAAAACGAAGCAACAGAATGAGAAATAGGACCTGTCAGTATCCACCCAAAAACTGTCTCTTGAGCGACCAGAGAACCGCAAATATTGCGTTTCACACCATCTAGAAGAATGGATGGAAAAAGGTCGCCACCAATTAAAATATCTACCTAGGAGCTTTTGTGGAACTTTTCGTCCGCATATTGCAGATTTGGAAGGCTTGATAATATTGATGGATCTACAGAACAAGTTGGAAGATTTCCTGTAAGTTGTGATACTACGAGAGCAGTCGTATCAATGCTAATGCGAGAATCAAATGTGGAACTTAATATAAAAGAACATTCTTGTTGAATTTTCGCTGAAATTGCGTTATTTAGTCCAGAAATCTGAGCAGATATAGGACGAGATGGTAGCTTTAGTATTTTGAAAAGTCTTTCTGAGATGAAAGTTCCTTCTGAACCTGAGTCAATCAAGGCCCGCGCGAAATAAGTTACGCCAAGATGGCATATTTTGACAATTGCGGTACCTAGGAGCACCCCTTTGCAATTTGAAGCAAAGCAAGAATTAATGTTTCGTGATGAGGAAGATGCTTCAGTGGACTGTATTTGGAAAGAATGAGTGTTTTGCTCTCTAGGTTTAAAGTTTGAAGGCGTAGTAGGTTCAAAAGTTGGATAATTTTTATGTAAAAGTGTATTATGACGCCTGTTACATGTGAAACAATTATGATGACTTTTGCAATCCTTAGTTAAATGAGATTTTGAGAAACAGTTTATGCAAAGATGGTATTTTTTAACCAAAGCAATTCTTTCATTAATGTTCATTTGGAGAAAACGAGGGCATAATCGAATAGTATGCTGTTCATTAGGGCATAATTTGCATGTAGGGGTGTAAACATTAGCTTGATAAGAATTAACCTTTTTCAAGTTCCGATTGCTTGAATTAGAAAGCGGTCTATGCCTATTATTTTTTGAATCAGAAGATCCTTTCAAATCCGAAACAGTTTCAAGTGTTTGATAACGACTGGTAAGAAATGAGTCTAGCTCAGACCATTTTGGAATATCGGTCTTATTTTTTAAAGATTGTTCCCAAAGAGCTAGAGTCCCATCGGGCAATCTAGTGGAACAGAGGAAAACAGATATTGAATCCCAGTTTTCAATATTAACATTGTACAGTTGGAGAGTAGAAATGCATCCATTAACTTCACGTTGAAGATTTTTGATAGCATTTCCCGATTCAGTGGAAATGGATGGTAAATTGAAAAGAATTCGAAGTTGGCCATTTACTAAGATTCGCTTATTTTCAAATCGATCTTGTAAATTTTTCCACGCCAATGAAAAGCCATCGTTGGTCAATGGACTCTTCTTAACTATGACACGAGCCTCGCCTCGTGTTTTCGAGTTAAGATGAAATAATTTTTCTACCGGACTTAATCTTGAATTGTTCACGTATATAGCCGTGAACATGTCCCGAAAAGACGGCCACGAAAGGTAATCACCGTTAAAAACCTCGGTGTCACATGGTGGAAGATGGAAATGGTAATTTCAATTTGAAATAGCGTCAGTTCGTGGAATAGACACAGCGGAGACCTGTGCAGATTGAAAAGCTTTATTCAGCTTTTCGATGCTATCTCCGATTTGTGACGCGCATCGGACGTATATTTGATAAGAGGTGCGATATCGAGCTTTCATTGATTCTCTATGTCTGAATCCGTGTCTTCATCTTGTGCAGCAGCTAATTCACTCAGGCAAGTCTCATAAACAGTTTTAATCCGATTCCAGATCGACTTCATTTCCTCCCTGTGAACGTCCAGTGAGTGAGTTGAGTTTGCTGGTTTCACTAAAGTCAGCCTCAAATTATTAATTATTCCTTTATAATTATGGAATAATTATGGTTAATTATTCCTTGCATTGCGGGATTTCTTGGAAAATATCTTTGCTTGATAGGCTCATCCCTCCTGATGGTCTTGTGTGCCGTAATGTTAGATATTCCTGTGAGGTCTTCAAATTTTTTTAGTTCTGCGCTCATAAACTTGTTTATTATCTCTTCTTGGTTTGGATTGTCCATTCCTGGTTATAATCCATCTTCTCGTACAACTGTACAGCACGCTGTTCTAGGTTCTATCGTCTGATTCCTGGGTTCTTGAAGAGTGACCGTATAGTCCCCACATTGTATTTTTGCTTCCATTTTTATTAGGAAGTCCAAGCCTAATCTGAGGTCGTCGATTACTTCCGGTAGTATGATTAACTCTGTTTCGCTATGTCTTTCTCCGAGTCTGATGTTGATTTTCAGCTGTTGAGTGACTTCCTTCGTAATACCATCAGCCATGCGTATGCGTGTGAGTATGCGTTCGATTTTTCCTGCTTCTTGGACGTGATCCGCCAGTGACCTGCTGATAAAACTTCGTGTTGCTCCGGTTTCGATTGTTCCCTCTACCATATGGTTACCTAATGTAACTGATGCGGCAACATAATTTCCTTTTTGTCTTAAGGCGTTTAGTGACGAGATTGATTGACCTGGGTATCCGCTTGTACTCGCCGTGGACGGTACCCCGGGTAGTTTCTCGATTGTCTTCTGCAGCAGTTGATAGTACGAGTGCCCCTTTTTCCGCACTCCCAGCAAAAGTTAAGCGTCCTGAATTCACACCTGAAGTGACCATCTTGTCCACAACGTCGGCATGCTGTTCCCGGGTTAATGGGGTGCTCTGTTACCTGTGTCATCACACGGTGATTTTCTTCTCGACTTCGTGGGGGTGTTTTTCTCGGGTTAATGGGGTGCTCTGTTACCTGTGTAATCATGCGGTGATTTTCTTCTCGACTTCGTGGAGGTGCTGTTCTGGCCGGCAATGGATACGTTCGTAGGCTCTCAAAGTCGTCTGCGAGGCTGATCAGTTCTTCGAGTGTTGCAAAGTCCTTCTTTTTTATGTAGAGCTGATACTCCTGGAGACTGTTGCGGTAAATGCGCTCTAGTTTTTCTAAATTTTTTCCTTGACCGTTGGTGTCGTTGTCGAATATCATCTTCTAGGCGTTCAAAGTATTTGGCCGGCAAGAAGAATTGCAAGAAGTCTTTCTTATATTTGACCCATTCCTGCCACTGTTGGTTATTGTTTCGCAACCATTTCAGTGCATTGTCTTTCAAAAGTTCAGGCATTGTTCGCGGTAAGAGGTTCTTGTTCAAGCCATATGCTTCGGCCAGTTCTTCCACTCGTTCTATGAAAGCCAATGGTTCTTTGCTGCCATCAAATTTGATGGACCATTTCCTGACTTTGTCTATGACCGCGACATACGATGTGATTGTGTGGATCGTCTCTGCACAACGGAAATTAATAAAATATTTATTAAACTCAGTGAGTTTAATAAATATATGGAAAAGAAAATAAAAAATTGAATGAAATGATTAAAAACACTTAAGGTTAATTTTTTCTTCGGATAATTTATTATACCAATATAAGTTAATAGAGGAAGACCTTACCACGTTGCGAGCTTGGAACAAAGAGAAGGCACAAAAACTTGCTTTGACAGTAGGAAGCTGACAAAACGTACATGGGTTTTGTACTAAAAACAATGTTCGAACGTGATAAGCGCCATCTCCAGGCTTAGTTACAATGATTAGAAGTTTAGGTAGCTATTATATAAATTTTTGGTGTAAACATTGTCGAAGATGATATTCGACAACGACACCAACGGTCAAGGAAAAAATTTAGAAAAACTAGAGCGCATTTACCGCAACAGTCTCCAGGAGTATCAGCTCTACATAAAAAAGAAGGACTTTGCAACACTCGAAGAACTGATCAGCCTCGCAGACGACTTTGAGAGCCTACAAACGTATCCATTGCCGGCCAGAACAGCACCTCCACGAAGTCGAGAAGAAAATCACCGCATGATTAAAATTACAAATAATTTACTTAGTTTTTTCATTAAAAGATAGTACAATTTTTTAAGTAGGTGAATACATAATGAAGGTACAAAACAAGTCAATTAAGTTTCGTTAATGAGGTATAAATGAAAATTTATTACAGAAAGTGAATAGTAAGAAAAAATTTTTCAGATTGTTATATTTAGGCAAATGTTTCAAATCAATAAGGTTCAGAATATAAAATAAAGATAAAAAGTGTAAATGAAAAATAAATTAATATATAGTAGTATACAATAGTACATAATATTTATATATAAAGCATAAAGAGCGATGCATAAATTTCATTTCGGTAGTAGTGCAATGATTAATTTTGTTTTTGTTATATTCTTTTTTTTTTTTTTTATTAAGAATTAAACTGTAAATGACCCGGATAATATCCATCCGAATACTGTATTCTGCGCAACAGGAAGGCCATTAGTACTTGGTATCAATCCTTGTTGGATTATCTTAGGATAAAGATCAGCACCAAGGACAACAGATATCGGATCGGTTTTATAAAATATAGTGTCAGCTAATATTAAGTTGGAAAATTTTTGTGCTACGGATTCATCGATCGGATTTGACGGAGTTCGAATAGAGATTCTGTGATCTACTCGAAGCATAGATTGTACCCGCAGCTTGCGATCGAATCGAGCATGAATGGTAATTGGACATACCGACTCGTCACCAAGCGTCATAGTGGTTAGATTTAGTTGATCCACCAATTTTCTGGCGATTCGACTAGTTGCTGAACACGGATCAAGCAGGGATCTTGCGTCGTGCACGCTGCCATTCAATTCCAACTTTATGATCGCAGTTGGAAGCAAAGTAATAGAACTCTGAGATAGGATGGATGACAGCGACAAGTTGTTTACGATCGTCGACGAATGCGATGAATTCCTTGGAGCAGGAGTACTTTTTTCTTGACCACTGGATGGGTCTTTACGCAAACGCTGATGCATGTGAAGCAAAGTATGATGATCCTCCTGGCAATATCAACAGCCGTGGGAACTTAAGCAGGATCCATGTGAATGCTCATGTGCCAAGCAATTGGAGCAATAATTATGCAGTAGCACAGCACGCATTCGTTTTTCAGTGTTCATGGAAAGAAACTTCTCGCAGAGTCGTAGAGGATGAGGCTGTCTGCACAGTCTGCACTGGAATACTTTGGAACAGTAAACGCGTCTCTGAGTTCTATTGCTGTTTTTGTACAATATTTTCTTGTTGAACTTAACAACGATGGCTTTTGAACTTGGCATTTTTAACTGCAATATAATAAGGATAAAGAAATAGATAGAAAATATAAAAATAATGCATTATTGTGTCGGTAGAACAACAAGTTTGGTAACAGGGCGAGTAATACAACCACGTTGAGTAATAATATCGGCTACGCGAACCCTATTATCATTTCCTAAATAGACCTTGGATACTCTTCCCAGACGCCATTCAGTTGGAGGAAGAGTTTCGCCCTTGACAACAACGATTGCATTTTCTAATATATTCTCTTGTCGCTTTTTCCACTTGTTACGCTTGTGTAATTCTTTTAAGTACTCGTTTTTCCAACGAGTACAGAAATTTTGATACAGAGCCTTTAATCTTTGCCATCGATTAGTTATCGATATAACTGGCTCAGTGATCTCAGGATCAACAGGAGATAGAATAGGGCAACCTATAAGAAAATGCCCAGGAGTTAGTGCTAAAACATCTAAAGCATTTTCTGACATTGGTGAAATAGGACGAGAGTTTAGGCACGCTGCAATTCTAGTTAGAAGAGTGGAAAATTCTTCGAATGTGAATTTGACTGATCCTGCCATTTTGCGGAAATGAATTTTGAAACTCTTTACGCCAGCCTCCCATAAACCACCCATGTGTGGTGCGCCTGGCGGAATAAAATGGCATGATAGACCTTGATAACTGAAAGTGGATGTAATAGTGGAATGAGAACTTTTGAGGAATTCTCGCGTTAGAATTTTCGATGCTCCAACAAAAGTTGTACCATTATCGGAGTACATATGAAGTGGACAGCCACGCCTGGAAACAAATCGGTTGAAGGCTGCCAGAAATGTTTGAGCGGAGAGATCTGAAGTCGCTTCGAGATGTATTGCTTTGGTTGCAAAGCAAACAAAAACACATACATATCCTGTTGTAATTAAACAGGCTCTACCTGTGTAACTTTTTATTTCAAACGGTCCTGCGAAATCTAGACCTGTATGCGTGAAAGGACGAGTGATAGTAGTTCGTTCTGGAGGGAGAGCACCCATTATCTGAACATTTTTCTTATGAATAACGCACGTTTTGCAGTTATGTATTGTCGACTTAATAAGATTTTTGACTTTTGGAATCCAGAATAACGATCGGATTAGACGTAAAACTAATTGATTACCACCATGCAAAGAAATTGCATGTGTAAATTGCACTAAAAGACGGCTAAGCTTGCAATTATATGGTAAGATGATAGAATGACGTTCATCATACGACATGGTGGGTGAGGACACAAGTCTTCCACAGACTCTTAGAATACCAATTTCATCAAGGTATGGATTTAGGTTAAGAAGGCTACTAGATGAGGGAATTAGCTGCTTATTAGCTAAATTGTGATATTCTTCTGGATTGTGTACCTTTTGACATATGATAATTAACCTATTTCTTACATTTCGGATCTCAGAACTTGAAATCGATGAGCATTCTCTGGAATAATTTTTTCGATGTTTTGGGTGTGTACTATAGAAAAATCGAAAAATGTATGCAATGACACGCATTGCTTTTGGAAAGGAGGAAAACCGCTCTAGTATATCTACATAGTCATGAAAATAGACAAAGAACGATTTCGTTTGAGAAGCTTTCTTTTCAAGAGTTGTATTGAGCTCGCATTTCTTTATTGTACTTGGCCATTTAGATGGTTTTGACTTAAGCCATTGTGGACCGTGCCACCACAAATCATTATTTGCTAAATCTTGTGGCAAGACGCCTCAGCTGGCTAAATATGCTGGATTTGTTTCAGAGTTTACGTGAAACCAGTTGTATTGGCCAACGCTTTGAACTATTTTGGACACTCTATTTGCTACGAATGTTGTCCAATGACACGGTTGTTTTGCAAGCCATGCCAGGACGATAGTTGAGTCGGTCCAGAAAAACACTTTTGGTTTGTGGACATTGAATTGAGGAATTAAAGTGTCAACCATTTCAGCAAGTAAGACTGAGCCGCATAACTCAAGTCTGGGTAAAGAGATGGTTTTTACTGGCGCAACTCTGGTCTTAGCAGCTAGCAAATGAGTTGTTATGGAAATAGAATTTTTGACACGAATATAAATAGTAGCAGCATATGCTTTTTCTGATGCATCACAGAATGCATGGAACTGAATATCGTGCTCAGGTGAGTAATCAGTCCAGCGTGGAATTTTAATGTTTTCTATTTGAGGATAATGATATAGGAATGACTGCCATGTTTGTAGACACTCGACTGGAATATTATCGTCCCAGTCAATGTTCTCTAGCCAGATTATTTGCATAAGGATTTTAGTTAGAATTATACAGGGCGCTCACCAGCCGGCTGGGTCAAAAAGTTTTGAAATATTTGAGAGGATTTCTCTCTTAGTATAAGTGGGCTTCTGCTGCAATGGACTAGCAGAGAAATAAAAATAATTCGAACGCGCATTCCACCGCACCCCTAGGGTTTTTGCACTGCTACTATCTTCGAATTGAAGGAAATCTTTATTGTGCAAATGTGATTTGGGAAGGTCGAATAAAAGGCTTTCTTAAGGAAAAACCTGCTAAATCTATTGCGGCAATAAGCTCATTTCTTGCTTGAATTGCTGTTGAGATGTCGTGAGCTCCCGCTAAAGTATCATCCACATACATGGAATGACGAAGGATGTTGCTAGCTAATGGATAGGATTTCTCGACATCATCAGCTAGTTGTAGCAGGGTTCGAATTGCCAGATATGGAGCACAGTTGACCCCGAAGGTAACTGTATTCAAATCGAAGTCTTGAATTTCATCTAAAGCAGAAGATCGAAATAGAATGCGTTGAAATGGTGTGTGGTTTGGATCCACTAGAATTTGGCAATACATTTGCTTAATATCGCTATTGAAAACATATTTATATAAGCGCCATTTCAACAGCAAAACTGGTAAATCGGATTGTAACTCAGGTCCTGTGTAGAGAACGTCATTAAGACTTGTACCATTTGAAGATGGGCTAGATGCATTAAACACAACCCTGACTTTTGTTGTTGTGCTTTCAGGCTTTATGACCGCGTGATGTGGCATATAATAGTGGCTTGGAAAATATGTAGACTTTTGAGGAGATACAACTTTCATATGCCCTAATTGATTATATTCGTTCAAGACATTGTCGCATTCGATCTTGAGATCGGAGTTTTTTCTTAAAAGCGTCTCATTTCTTAAGAATTGTGCATGGGCAATAGAACGAGAAGGCCCAAGTTTTAACGTTTTTGGAAAGTCTTCTTTGAATGGAAGCGTAACTATATATCTGCCTTCGTTATTGCGAATCGTAGTATTTGCGTAATTTTCTTCGCAAAATCTGTCGCTTTCAGTCATAAAATGTTTTTGTGGAAGATCCTCCACCTCCCAAAAACGTGAGATCTGTTGATCTAAAGGAATCTTGTTGAAATATGACACGCATGTAGAAAACGAAGCAACAGAATGAGAAATAGGACCTGTCAGTATCCACCCAAAAACTGTCTCTTGAGCGAACAGAGAACCGCAAATATTGCGTTTCACACCATCTAGAAGAATGGATGGAAAAAGGTCGCCACCAATTTAAATATCTACCTAGGAGCTTTTGTGGAACTTTTCGTCCGCATATTGCAGATTTGGAAGGCTTGATAATATTGATGGATCTACAGAACAAGTTGGAAGATTTCCTGTAAGTTGTGATACTACGAGAGCAGTCGTATCAATGCTAATGCGAGAATCAAATGTGGAACTTAATATAAAAGAACATTCTTGTTGAATTTTCGCTGAAATTGCGTTATTTAGTCCAGAAATCTGAGCAGATATAGGACGAGATGGTAGCTTTAGTATTTTGAAAAGTCTTTCTGAGATGAAAGTTCCTTCTGAACCTGAGTCAATCAAGGCCCGCGCGAAATAAGTTACGCCAAGATGGCATATTTTGACAATTGCGGTACCTAGGAGCACCCCTTTGCAATTTGAAGCAAAGCAAGAATTAATGTTTCGTGATGAGGAAGATGCTTCAGTGGACTGTATTTGGAAAGAATGAGTGTTTTGCTCTCTAGGTTTAAAGTTTGAAGGCGTAGTAGGTTCAAAAGTTGGATAATTTTTATGTAAAAGTGTATTATGACGCCTGTTACATGTGAAACAATTATGATGACTTTTGCAATCCTTAGTTAAATGAGATTTTGAGAAACAGTTTATGCAAAGATGGTATTTTTTAACCAAAGCAATTCTTTCATTAATGTTCATTTGGAGAAAACGAGGGCATAATCGAATAGTATGCTGTTCATTAGGGCATAATTTGCATGTAGGGGTGTAAACATTAGCTTGATAAGAATTAACCTTTTTCAAGTTCCGATTGCTTGAATTAGAAAGCGGTCTATGCCTATTATTTTTTGAATCAGAAGATCCTTTCAAATCCGAAACAGTTTCAAGTGTTTGATAACGACTGGTAAGAAATGAGTCTAGCTCAGACCATTTTGGAATATCGGTCTTATTTTTTAAAGATTGTTCCCAAAGAGCTAGAGTCCCATCGGGCAATCTAGTGGAACAGAGGAAAACAGATATTGAATCCCAGTTTTCAATATTAACATTGTACAGTTGGAGAGTAGAAATGCATCCATTAACTTCACGTTGAAGATTTTTGATAGCATTTCCCGATTCAGTGGAAATGGATGGTAAATTGAAAAGAATTCGAAGTTGGCCATTTACTAAGATTCGCTTATTTTCAAATCGATCTTGTAAATTTTTCCACGCCAATGAAAAGCCATCGTTGGTCAATGGACTCTTCTTAACTATGACACGAGCCTCGCCTCGTGTTTTCGAGTTAAGATGAAATAATTTTTCTACCGGACTTAATCTTGAATTGTTCACGTATATAGCCGTGAACATGTCCCGAAAAGACGGCCACGAAAGGTAATCACCGTTAAAAACCTCGGTGTCACATGGTGGAAGATGGAAATGGTAATTTCAATTTGAAATAGCGTCAGTTCGTGGAATAGACACAGCGGAGACCTGTGCAGATTGAAAAGCTTTATTCAGCTTTTCGATGCTATCTCCGATTTGTGACGCGCATCGGACGTATATTTGATAAGAGGTGCGATATCGAGCTTTCATTGATTCTCTATGTCTGAATCCGTGTCTTCATCTTGTGCAGCAGCTAATTCACTCAGGCAAGTCTCATAAACAGTTTTAACCCGATTCCAGATCGACTTCATTTCCTCCCTGTGAACGTCCAGTGAGTGAGTTGAGTTTGCTGGTTTCACTAAAGTCAGCCTCAAATTCAACCAAGCTATCGGTTAAACGGATGAAGGAATTCAACGATGCCATTATGAATGTAAGGATAGAAACGAGCGATAGAAATATCAACTAAGAACAATAATAGCACCACGACCACGATGGCAGCAATAGATAGCTAAGGAAATTATTTAATTAGAACAAAAACTTCGAATCGAACGAGAATAGAAATGGATAACTGAATTATAAATAGGCTAAATGCAATGTGGCTCTAAAGAAATGGTTCTAATCAGCACAGGAGTATTGGTCTTATAAGTCGTTTTAAGATGAAATGATTAAATAGAATTATCGATAAAATATCGAAAGTTAAACGAATGTTTTGAATTGATGATACAAATGACTGACAAACGACCCTATAAAGAATGGTTCTAAAAGAGAACAGAAATGTGGTGTTTGCAGATCGCTTTGTATTAAAATGAAATAGAATTATCGATAAAATATCGAAAGTTAAACGATCGTTTTGAATTAATGATACAAATGACTGACAAACGACCCTATAAAGAATGGTTCTAAAAGAGAACAGAAATGTGGTGTTTGCAGATCGCTTTGTATTAAAATGAAATAGAATTATATATAAAATATCGAAAGTTAAACGAACGATTTGTATTAAAATGAATTTGAATTCGAGAGTTCGTAGAAATATTGGAAAACAAAAAGGAATTTTCTTTGTTCTAAAGCTTTTTCAAAAAAAGCTTTAAAAGGCTACCTTTATTTATTATGTATTTTGTTTACCTTAATTATTAACATGTGGCCCCGAGTTATTGATAAATAATCACACTCAAGACGGTTTATCGAGAAGAAAAAAGAAATGTAATCCAGGAAGAGTTTTGTTAAAGCTTAAGAAATCAATAGTAGAATAACGTCTACATAAATTTAAAAATGTTGAAATAATTGTCTTAGAATAAAAATATATGTAGTTGTTTTGGAATAAAGAAATAGTTGTTAGAAAAATTTATATTGTTGCTCTTCTGTTGCATGTATTAGCGTTGTTATTGTTGCTTTTGTTGTTGCTGTAGTTTTTTAACCAGAACGGCTTTAATTCATTTTAAACCTTTTCTTGTTAAAGGTCTTTTAAAAGGTTCTTGTTAAATTCTTTTTTTGTTAAAAAAAAAAAGGTTGCTTGAACTATTTGTTGTTATTACATTAACGTTCATTAATATCGGTGAAATAAATAAATTCTTGAATTTGTTTATTATGGTTTGCTTGTGATGTCTTCGCTTTCACTTGCTTGTGTTTTAAAACAGCCTCAGATAAAAGCAACAGCAAACAACATTTATCTTTTTAAATAACTTCTCGCAACAAGTTTTTAATAGTTACTTAAAAACTTCGCTGTATTAATATAGATGTATTCACCAAGAAGCAAGTTGCAAACACGGCATATGTTTATTAAAAGAGCGTATAAAAAATGTATAAAAAATAAACTGTATCAATATGTATAAAGGGATTGATCATCGATCTCAACAAAAGAAAGCACTCGGTGTATATACATACATACACACACCTTAAGTGATCAATAGCTAGAAAGTTGCAGCAACTTACAAAAGAGTTGAGTTAAAAACGCACTTAATAGACGTGATAACGACCGCAACAATGTGTACGAAGAGAAAGAAGGCGCTGTACAAACATACATACAGACGCAGAGATCGATTTAAGCAATGTTGCTAAATAACTTCTCGCAACAAGTTTCAAAATATACTGTAGGAAAATCAACTAATTTAAAAGTAGTTGATGAAGTAGTTTTTTGTCAACCACAACTAGTTGAAATTCTGACTTTTTCCCAAAGAACGAACTAACATATTTCGTATGGTGATGTCCGCTAAATAAGTCAATTGACTTTCGTCTGCATATATTGTCAACTATTTGTTAAATTAGTTATATTTAAATTACTTTTTAGTTACTTTAAAATAATCAATTGAAAACTTTGCTGATGGCCTAAAGTTAATAATATTTGATGAAATAACATGGTTAAATATATATAAACTTGTCTAATTGTCTAACTTGTCTAATCTAATAAAAATTTGCAATTAAAACCAAAATTTGCAATCAAAATCAGAGTAGTTGCCCTCAATATAATTCAAAGTAGTTTATCAATCACTTGTTTTTAAGTAGTATTTCGATTACTTCATATATAATGCAATAAAAACTATTTAGAATTGAAGTGGATGCTGCCTCATCATAATTCAAAGTAGTTCATACACTGGTTTTTTTTAAACTAGTTTTTTAATTAGATGTTTTTAAAAACAAGTTAGTTTGTTCCTATAGGGTAGTCACTTAAAAACTTCGCTGTATTAATATAGATGTATTCACCATAGAACAAGTTGCTAACACGGCATATGTTTATAAAGAGAGCGTATAAAACTGTATACAAAGATAAACTGTATCAATATGTATAAAGGGATTGATCATCGATCTCAACAAAAGAAAGCACTCGATGTATATACATACATACACACCTTAAGTTGTCAATAGCTAGAAAGTTGCAGCAACTTAGAAAAGAGTTGAGTTAAAAATCACTTAATAGACATGATCACGATCGCAACAATGTGTACGAAGAGAAAGAAGGCGCAGTACAAACATACATACAGACGCATAGATCGATTTAAGCAATATTGCTAGCGCGCTAAAACTTTGAACCGTTTGACGAACGATCAATTTACCCAAAGATGCAACCAGTTTAGAGAACTTATGTACATATTATATGAACATATAATTGAATTGAAATGACATTTTTTTTTTTTTTTGCGAAATATTATACAAGAATTTTTTCTTTTTAGCACAAATATTTTTTATGTGATTTATATTTTATATCATATAAGGATTTATATGAAACAAAGATTTTATTTTGTTAACCCGATTTGTTGCACGATTTTTTCTCTTACTATTGCTTATGAGTCATTTATCATTTTTATTCACTTGCACAAACTTAGAAATTAAATTATGCATACGCACCTTATACTTTGATGGATTCTGTGGTCTGGAAAGTTTGGATGAATTTGAAGTTTGAATTGGATTAGTTTTCTCGGCGTGGCTCGGTAAGTATAGATGTGCACAAATTATCCGGTTCGATTGGACCAAAATGATTGTGTGGATCGTCTCTGCACAACGGGAATTAATAAAATATTTATTAAACTCAGTGAGTTTAATAAATATATGGAAAAGAAAAAAAAAATTTAATGAAACGATTAAAAACACTTAAGGTTAATTTTTCCTTCGGATAATTTATTATAAGAATATAAGTTAACAGAGGAAGACCTTACCACGTTGCGAGCTTGGAACAAAGAGAAGGCAGAAAAACTTGCTTTGACAGTAGGAAGCTGACAAAACGTACATGGGTTTTGTACTAAAAACAATGTTCGAACGTGATAAGCGCCATCTCCAGGCTTAGTTACAATGATTAGAATTTTAGGTAGCTATTATATAAATTTTTGGTGTAAACACGATGTTTGGTTAGCTGGTGCATTCTCTGCGTGTGAAGTCGATGCCTGTTCGTCTGTCTCTGTTGAAGTGTAGAGGTGGGGTTTCAGTGGGCAGGATTTCTAGAGTTGGTATGTCGGTGAATTTTGCCGGTGAATGTTTCGTTTCCAGCTCGAGGAGACGTTGTTCTAGTCCTGGCTTCTGTCCTTGTTCTGTGATGAAGGTTGCAAAATTTTGACGGGATTCTTGAACAGTTCCGGTATTTTCAAATCCAAATTCCTCTGCGTAAATTTGAAGCTCGTCTTTTCGGAGAAAGTATACCCATGAGGTACTGACCATTTTCTTGCGTGTTCTATTTCTTGATATCTGTGTTGTTTTTTTCCGTTTAGTATCTTTTTCTTCTCTTTTTGATTTTAAAGTCCGTGCTCGGGCGCCATTTGTAATGAACCCTCCAGTTCGTTTGCAATTGCTGGGGTAGGCTCAGCGAGTAAGCCAAGGGTTCAGTACAAACAATTTTTAACTCGGTAGTTTTAGTTTTTTAAATTTACAAGAATGCTTTATTGGGCATTTCTTTTATCTATTTAATACTATTACTTCAATAGGATTAAGTTTTAAATGTAATTATTCAAAATAGTAATATTATATTTTATATATAATAAATCATTTTTCAAAATATTAAAAATTTCTGTAATTATTATTGTTTAGTAATATTCTATAATATAAAATTAATTAATTATATTATTATTTAGACTTCGAGTATTTACTTTATTTTAAAGTGAAACAACCTGAGCTAGAAGGATGAAAACGCCTTTACTATGCAAACCTGAGCTTAAAGGGTGTGAACGCCTTTACTATGAAAACCCTGTGCTTAAAGGGTGTAAACGCCATTACTATGAATACCCTGTGCTGAAAAGGTGTAAACACCTTTACTGTAAAAACCTGAGCTTAAAGGGTGTGAACGCTTTTACTATGAATACCCTGTGCTTAAAGGGAATAAACGCCTTTACTATGCAAACCTGAGCTTAAAGGGTGTGAACGCCTTTACTATGAAAATCCTGTGCTTAAAGGGTGTAAACACCTTTACTATGAAAACCTGAGCTTAAAGGGTGTGAACGCCTTTACTATGAAAACCTGAGCGTAAACGCCTTTACTATGAAAACCTGAGCTTAAAGGGTGTGAACGGTTTTACTATGAAAAAGCTTAAAGGGTGTAAACGCCTTTACTATGAGTACCTGAGCTACTGACCTAAGTCTTGCACATGTGCACGCGACTGTGCTCTGTTCAAGACTGATTTTACTATGCTAGCGCACCGCTTTTTATTTTGCTTGCGCTGTTGTCCTGTTTCGTTGTTCAGTTGTTTTGTTTACATGCATGTGTATTCATGTATGTGTGTATGTGTATATTTATTTGTTTTGAAAGTTATTTTAACAATAGTTGGCTATTTTATACAAAGTGTATATTGTTAATAATATTTATAATATAATTTATACATATTTTAATTTATAATTTAATAATATTTTATATACATTATCAACATGTTATTTGTGGGACAGAAATTGGTACATAATTTCTTGTCCTCACACAATTAAGTTCGTTTCCGCTTATGCCATACATTTGTAGTTTATACAGTAATATATCTCTGTCAATAGTTTCAAACGCTCTCTGCAGATCAAGAAAAACGGCTACTATGATTTTTTTGTCTTGTATTTCCGACTTCCACTGAGCAACAAGATTCATCAGCGCTTCACAACTATGTTTACTCTGAAAGCCAGATTAGTAGTCAGAGAGCAATGAATGGGTTTCCATATAATTTTCTAATTGTGAATGAACAATTTTTTCAATAATCTTGCTTTCTGTCATTAACATTCTGATGGGTCTAAAATTCTCTGGGCTTGTAGTATTTTTCACTTTCTCGATCGGTACCACTATTGATTCTTTCCAGCAGTCAGGAAAGATTCCAGAACGTAAAGATTCGTTTATGATCTGCAGAAATGTTGGTCCAATTATTTCAAACGCGTCAACCATCATCCTCACGGAAATAAATTTAGAGTCTTTTTTGTTATTCATATTATTCATGATAGTTTTTAGGCCATTTAAGTTTAACAACTCTAATTTAAAATTATGTTTACTTCTTTCAAGGAGATTTTCATATTCCACATAAGGAATATTTGCATTTATACATTCAACACTGTATATAAAAAATTTGTTAAGAATGTTTGCGACCGCCCATATGACCTCCATGTGTCGAACTATGGTATTCTTTTATAATTTTCTCCTGTATATCTTTATCTAATATTCTTTCCGAATTTTTATAAATTAATATTTTTAAATTTTCTCTATCTCTTTTCAATTCATTAAATATGTTTTTAAAATCTTCAATTGCAATTATTTTAAATATGTTATCGTTATTACCTAATGCAAGTTCTTTTACTTTCAAATTGTACATTCATGATGACAGCTTTTCCAACGTCAGCGGTGTGAACAAAGGATTGTCACTGCATCGAACAATTGCCTCATCTTCTTCAATATAAATCTGGGTACCCTTATAATTATTTTGTGTTAAAAACCTAAGTTTTTTAATTTTGTGTATATCCGAGAGTGATGTACATTCCCATGCAAAAAGTTGATCAAACTTACTGCTAGGACTACATTCTGAATTTGTAAAATCTATGTTTTGTTTGTTCTTTCCTGTATTCATGCTACGTGTTATTGCAAGTATATTTTGTTTATCATTTTCTGTTCCAGTTGGGATCATTGCTTTTCGGGATTCACTGTTTAATACAATTCTTGATAATGCATCTGCATTAGTATTAATTTTACCTTTTTTGTAAATGATTTCGAAGTTGTAATCGCATAAATCTAATCTTATGCGTGTCATTTTTGATGACGGGTTCTTGTGTGAGAAAAGAGACACTAGCGGGCGGTGGTCTGTTAGAACCGAAAATGGTCTACCATAAAGGTATGGTCTAAAAAAATTGATTGCCCAGTGTATAGCCAAGAGCTCTTTCTCAATTATTGGTTTGTTTATATCGTGTTTTGCGAGAGATTTGCTCGCATAGGAAATCGGTAAATCTGAACCGACTTCACCTTGAGACAATACAGCACCGAGGACAGAATTCGAGACATCTGTGGTAAGTATAACGGGTCTGTCGAAATCTGGGTATTGGAGCACCGGTGGATTTAAAAGTTTAATTTTTAGAGTATCAGAAGCTTGCTGGTAACTTTCGTTCCAGACGAATTGTTTGTTTTTCTTCAAAAGTGCATTTAAATCTTTAGCTATGTCCGCAAAATTTGGAATGAAGCGCCTATAATAATTGCAGAAGGCGACGAACCTTCTCACTACATCTGCATTTGTTGGGACTGGATAATTTTCGATAACTGAATTTTTGGCTGGGTCTGTTTTTATCCCATTTGACGTTATAAGATGGCCAAGATATATTACCTCTGGTTTCAGGAAACCACACTTATCTGGGTTTAGCTTTAAATTAAACTTCCTAATTCTATTAAAAACCTTTTCTAAATTCTCATTATGGTGCTTCAAACTTCACCCAAACACAATAATGTCGTCTACCACTTAGCGCGATTGTCAGCATGCGCTGGATACTATTGGAAGATATCCTCAGTCCAAAAGGTAAACGTTTAAATTGAAAGTGTCCATTTAATGTTGAAAAAGCAGTTAGTGGTCGAGAGTCTTCGTGTAAGTTAATCTGGTGAAAAGAACTAGTCATGTCTAAAGTTGTAAAGTACTTAGCTCTTCCCAATCTGTCTCAAACGTCCTCTATCCTGGTCAGTGGAAACTTATCGTTCACTATTTTCTCGTTTAGCTTCCTAAAGTCTACAACGAGTCGCCATTTTTTGTCGTCATCTGTCGATTTCTTTGGCACCACAAGTAATGGTGAATCATATGGGCGTTTGTATTTCCTGAGTGTAAAAATTGTTTACGCTTAGGCGTTGTTCTCCTGTTATATGAAATATATCTTAGTAATTTTGTATTAAATTTATTACTGACTTTTCTGCTTGCGGTTCGTTACAATCAATATTTAACGTTTTAAGCAGTTTGTTTAATCTAATCTTATGTTGCTGTTCTTTTCTGTGCATGTACAAATTTTGTAGTTGTTTAAAGGTTTAGTCTCTACCTCAAAATTGTTTATAATAACGTCTTCATCGGTTGTGTTTAATTATTTTATGTGTGCGATGCCTGTTGAGGGTATTAAAATATTTCCTAAGAATACGCCCTTTGAAATTTCTTTATTGCAAACTATGCTGTCTTCTTTCACTTTGATATCGATAGGGACTATCGATTCTGATCTCGCTGGTATAATTATGGTTGTATTGAAAAAAATCTTTCTTTATTAGTGTTAATGTAAATTCTTGCCCGTTAATGATAAAAGTAATTGTAAAGGTTTCGAAATCTATTCTTGCCATGTTCGCTATTCCATCAGTCGCTATAGGAAAATTATTTTTCGACTATATGAAAATGCCGTTTAATAGTCTCATTCGCTAATTTAAAGTTTTAATTTGCTGTGCCAACGCATTCTATTTCTTCGTTTGATATACCCGTTAGGGTTGAAATATTCTTTGTATATATTTCACGTACTTTACTAACTTTGCAGATGGAGATATCAGCTCCTGTATCTATAAATAATTTTAAAACTTAATTTGTATTTTTACTTCTAATGTGAAATACTTTGTTAATTTTTGCGTGATTTTGTAAATTAATTTTGGCCTCTGCGGGTAATAGTTCTTGCTAGCCGGCCATTGCCGTTTCCCTGTTCGTTGCTGTTTCTGAAATTCTGATTAAAATGATTCTGCCTATTGTAATTTTGGTTAAAATTTGGAAAATTGTTAAAATTTCGACTAAGGTTTTTAAAATGATTGGCAATGTTCGGAAAGCAACATTGACCTTGAGCTCGATAAAATATAACCTTTAATAATTGAAAAATTATTGGAGTTATTTAAACACATAACTTGAAACTTATGAAAGAAGGTCGTAATTAATTTACAAATAAATGATTGTTATTGTTATTATTATTTCTGTAGTTGCTGCTTACTTACTTACTTAGGTGGCCGTAACAACCCGTGTCCGGATTTCGACCGACCTCATCAGCTCTCGCCAGGCGCTGTAGTTGCTGCTAGAGAAATTATTATTTTGATATCTGTAGTTATTATTATCTCTGTAGTTGTTATTCGGGCTATTGTGGTTTCTAAAATTATTTCTGCTAAACTGTTCTCGTTGACCTCTTTAGTCGTTTCTATTTCTGGCATGAAAAATGTTACATTTATTCTGATTTAAACTTCTTTCCGCCGTCATACACCTTGTAACTGCTTCACTAAACGTTTTTGGTTCATTTGAAAGTAAAATAGTTTGGTATTCAACATTTACACCTTTATTAAAAATGTTTAGCGCCATATTTTCATTGATTTTATAAATCGCATCTTTAGCTTCTTGAATTGGATTTTCCAATGTTTTAATTTCAAATGAACTTAATTGTTCCGACAGTTCTGTAATTTTTTCTCTAAATTCTGATATTGAGCTATTGTTTTGTTTCAGTGTACTAAATTCGTTTAATACCTGTAGTAGTGTTTTTGGATTCGGGTAAGATCTCTCTAATGAATTTTTTTAATTCTACGAATGTCGATGGTATATTTGAACGACCTAGTATACTACGAACTTGAGCCGATAATATAAATTGTATACATATTTTATAAAAATTGGTTTATCTTCTTCTTTAATTAGATAATGCAGTAACTCCGTTTGTATCATGAAATAGTCTAACTGACTGAAACCTCCTTTAAAAATTGGCAGGTTTTTACCCACTATATTTATATCAAAATTTGACATTTTTGGCAGATTAACTTTTTCTTCCCAGACTGTTGGCAAGTCTAAATCTAAACAATACGTTGTTTTAATAAGTTTTCTTTTTTCTTTAACAATTAAGTTTTTAATTATTTTAATCGTTTCTTTATAAATATCGATGAATTTTACTTTCAAAATCTTGCAATATTCATTTTTAATTTGTTCTACCTCATTTTTTAAAATTTCAAAATATTTTAATTTATTTATAATTTAATTTCAAAAAAATTTAATTTCAACTTTTCAAATAGCAAAATGTTATTTTTTATGAGTTCCATTAAATTTATGTTCTTATTGTACTAGATTTTTTTTCATACATATTTTTAAATCTTCATATACACCCTATGTCAATATTTGCAAAATCGGAACATATGAGAAACGAAAGAAAGCGAAAAGAAAAATTAGCAACTAAATGACGTTTATTATTGTGAAACTAATGAAAAATGCCGGTCGCGTGTTTTAGTTGCGTGGTGGTTTTTTTTTTAAATGTAATATTCGGAAATCATATGTTCACGTTTTTATTATGAAATTCAATAAAATTCGTTAAAAAATAAAAAAAGTTTATTCGGACTTCTGACGGTGTTTTGTAAAAATATAAATAATAAAAGAAAATATAAGAAAAATAAAGAAATTAAGTGTTGTCTGAATGTGTGTTAAAAAACAATGCAAGAGCAAAGTGGTGTCGAAAAATGGAATTAATGACAGATATTTATGTTTTTCTTTTAAATCATTTTAATAATATTTTAAAAATTTCATTTTATAATTAATTTTTTATATAATATACTCAAGTATTCATTTTAATATAAAAATTTTGTTTTTTTTTTTATATGTTAAGTTTGATGTTGTTGTTGTTGTCGTTGTTTGATGTTGCGTTGTTGCTACAGTTGCTGTTCCAACTCGCAGATTTTAACCCAAATTGCGGCTGCTACCGGGTATGGTGGTGGTGGTTTTACCTTAACCATTCACTTCAGTGCGGCAATTTGGCGCCTCAGCCTCGCCTGCTGACCGGCTCTTCTCCTGCGTGGCCTTTCCACCACCGGGATCCTTGTCAGGCGCTCTACTCTCGCGGCCGCCTGTCTTCGTCTATATTCCTCAATAGAAATTGCCCTTGGGACGATGTGTGCAGGTGTGTATGTTGGAGCGATGGCTTCGATAGTGCCTCCGACACTAACGTATTCTTCGAGTAGGTTTAGGTCCGTCGGGGGCAGGATCGCCATGTAGAGTTTTACATTTTTGTTAAAACGTATCGCGTTACTTATACGAAAAAAATATGTTCGCGATTTACTTCGTTACCGCGTTTATATTTTTTTAATTGATTTTAGGACCTGCCTAAAATTGTGCCAGCGAAAAACGCCACAGGCTTAAAGTTAATATTTTCTATTAGCTTAAGAAGCAAGAGCTTAAATGAAAGACTCTAATTAGCTTCTTTTAGTAGCTTAGAATATTGAGTGTCTTTATTTTAAAGTTGGTCGACCTTTTATAGTCGAGAAACAGTATTTTCCTCGATCCTTATTTAATAATATAACATTTAATATTCTTATAACTAATATAAATTTACTTACATATAACAAAAAAATAAACATTACCATATGTTTAAGAGCAACAAACAAAAAAAAAAAGAATGCGTGCCAATATGTGACAAAGAGTGTTAAAAAAAATGCAAGCATATATAGTGCGTGAGTGCAACACAAAATAAGAACATAACATAAGTTCAACGTTCTTCAAAAATATATATATATATATATAGTGCGTGGGTGTAACAATAGTAAAATAGCATAAGTTCAATGTTCTTTTAAAATATATATATAAACAAGTGTTAACTTAGCTTAAGTGCGTGTTACAGAAATAATGAGTTTGTGTGATAAATATAATAATAATTCTTTTATAACATAAGTTAACTAGTTAAGTTGTGTGTTGCATAAATTATTATTTTTGGAGTGCAATACATAATATATTTTATATTATTATTATATATATTTATTTAGTTAAAATAACCATTTTTGTTTTTAATTTACAATGTTTACAATAAATTGAAGTAGTAACTTAGTTAATTAAACTTATCTTTTATATATGCTACAATTTTTTGTTTGAATTTCGTTAAATTGTTTTCATTTCTAATATTAGATGGCATCTCATTAAATAATTTTAATCCTTTGTACATTAACATGTTTTGACTATTTTCATTTCTAAAGAGGTTTAATCTAAAACTAAATACCTTTCTTAAATTATGATTGTGTACATCTCCAACATATACTAATCTCTCGCATAGATATTTAGGTAATAAATTGTTTTTCATTTTATAAACTGCAATTAATACATTCATTATTATTCTTTGGTTTACACTTAGCCATTTTAACGCATTCAACATGAATTTGATGTTTGTGTATCTACCTAGTTTTAAAATAATCCTCATAGCTCTGTTCTGAAGTTTTTGCATTCTGCTTTTCATTTCATTATTGGCTGTAAAAACAATAGTTGAACAATATTCAAAGTGAGGTTTTATAATTATATTATATATTCTAATAGCACTGCTGAAATCCAGTCTCTGCCTAATTTTAGAGAAGAACTGAACTTTTTTTGCTACTTTTTTACATACACTGTCCACATGGGATTTAAAATTAAGTTTATTGTCTATAACTACTCCGAGATATTTAATTTCATCAATTTCCTCAATGATTTGGCCATCCATATATACATTTTCTTCTGCCGACCCATTTATTATCATGCATTTAGTTTTTTCTACATTTAGTTTTAATTTGTTCATTATTAAAAACATATTTAAGCTTTCTAATTCAACATTCATATATCTAGTGCATTCCTCAACTGAATCGCCATATACATATATTAGTGCATCATCTGCGAACAAGGCCAACTTGGCCATATGTACTGCTTTTTTCATGTCATTAATATAGATTAAGAATAACAGTACTCCCAGCACTGAACCCTGGGGTACTCCTAATAAAACATCTATTGCATCTGAAACTAAACCATTCACTTTTGTTCTCTGTTTTCTTCCAGACAAATATGATTTGAACCATGCTAATTCTTTTCCTCTGACACCATACATTTCAAGTTTTTTATTTAAAATATCACGATCAATCGTTTCAAATGCGCGCTTTAAATCCAGAAATACTGCCGCTATTACTTTTTTGTCATTCACAGCCATTTTCCAATTCATTATTACTAAATTAATAAGCGACTCACAACCATGTTTTTTCCGGAACCCTGATTGGCACTCTGATATTAAGTTATCGTTATGAAAAAAATTTTCTAACTGTATATTCACTTCCTTTTCTATTATTTTAGCTTCGATCGAGATCATGTTTATTGGTCTAAATTCATTTGCCTTTTTTGTATGTTGCACTTTCTCTATAGGAACCACTATCGATTCCTTCCAGGAACTAGAAAAGACTCCTGACTCCAATGATTTATTAATAATAGACACTAAATTTTTACCTATCAAATGATACGCATCTAGTATCATCCTTTTACTTACTAAATAATAATCCTTCTTAGAGTTTATTTTTTTTATAACGCTTTCAAGCTCATTTTTCGTTATCATTTCAAATTTAAATACATTACTATTTCCTTCAACTAGATTTATGTATGGATATGCCGGAATGGTTTTGTTGATTTCTTCAACGCTTTTTGTAAAGTATTCATTTAATTTGTTTGCTATTATTAAACTGTCATTTACTTTATCAGTTCCAAAATGAACCTCCAAAATCTCATTAACTTTTTTATTTAAAATGTAATTTTTGATATTTTTCCACATTGATACTTGATCATTCACGTTTTTTATTTTATTTCGGATAAAATTATTTTTACTATTATTAATTTGAACTTTATAGCTATTTCTTAGTTCTTTATATTTGTTCCACTCAATTTCATTATTAACCCAATTCGCTTTTTCGTATTGTCTTGTTTTCTCTCTTTTTAGCTGCATTAATTCTTCAGTGAACCACTGTTGATTCACATATTGTATCTCTTTTTCGACTATAAATTCCTCTACAATTTCATGCAAGTTTTTACTAAATATATCTGCTTTTTCGTTACAGTCCGTAAAAAACATAGTTGATATATCATTCCTATTAATTTTTGACAAGAATGCATATCTATATATATAAAAGAAAGTGTCCGAATGCGATGTAATCCCATAACTCGAGATCGGCCGAACCGATTTTGATGATTTATACTTTGTTGGAAAGGTATTTTTTCAGTTCGGGTTTAAAAAAAAAAAAAGAAAAAAAAAATCGAAAAAAGAAATGAATGTATGTCTGTATGTCTGTTTGTGCTTTATAGGAGGCCAAACCACTGGACCGATTTTCCTGAAATTTTCTCAGCGTCTTAATATGACTCTGGAAGGAATATTAGGCTATATACAGTTTTGCTTGGACAAAGGGGCGTGTCCCCGCCCATATAACCCAAAACTTAAAATCGTCATATCTTCGGCATTTTTGGACCCACGGAAATGATATTTAGTACATATAGTATTGGCATGAATAGAAATACGTTCCACAAAAAAAGTGGGCGGAACCACGCCAATTTTTGGAAAAATTAAAAACTGTAATATCTTCTAAACTACTGGACCGGTCGACATGAAATTTTCACAATAGGACATTGTTACGAAATAATAAGTCCTTGGTTACATAATATTTTGATCAGACGAAGGGGTGATGCCACGCCTACACAACCGAAAACATAAAATCCTCATATCTCAGCCAATTGGCATAGAATGATGATATTTGCTACATATCATGTTATCTTAAAAAGGATTATATGCCATGTAAATAGTAGGCGGGCCACGCCCCGTTCTTTGCTCTAGAAGCTACACCTCTACACCGACTAAAAACATTGTATATCCTAAAGCATTGCAATAATTAATTCATAATCAAATAAATAAATTTTTTTAATATCTAAATACTTTCTATTTTATCACTATAGGGGTAGCGAAGCACACCGGGTACAGATAGTTTCTTATATTTAAGGATTTTTATACATTTTTTCCTATTGCTTTCAATTTCTTCGCTTACTAGTGTTATTTTTAATGTTTCATGATCACTAATTTTTGAATCATTCAGAATTGAAATTCCTATATAAACATATTTGTTTGTTATAACCCAATCAATTAATGTCCTTGTTTCGCTTGTTATTCTTGTATGTTCTTCTACAATTTGCTTAAACGCATTATCATTTAAAATTTCTTTCATTCTTCTTTTTTGACTACTATTTGTTACCCAGTTTATATTAAAATCTCCCATAAAAATTACCTTGTCATTTAATTCACTTAGTTCCTCTATAAAATTACAAATTATAGTAAAAAAGTTCGAATTCATATTCAACGGTTTAGGTGATCTATATAGACCTGCCAGGTAAAACACTAAATTATTGTAATTAACTTTTATAACAAGTAGCCATAATTCATTTTCTGATACAAAACTTTTCATTATTTCAACATTCCAATAATCTTTAACATAAAAGGCAACACCACCAGTATGCCTTGAATTACTATTTACTTTAATCAATTTATAATTATTTATATTCACTAGCGATTCATCATCAAGTTCTGTTAAATGCGTTTCTGTTAAACATATAAACTCAATTTTTTAGCAATTTATTAATGTTTCTAATTCAACAAAATTATTCAATAACCCTTGTATATTTAAATACATACATTCTATTTTATTTAATTGCTAATAAATAATTTTCTCCGACTGATGTTTCAATTTCCTTTGGTATATCTTACAATCCGTGCTGAATGGTCCATGCAAAACATCGATTTCATCATTACCTAAATTTAAGCTAGATTTTACTTTAACGCAGTTTATGCACTGGATTTCTTCTACATTTTTTGTGCATTTATCTTTCGTGTGCCCATTCTCTCCGCATTTATGAATATTAACGAAATAGTTGTTTAATTAAATCGTTATTTAATTTAAACTGAACGGGAGAGTGATGTAGGATCACTTTATATAAAATACATTGTTTTAAATTTTATAAAATATTTATAAATATTTTATAAATATTTGATGTCAGTTTTTAAATTTCAAAAAACATTGAATAAAAATATTTGGAGATTTCAAAAATGAAAAAATAAGTTTGATAAATAAAACTATTATAAAATGGAAGATCTTCAAAACAAATACATTAAAACTACACCAACTTAAGTGGAAAAGGACCCTTTTTACCTCCTTTCGATTTTAAAAAGTCCCCAATCCCTTTTGGCACCAAAAAAGTACTTTTGGATATAATTCTAAACCAAAAAAAGTACTTTTAGATTTGATTCATCAAATTTTGTTAGAGAATAGTAAATAAAAAAAAAAAAAAACGAAATGGCCATCTCAGCTCTTGAAAGGACTTTGACCGATCTTCTTATGATCAATTGTGTTGTGTGTGATGTGAAATGTTTGCACACAAATGATCAAGAACTGGGCCTACATGTTTTACGCCGACTCCGAACGGCTTATGTTCTTAAGAAGCTTTTCATGGCAGTTTTTACTCTCCGAGGTTTTCCATTGTCTGCACAGAGGTGACAGCCGAACAGAAAAATTAATTCAATTGAAAAAATTTTCTGTGTCAGATGGAGGATTCGAACCTGGGTTCTCTGGCGTAAGAGTCACACACTCTACCTACTACGCCACGGCCGATTGGTAAATACAACACATTAAAGCATTTTGTAATTTTGCGTGCCGAGTAAACTTAAAGAAATGCTTGTAATGTATATAACTTGTATTTGTATCCCAATCAGGGTGCGGAAAAATACGTTCGCAATTGATTAAAATACGATCTTTGCGTTCACTTTTTGCTGTGTGTGTGAATTTTTCAATCGAAAAATTCAAAAGCAAGCGAACGTTCGCAATCGAATAAAAAACGCTCTGCTTGCGTCGTTTTTTTTTATCACCGATAAATTTGTCAGCTTCGTATTTTTTCAAACGAATTTTTCACACAACAACAAAAAGCAACAAACGTTCGTTTGTTATCGTTCACTAAAAATGAGCGTTTGAAGAAAAAATTCAGGAACGTTCGTTTGTACGTGGAATTGTTAGACTAAATTTAAGTTTTTTTTTTATTTGTGTATACGTGCTGAAAAAAGTCCGAAAATTGAAAAGCTTGATAAGATCGACAAGTGCTTGTAAGCTCGCAAGTATCCAATTATGTAATTGAATTAAAAGCAAGAATCCAAAAAATTCGATGAGCATTTTTAAGGAAGTAGCTGATTTCGAAATTAATGTCAAAATTTAAAATTCAAGAAGAGCGGATTCAAGATAGATTGCCACCTAGACTTTTTTTGTATTCTTGCGAATTCTTGTAATTTTGAAATTCTGAATTCAAAAGTATCAGTATAGGGGTGGTGGGGCTAATGACATAATAGGTACTTGTGTCAACAGTACTGATGACTATACAGATTACGGTACGTAGCATACGTCCACAACAATAACATTGTGTATGTTCGGGTGATGAACCGGCGTTGGCGGAAATAAAAGAAGAATGTTAGGGTTTTTTTGTGTGATTTTATTGAGTGTTTTATTGTGTGGTTTTTACCTTTTTTCGTTATATAGTGTTTTTACAATGTTTGTAATTGTGATGTGGTTTGTGATTATAATTTATATAATGTTAAATGTTGTGTTGGAGTTGAGGGTGGGTTGCAAAAAACGTCCGTCCTTTGAGGTTTCCAAAACGAATCATAATTTGCCTCCTTCTATGTGCCCGAGTCTCACTCCTTACCGTGGCCGATCACCTCGGCGACTTTAGCGCCAAGTCAGCCACAGCGGCGAGTAGACGGCGCAGCTGTGTTCAGTGACCACAGGGTTACATGGTCACGTAAACAGTGTAGATATGTCTGGGTGATGTTATTGGTTCCTTTCCATGTCTTATAGTCGAGGGAGTCAGTAGGGTTTCCGGTCATAGTTTTTGTGCGCTTAACTATCGATATATATGCAAATATAAATATATACTTGACATGCTATAGCGTCTTCTTTCATACTTTTTTGACGTTTAAACAAAGTTGCGCTGTGAAACAGACATTCAGCGTCACAAAGCACCCTGGTACTCAGGTATTGAAAAGAAATGCATGCACCACTTCATGCCATTATACCAGATCGTACCGTGTCCATAATATAATCCATTGTACCGTACCTATCATACCATCTCATCATAAACCTCCAATCTAGCAAATCATCCTTTTTGATTTGAGTGGCATCAAGTTTATTTAAGTTAATTAAAAGCATTAAAACAGAATTTTTCTCATAAGCAGGTACATTCCATATCCAGCCCACATGTAGTTTTGTTTCCTCTTAATTTTTTTCAGCGTATACACAAACACAAAAAACTTATATTTTTCTTAAAAAACAATTCCACGTACAAACGAACGTTCCTGAATTTTTTTCTTCAAACGCTCATTTTTAATGAACGATAACAAACGAACGTTTGTTGCTTTTTGTTGTTGAGTGAAAAATTCGTTTGAAAAAATGCGAAGCTGACAAATTTATTAGTGATAAATAAAACGACGCCAGCAGAGCGTTCGTCATTCGATCGTAAAAATATGCAATCACAATTTTATGTGAAGAGAACGATAACTGAGAACAATCATATTTCAAACGTTCTTCGCAACCTGATCCCAATAGGCAATGAAGCTAGGTCTCTTCTATCGAAGGCGTGCATTTACTGCTACTTTTGGCAGAGAGCCAGATGACTTCCTCGCTGCTTTTGCGAGCGCTTTTATGAGGCCTAATTTTTCGCTACCCAGGGCAGTACAACAATTATATTCTTCGTACAAAAACTGGTTCTGCTTATATTTCAGGGTTACTTTTTCGTTAAAAGTTAAAATATAATTAATTCAAAAATACTTAATAATATCACAGTTCTACACTGTTCTACAAAAACTGAATAATAACACTGTTCAACAAGAAAACTGTACAAGACACCCAAACATAGAAATTTCATTAAGTTGTTATACGAGCCCTAACCACAAATTGCCCAAATAACCAAATACCAAATAACAAATAACCACAATTGCACAAAATGCACAAAAACCCTGCATTATTTTACAAAATAATTTTTTTGGCAATTTAGTTAAGTATAATCTTTAACATTTTTGTGTTAGTTTTATTTTTGTATTTTAGCTCGTTGTTTTTATTATTAAATTACATAAAAAACTTTATTTTTGAGAATTTCATACATACCAACACTATTGTTTTGGTGAAGCAAAGCATATTTTAAGAATATTAAACTGACCACTTAAGATTGGTACAGTAATAAAAGTTTGAGAACAACTGCAATGTTCTCAAATTTTTCATTTTTGTGACATTATTAACAGTTAACTATTATTTTGAGAGAGATTACAAAATTGTTATGCAGTCTTAGTCCGAGTGTTTTTATTAAATGCTCAATATGGTGCGTGGAAGACCAATCTGCGAAGAAATTCGCAAAATTATTGTCGAAAAGCATAATGCTGGTAAAAGTTTTGGCCAAATTGCAAAAGATTTAAATTTATCACGATCGTCTGTAGTAAACATTATAAAAAAATACAAATTACATAGATCAATTGAAGCAAATAAAAACGAATGTGGCCGAAGTTCAAAATTGACAAGTCGTGATTTACGAGCATTCGCGACTATTGTGAAGAAAAACAGACGAAGTAGAGTTCGAAATTTGGCAGCGAAATGGTCAGAAAAGATTGGAAAGACCGTTGGTCGCGAGTGCACCCGACAAAACATTCATAAGCTCGAGTATGGTTTTTACAAGATATGTTATAAAGTTACATTTTATTTAACCTGAAATTTCTTATACATTTTTTTTCAGGCCAAAGAAAAACCTTTACTTACTACGTTGCAAAAGAAAAAGCAGTTATTATGGGCTAAAAATAAACTATATTGGGTTCAACGGCAGTGGGATACAATAATATTTAGCGACGAGTCCAAGTTCGATGTGTGCATTGGCGATTCTAGAAAGAGAGTCATACGAACAAAAAAAGAGGTGTACCACAGAGATTGCTTAACGCGTACGGTGAAATTTCCAGCGAGTTTTATGGTATGGGGATGCATGTCTCCAAAAGGCGTTGGGGCCATATATTTCATTGACGGTATCATTAATGCGCAAAAATAAATTGATATTTTGGAAATCAATTTACTTCCTTCGGTATCTCAAATAAGTTCCTCTGAAGAATTTACGTTTCAACAAGACGGTGCGTCTTCCCATACCGCTAGGACAACAAAAAACTTGCTGCAAAATAAAGGTATTAAGGTTATGGATTGGCCTTCATCTAGTCCAGACCTTAATCCCATCGAATCGCTTTTGGCGATAATGAAACGCCGTTTGCGAAACGATCCACAAAGAACTGTAAAATAAAATAACATAAAATTCTGGAAATATGGAACTCAATAACTCCAGATGAGTGCTACGGTCTTGTAAAAACAATGCCAAAACGAATGGAAGCCGTGATTAAAGCCAAAGGCGATGTAACACAATATTAACCTTACATTTTCTAACTGTACCAATTTTTAATGGTCAATTTAAGTTGCGCAATGAAAAAACTGAATTACAATTCATATTAAAAAATAATTTTTACTCTTCTGCATTGAAATTTTGTTATGTGTTATAGAAAAAGAAATAATAAACTGTAATAAAAAATTTAAATTCACAAAAAAAAAAAATATACGATAAATTTTTTAACATTTGGTAAACAAACTACTATGTTAAAAAATGCAGCTGTACCAATTATTTGTGGTTAGGGCTCGTATATGATGACTTTCTGCATTTAAAGAATTTTTGTATCACTTCAAATTTTTCGTCAAGGACCTCATAAATATGTCCTCATAATATGTTATCATAACTTTGCTTCTGCTTAACTGATTTTAAAAACCTTTACATTATAACAAAGGTAAGACTTGCAGTTTTGTACAGTTTTGTAGTTTTGTACTGTATTTAAAAAATAAAAATAAGTCAATCCATTCAAAATAAAAAACGCTAAAATATTCAACGAATATTTTTATTTTGTATTTTTACATTTCTAACGGTAAGAAAACAAAAAAATATACTGACATAATTTTGTTTATTTTTTCTTCAGGAGACAAAGGTTTTAATTTTTTAACCCTTTTAAAAAAACTAAATCGGTAAACTAATAATAAAGTTATTGATGAAAGCACGGTTAAACAAATTTTCAAATTTTTTTTATTTAACAATATCGATTTAGAAATAATAGTTTATATTAATTATACTTTTTTTTTTTTTTTTTTTTTTTAAATGTTATGAATATAGTTTAACAATATAGTTTAATTTTAATTTACGTTTCTTGTGTAAATACTCTTCGACGACCTTTTCCTATTATATCAATAATCGCTGGTTTCGAGTTGAAGAGACTAACAATATTCCAGTAACATGGGAATTTTGCTTATTTCTACGAAACTTGTTTACCATTTTTTAAATTTCCTGGTGGAATCTTTCACCATGCTCGCCACTGAATTGTATCTAAGTTTTATGGGTAGAAAAAAATCCAAATGTGAATGTAAATAATGTACTTTTGTGGACATATTGCATCCCATATCCTAAAATGCGAGTAGCAATTTCTACACAATTTCTAAAAATTTTCATAAACTGCAACAAAACAATCAGTTGCATAAGCTATTGAAATACTTGGGTTTTTTATTGAGCAAAACGATTGCTTTTAAGCCTAAAAAACATTTTGTGATATATTCAAGTATACGAGTATATTAATAGAAATCTCATTTTTACATTTGGTGGAACCATCAATAAAAAGTTTCCATTCATTGGCGTTATTTGATTTCACACTCCAGACAAAATTTTTGTAAATATTGCATTCATATCGTTGCAATAAACTATAAAACTGCACTCTACGTCCTCAGTGAATGACTGAAACGCATTCGTTTGTTTAGTTCTTCCAAATGTAATGATCATTTGTAGAAAGTTCATCAATAATGTAATGATCATCATTTTGTAGAAAGTTCCACTATTGCAATCTGGAGCCTTATAATTCTGTTTGGCATATTAATAATTTCAAATCGCGACTATGTTAACAAACTACATATGAAGAAAAAGCTATCCCATTTATCGCAATTTTTAATTAAGCCCATATTAAAAAATCTTGAAAATATTTCACCGTGACGCTTTGCTCAGGGTTAATCGCTTTACTAAAACCATATATAAAAAGATATAAAAACTCTTTGACAACTGATACGAATATTGACAAAAATGTCTGTCGTGAGGCTATAAAATTGCGCTAATGTTCTGAGGCTAGAAACTCAGCAACTTCAGTATCTAAGCTGTGATGACTGCATTCAGCTTCTTTTTGTAAATACATATATTATTGCTACCGCTTACCGCTTCAAATTAGAAGCGTTCTAATTTCAGCCGCTTGACGTAGTGGCAATTTTGTATTTCTGAGAATTGGTTATACAAAAAACCTTCCTAAAAATATGTTTATTGTTGTTCTCGTCCATAACTTAATTATTTGATTACAGATTTCAGTTTTTTTACAAGCATTTAAAATCTTATACTCTGGCCTTTATAGACACAATTAGTCAAAAAATCATGTATAAAGAATTGTTTGGAATATTTTTAAAAACAAAACGCAAATTATAAAAGAAATATTTTTTGTTCACGTAAGAGCCTATAACTTTGTAAAAAATTAATGGATTTAAAACTTACTTACTTACTTACTTACTTAGGTGGCCGTAACAACCCGTGTCCGGATTTCGACCGACCTCATCAGCTCTCGCCAGGCGCCTCTGCTTTGCGCGCGCCTTCTCCAATCGGATACACCAAGTGCGGTTAGGGCTTCCTCAGCCTGGTCCATCCATCGGAGGCATGGTCTCCCTCGTCGTCGTTGACCAGCGACCCTCGCCTCGAGCACCTTTTTCACTGGAGCTTCGTCGTCCATACGATGGACATGACCCAGCCAGCGTAGTCGCTGCACAGTTATACGCCGAGCTACGTCAATGTCTTCGTAGAGCTCATACCTCTCGCGGTTCATTCGGATGCGATAGTCATCGCCGACTCGAACAGGACCGAAGATTTTGCGAAGAACCTTTCTCTCGAACACCCCCAGAGCGGCTGCGTCAGTTTGCGAAACTACCCATGCCTCAGCGCCATAAAACAGCACAGGTAGAACGAGCGTCTTGTAGAGTGTTAGTTTTGTCGATCGAGAGAAGGCTCTGGAACTTAGTTGCTTAATGAGCCCGCAGTAGCACCTATTAGCAATTATTGTTCTTCGCTTTATCTCCAGGCTGACTTCGTTGTTGTTATTAATGGCGGTACCGAGGTATGCAAACGCCTTGACTACTTCAAAGTTATAGCTGCCGGATGAAATATGGGAGTCTAAACGCCGCGCTCCCTTGCTTGTAGACAGAAGCCAAACCCACTTTGGCTGATTCCTTTTCGATAGCGGCGAAAGCAGCGGTAACATCTCTCTTGGTTCTGTCGACAATATCAATATCATCAGCGTACGCAAGGAACTGGACACCTTTATAGAAAATGGTGTCATTACAATGCGCACCGGCCTTTTGTACGATCCCCTCCATGATGATGTTGAAGAGATCGCCAGACAGTGGATCGCCTTGTCTGAACCCTCTTTCGGTATTGAAGGTTTCGGAGAGGTCATTACTACCTTGACGGAGCTGCAGGTGTTGCTCAACGTCATTCTGCAAAGTCCTATCAACTTTGAAGGTATACCGAACTCAGACATTGTTGCGTATAGGCAATCCCTTCTCGGGCTATCGAACGCAGCTTTAAAGTCGACAAAGAGATGATGTGTGTCAATTTGGTTTTCGTGGGTTTTCTCCAGGATTTGTCTTAGCATGAAAATCTGGTCTCTGGTGGACTTTCCAGGTCGAAAGCCGCACTAATAAGGTCCAATCAGTGTTTTTGTAATCGGCTTTAATCTTTCACACAGTACGCTGGAGAGAACCTTATATGCGATGAAAATAAGACTGATACCTCTATAACTGGCGCAGATTGTTGGGTATCCTTTCTTAAGTATAGAGCTCAGTACGCTGAGGTTCCAATCGTCGGGCATGCTTTCTGCTAGCCATATTTTGCTGATGAGCTGATGCATGCGCCGTATCAATTCATCGCCGCCGGTTTTAAACAATTCAGCTGACAGGCCGTCAGCACCTGCTGCTTTATTGTTTTTGAGTCGTTGAATAGCAACTCTAACCCCTCTTCTTGGCTAGGTGGTAGAACTTCCACTCTGACTTGGGACGATTTCGTCATGGATAATGCTGGCCTCGCCAGGTTGAGGCGGTCAGACGCGTTGCCATGTGAAGGTTCGCCCCCTGTTCCCTATGTAATTCCCTGTAGGGAATCGTACACCCGTCAAGAATTATTGAACTCATTTTAAATGAGAAATCTTCGTTAGAAAATATTTCCATGAAATTACACTTTTTTTTTTAAATATGGATTTTGGCGATTTTTTTTAATACAAGCAAAAATTAGATTTTTTCCATAAGTAAAAAATCATAACTCTGGTAATTTAAATCCGATTTTCATGTTTGATAACTCATTTTAAAAAAAAATTTAATGAAAAACAAAGTGCGTACCAGTTTTTAGAAAATTTTAGCTTAAAAAATGTACTCCGGATTTTTTTGCAAAAAGAACACTATTTTCCTATATAAATCAAATTTTCAATATAAACGTCGCTACAGGCACGATTAAATATCAATATTTTTTCCTGCAAATTTCAGTTTTTTTTTACATCGAATATGGATTATCGAGGCCCGAGCACATTTTGAATATGTAAAAAAAAATTTGTTCCATACAACTAAGGACCACTCTAATATCTATAATATCTATCTATAATAAATCTAATAAGTGGGAAAAAAGCATTTGTTTCCCTCTGCTGCCCTTATTTTTCAACCAATTCAGTTGATTTTCTTTTAAATGCAGATTATTATGATGCAAAGAAAATAAGGATTGCCACCAAAATTTTTTTATTTTGACGAATCGATATTTATATATACAGCCGTGGACACATAAATAGCACAAAAATACATGTAGGGTGTTTCACATAAATTTAAATAAAATACATAGAGGATAACAAGAATTTATTTCATGGTATTTGAGTTTAAACATTATAAACTTAAAATCAGTAGTAACTTTGTAACTACGAATTAAAAATTAGAAAATTAATGAAAAATCTGAAATTGTTCCTTAGCTGAAGTGGACGTATAAATAGCACAAGTTGGATTCTGAAAAGAAGACATAGTGATTTATTTTTAGTTTACAATGAGCTTACGAATATGTTTACTAGTACTTGGTACTGTATCCCGAATTGTTCAAAACAGCCCGACTTCTTCGTCCCATACTATCCACAAGCTTCCTGACCCAATCCTTCGGAATAGAGTACCAATCCTTCTCAATTCCACTCCATAACTCATCTTAATTTCGAAATTTTGGTTGCTTATGCTGACCTTCACATCATTCCATAAATTTTCTATGGGATTGAGGTCTGGGCTTTGAGCCGGCCAATTCAAAATATTTATTTTTTCCTTTTTTAGCCAATCAATCACAACCTTTGCTGTGTGTTTTGGATCATAAAAATTCACCTAATAGGCATGTTCTCAAATGCAAATGGTTCCATCTGGTTATTAAGAATATCTAAATACATATTTTTGTCCATTATTCCTCGTATACGAAAAATTGGCCCAACGCCGTGCCAGGAAAAAGGTCCCCAAGTCATTAAATTCCCTCATCCATGCTTTAAGGATTTTTTTGTATACTTCAGATTCAACTCTTGGCGTTTGGGGCGCCGAACAAAAGTTTTTCCATCTGGTTCAACCCTATTAAAATTAGTTTTGTCAGTCCAGAGCACGTTCTTAAAAAATTGGTCTTCTTTATTCACATGGGCCCTTGCAAACGCTAACCGATCCTTTAAATTTTTTTTGGTTAAGAGCGGCTTTCTTCGGATAATGCGTCTATAAAGATTAGCTTCATGTAGTCTCCTAGATACTAGTTTTCTTGCAACATTTAGGTTCTTTTCTTCATTTATTTCCCTCATAATTTGCTTTGCTGTCTTGCAAGGATCAGCCTTACTTTTGCGAACTAAAGTCATTCAGAACAATAAATCAGTGGAAGCGCTGGTTTTACGTCTAGGATTGCGCGGCTTATTCTCGAAATTATTTTAACTATTTGATGTAACCAACTTGAGTGCATTATAGACCATTTTTGGCGAAATTTTGAGAATATCCGCGATTTCAGATGGTTTTTTGCTTATTCCTTAGTTCGTTAATTATAGACCCTTTTTTCCGGAGTGCAATGTTTGCCACGACCCATTTTATTTAGAATCGGCGAAATTAACCGAATAAAACTCTACAATTTTTACAAACACCCGATATTTTTAACTTTCATTCACCATCTTACATGTGTGCTATTTATATGACCACAGCAGATCGTACATGCCTATACAGAAAGAGGTAGCCTGAGCAAATAAAAGTAAGTAACCGTACATCTCTTTCGGAGTTTTAAACAACGTCACACTGGAGTCTCAAAAAATAATAACTACAGTTAATATATGCATTATTAGGTTCAAACGAAACGTTTAAAAAATAAGTTGACATTTGTGCTATTTATGTGTCCATGGCTGTATATAAAACAAAGTGGGAAAAAAACGTGTTTCCTTCTGATGCCAGTAATTTGCAACGGGTTGATTTTCTTTTTAAAATGTAGATAATTATGAGGAAAAGGTTATGGGCTAAAAAAATAGGAATCCGTTGTCAGAATATCAAAAATAATGTAATTGTTTACCATAGGTTGCCACCTAAATTTTAAAATTTTAACTAATTCAAAATTACGTATTTTTTCCATAGGGCTGCCACCTACATTTTCTTATTTTTACGAATTCAGTGCTAGGACGAACACTACATAATAATGGGTCACTGAACCCGAAGCCGTTGTCAGAATTGAACTTTTTTACCATAGGGGTGCCATCTAAATTTTTACGAATTTTTTCGGAGCTGGGCTAATATAAGCTAAAAATAGGTCGCTGAATCATAATCTACCGTCACAATTTTGTTTCCTTTTTCCCACCTAAATTTTTAAATTTAGACGAATTTGGTGCAAGGGCGAAATGTAGGTAAAAATGCGTCAGTGAATGCGAATCCATTTTCAGAATTTCAAAACTATGTAATTTTCTACATAGTTAATAGACAAATGTAGGTTGTAACCTACATTTTTACTAATTTGATGTTGGCGAAGACTAGGTAAAAATTAGTCGCTGAATCCGAACCCGTTCTTTGAATTAAAAAATTATGAATTTCTCTTACCATAGGAATGCCAACCAATCTTTTTTACTTTTACGAAGTCGGTGCTGGGGCAAAACACCAGCAGTATCGTAAGTGTTTACGTAAAATTTTTTGTTTGATATACTTGGTGATGGATTTGTTGTTCTTGTTCATTTTTATATTGGTTAAAAATAAATATAATTCAATCTAATGTTTAATAAATGGAAATAAATGTATCGGAAAAATATGTATCGGAAGATATGAAAATAAGTTCATATTTTATAAGAGAAATATCATTATAAACTGAAATAATAACTGTAGAACATTTTTTTTTCTAATAATTTTTGTAACTGAAATAATAACTGTAGAACATTTTTTTTTCTAATATTTTTCATCATTTCTTCAAATTAGGAATGTTACAAAAAAACCCCAGATGGTGCCCTCCACAGTTGGCCGATAATTGATGGAATCGTTCATATATTTCATATAAAAAATATATTTTGTTTGTTGAAATTTAAATTTTCAATTTAATTTAGAATATATTTCACCCATTTCTTGCCAAAGGCTGCGTTTTCGCACCCAAAAGTTTTGAAATTTTTGAATATGCAATAAATGTAAGTTTTACTTGATATTAATGCATAAAAGCAATGCTTGATATTTTAACTTTCGTATTGCAAATTCGTGTTTAGCATTCCCCCTGCCATACTCTCTCCCCCCTTCCAGATACAAATGTTCCATTTTGTCCTACTTTTAAAAAAATCAACATAAATACTTAACGAAGGAAAAAATGTTTTACAATTACCTTAATGTGATGACAATAAATCAAAAAATAATTTACTTCTTAACGGTAAGGAAATGCAATTGTGATATACAGTAGGGAGCACAAGTGAGTACATGTTAAAACTCCGTGCACTTGTTACTCAATAAGAAAAGAAATAACAAAGCAAATCGAAAAATTGTTTGGCCTTATATTTCATGTTCAATATTCAACAAAAGAGGTAATAATACAAAAAGAAAAATAAAACAATTATAAGGTAAAAGCAAATAAAACGAAAACAAATCGCATGTACTCAATTTTGCACCTTTCGCAATGGATCCATGTTTTAGTATTTAGTCCATAGTCCTTTTTTCCGCATAACACTTTCTACTCGTTTTGGCATACTTTCTACCAATTTCTCAATTATTTCATTTGGAATATTCTGCAAGTCCTGCTGGTTCGTTGGGGCTGTTCGGTATTGCCCCAACCGTCTTTTCACGATTGACCACAAATTCTCAATCGGATTGAGGTCGGGACTTTGGGCTGGCCACTGCATCAATACAAAAATTGTGTGCAGTTAGCCATTCTTGTACAATTTTTGAGGTGTGTTTAGGGTCGCCATCCTGTTGAAATATCACTTCTTCTACAGGACAGGCGCTGCTATCTACAAAATCTGGAAGATGGGTCTGCAAAATGTGCAGATAGTCTTCTTTCCCCATTATTTCAGCAATTGCCAGCAATATTGCTTGCCGTCAGACTGAAACCTATTAAATTTTGACTCATCTGACCAGATTACACGTTTCCAGTCTTCTGCTGACCAATTTCTGTGCTCTCTGGCGGACTTCAAGCATGCCTTAATAAAATTTACCTTTCGTTGGCTGCGAAAACACACCCGTGGCGATTAATCCGATTTTTCAATAATAGTTCTTCATTGAAAAAAGTGCAATGTGCCTCTGCATTACACATGTTTTAGCGCTTGGCATATGAACTAATTTGTTATATTTTTTTAAAATAAACGTATAACTATAACGAAAATGTTGATTTTCCAATAATTTGTATTACTTCCAAATAAAGTTCTTGTGCATCTTCTTGTGCACGATATTAAGTAAAAAAATTACAACAATCGATCCTAAGAATTTAAAGATAAAAGCAAAACTATGCCCTGGCGTGACGTTACAAAAACAGAAGTAGTTTTCGTCTTGGATTACAAAATACAAAAAACATTTTTAAGAAGGATTTGAAATAATATAAGTTTATTTTACACAAAATGTACTATAAGGTCTTTGACGTTTTCGCGATTTAAAACTTTTCGTTGCGTTTTCGCGGTTAAAAATTTCTTTTTTCTTTTAAAATTTAGGACCTGCCTAAATATTTGCCAGCGCTTCTGCGCCACAGGCTGTAAGTTTAAATAGCAAAAGAAAAGCCTGAGCAAATAAAACTCAATAAGCTTTTTGAAGCTGAACTTATGATTGATTTTATTTTCAAATTGTTCGACCTTTTATAGTCGAGCAAATCGTTTTTTTTTTCTTATTTAATAATATACATTTTTAATATTCTTATAACTAATATAAAATATAACCTTTATAATAACTTAAAGTAAACATCATCATATGTTAGAAAATGTAACAAAAAAAAATGCGTAGACAAAAAAACTGTGTGCAAAAAAAATGCAAGCATATACATATATATAGTGTGTGGGTGAAGTTCAATGTTCTTAAAATATTGTGGCAACAAAAAAAACAGTGCGTAGAAATATGTAAAAAAAATGTGTGCAATAAAAATGCAAGCATCTATATATAGTGCGTGAGTGTAACAAAAAATAATAACATGATATAAATTCAACGTACTTTATAAATATATTAACAAGTGTTAACTTAGTTTAAGTGTGTGTTACAGCAATTGTTTTATGTGCAAAATAAATAATAATGTAAATTTAATATAATATAAAATATATAAGTAATTATTATTTTAAGTGCGTGTTCTGGAAATTATAGTGGAGTGCACTACAGTACAAAAATGTTTACGAAACAATTACTAAACATTTACTAACAAGAAAAATTGCATTTATGAAACAGTGCAGACGATTTGATCATCATGGTAAATTAATTTTTGTTGAAATTGCTTAAATCAATAAGATTTAAATGTTTCTCTAAGATAATATTTAATAAGTTTTTTATAACTTTTAATTTTTGGGTCACGGTGGACTTTTCTGTGGAAATGCCCATATAGGATATCATTCGTCGGAAATTATTATTGGTACAAATTAAATTAAAAAAAATGGAGAAAGTTTATTGAAAATTGACGACATTAAATACTTAATCGATTAAAAATACTTAAGACTACGATAGAGCCTTTTATACGGTTTCGTCTTTTCATCTAAAGGGTGATTTTTTAAGAGCTTGATAACTTTTTTTTAAAAAAAAAACGCATAAAATTTGCAAAATCTCATCGGTTCTTTATTTAAAACGTTAGATTGGTCCATGACATTTACTTTTTGAAGATAATTTCATTTAAATGTTGACCGCGGCTGCGTCTTAGGTGGTCCATTCGGAAAGTCCAATTTTGGGCAACTTTTTCGAGCATTTCGGCCGGAATAGCCCGAATTTCTTCGGAAATGTTGTCTTCCAAAGCTGGAATAGTTGCTGGCTTATTTCTGTAGACTTTAGACTTGACGTAGCCCCACAAAAAATAGTCTAAAGGCGTCAAATCGCATGATCTTGGTGGCCAACTTACCGGTCCATTTCTTGAGATTAATTGTTCTCCGAAGTTTTCCCTCAAAATGGCCATAGAATCGCGAGCTGTGTGGCATGTAGCGCCATCTTGTTGAAACCACATGTCAACCAAGTTCAGTTCTTCCATTTTTGGCAACAAAAAGTTGGCCATTTTGAGGGAAAACTTCGGAGAACAATTAATCTCAAGAAATGGACCGGTAAGTTGGCCACCAAGATCATGCGATTTGACGCCTTTAGACTATTTTTTGTGGGGCTACGTCAAGTCTAAAGTCTACAGAAATAAGCCAGCAACTATTCCAGCTTTGGAAGACAACATTTCCGAAGAAATTCGGGCTATTCCGGCCGAAATGCTCGAAAAAGTTGCCCAAAATTGGACTTTCCGAATGGACCACCTAAGACGCAGCCGCGGTCAACATTTAAATGAAATTATCTTCAAAAAGTAAATGTCATGGACCAATCTAACGTTTCAAATAAAGAACCGATGAGATTTTGCAAATTTTATGCGTTTTTTTTAAAAAAAAAGTTATCAAGCTCTTAAAAAATCACCCTTTATATGCATGATAAAATAAATAAATAAATAATATAAATAATAAATAAATAAAATAAATAATAATTATATATGATCTTCAAATAAACTGTTTGGAGTTAAAAAATCCCATTTTCGACTTTTCTTTTGAATACTAATTATCATATATTCTTTTTATCATAAGAATGTATTATAGGATATTGTGAATAGCTTATAACAGATGGCGTTTCTAGATATTTTTCCATGATTTTTATTTTAGCAACCTTCAAACGATACGGATAAAAATTTGACTACAATCTGACAATTGATTCGTGAGTTATAGCAATTTGTATGCAACTATTGTTATTAAAAAAAAATGGAAAAAGTGAATTTCGAATTTTGATAAAGCATTGCTTTTTGATGAAAAAAATACAGTGGAAAACAAACAATGGCATGATAAACATTATTCGGACTCTGCTCCATCGAGACAAATGGTAGAAAAGTGGATTGCTGAATTTAAACGTGGTCGTACCAGCACAAATGATGCAGAGCGCAGTAGACACCCATATCAGACTATTATTCCACAAAACGTCAAAAAAATCCACAAATTGGTTATGAACGATCGCAAATTGAAGGTGCACGAGCTAGCTGACATTATAAAGATATCAGATGGAAGTGTTTTTACCATTTTACACGAACATTTGGATATGCGAAATCTCTGCGCAAAGTGGGTGCCGCGTTAGCTCACAGTCGACTAAAAACAACAACGAATTGATGATTCAGAGGAGTGTTTGGCGCTGTTAAACCGTAATAAAATCAATTTCTATCGTCGATATATGACAATGGATCAAACATGGCTTCGCTATTACACACCAGAATCCAAAACACAGTCAGCTGAGTGGACAGCAGTCGATGGACCGAATCCAAAGCGAGTAAAGACCTAACATTCGGCTTGTAAGGTGATGGCGTTTGTATTTTGGGATGCGAAAGGAATAATATTCATCGACTATCTCCAAATAGGAACCACCTTCAACAGCGACTATTACTGTGCACTTTTGGATCGATTCAAGGCTGATATCACCAAGAAACGGCCACATTTGCAAAAGAAAAAAGTGTTGTTTCACCAAGACAATGCACAGTGTCACAAATCAATGAAAACGATGGCAAAATTGAATGAATTGGGCTTCGAATTGCTTACCCACCCACCGTATTCTCCAGATTTAGCCCCCAGCGACTTTTTCCCGTTTTCAGATCTCAAGAGAATGCTTGCTGGAAAGAAATTCAAGTCCAATGATGAAGTAATCGCTGAAACGGAGGCCTATTTTGACGAGAGAGAGAAATCGTACTATAAAAGTGGTATCGAAATGTTGGAAAAACGCTATACTCGTTGTATCGCTCTCGAAGGCAACTATGTTGAACAATATAATCGAGCATTATTAAAATTTTGTTTTTTCTTACTTATCCCACGGACTTATTGAATGGCCTGGTTCTTTTCATATTGCAATGATATAATACGTGCAAAAGGGACAATTTGAAAATTAAGTTTTTTTGATATCCTCAATAAGAAATCACACGTGCCTAATTAAAAATTAACGGGTTTTGCTACTGTTGGTTCTTCTTTTTTTTTTTTTTTGAGTTTACTCCTTTAGAATCGTTTTCATATATAGCCCGCGGTATGAAAATTATATAGCGAGTAAAATCAAGCGATGAACAAAAACTCAAGCGTTACGTTTTCTGTCATTCGTCTAGTGACTCTCCGCTCAATATTAGAAATTTCGTTTTGACAGTTATGGTGCTTAGCCCTCAGCCGCGCGACTATGCACAACAAAATACCAACTACGAGGAAATACCAACACAATACACAAAGCAGGAAATTATACTTTTATATTAACCCTCCGTGTGGCTTGTGTAACGATATCGTCATGTGCAATGGGCGACTGTTGGTATCTCCTACTTAAAAAACTTTGAAACTTTGTATGAACACCTGCCAAGTCGCGTCAGTTTTGGTTTAGCCGTTTGTTCGTACTGTGAGTGCAAAGTTGGACCGAGTACGAAATCGTTACAGTAGCCACAGGACGTGATTTTTGTACTACTTTTTGTAAGTAAAAAATGTTGGTATTTTTGCTCCAAATATCAAATTATCAGAGAAATAGGTATTAACAAAAATAAGGGTGTGTGTCTCGATACAGGCATAGTCAACAAACTTAACGAAAAATTTACCACTAATAATACTCCTCCGGTTGACATCGAAATTTTTCGTTATAATGCAATTTCCACAAACTCTCCAACTTTTAGTTTCGCTTGTGTGGATCAATTAGAGGTTTTGCGTTGTTTTCTGTCCATAAAGTCCAATGCAATAGGGTTTGATGAAATGCATCCTGTTTTTATAAAAGCTCTACTGCCTATACTGCTACCATACATTACACATATTTTTAATTGCGCAATCACTTGCTCCACTTTTCCCACTTGTTGGAAAACCGCTTAAATTATCCCCTTGCCAAAGGACCGGAATGAGTATCGCCCTATTGCAATATTACCTTTTATCTCAAAAGTTTTCGATAAAATTCTTTACAAACAAATGAGTACGTTTCTTAATGAAAACTCTATGATTACTGAAAAGCAGTCGGGCTTCAGACCCAAAAGGGGATGTGTGACAGCTCTTATTCAGGTGACAGAAGACGTTCGCGAAGCTATCGACAATAGCAACGTGACATTCCTTACACTTCTAGATCACTCTAAGGCCTTTGATACGGTTGACCACGTTTTACTGTGCATGAAATTAATTAATCTTTTTAATTTTTGTGACCCTGCTGCAAAACTTATTAAGACCTACCTGTCTGATAGGAATCAGGCTGTATGCGTTAAAGAAGTAGTTTCACGTCTAGCACCTGTTTCTAGAGGCGTGCCACAAGGTTCTATATTGGGACCATTACTTTTTTCCTTGTACGTGAATGATATAGTCAATGTCCCAAAGCATTGCAGCGTACATCTGTACGGAGATGATGTTCAATTGTACATCCATTCTAGTCCCATTGAAATCGCTGAGTGCGTCGAAAAGCTATGCTAAGATCTCAAGCTCATACTTTATTGGGCTACCAGTAATGGATTATGTCTCAACCCCGGCTCAAGTCCAAATGTATAGTTATCAGCAAAAATCGAATTGATCTAAGCTCAATTCCAAGTATTACGCTAAATAATTCTGAAATCAAATATGTTAATTGTGCTAAAAATTTAGGCATCACCTTTAATCGTAGTCTAACATGGAACAACCACTGTATGGCTGTGAAATTTTTGGCAACTGTGATAGCATTAGTAAAACTAAATTGAATGTTGTTTTCAACAATATCACTAGATATATATATGGTCTTAGGCGTGCTGATCACGTTTCGAGCTACTCTCGGCAAATTTTTAAAATGTCCTTAGATACCCTCTTAGACTTTCGAACAATATTGCTTCTTCACAAGATTATTAACACAAAAATACCACCACAATTGTTTGACGTGTTAAAATTTTTACGTTCAGAAAAAAACAATAACATTTTACCTATACGGCATTCTTGTCTTACTTCTGAACGACAGTTCTTTGTGCACGCGATAAGGCTTTGGAATTCACTTCCCAGAAGTATTCAATCAATCAGCAATGCATCACAATTTAAAAACAAGCTTTTTAACCATCTTAACTAATACATTTTTATTTTTATATACATGCTTAGTGACCCGTTAACTGTTGTATTATACTCTACCATATTTAAGGTTGTTAATCACTGTTTTAGTTAATGTTAAGTTAATATTAAGTTTTCCATTTTTACATGTCATGTTTACATCTATTCATTTTAATTCATTTTTTACCACTCTTGCTTATACGTAACGTTACTACTACTCCACATATAATTATTCAACTTCATGTTGCTGGCACTTTAATTATAAGATATTAATCTTGTTGTACTAGTCTACCTTATAAATAAATACAAATACAAATACAAATGAAGTAATTTTGTCATATTTTTTACTTTTTTCAATGTACAAATTAATGCAACATAAAAACACGTGTTTTGACCAAAAAAAGTGTCAAAAAAAAAAAGAAACCAACTTAAAATATTTTTAATTTTTGTACAATAATATTTATTATTTTGAATAACTATATTTTTTGTGAAAATAATAAATAAAAAAATAAGAAAACAATAAAAAATAGTAAAACCGTGTAAAAATAATTTTTTTCAAATTTTTCTAAATTTTTTTAAATTTTTTTTTACAAATTTTTGTTTTATTTATTGATAAAAAGGAAACTTCATCTCCAAATAACTTTTTTGAACATTAAATGCCCCTAGGGGGTGTTTATTCAATAAAACCTTAAATTTTAAAAAAATTTTTTTTACTCGAAAAAAGCCAAATTTCAAGTTGCAAAATAATTATGGTTTTTGAACGGAGCCAAATCTGGGTAGGTTTTTTTTGAAGACATATATATGAATCTTTAATCCCCAGAATATCCCTAGAATGTTCTTAATATCAATTAGAGCCGGAGATATGAATTTTTAACTAAAATTGAAAAATGCTAGTTTTCAGCTGTACCGAAATTTTTCACGCAAAACTGAGTGGAAATTTTGGCAAAACACTTTATTTTCCTTAAATTGAAATGTTTATCTAAAACCTTAAAAAAATTTTGACCAAAAAAAATTTTTAAGGGGTTAAAAAATGGATTTGACGATATCGTTGCACTAGCCACAGATCGTAGGCAAATACTAACTAGCCACACGGAGGGTTAAATTGCAGTGTAGATTTTTGTAAAACTCCAAAAGTACCGATTTTTATAAAATAAGAGAAGATGAGCTCGTATTAAAGTTTCGTATAATTGATAATAATATAAAAGCTTGGTTTATTAAAAATCCAACAAGTTTTATTTTATTAAAATTAGTTAAAAATTCTTCGAATTATTTAAATTTTAAGCATTAACCCTCTATTGCATGAGCATCGATTTATTAATGGAAAAAAATTAAAGACCACTGATAAGTGTTTATTTAGTATGTATTTATAAATTTTATCAAAAAAAAGTGTTTAGAATTAGATATTTTTCGAGAAAAAAAAAAAATAAGCCATATATGGATTTCTATGCGTACAAAGGTATTTTCTTATTATCATATATGGCTTCTATGCATCAGTGTGAAAGCTTGTAAAACAGTTTCGCTTATCATTGTAGCACAAAAATACTTCACATTTCTCACAATAAGTATAGGAACGGAAGGAGCAATTATTTTGACAGAGCTGACTTTTTTTCATCCATTTAGGAAGATGACCAATACCGTCAGCTCTAACGAAATTCAATGGAAAGTCCTGTCTCTTTCTTTTTTTGCTACTGGTGGGAGTACAGTCTCTGCTTGTTATTGGAGTTGAAGGGTTAGATGGTGTGGTAGTTGGCCGTCCACGTTTTTTATCCTTCCCATCCTTCCCATCCCAGAAATGCTCAGCAATAGCAAGCTTGAAATCAAATAGCGGCATGTATTCTCCTGATTTTTTACGCCATAAAACCCAGGAATTTACAACGCACATATCAAGCATATGGAAAAAATTTTTTTTATACCATATCTTTGTACGTAGTTGAATTCTATAAAGACCAAGTAACGAATCGAGTAAATAAACACCACCCATGTAGTTGTTATAGACGCAAACAGCCTTTGGCTAAAATTTACTAAATTTCAATATATTTTTTTCTCCTTCTTACTAAAATGAGTTTTTGTTGAAACAGGTTGACTTCCGACATAAGTTGAAAGCAGAGATTGGAAAAAAGCTGAACGATAAAACCAACCCTACAGCTGCGTAAGCAAACAGTTTCACTATCTTTTTATGTTTGGCTCTTTGATACAAATAGAAATGAGTACCAAAGAGAGCAGAAAATAAAAAGAGGAAGAAAACTATTGTGTTGGTGTTATACGAACACAACATGTATTTTGTTTTTTTGATTTTGTTGTCACGATCGCAAACACAACAAAAAACAAACGTTTCTTTACTACGGAAATTCTAAAAGAATTATAAGATTTGAGTAGAGTTTCTTTTTTTTTTTTAACGAATGTAAACAATTAAAACTCTTTAGTTATTTTTAAGTTAAATTTTATTGATAAGAACAATTTTTTTCATTAAAAGTAAATAATAAGGTACAAAAAAAAAGCAACATTAAAGAATTCATTGTTTAGGCTAAAAATAACACGTAAGTGTAATTATTTAAGTTATTCAAATGAATTCTAAATTGGACGGAGAAAGCCTGCTTCGTTGATCCGAAAATATATATTTAAACGATGAGAATAATCGCTGCCTGCAATTCAGTATACTTAGTTTCTTTAAATTCCAACAAAAAATATTTTTCGACTTTTGTCCGCAGCCGCGACACTGTGTGCCGTCAGCAACATGCAAAAGATCGCTAAAGATATTTTTCTTTTGTTGTTTTTGTGTCCACGATTTAAAAGCATAACAGTGAGAGGAAGTGTTTTCTACTTCAAAAACAAAACATTGCATTTTGCTTTTCTCTCCATCTCTGCTTGCTTCGGTTTGTGTTACTGTTTGGATCGGAGAGCGAAAATAAAAAAAAAACAAAAATACTTGTGGTCTTAAGAAGAAAGAAAATACTTGTGGTCTTTAGAGTTTGTTTGCGATCCCTGGTTGAAAGTATATTCCCCACTTTATTGTCAAACCAAGATACAAGGCTAATATTGACTCCTTCAATTTCAGACACTTTTTCTACAATACTCCCGTGACCCAGTTTTTTCATTTCCTTTTCTGATGGAAGTTTACAGTTAGAGTAGAGTCCCTCTATTGATTCTAACTGTGCCCAAAGACAATAAACCAATTTTCATTAGATGGACTTGAAGTTTAGGGCTGTTAAACCAATTGTCAAAAAATATTTTATAATTTTGGTTCTTTGGTACTGTTGCTGCAAGTAGTGTAACAACATTTCCGCTCACTCCCATATCAGGTGCTCCCTCCGGATATGTGTCACTTTGGGCTCCAGCAAATATATCGAAGTCGTAACTAAATCCTGAAACTCCGCTCAAAACAAAATTTTTGAAACCCCATTTGTGAGGCTTAGCTGGATTATACTGCTTCAGGTGATGCCGGCACTTTGTCGGTATAATTTGCTCATCAACTGCTAAAAATTATTTTTTTGGTATAAGCAGTAATTGATCACGGATTTTACTTAGAAGTGGCCGGATTTTAAACAGATTGTCAAATCCGGTTTCCCCTGGGGACCTTATAGTTGCATTATCGTTAAAATGTAAAAAACGCTTGATGGCTTCCTATCTGTTGCACGTCATAGTGCTACGTACAAATTCTTGGCCAATCGACGTATTCCAATAATGTCTTGATGATGGTTATTTCAGTAACGACATGTATATGACGATTCCTGAAATATATTATATGGCATATTTTTATAGTATATATCAGTCTCACTTACCAACAAATGGCTGCATTTCGTTTTTAGTAATATTAGCAGGTTTATTGATATCAATCTGTAGTGAAAATAAATTCAACTGCTCAACTAAAAACTCAATCAAATCGGCATTGAAAAGTAAACTAAAGAACTCTGCTGGCGTGTCCAGTTCCTCGATATTGTCTGGGAGATTCGTATTTCCTTGAAATGGAAAGTTTTCATTCGAATACGGCGGCAAATGGCTTTCTTTCCAAATTGGAGCCCTTGGTTTTTAGGTTGTTTTGTGGTAAAAGTAGTAGGTATCTCACAATGGTCTTCGAAATCGTTCTCATCAGTTTCCGGTACAAAAAAAGCTGCCCTGATCAGACAGTGGGGCTCTTACTTCTTCTTCATCGGTATCCAAAATATTTTCATCATCACTTCGAAGTCCATCAGCGATCTCATCGACATATGTCAAATTACCATAAAAAGATTGTACATTAATTTTTGCAAAAATTTTGGAATAACTGCATGTAAGGTCATATATGACTGTCAATTTTGGCAAAAAAAAATATGTTTAATGCTTACCTTTCCCCAATATTACTTTTTTATTTATAAATGTGATAAGCTTTTTATATAAAAAAAATTTTTTTTCGAAAGAAATGCCTTGTTTGATATTACAAATTTATTGCAAACTTCTGCAAAATTCACTTCTAATAGTACAACTTAGACGCTTGCAAAAAAATTGCAGAAACAAAAAGCAAAACTAATTTTAAAATAACTGCACCTTGAATTACAGAAGAAAACAATATAAAAATAATGAGAGATATGACAAACATTTGCAAAAGTACCGTTACCATAAAGAGAAATGACAATAAAAATACAAAGCCATATTTGGCGTTGTATGCGGTATAGGGTTAATCTTTAAAAAACAGCACAAAATCGTTGTTTTTCATGCTGTTTTGCCTGAACTGAGTTTTTCGCAAGTAAGAACAAGCAAAACATAGTTATTTTGTGATTTTATAGTGAAGTAGAAATACTTCAAATTGAATAACTCGATGAATTTTCAACCGATTTCAATTAAATACGGGGTGTGGCGGCCGTGGCGTAGTGGGTAGAGTGTGTGGCCCATACGCCAGAGAACCCTGGTTCAATCCTCACCTGACACGGAAAGTTTTTCAATTGAAATAATTTTTCTGTTCGGCCGTCACCTCTCCGCAGACAATGGCAAACCTCAGAGAGTAAAAACTGTCATGAAAAGCTTCTTGAGAACATAGGTCCAGTTCTCGATCATTTGTGTTCAAACATTTCACAACACGCACAACACAAATGATCATAAAAAGCTCGGTCAAAGACCTTTCAAGGGCTGAACTGGCCATTTATATATATTATATATGACACAACGGGGCATTTAATACAAAATATGTCCACAAGTTGATCTCAAAGAGAAAAAATATAAAAAATGTAAGGAAATTTTTCATTGCTTCATCATACAAATGAAAGAAAGAAGTTTATTTAGATTCAATTTCTGGTAGAACACTAAAAACGACTAGATATGGCACGATTCGTAAATCATGTAACTTCTGATGTTCACGTATCATATTTTAATTAACACGAATCTATTGTTACAGTATTTAATAATGACGTTACTATTAATGTAATTCATCAATTATCATCCTCATAATGAATTTATGTAATATATATAAACCTTTATTCACCCCCTTTACCTTTTATATGCATGTCAAATTCCAAGGTAATCGATCTAGAGGAGTAAACTCCAGTCGTGCGTCGGAGCTGACACGCACACTTCTTTTTTTTTCTTTTCTTTTTTGTTTGACTTCATATGCTTTGATATGTAAGTGCAATGTGAAGAAAAAAAAATAAATAAAACATAAATATAAAATGCAAAGACATCCAAACCACTTTGAACTTTATTTACCAAACCAAACTACTACGAACTTAATGTTTTTTATTTAGAATATTTGCTCCGTTTTTGTTCTATATGCACTATTTTTTGCATTTAGAAGACAATAGGAATTTAAAAATTGCGCGATTTTTTAAAAAAATATCCATGTTTTTATATACATATGTAAAGCAGCTTCTGCTGCCCTCTTACTTCGCCTGACATCGGGCGAACTCCAAAATTCTGTCTGCGAACTCCAAAATTTAAACTTCTACACACCACCTGTAAAGGTAAACCTCGCACTTGCATCTTAGCGAAAGCGCATTTTAATATCTTTATTCTCCCACAGTTTAGCGGAGGAGACTTCACAGCGGCCAGCCTGGAACTAGGGCACACAAAATACAGGCTGGCCTCCTTCTACCTAGCCCATGACGACGTTAGCCCTTTACCACCATCAGTCTTCCAGGATATGGTAAGGAACACCGACCCATCCATACCCCTCATTATGGGAGGAGACGCCAACGCACACCACACCCCATGGGGCAGTAACGATACCAACACACGAGGTGAGTCACTTTTTAACTGCCCTAGTCTAATATATGCAATAAGGGTAGAGACCCAACCTTTATAACCAAAAACGGTAAGGAGGTCTTAGATATTACACTAGCCTCTGACTTCTTCCCGGACAAAATATGTATCTGGAAGGTTTCGAAGGAGCATTCCTTCTCTGACCACAGATATATTGAGTTTCAGTGGAAGGACTTGAATCCTCCTCTCTCCTGTAAAATCACTAACCTTAAGAAAACAAACTGGGGTTATTGCACTAGACTAATTGCTAAAAACCTAGCTCCCAAACTAACCTGTAATCCAACAAATCGAGAGCAGTTAGATGACCTAGTCAACCACTTCACCAAGCAATGCTCCGACGTGCTGATAAAGGCCTGTCCTAGCAGAAATCACAAAGAATCAGATAAGCCACCTTGGTGATCCCGTGAACTGGAGATACTTCGTAGAGTTCCGAAAGGAATTCAACACCGCCAAACGCACCAACAGTGAAGCGTCCTGGAACAGCTATAAGTCCAAACTTAGTACTTATAAAGCTGCTATAAGAAAGGCCAAACGCACCTCGTGGGCAACTTTCTGCAGCAATATAGAATCAACGTCGGAAGCATCTCGACTACGGAAAATTCTATCCAAATACCCCACATCGCCAAGCTATATACAAAAAAGTGACGTCTCTTGGACAGATTCAAGCCTTGAATCTCTCAACCTCCTCATGGATACCCACTTTCCCAGCAGTACAAGCGACACACCGAGTGCCTCAACAACGCCCATAGGTGCGTCATACCAACTAGTGCATTCCATAGTAGGCAGAAGGAAGATTACATGGGCAGTGACCACATTCCAGCCCTATAAATCTCCAGGTCCTGATGGAATTGTGCCGGCCCAGTTTCAACATACCCTACAGCACATAGTTGAAGTACAGTTTCTTACTCCTAAACCACACTCCCATCGGTTGGAGATAGGCTAAGGTAGTCTTCATACGTAAAGCAGGCAAAGCCTTTCATGCCAATCCAAAAGACTTCAGGCCAATCAGCATATCTTCTTTCATGTTAAAAACTCTAAAAAAACTTATTAAAGTTTATCTGCGACAAACCATCCACCCCTCGAAACTTTCAAGTGCTCAACATGCGTACAGCAAGGGTAAATCCAAAGACACTGCCCTCCACTCCCTAGTCTCGACTATCGAAAGGTCACTCTCAATTAAGGAGTATACGCTAGTGGCATTCCTGGACATTGAGGGTGCATTCAATAACGTCTTTCCGAGCGCCATCACCCTGGCATTGACGGATTTGGGAGTCGGCGCATCCCTAGTTTCGATCATCGGCAAATTGCTTACCAGCAGGGCAGTTGGCTCGGAACTAGGAGGCTCCTAAGCTCGCAGGTACGTCAACAGAGGTACCCCGCAGGGAGGGGTCCTCTCTCCACTCTTATGGGTCGTAACGATCAACCAGATGCTACGACGCATGGAAGAGGATGGCCACCAGGTGATAGCGTACGCGGACGACGTCTCTATCGTAATACGTGGTAAATTCCCGCAAACACTCTGTAACATCATGGAGTCAGTGCTTTGGTCGCTATCCAGCTGGGCTGGAACCTGCGGACTCAGATTAAACCCGGCAAAGACGGAACTGGTTCTCTTAACCAGGAGATACAAAATCCCTATACTAACACCCCCAAAAGTGAACAAAGTCAGGCTTAACTTCAGCAACAGCGCAAAGTTTCTGGGAGTGATCCTAGACAGGAAACTTCTATGGAGTGAGAATTCTGGGGCTCCATTCCGTAACTGTGTACAAAATTTGTGTACACAAAATTGAAAATTTCATATTCACTCCAAGTGTACACTTTTTAAACTCAAGTGATTCTGTAAACTGAAATGTACACGGACATGATGAATAAAAAATAAAATTGCTAAATAAAAATTTGTGGCTGCTAATTTCAAAATAATGATGAACAAAATTGAATTTTTGAAAAAAATAATTCAATTGCATTTATAACTAAACATCACTATAGAAAAATAATGTTTGTTTTTATGAACAAAATTATTTATTTCTGGACTGATAACAAAATTTTTAAAAATACTATACACAATATTTTGTAGACACTGCTTTTTCCACAGTTAGAGAATAGGGCCCCTGAGAAACGCATCAAGAAGGCAAACATAGTGCTCTTCGCTTGCAAGAAATCAATAGGCAAGAAATGGGGATTTTCTACCATCATAGTCCGCTGGATTTACACTGCTATCGTCCGATCAATTATACTCCACGGAGTGATTGTCTGGTGGCAGGCCACTCGTAAGTCTTCCCGTACTAAATAAGCTTCTCAAAGTACAGAGAAGTGCAGAACTATGTATAACAGGAGCCTTGCGGTCTACTCCTACGGATGCGTTAAATGTCATCCTACACTTACCTCCCTTAGACCTAATTGCCATCGAAGGTGCTACTATCACAGCTTTGAGGCTAAGGGAGGCTGGATCCTGGTTCGGAGATGGTAACAGACACTCAGAGATACTGGCCTCGGCCACTATTCCTTCCAACACAGACTACCGCACACCACAGGTAGTCTTTGATAAAAAATATAATGTCCGGATTCCTACACGACAGGAATGGGAAAGCAGGCCTCACTATATGGAGGGGGCCATAAACATATTTACTGACAGCTCTAAGCTCGAAGGGCGAGTGGGTGGGGGAGTCTTTTCCCCGGACCTAGGGATTGAGACCTCCTTCCGGCTACCCGATCACTGCAGCACCTACCAAGCGGAGGCCTTAGCCATCAAGGAAGCAGCACAGCACCTCAACCAGCTGAGCTCCTCAGGGAAGGCTATATATATTTTCTCGGAAAGTCAAGCGACGCTAAAAGCATTATGATCCTATACCCAAAACTCTAAATCTCTTGCTGCATGCCGCAAATCTCTCAACGAGATGGCTGAACAATTCTGGATATACCTTGTATGGGTACCGAGACATAGAAGGCAATTGTAAAGCTGACGAACTGGCTAGAAGGGGTACGACCGCCGCTATCCTTCCAGAAATGGATGGAGTAGGTATACCCTTGGCCACCTTTAAACTCCAGTGCAGGCGAAAAACGCTGCGCCAGTCCAATGAGCGGTGGTATAACCTTGTCACCTGTGCCACAGCCAGACTTACCTGGCCTTCCTACGACAGCAATCGCACCTCCTCCCTACTGGGACTCGGAAGACCGAATCTCTCTGTTCTGGTAGGGGTACTCACCGGACACAGCTTAATAGGAGCTCACGCTCTTCGTTTAGGCTGTGAAGCCAACGACTTCTGCAGAAGCTGCAGAGATGATTAGGAGGAGGAAACCGTACAACACTTTCTCTGCCACTGCCCCGCTCTAAGTAGAAGGAGATTAAATACCCTCAGTCGACCCCTCTTTCACTCTCTTGCTTCAATCTCAAAGATAGATCTCAAAGATAGGAGACGGGCCTAACCTAACCTAACCTAACGTAATCTATATACATATGTCGTAAATAAAAAAAGCGCCGCAGCAATGTGTGAGAATTTCATAATCTAGGACAAAAGTAAAAAAAAAAGTTCTCCGATTCAATATGAACATAAAAATAAACAAAAACCAACAGGTTCGGTCTGAACGGCAAGCAAACTTTACCAATTTTACAAACTATAAAATTATTTTAATAGTAGAAATTTGAACCGTGATTAAAGTAGCGAGTGATTAAAATATAATTGTTTCTTTAAATTTTGAAAGTGCAGGCATTATATATGATTACACGTCGTAATTTAATTACACAACTCCTCGTTTTTTCGTTAATTGTTTTGCCAGAAATTCAGACCTAAAAATGTTAATATATTACTTTTTTTAATAAAGGGTGGTTAAATTGTAAGGGCCGATGTTGAATGTGAACCACACCTAAACGTCAAGTTTTTTTCTGCATTTCATTTGACATGTCTCAATTTCAGACTAACTCAATTTGAACCATGGAAATATGCACAATCGAGCAACGCGTTAAAGTCATTCAGGCTTATTATGAAAATCAAAATGCATATTGTGCACTTCGTGATTTTTTCGGTCAATTTAATCGTTCAAATGTGCGTACAATCGGAAAAATCGTGCAAAAATTTGAGCAAACGGGTCTGTAGGAGATGTGAAAACACCATTGCATGCTCGTACAGCCCGTACTGCAGAAAATATTGGTGCTGTTCGCAATAGTGTGGCTGAAGAGCCATCCACCTCAACTCGTCGTCGTGCCCAACAATTGCACCTCTCACGCTCGTCGTTGATGAACATTATGCATAAAGACTTGCATTTACACGCTTGAAAGGTACAATTGACTCAAGGACTAAACTCTCTTGACCATTTCAAGCATGAAACAATGGCTCTTTTGCGCGACAAATTCAATGGCCGTGTTATCTCACGTGGTGGTCAATTGGCCGCCAAGATTATGTGATTTGACACCGTTGGACTTCTTTCTTTAGGTTATTTGAAAGAAAAGGTGTACGCTGATAAGCCAGCAACAATTCAAGAGCTAAATGATGAGATAATTCGGCACATTAATGACACAGAACCTCATTTATGCCTCAACGTCATCAAAAATTTGGACCATCGGATGGAGGTGTGCCGCAGAGATCGCGGCGGCCATTTGGAAGATATTTTGTTCCATACATAATTGAACCATACCAATATTTACCATAATAAAAAGAAATGATAATAATTTCCGAAATAATTTGTGTTTTATTCAAAATCAACATCGGCCCTTAAAATTTAACCACCCTTTACTTATTATTCATATTGAATAGACTAAGACTAATAAAGGTCATTATTGACCATTCCTTATAGTACGTTTATCGTTAAGATGGATGTTTATAGTTTATAAATTCATTCAAATTCTCATGCGCATGCTTGCGCACATGTAAATTTTAAGCTTTTTCTAAAATGCCATTTCTTCTAATTTTCAAACCCAAGTAGTATTTCATTATAACCCAATATCTTTATATAATAAATTAATAAATTAAATTATAGGTCTATTCAAGCCGGCTTAGAGTCATTTCCATGGGATTTGACTTTCTCAGTGAGGAATCTGGCTGGAATGTATGAATTATTTCGTTCAATTATAAATGATTTGGTTGGATATTATGTCCCAAAAAAGTGTATTCGTTGCTAAAATAATCCGATCTGATTTAACAAAAGGTTAGGAAATTTAAACAAAGCGTATAAAAGGTTTAGAAACTTTAAGGATAATCAACATCTGAAATTGATCTACTTAAATTGTTTAAATGAATTCAACGTTCTTAATTAATTTCTTTTTAAATCCCATATCCTATCGATTAAAGAAAAGCTCAAAGAAAATATTAAATTCTTCTGGTCCTATATTAATATGAAAAGGAAATCCAGCGGTATTCCAAACTCCATGTTTTATAATGGAACTAGTTTGGAGGATACTTATGCTATATATAATTTTTTTTGTGGATTATTTTAAATCGGTTTACTCAATAGGTTCACAGACTAATTCTTCTGGCAGTTCATATCGTGATTCTCCTCTAAACCTAGGTAATCTCTTGGGCCGAAGCAAGATATCCGTAACTACAGACCAATAAGCATAATTTTATGTGTACCTAAAATCTTTGAAAAAATGGTATATGAAGAACTATATTTTTGTGTTAAATTTGTCTCTCCCAATACAGGTCTCGTCGAGTGTACCTCAAGAAAGCCATCTAGGCCCACTTCTATTCCTTGTCTTTATGATTGATCTACCACAAGTCATTGAACATTCAAGATGCCTCCTTTTTGCTGATGACCTAAACATGTTTCGGTCATTCGAATCTGACTCTGATTTCAGTCTTCTCCAACATGATCGGTAGCTAATTGGTGCACACTTAACAATTTTCTACTTAATATTGCGAAATGCCAATGTCTATCTTTCACTAGGTCCTCTTCCCCTATTTTCTGCAACTATTTCATTAACTCTACTTCTTTAGAAAGAATTTTTTGCAAAAAAGACCTAGCAAAGGAGTTTTGCTTGATCCGAAACTTAATTTTAGAAATCATATCGAACTAATAATTGCAAAAGCTAACTCTATGTTAGGGTTCTTAAAAAGAAACTCTGCTGAATTCACGGATCCCTATACTCTTAAGTTACTCTATTCATCTCTAGTAAGACCACACCTGGAATATTGCTGTTATCTGGAACCCATATTATCAAATTTATGCGAATAGGTTGGAAATGTTGGGTCCCAAACTAAATTGGGACCTACCCTCTGTACCTCACTATGAGACCCGTTGTGTCCTAGTTAATCTGAATCCTCTTTCCACTCGTCGCAAAATTTTTCTATTATGCTTATTTGGGATCTTATTTGGGATCTTATTTATCACAACTTACAGTTCCTGAACTTCTTTCCCAGCTAGATTCCCATACTCTTTCCCCCCATCTTCGTAGAAAATTTCACTTCCGTGATCCATAATCGAACTACACTCAAACATGCCTATGGCTCGCTGTATTGTGATTCAGATTAATATAAGCAGGCATTATATATTATAAATAGTTATAATTACTAGTATCGCTTGTGGCCGGAAGTCGGCCATATCAAAATCAGTTTTTTTGTTTTTTGCTGAACGCAACAACCCATAGCCTGTATAGAAATATTGAAGAAAAGAAACAATTATAAAATTTTTATTTATTTTGTAAATTTATTTTGTTGAGAACAAAATTTAGAGAAAGCACCAACAACAATAATGATGCACATATCTTAAGAAGTATCTGCAAATATCTCGCATTCTCCTCTTGCTCGTGTAAGCTACAGCAACAATGTTTAATAGAGCTATCCCGCTATGTATTTTGTTGTTGCCTTCTCATTGTCCCATTGGGAAAAACATAAAAAAAGCGCCGCAGCAATGTGTGAGAATTTCATAATCTAGGACAAAAGTAAAAAAAAAAGTTCTCCGATTCAATATGAACATAAAAATAAACAAAAACCAACAGGTTCGGTCTGAACGGCAAGCAAACTTTACCAATTTTACAAACTATAAAATTATTTTAATAGTAGAAATTTGAACCGTGATTAAAGTAGCGAGTGATTAAAATATAATTGTTTCTTTAAATTTTGAAAGTGCAGGCATTATATATGATTACACGTCGTAATTTAATTACACAACTCCTCGTTTTTTCGTTAATTGTTTTGCCAGAAATTCAGACCTAAAAATGTTAATATATTACTTTTTTTAATAAAGGGTGGTTAAATTGTAAGGGCCGATGTTGAATGTGAACCACACCTAAACGTCAAGTTTTTTTCTGCATTTCATTTGACATGTCTCAATTTCAGACTAACTCAATTTGAACCATGGAAATATGCACAATCGAGCAACGCGTTAAAGTCATTCAGGCTTATTATGAAAATCAAAATGCATATTGTGCACTTCGTGATTTTTTCGGTCAATTTAATCGTTCAAATGTGCGTACAATCGGAAAAATCGTGCAAAAATTTGAGCAAACGGGTCTGTAGGAGATGTGAAAACACCATTGCATGCTCGTACAGCCCGTACTGCAGAAAATATTGGTGCTGTTCGCAATAGTGTGGCTGAAGAGCCATCCACCTCAACTCGTCGTCGTGCCCAACAATTGCACCTCTCACGCTCGTCGTTGATGAACATTATGCATAAAGACTTGCATTTACACGCTTGAAAGGTACAATTGACTCAAGGACTAAACTCTCTTGACCATTTCAAGCATGAAACAATGGCTCTTTTGCGCGACAAATTCAATGGCCGTGTTATCTCACGTGGTGGTCAATTGGCCGCCAAGATTATGTGATTTGACACCGTTGGACTTCTTTCTTTAGGTTATTTGAAAGAAAAGGTGTACGCTGATAAGCCAGCAACAATTCAAGAGCTAAATGATGAGATAATTCGGCACATTAATGACACAGAACCTCATTTATGCCTCAACGTCATCAAAAATTTGGACCATCGGATGGAGGTGTGCCGCAGAGATCGCGGCGGCCATTTGGAAGATATTTTGTTCCATACATAATTGAACCATACCAATATTTACCATAATAAAAAGAAATGATAATAATTTCCGAAATAATTTGTGTTTTATTCAAAATCAACATCGGCCCTTAAAATTTAACCACCCTTTACTTATTATTCATATTGAATAGACTAAGACTAATAAAGGTCATTATTGACCATTCCTTATAGTACGTTTATCGTTAAGATGGATGTTTATAGTTTATAAATTCATTCAAATTCTCATGCGCATGCTTGCGCACATGTAAATTTTAAGCTTTTTCTAAAATGCCATTTCTTCTAATTTTCAAACCCAAGTAGTATTTCATTATAACCCAATATCTTTATATAATAAATTAATAAATTAAATTATAGGTCTATTCAAGCCGGCTTAGAGTCATTTCCATGGGATTTGACTTTCTCAGTGAGGAATCTGGCTGGAATGTATGAATTATTTCGTTCAATTATAAATGATTTGGTTGGATATTATGTCCCAAAAAAGTGTATTCGTTGCTAAAATAATCCGATCTGATTTAACAAAAGGTTAGGAAATTTAAACAAAGCGTATAAAAGGTTTAGAAACTTTAAGGATAATCAACATCTGAAATTGATCTACTTAAATTGTTTAAATGAATTCAACGTTCTTAATTAATTTCTTTTTAAATCCCATATCCTATCGATTAAAGAAAAGCTCAAAGAAAATATTAAATTCTTCTGGTCCTATATTAATATGAAAAGGAAATCCAGCGGTATTCCAAACTCCATGTTTTATAATGGAACTAGTTTGGAGGATACTTATGCTATATATAATTTTTTTTGTGGATTATTTTAAATCGGTTTACTCAATAGGTTCACAGACTAATTCTTCTGGCAGTTCATATCGTGATTCTCCTCTAAACCTAGGTAATCTCTTGGGCCGAAGCAAGATATCCGTAACTACAGACCAATAAGCATAATTTTATGTGTACCTAAAATCTTTGAAAAAATGGTATATGAAGAACTATATTTTTGTGTTAAATTTGTCTCTCCCAATACAGGTCTCGTCGAGTGTACCTCAAGAAAGCCATCTAGGCCCACTTCTATTCCTTGTCTTTATGATTGATCTACCACAAGTCATTGAACATTCAAGATGCCTCCTTTTTGCTGATGACCTAAACATGTTTCGGTCATTCGAATCTGACTCTGATTTCAGTCTTCTCCAACATGATCGGTAGCTAATTGGTGCACACTTAACAATTTTCTACTTAATATTGCGAAATGCCAATGTCTATCTTTCACTAGGTCCTCTTCCCCTATTTTCTGCAACTATTTCATTAACTCTACTTCTTTAGAAAGAATTTTTTGCAAAAAAGACCTAGCAAAGGAGTTTTGCTTGATCCGAAACTTAATTTTAGAAATCATATCGAACTAATAATTGCAAAAGCTAACTCTATGTTAGGGTTCTTAAAAAGAAACTCTGCTGAATTCACGGATCCCTATACTCTTAAGTTACTCTATTCATCTCTAGTAAGACCACACCTGGAATATTGCTGTTATCTGGAACCCATATTATCAAATTTATGCGAATAGGTTGGAAATGTTGGGTCCCAAACTAAATTGGGACCTACCCTCTGTACCTCACTATGAGACCCGTTGTGTCCTAGTTAATCTGAATCCTCTTTCCACTCGTCGCAAAATTTTTCTATTATGCTTATTTGGGATCTTATTTGGGATCTTATTTATCACAACTTACAGTTCCTGAACTTCTTTCCCAGCTAGATTCCCATACTCTTTCCCCCCATCTTCGTAGAAAATTTCACTTCCGTGATCCATAATCGAACTACACTCAAACATGCCTATGGCTCGCTGTATTGTGATTCAGATTAATATAAGCAGGCATTATATATTATAAATAGTTATAATTACTAGTATCGCTTGTGGCCGGAAGTCGGCCATATCAAAATCAGTTTTTTTGTTTTTTGCTGAACGCAACAACCCATAGCCTGTATAGAAATATTGAAGAAAAGAAACAATTATAAAATTTTTATTTATTTTGTAAATTTATTTTGTTGAGAACAAAATTTAGAGAAAGCACCAACAACAATAATGATGCACATATCTTAAGAAGTATCTGCAAATATCTCGCATTCTCCTCTTGCTCGTGTAAGCTACAGCAACAATGTTTAATAGAGCTATCCCGCTATGTATTTTGTTGTTGCCTTCTCATTGTCCCATTGGGAAAAAAGGGTTTTTATATTTGCTTAGTTTAACAGATCTTAATGACAATATATTCGAATAAACGAAAATTATATTGCGCACATCTACTCGAAAATACCTTTCCATTGATAAAATTTTAATGTGAATAAAATAATCTTTTTTGTTTGGATATTAATATATAGATTAATATAATTATATCAAATAATATTAATAGATTTTAAACTCTTAATTGATATTTTACACTCTAATATATTCCTATAAAAATTTGGTTATTATAGCAACCTAAATGTTATTTTCGTACATTAAAAAAACTTATATATTGATTCGAGTTTCTTATTTCAAAAAAATTTAAAATACTTAATTTTTCCTCAAAGGTGCTTAAAGATATATAGTTAGTAGGCTTTGCAGGTAGGCATGGAAAATTTTGTTTTTCTCATCTCATCTAAGTCTAATGCAAAACAATTTGATACCTTTTTCGTTCAAATCGGCTGATCCGTTCTCGTGTTATTTTGTTTTCTAAATATATGTTTTCTAAATATAGTGTGGCTTTTAAGCCTTTATTTTAATAAAATAACATCGATTGCTGTTTCTGGAGTTCAAATCTCTTGAGTATTTCTTGCCATTTTATTTCATACCCCAGTACCCATGTTAACCGAGATATAGTTATTTATTATAACTGCACGCCCTTTGACTTATTCCGCTTTGGTTTATTCCGATATACAGGGATTTGCAAATATTTCCCCATATATGGAAGAATTGAAGACGAGTGAAAATGGACTTTTTATAATTTTTTTTTTAAATGTGTATTTGGAGCTAAAACGGTAGTGGTGAAAAAAATTTCGCGCCGCTCTCAAGTGATTTAGAAGTTGCAGTGCTCGAAAGTTGGGGAAATGGATGTGAAAAACTTGTTTTTTTTTCATTTTCCTACAAAATTTAGCATTATGGGTATTCAAAGAAAGCTTATGTTGTTAGCTATGGAACGAACTATCAAACATTGAAATCCATTCATTACTTTAAGAGACATTACTTTAAGACATATTATGCACAATTTGATGTTTATACTTACATTTGGTTATTTCGTAAAAGGGTGAACCGCCAAGTGTGCATAATATCTAAAAAGCTATACCCTTAAAAGTAATGCATGGATTTTAATGGTTGATAGCTCATTGAACAGGTAATATCATAACCCTTCTTTTGATACCAATAATGCTATCAAAAACGGTTTTGTAGGAAAATTTAAAAAAAATGGCATAATTGTACTTTAAAGCCTAACCTCAAATATTTTTTTCTTTTTTTTATTATATGTATATGGGCCTCATAAGCCTTATGGTTCAATAAAATTTGCCCGCTCTCGTTTGGCTTACGAGATAAAAATCGTGACAATTTGAAAATTCAGTGTAATTTTTTAAGTGTTTGGAAGATGGAAACAGAAAAATCGAGCGAAATGGCCAAAATAGTTTTTTTTTTTTGTGATAAAATTGTTTGTCCTGTTAAATGTTGTTTTGAACATCTCGTAAACCATACAAGAGCGGGCAAATTTTAGCGCAGCGTTATGTTTAGAAGGCCCTTATACATCTAATAAAAATAAAAAAAATAAAATATTTGAGCTTGGGTTCTAAAGTACAATTATTCCCGTTCCTCTTCAATTATGCTAGATTTTCAAGAGTTTTAAACTTTTTGTCCATATAACATCCGAACCAGTGGCGACATGTTATAACTCCACTTCCGAAGCGAACATCGAAGCGAATTATCGAAGCCGCAGCATGTTACCAAAAACAACAAAAATGAAAGTATGAAAAATGAAAGCAGTGATATTTTATCGAAATTATCGCGTCGAAAGTATTGCAACATACCAATTTTCGACAAATTGTCGAAAATCGAAGTTAAAGCATTTCGCCACAGGTGAGAGCGGCAATTTTTCCAGATTTGGAATATGAAGCCCTTAAAACATATGATTCAAGAAAAAAGTTAAAAAATTGATTTTGGGTATAAGTAAATTATTCCTTATACTGTTTTAACCCAGTTCATTTGAGTACTTGTGTATTAGTAAATATTTAATCTAACAATAATTTCCTTTACGCGTTCAATTTTTTAATTTCTTACCAACACAACTGCAGCACTCTTCATAATACTTTTTCCCCAAGCAATTCAAACATTCTTTACAACAGGAACAACTTTTTATTTCACATTTGCAACTTTGGGTTAACATGCATTTTGATACAATCGACGCGCAAACAATTTCATTACAAGAGTCCGCATACCTACACAAAAGCACTATCCCAAGCAGGCATGCAATTACAAAAACACTATTTGGATATTTCATGATTCTCTATAATTAAATACATAAAGTTCTCCCAAATAGAATTAAAAAATTACAAACATTTATTTCGAAGAAATGTACAAATTCCAACTCAAAGCTGTAGGTTCCAATCATTGAGTCAGACTTAAATTAAAATTCGTTGTTTTTTACAAACACAATGGGCGCGTTTGGAAACTCAATTTTGTGCAATTGTTGAGTTTATTTTACATTTAATCAACATGTGGTTATCTATTACAAAGTGTGTCGTGTTTGCTGCAAAATGGTAAATTAAGCTCAAATATTGGATAAAATTTATCAGCAAATATTTTTAAAATATGTATTGCGTTTTATTTATAAACAAAAATTTGAAATGAATATTTTCCAAAATCAGATACGTCTCCAGTTGGTTTCGGTTGTGACTGAACTGGAAATCACGGCTTTTATACAAATATCAATTATCTCGTCTAAATTCATGGCAGAATTATAAGGTAAGCTCGTCACGGAGAGGAATGGAGTAGAAAGCAGAATAAAGCTAGATTGATGTCAAAATCAGCTGTTCATCGCAAATTTCTTTATACTCACGTTCGCAGTTTGTAGGTTAGAATTTGTTACAGATTTGTTTGCAATTTTAAGAGTTTTATAGTTTTTATAACACTGTTATAATATTTTCACTCAAATTATCACAAATTTAGCACACGCGACCGCACTTTATGGATGTTTATGTTTGCAACTTTATGGGAGGAAATTAAATTGGTGCTACATCGCATGGCCAAGCCATCAACTGCTGCTGGCCACCATGCAGCTGGCGAAGGTACAAGAGGGCTATGCTGATGCCTTGAAGGTAACCTATGACACCTTGGTTTTGGTGTGCAAGGTTTTCTTCTCGCTTTACTTGCAAGATGTGCCAGAGTTTGTGCCAGAGTTTGTTTACGATTTGAAAACATAATATTTTTATTTCATTTGACGTTTCTACGTACTTCGTCGTTTTGACAAGCATCTTCCTTCTCATTATCCGCTCTTCGTTGACGCGTGAGAGCATTTAGTATCATGGGCCTTACTTATCATTGTATCATGGTCTAAATTCATATTTTAAAATTTATTTAATTTTTTGCGTCCAAATGTGTCAACTTTTGTAACTGTGTTGACTGCATGGTGTAAGAAAACCAGGTGGAAGCGAATTTTTCACCACTTTAAATTGCTCCAGGTCTGTCAAAAAATTCTGACAGGAGAGAGCAACTGTTGATTACTGCCAAATTTTATTGGCTGCGTTCAGCAGGTACAACTTTTGTGCAACCGGTTAGTGTGTGTCTGCTGAACGAAAAATATCAGTGTCTAATCACATCATGTGAAAATGTCTGTCTCTCGCCACACTTTATATTTTTGATACATTTGCTCAAGGTATATTTAACAAGGTAGTGTCGTCTCGGAGCGGCGGGTACCGCAGCTGTAAAACACATAGAATATTATTATTTGCAAATTTTGTTATTTTTTTTCCTTTTATTCGTAAAAACCTGGTTTTGACAGGTGCGGTACCCAGCACAAGAGAAAATTTTAACTACTAACACCACCTTGTCTTATTCTACCATGCATTTGCTGAACGTATTGAGTATTTCCAGTTAAAAATTTGACTTTTTTAGAATAAGTGTTCTTTTATAACAAATGAAATAAATAACGAAAAGTATAACGAGAAAACACAATTTTTCCCTATTCGATCACTTTTAAAACAATTGTGTTACACAGAAATGAAAACGGAACGTAAACTGATACCTGTAGCGGCATTCCCAAACGTGTTATCTACAATTTTCGTTATCATTAAGTCCTCTCGGCTACGATTGTCCTTAACTCGTATTCCCAAACATAACCTAAGCTATTTCTGTCGTTTACTTTGACAGTTGTAAGACGATATTTGTAGCTGGCCTAACTACGAGTTTAAAGACGTCGAGAACGAAACAAAACTTATCGTTGAGCAAGTAAATAAGTAAGTAAATCTTAATTTTGCACTTATTTTCAAGAATAAATATTATATACTAAGATAAACAAGTATTAGTAATGGCATTCCAGTATTTGGGCATAGATGCAGCTATTTTAGAAAGCGAAATTGAAATGCGACAAGACGCAGCAGAAAGAGCAGCTCTTCGGCAAGTGGACAGCCCTTTCGACTTGGAGCAATCTAAATTCGTTCAATCGTTCCGGTTGACGCCCGAGGTAACGCATAACTTGTTGGAGTCAATAAGAAGTTCTTTAGAACAACGGACAATCTCCGCTTTATCGGCAGAAAATCAGGTGAGAAGCAAAAAATGAATGTTTCAAGTGTTTTTATCTACAACATCTTTAACTAGCTATTTGCTGCGCTTGAATTCTATGCTACGGGATGCTATCAACGACCTGTAGGGAAGCAGTCAGGCATCACCATGAGCCAGCCTTCTGTGAGCCGGTCTATCCATAGAGTAACAGATGCCATAAATAATCACATATTTAGATCAAATGTGCGTTTCCTCATAACTCACATTGAGCGGCAGGCAGCAGTAGAGCTATTTAGGACAGCGCCCAAGCCTTTTGATGGTGCCATTGGGGCAATTGACTGCTCCAACGTAGCCATCGTTGGGCCACCACAGCATGAGGAGCCCTACGTAAATCACCATGGATACCATTCCATTAATATACAAATGGTAAATTGAAAAATTTAACAAAAATTAAAAACTTAACTTATTCCAGTGTTTTTCCATAAGATTTGTGATCCGAATCTGAAGATTTTAAATGTAAATGCGAGGTATCCCGGAGCTCGTCATGATGCCTATATTTGGAATGCATGCGCTGCTCGGCAAGTTATGCAACGAGCATATGATCGTGGGGCCCGTCGCGCATTTCTAATTGGTGAGTTTGTAAAACTTAAATTTCTGTAAAATTTGTAAAAACTTTTTGTTTACAGGTGACTCTGGCTACCCACTAGAGCCATGGCTCATGACACCTCTTCCAAATCAGCCAGAAGATACTCCCAGATATCGGTACAACCAGGCTCTATGCAAAGCTAGAAATTGTGTGGAGAGGCTGTTTGGTGTTCTGAAAAGTAGGTGGCGGTGTCTTTCGAGACAGAGAGTTCTCATGTATGAGCCGGGATTTGCTGGCAGAATTGTTAATGCTTGCGCGGTTTTGCACAACATGAGCCTCTCGTCGATAAGCACAAGAGATATCGATGGGGTGTTGCCCTATGTTGAAGCGGAGGCTGCAGTTAATGAAGAGGATGATAATAGCGTTCGTTCCTCTGTTGCAAAACGAATTCAAGATCGTTTGATCTCAGAAAAGTTTTCATAAACTATTTTACTAAAATAAAATATTTATTTTACATTATTTTCATATTATTTATTATTTAAATATTTTTCAATGAAATTTCATTTAACTAACCTTAAAGCTTAGCAATAAAACCTTAACAAACATAGAAAAGTTTATAAATCAAAAACCTTTACTTTTACATTATCGTATTATATCTGTGGTTACAAAGAATAACGTATACACTCAAAGTATCGCAAAAAACAATATTTGAATTGCACTAACCACGATCCTTTCTTCTGAAATATGTGAACCGCTACAAACGAAAGATGTCCAGACATTAGTGATGATCTATTCTGGGCAAAAAAAAAGTGGATATCTGCATACTTCCAAAGATTGGCAATAAAGAAAACACACTTATTAACATATTTTCATATTTTTAAATTTAATTCAATTTCATTTATAAAAACTTCTTATGCTAATAAAACTAAAAACACGAATAAAAAATTAAGAAAAACTTAAAAAAAAACTTTGCACTTCATTTAAAAATAAAAAATATTAAAAAAAACAAACAAAACAAAAAAGACCCCATTTGTCACGCGAAGGGTTGGTTAGTTGTCCAAATATTCATCCTCCACATTTGGCTTCATAGCAATTGCCAAGTGCTCAACTGCAGAAGCTAAGCGTTCTATAGCTAACGCTTGCACCATAGCTGCTAGGGCATGCTGCTTCGCTGCTTCCGCCTGCATCTGAAAACATACATACAAAAATATCATGAGAATATCTATACAATGCCGTACAAAGCATTGCACTTACCGTGATAGCATCTGCCTGCTGCTTGGCTATTGCTGTGAACTGCTCCCTGGCGGAATCGAGAATGGTTCTCTTCCTCGATTTTGCTGCTTGCTGCACGTTCCTACCTACGGAACTCTTTTTCCCCGGTGTTTCCACCAACTCATCAACACATTCAACATTGCTATTATTGAATGTGTTGGGCACTGTTGGAGTCTCCAGCAACACATTAACATCTCCGTCCTCTAGCGCTATTTGCAAATGCTATAAAGAAAAAAACAAATGATCAAAATATCATAAAATTTCATGCAACCACAATTACCTCTTCCTCCGGAATGCTTTCAGCGCAGTTGCTGCTGCCTTCGACGTATTCCAACCCAAGGATATCCAAGACCCGCAAATCCAGCTCAGTGAGCGCAGGAATGGAAAGGGGCTTACCACCTGTTTTGTCCATTTCCTTTCTGCGGTGAAGGCAAGACTTCACCGACGTCCGACTTTTGAGGTCACGCCGTGCCTATTAACAAAAATAAATTCAGCTTTATTTAACAACTGCATTTGTGCACTTTGAACTCACCACTTGCCACTGGCTCGCTGACTTCTCAGCTCCTCCAACACTGTTCAGCTGGCCCGCGAGTTGCTCCCACTTCCCGGTTGCTTCGTGACGACCATGCAACGCCACGAACTTGCCCTCCGCTAGGCCCTTATTAGCCACGAAAAAGCATCATTATATAATGCTCCCCTGTTGCCCGACTGGATCTTTTTTTATTTATATTCATTTTTCACTTATATTATTGTTTCTTTTATATTTTTGTGTACTTTTTTTGTCTTGTTTTGAACTTATTATGATCTGTCAAATGTAAGTACTGCCATATTTTCGATAGAAGTAAACAATATTTGTTGTTAAATTTTTGACGAAACTATTAGCGAAAGTTGTAGCTTAGCAGAGTTTTGAGAATACCATGTTTGTTACTGCAAGCTTCAAACGACGTTGGTCAACGTAGCGATTGTAGATCGTTAAAATTTTGGGAATGCCGCTACTGATCAGAGACACAACATGTTGTACGCATTATTCAATTATTATTAGGTTGTTCAGATATTTGACGTCAACTCACAAGAATAATAGCTTAAACACATTGACGACGACAACAACATTGTCGCATGATTCAATTATTATAACCCAGCGTCTACACCAGACAATTTGTCTTAACAATCCCAATACACTCACACATTTTTTACTAACACACTCACATTTTCTCAGTCGGCAGCTCAATTGTCTCCATTGTCAGGCAGACAATTGAGCTGACAACGATTTGACGTATGCTTACAATTTTTGACGTTTCCTAGGATAATTTGCTGAGAAATCTTAAAAAAAGCATTTCGAAACAGAAACGCAGTGAGAAAGTTGAAAATTAAGTTTTCCACACAAAATTTAATTTTTTCGTTGGCCAACGATCACCCGGTGCATTAATTAAATTTTCCTTACACAATTTTGTTAACATCCACCAAGTGCCACCACCAGCAACAGAAGCAAGTGTAACGCAAATTTCTTGCTTTCGCTGGCATAAGTCCTCCAAGTGCAATCACCACCAGCACAAATCAGTGCAACGCAAATTTCCTGCTTCTTTTGCTAGCCAACGTTCTCAGATTGCTACCACCAGCAGCATAAGCAAGTTATGCTAATAAGTGTTTTATTAAATAAGAATGTAATAAGTTTTTAACAATTTAATAGTACAGCGTAATTTTTGTTCACTTCCTCAAAGTGCCACCACCAGCAACAGAAGCAAGTGCAACACTAATTTCTTGCTTCTTTCGCTGTCCAATGTCCTCCAAGTGCCATCATCACCAGCACAAATCAGTGCTGCGCAAATTTCCTGCTTCTTTCGCTGGCCAACGTTCTCCAATTGTCACCACCAGCAGCATAAGTAAGTTATACTAATAAGTGTTTTATAAAATAAGAATTTAATAAGTTTTTAACAATTTAATAGTGCACAGTAATTTTTGTTAAAATTCTCGAAATGCCACCACCAGCAACAAGCAAGTGCAACACAAATTTCTTGCTTCTTTCACTGTCCAATGTCCTCCAAATGCCATCATCACCAGCACAGATCAGTGCTGCGCAAATTTCCTGCTTCTTTTGCAAGCCAACGTTCTCAGATTGCCACCACCAGCAGCATAAGTAAGTTATACTAATAAGTGTTTTATTAAATAAGAATTTAATAATTTTTTAACAATTTAATAGTGCACAGTAATTTTTGTTAAAATTCTCGAAATGCCACCACCAGAACAAGCAAGTGCAACACATATTTCTTGCTTCTTTCGCTGTACAATGTCCTCCAAGTGCCATCATCACCAGCACAGATCAGTGCAGCGCAAATTTCCTGCTTCTTTTGCTAGCCAACATTCTCCGAGTGCCACTACTAGCAGCACAACCAAGTAAAACGCGCATTTTTGATTATTTCGCTGCCCAACATTCTCCGAGTGCCAGTACCAGCAGCTCAAACAAGCAAAACCCATAGTTTTTGATTACTTCGCCGGCCAACATTTTCAGAGTGGCAGTACCAGCAGCACAACCAAGTAAAACGCACATTTTTGATTATTTCGCTGACCAACATTCTCCGAGTGCCAGTACCAGCAGCATAAGTAAGTTATGCTAATAAGTGTTTTATTAAATAACAATTCAATAATTGTTTAACAATTTAATAGTGCATTGTAATTTTTCATTACATCCTCGAACCACCAAGCACAAACAAGTGCAACACAACTTTCCTGCTTCTTTCGCTAGCGAACGTTCTCCGAGTGCTACAACTACAGCAGCAGCATGAATAAAAAATCAGAAATTTTTAACATCATAGCTCTGTACCGCGAGCTGGAGATTTTATGTAATATGAGCTCCTCCGCTTACCGGCGAAATGATTTAAAGCAGAAGGCCTTTGAGGAAACTGCTGCAATAATTAAAATGTTACCTGAGGAAATTACAAAAAAATTAAGTCGCTGAGGAGTACCTATATAATCGAAAAGCGCAAAGTAGATACACGCTGACAGCGTGTATGAGTCGGCTTTATTCTGGTATAAGGAGATGACATTCCTGGATGGCTCCATAGTGTCCAGAAAGCCAATTAACAATGTAAGTTTAAATTCATATTTAAATTCATTTTTAAATATTTTTAATGCAGATTTTATTGCGGGCAAGAAACCCGAGTATTTTTGATATTTATTTTTTGAGTCAAAAATGAAAAGCCTAATTTGCCCGAAATTATTAGAGCACAAACTAACCGGTAATTTTTTATTTTTTAGGAAAAAAGATGTAACCAAATCTCACAATTTAATGACCAAATAAACAAAATGAATAGCCTTATATTTTTTTTTTTGGTTTTTTTTAATACTAGCTCTTACCCTGCACGCTTCGCTTCGCTTGTATCCCCTGAAAAGTAGGCGTAACTACTTTGAACGAAGAATAAATGTTTGATAATTAAATTTCAGCCACTGCATGGCTAACAAAATTTATTATATTGATATATTTTTATTATGGTTAAAATATGAGAAACATTAGATTAAATTAAATGTTATTGTACGCACGTTACGAATTATTTTTTTTTGTACTGAATTATAAGAAAAAATAGTTATTATCTAAAATAATATAAAACTTAGGAACTACATACTTAAATATCAAATTTTTGTCTAATAAAAAAAACCCCCGTTTTAAAGATAGCATTTTTATAGATTTATGGGCGGTAAAAGGGGGTGTGGCAAATTGCTAGCAATAAGTGGACAAAGTTAGCGCTGCTGCTAGTGGTAGAGCTAATGCTGGTGCTGGTGTATGATGACCTGAAATGAAGAATTTTTAAAAAATGGTGCTGGTGTATGATGACCTGAAATGAAGAATTTTTAAAAAATGCTTTTAAAAGCAACAAACTATAAACTATGTTAGTCAAATCAACTAACATTCGTACTCACATTTGCTAGTAATTCGTGCTAGTGGAAGTGGTGTTGCTGCTGCTTGTAATTACTGCTGCTAGTGCTGGTGCTTGTTCTGGTGCTAGTGATGGTGCTGGTGCTTGTAAATGCGGTTGCTAGTGCTGGTGCTTGTAAATGCGGTTGCTAGTGCTGGTGCAAGTGAATGCTGTTGCTTGTAAATGCTGCTGCTAGTGCGGATGCAAGTAAATGCTGTTGCTAGTGCAAGTGAATGCTGTTGCTTGTAAATGCTGTTGCTAGTGCTGGTGCTAGTGATGGTGGTGGTGCTTGTAAATGCAGTTGCTAGTGCTGGTGCTAGTGATGGTGCTGGTGCTTGTAATTCGATTGCAAGAGCTGGTGCAAGTGAATGCTGTTGTTTGTAAATGCTGCTGCTAGTGCGGATGCAAGTAAATGCTGTTGCTAGTGATGGTGCTGGTGTTTGTAAATGCAGTTGCTAGTGCTGGTACAAGTGAATACTGTTGCTAGTGGTATTGCTGGTGGTAGTAGTGGTGGTAGTGCGTGCTGGTGCTAGTTGGATACTCATTTTTTTAAATTCAATTTCCTCCATTGAAAGTCAACATCCCCTCCGCTAATGCAGTATTTTGCAATTGCATCTCGCATATTGTTGGCGTTGCTATTTCCGCTGGTATTTTATGGTCCAATGCTCGAAAATTTTTCAGGTTGTAAAATATTAACTTCGTAGTCTTGCGGCATTGGTGTTACCCTTGGTTTTGACAAATAGTTGTGGAGTACGCATGAAGTTAAAATAATAAGTTCGACTGTGCTTGGCAATACTTCCATAGGCCTTTGAAATATGCAAAAACGTTTTGCAAGCCTACCGAATACACATTCTACAATCATTCGGGCGCGGCAAAGTCTGTAGTTAAAAATTTCTTTCGGCACATTCAATTTCATGCTCCTATTATACGGCTTTATAACATGTTTGCCGAGAGCGAAAGCACCGATTAAAAAGTACGGAATTTTGTTTTGCCCTTCAACTAAATCGGTTGCTTTGGAAATATTTAAATTTCCTTCTTGTATTCCTTTGTGCAAATACCCTTCTTGGAATATTGTGCTGTCCGAAACTTTACCATTGCAGCCAACATCAATAAATCTGAACCTTCCTGTATTGGCTTTAGCTTTAATTCGAATGTGCTTCCCGTCAAGAGCACCGAGATATGTGGAAACTGCCACAAATAGTTGAAATCTGCAGCAATTTGCAGCCACTCAGCTTTGGTTTGAGGGACCTACAAAGATATAGAATAATTAATGAATTTATCAGGATCACCTAGAATTTAAATTAGAGGCTATTTAAAACTAAAGTTAATTTCAGAAAAAAAATTTAATTTTTTTATTTTAATTAATTGTAAATACATTTTAATTTTATTTTTCAGTGCTGCAGTCTTTCTCTCGACGACTCGACGATATCATCAGGTCCATCATCAGCGAGGAGGTCTACAATTAATGACATCACACAAGACATTTTAGAGACCGAAGAAGATTGTGTATTGTTCCCACCTTCTTCCTCAAAAAAGAGGAAAAATTATGATTCAACACCATCGAAATTTGATGCCGCTCTCAACGCTATTGTCTTACTTACTTATTTAAGTAGTCGTAACAACCCGTGTCCGGGTTTCAACCGACCTCATCAGCTCTCGCCAGGCGCCTCTGCTTTGCGCGCGCCTTCTCCAATCAGATACACCAAGTGCGGTTAGGGCTTCCTCAGCCTGGTCCATCCATCGGAGGCATGGTCTCCCTCGTCGTCGTTGACCAGCGACCCTCGCCTCGAGCACCTTTTTCACTGGAGCTTCGTCGTTCATACGATGGACATGACCCAGCCAGCGTAGTCGCTGCACAGTTATACGCCGAACTACGTTAATGTCATCGTAGAGCTCATACAGCTCGTGGTTCATTCGGATGCGATAGTCATCGCCGACTCGAACAGGACCGAAGATTTTGCAAAGAACTTTTCTCTCGAACACCCCCAGAGCGACTGCGTCAGTTTGCGAAACTACCCATGCCTCAGCGCCATAAAGCAGCACAGATAGAACGAGCGTCTTGTAGAGTGTTAGTTTTGTCGATCGAGAGAGGGCTCTGGAACTTAGTTGCTTACTGAGCCCGTAGTAGCACCTATTAGCAATTATTGTTCTTCGCTTTATCTCCAGGCTGATTTCGTTTTTGGTATTAATGGCGGTGCCAAGGTAAACGAACTCCTTGACTACTTCAAAGTTATAGCTGCCGGATGAAACGTGGGAGTCTAAACGCCGCGCTCCCTTGTTTGTAGACAGCATATATTTTGTTTTGCCCTCATTTATCGTTAAACCCACTTTGGCTGATTCCTTTTCGATAGCGGCGAAGGCAGCGGTAAAATCTCTCTTGGTTCTGCCGACAATATCAATATCATCAGCGTACGCAAGGAGCTGGACGCCTTTGTAGAAAATGGTGCCATTACGATGCACACCGTCCTTTCGTACGATCCCCTCCATGATGATGTTAAAGAGATCGCAAGACAGTGGGTCGCCTTGCCTGAAACCTCTTTCGGTATTGAAGATTTCGGAGAGGTCATTTCCTACCTTGACGAAGCTGCGTGTGTTGCTCAACGTCATTCTGCAAAGTCTAATCAACTTTGCAGGTATACCGAACTCAGACATTGTTGCGTATAGGCAATCCCTTCTCGGGCTATCGAACGCAGCTTTAAAATCGACAAAGAGATGGTGTGTGTTAATTTGATTTTCGTGGGTTTTCTCCAGGATTTGTCGTAGCGTGAAAATCTGGTCTATGGTGGACTTACCAGGTCGAAAGCCACACTGATAAGGTCCAATCAGTGTTTTTGTAATCGGCTTTAATCTTTCACACAGTACGCTTTTGAGAACCTTATATGCGATGGAAATAAGGCTGATACCTCTATAATTTGCGCAGATTGTTGGGTCTCCTTTCTTACGAATAGGGCACAGTACGCTGAGGTTCCAATCGTCGGGCATGCTTCTAGCCATATTTTGCTGATGAGCTGATGCATGCGCCTTATCAATTCATCGCCGCCGGTCTTAAACAATTCAGCTGACAGGCCGTCAGCACCCGTTGCTTTGTTGTTTTTGAGTCGTTGGATAGCAACTCGAACCTCTTCATGGCTAGGTGGTGGTACTTCCACTCCGTCATTATTGTTTGGTAGCTCTGAACTGCGCTCTCCATGGGCGGCATTGGTGGAATCGTCGCCAGTAAGTAAATTGGAGAAGTGCCGTCTCCACAATCTCAGCATACACTGCGTATCCGTATTCAGATCTCCATGTTCGTCTCTACAAGTGGATGCTCCGAGCTTGAAACCTTGGGTTAGACGCTTAACCTGTTGATAGAATTTTCATGCATCCTTCTTGCTCTGGTATACCTCTAGTTCCTCACGCTCACGCTTTTCCTGCTCTCTTTTCTTGCGTCTGAAAAGGTGCCTCTCTTCCTTCCTCTTTTCGCGGTAGTTTTCTCGCACGGCTCGCGTTGCAGCTGACTGCAGCGTTTTTCTATATGCGGCGTTTTTTACTGCAGTCGCAATGCGACACTCCTGATCATACGATTGGTTCCGAGGTTGCGGGTGCCGGAAATCAATGACTTCTTCAGCGGCAGCGCGCATGGAGTGAGATATACGCGTCCGAAGTCCGCCGGCGTCCTCGGGTCCAGAGGTTGGTTGGTTGAGCTTAACCGAGAGTTGAGCGGAGTAGGCTTCGGCAGTCCGTTGTAATTGCAGCTTAGCGACATCTAGCTTTCGATGCATTCCTGTGCGTATGTTCTTCGCATTGCATAATCGCATGCGGATCTTGGCTGCAACAAGATAATGGTCGGAGTCAATGTTGACCCCCCGAAATGTACGCACATCTGGAACACTAAAGGCATGCCTTCCGTCGATTACAACATGATCAATTTGGTTTCGCGTTTTTTGATCCGGGGACAGCCAGGTGGCCTTGTGGATGTTGAGGTGCTTAAATCTGATGCTACCAAATACCATGTTTCATGCCGCGGCGAAGTCGATCAGTCTTAGATCGTTGTTCGTGGAGGTCTCATTAAGACTGAACTGACCGACAGTGGGGCCAAAGATGCCTTCCCTTCCGACTTTCTCATTAAAATCGCCGAGGACTATTTTTACGTCATGGACCGAAAGGTGGTCATATACGTCCTCAAGACTAGCGTAGAAAGCGTCTTTGACGGCTTCGTCCTTTCCTCCGTCGGGGCGAGCGCGCAAATAAGGCTGATGTAGAAAAATTTTTCCTTGATGCGGATCGTGGCCAATCTTTCGTTGACAGGTGTGAACCGGGAAACAAGGTGGCGTAGTTTCCGGCTAACGACGAATCCACATCCGAATTTGCGCTTCTCCGCATGCCAGCTGTAGTAGATATCGCAGTGTGCTTGTTTAGAGCAGCCTTGCTCTTTCCATCGCATTTCCTGGATGGCGGTGATGTCAGTCGGAAGGGAAGGCATCTTTGGCCCCACTGTCGGTCAGTTCAGTCTTCATGAGACCTCCACGAACAACGGTCTAAGACTGATTGACTTCGCCGCGGCGCGAAACTAACAACGAAATCAGCCTGGAGATAAAGCGAAGAACAATAATTGCTAATAGGTGCTACTACGGGCTCAGTAAGCAACTAAGTTCCAGAGCCCTCTCTCGATTGACAAAACTAACACTCTACAAGACGCTCGTCCTACCTGTGCTGCTTTATGGCGCTGAGGCATGGGTAGTTTCGCAAACTGACGCAGCCGCTCTGGGGGTGTTCGAGAGAAAAGTTCTACGCAAAATCTTTGGTGCTGTTCGAGTCGGCGATGACTATCGCATCCGAATGAACCACAAGCTGTATGAGCTCTACGATGACATTGACGTAGTTCGGCGTATAACTGTGCAGCGACTACGCTGGCTGGGTCATGTCCATCGTATGAACGACGAAGCTCCAGCAAAAAAGGTGCTCGAGGCGAGGGTCGCTGGTCAACGACGACGAGGGAGACCATGCCTCCGATGGATGGACCAGGCTGAGGAAGCCCTAACCGCACTTGGTGTATCCGATTGGAGAAGGCGCGCGCAAAGCAGAGGCGCCTGGCAAGAGCTGATGAGGTCGGTTGAAACCCGGACACGGGTTGTTACGACCACCTAAGTAAGTAAGTAAGTGATGTCAGCCTTTATCGTTTTGAGGGCTTCCGCCAGTTGGATAATGGTACCTTCCCTATAAAGGGTTCGGACATTCCAGGTGCATATCCGTAAATCATTGTCCGTTTTTCGTTTCCGGTGGTCGTCAACGTAATTGGGGTTCTTATCTGAGGCTGGTTTAGTTTTCATTGGGCAGTAGTAATGTGGCGGGACCCAAACCCTGCGCACATTCCACGTTTAAGGTCTATGGAGTGGACTTTTAAGCTCGGTTTAACTAAATATTTTAGCATTTGTTGAAGTTAAATTAACTTAAATTATCATAGGGCATGATACAATAATAAGGTAGGGTAAGGAGATTCACCACACCGACCTCGAATGTCAAAATGTATTTTAGCATTGCCACTTTTCTGTATTATTAATGAATGTTGGATAAATAATAAGAAAGGCGATTATTTCTAGGATAAATAGGACAATTTACGACAATTGTATTTACAATGGAATAAATTACTGTTATGTGATTTGAAAGCTTTGTTTTCAGTAAATTATTATTGCTCATTAGTTCTTGTTTTGCTTTTCGTGTTCTTAACGTTATAAAAAAAAATTTTATTCTTATGTGCTTTTTAAATCTAAAAATATTTTTTTTAATGCCATCTGACAAAGAAAGTATTGAACATAAATCAAAAATATGTGTTTGTAAATTGAAAAGTGCTTTTATTTCATCTTTTTAGTTTTTTATTCTATCTGTTGGGACTTTAAAAATATACTCAAGTTTTCTTTGTTGCACATTATACGACAGAAGACATAATTATTTTTTTTGAAAATTTTTAAATTTAAAAATTTTAAAATTTAGTTAATTTAATATATAATAACAAAAAAAAAACAAGTGCACTTCTGTATCAGAGAGGGAATTTATAGCGAATGGCCTATGGCGAATAGAATAAATCTCAAAAAATCTTCAAACGTTTCCTAACATATAATCTAGTGTAAAATTATGAATTTCACCGTTTTTCAGTGGCTACATATTGTAACCTCACTTCTGTATAAAGTATGTTTTAAGAAACCCAATAGAATTATCTGAAAAAACGAAACAAAGCGATATTTGATCATAATTATCACCTGTCGAATTTGTTACAACATACAAATTTTCGACAAATTGTCCAACATCGAAGATTACGAAGTTAGAACACGTCATCATAGTTAAGTAGTTCATTAAAAACACTAAGAACAAACATGGATTTTTCATTGATATTTCGTTAAGATACGGCAGCACCGTATTTTATAATTTTGATATTCCAGGTCGGTGTGGTGAATCTGCTTACCTAACCTTATTATTTTATCATGCTCTCCCTGTCAGAATTTTTTGACAGACCCGGGGCAATTTAAAGTGTGGTGAAAAATTCTCTTCCACCTGGTTTTCTTACACCATGAGGCCATCTAACTGTGAAATTGTTTTCGTAACTGCACATCGTTATCTAATGGCGTTTTCTTTCCTCAACGAAAAATTCTGACCTCAGAGTGTAGAATTTTTTACATTTTGACCTGTACTCAAAAAATATTGACCTCTTATAAATCAAGAAAAGATCAGAAAAAACATGTGGTGGCTACACTGTTGTTTACTTTTGAGAAACTTCAAAGAAATGAAATTGCAAAATTAGAAAAACAGAATACGCAATTAATAACATTTCCCTCCGTGAAGATTTGATATGAATAACATTAGTCTTAGATATTCCAAACCAATACGATCAAACAGAGATAGTAATAGCCGAACCCAATAGAGCTCACCTCGGTGCACGGGAAAATATGCACCAAATTCTCAAAGATTATGAACTCAGGAAAATAATAAAAGAAGTAATATCAACATGCAAAATCTGCAGGGAGGATATCAAAGGCACCCAAGGAAGATTTAGATGGCAAAAACACCCATACCCTCCCACCCAGGCGAGATACTACTGATCAACATTTACTCGACGGACAAACAACATTTCCTCGCCCTTTTAGACAAATTTTCTAAGTAAGCAATAGTTAGTTCTATTAAATCTCGAGCAACTCTAGACATTAAGTAACCACTAATCAATATTATAAGTTTCTTCAAAGATGTTTTGGTATAGTTTGCGATAACAAACGATCCTTAAATTTTGAACCCATTAAAACAATGCTTAAAAACAATTTCAAAGTTACCGTATTCACTACACCCCCCTTCATTCTGCAACTAATGTCCAAGTAGAAAGGTTTCATAGTAATCTTACCGAAATAGTCAGATGTACTAAGTTGGAAGAAAATATTTCTGACACTCCTGACTATTCACTCCGTTACGGGGTACAGACCAATAGATATAATACATTCAACACCAACGACATTAATAAACGAAATAATTAAAAAAATGAAAACTTAAAATACCATAATAAGAGTCGGAAAAAACAAACTTACAAGCCAGGCGAAAAGGTGCGTGTAAAAAACAAGGAAATTTAATAGAATCGCATGAGAGACAAAATAACATAAGCACAAGCATACAGAATCGAATAAACAAGATAATTGACACAATTAGCAAATTACTTAACAACACGAAAACACAAACAATTCACTCAAAAATTTTGTGTGTAAATATTACAAATACCTGCGTCCATTTTACGAATTTTATTAGTGATTTTCAGCCACGAATAGGATTCGTAGAATGTGCGCATATTGGTACATATTACGAATATTTTATTCGTATGAAAAACATTCGTACATTGTACGAATAATATCGTTACATTTACGCATGCTCCTAATATCATTCGTACATTGTACAAAGCAATTCGTATATTGTACGAATATTATTGTAATACTTACTAATACTCTTTTTATCCATTCGTGCATTATACAAATGAAGTCGTTCCATTTCATCTCGGAATTCTCAGTATCTTGCACTGACGGCTGCCATCCTTGCCGCCATGAAGACTCCGAATGATATTTTCGACTTTATTGAATTGAACCCACAACTCGTCGAGTTCCTTAACCTTCGCATCATCGAACTCTGGCGTCCGTCGATCATATGGCGCCTTCTTGCAGTTGGCTATCCCTTTTTGCAGAGCCACTGCGGTTTCATCCAGTTGCTTTTCCAGCTCTTCTATGACCATTGTGGATGTGGTGTGCTGCACAATTTGTTGAATGAAGTTTTCGAATTTTCTTAAACGATTTTATTCGCGGCGTACTTTCGCAGTTACACAGCTTACGAACTGAAATTTCCACTGTTAAATAATTTTATATTATTATATATTTTTTTTTCTTTTTTTTTGATCCTTCTGCTTTCACTAACATCTATTCTGCGCGTTACCGGTAATAGTAATCTTGTTACCGAAATTTGTTACCGGTCTTAGTATTCGGTATTCTGTACACTCGGTAACGCTTTGAAAAGCCGTAAGCTCGTTTAAGAACAAATAACACTCTTTCCTTGCATCTGGCTGTTTTGCTTGTTACCACCTAAGGAGATGGTAACAATATTCACTGGTAACGCTTGCTTGTAGAATACCAAAAGGATGTAAATGTTACCAAAAGGTGAGTTTCTTCGGTAATAAGATTAACGTTACCGCGACAGAATCGATCTGTAAAAGGATAGATCAAAAAATCACGTCGGGGTCACCAATGTTGAATCCCTTATGGCTATTGTCAATTCAGGTGCTTGTACCAATATTGACCTTAAGGTTTGTTGTAGAATTGTACAGGCACTTGAACCTTGCACAATTTTTGATGTAGATGAAGACAAGTAAAAATTTGTGGTTTTAGTTGTGAGTTGAGTTGTAATTGTTCTTTATTGGTTTCTGTAAGAGCTTATATACTTTTCTACTAATAATAGATTTATAACAATAACAAGGGAAAAAACAAAGAAAAGAAATATTAAAATAAGTTGTTGTCAGCGCAAATATGTTTCAGCTGCTGACCCAATAACAATCAATACTAACAAATGCAAATACAGCAGAACTGAGTAACAAAGCCAAAGTGTGTCATCGCGACCTTCGTCTACACCAGGAAGCAGCTTTTAAGTGATGACACACATTCGTGCTTTGTTTATGTTGTGCGTTGAATTGAATTGAGGCGGTTAGATGTATGCATCTGAACAGTCGTCAATGTAGACATGACAACTTTTTCCAATTTCGTCCCTTAGGACATCATCTATGGCCCTCTGAAAAATGCTCTATGCATTTTTGAGCCCAAACGGAAGCCTACAGAATTCGAACTTGCCATTATTGATGGAAAAGGCTATTTTTTCACGACCTCTTTCGGAAAGTTTAATCTGGTGGAAACCAGATTTAAGGTCGATCGTAGAGAAGGATGACGATTTTCCTAGATTAGCCAAAATAATCGAAACATCAGGAATTGGATACTTACCGCAGACTGTTCATCCATTTAACTTCCTGAAGTCTATAACAAGTCGCATTTTGCGATTTCCCTCTTCATCAATCATCCCTTTTTTGTTTACAACCCACACTGGATTGTTGTTAATTAAGCAAAAGCTCGTTGACTTCCTTGTTGACAAATTCTGCCACTGCAACGGGATACGGGTATGATTTCGTAGATTGGGTCACTATAAGTTGTTCTGATAATAGCGACCACATTTGTACTAAAAGGTAAGAATTGGTTGGGATCAGCAAATACGTCTTCATGACGCTGCATTAAGGAGGTAAACTCGTCCTGAATTTCTTCAGGAACTGGTTCGTTTTTAAATGATATAAAATTAACGTTTATGCAATAAAAATATAACAGTTTCTCTTCACCACCCCTATATGCGATTCTTCCTTTCGTAAGGTCAAGTCTTGCTTCCATTTCCCTCAAAAAATTGAGACCTATGATTCCATCAAAATTTTATAGGATTCGTAGACTGTACGCATATTAGTACATATTACGAATATTTTATTCGTATTCCCAAAAAATTTTTCGCATGCTCCTAATATCATTCGTACATTGTACAGTGCAATTCGTATGTTGTACGAATATTATTGTAATATTTACTAATACTCTTTTTATTCATTCGTGCATTATACAAATGAGTTCGTATATTGTACGAATGTTATTGTAATATTTGCCAATGTTCTTGGTATTCATTCGTATATTGTACGGTGCGATTAGTATATTGTACGAATACTATTGTAATATTTACCATTTCGTTTAATGCTGTCAAAAATATAGCTGCTAAAATGCCGATTTAACTGCTTATTTCATATTTCATTGCACTTACCATTTTAGAAATACCGGCAACACAATTGATTGCTTATTATTCCAAAGTGACATGACTCAAAAAGTATTGTGTGTAAATATTAATAATAACGGCGTAATTATTACATTTATTAAAAAAAATTAAAATGAAGCTTACCCTGAAAGCATTTAGCATAGACAAAGAATGTACAAAATAAGAGTGCAGCGTAAAGAATAGGCAAAGATTAAAGATGCAGATGAAAAAGTTATGGAAATGATAAAATAGTATAAACTTAGACATACGTAGATCAGCTACTTTATCCATTTTCGATGGCGTCATTGTTGATTATAATGCAGTCACCATTTTTAGAAAGCCTGATATAAACAGACCCACGAATTGTAAAAGCATTGAACACATTTTTCCTACGCTTGAATGCGATCGCTGCTTGTAGAAGTTTTCTTGTGCCGATAGAGAGGCTCTCGTGCAAGTACACATTGTTATCAGAGTCCAGTCCAGTATCTCTGAGGTTAGTTGCTCTTTTTATTCAACTTCGATAGTCACCAAAAGCTTTCAGAGCACGATTTCGATCGAAGGAAGAGTAAAACTTGACGATAACTAGTGGGTTAGAGTTACTCGCTATGGGCTTGACTCGGAAGATATCGTTTATCTTACCTTTAGGCAGGTACTTTTAACTTAAAATCTTTTAAAACGCGTAACATTTTATGGCAATCCTGTCAATTCACTTTATCACTTAATCATTTAATGGCAATCCTGCCCCTTCATCACTTTACGCCCGACACAAAACATTACATAATTTATATCAAACAAATGGCACTATACATTTTTAAAGCATTAATATTAGCATTTAACTGTTTTTCACTTTCTTAAAACTGTGCTTTATTGCATATAACATAAGTTTTTCGATAGCGATTAAAAACACGCCCGTTTGAGTCAAAGAGAAATGTTGTTGTTGTTTTTTCGTTTCGGTTGTCACTTTTTTTTCAACTCTACTAATACTTCGTACATTCTACGAATAATGCGTACGGTTAACCTACGAATGAATTTTTTCTACTAATATTAGTTTTACTTCGTAAATAGTACGAACATTAAGTGATACTTAGGATCATTGGTTGTCTCAAACAGCTTCATATTTTTATTACGCAAATTTTTCAGGTTTTTCAGACCCTTTGTGTACCATGGTTGCTTATAAACTCTAGGTGCAAGGCGTGGAATATATTCAGACCAAAAAGAAAAAAATTTGACTTTAAACAAGTCAAAATACTCTGCCACAGTTCGATTTAAAATATTTCATTCCAGTTAGCATTGAAAAAAATGTTATTTAAGAGATCAAAATTGCATAACTTAAAATCAAAGTAATTATTTAACGGCAAGAATTGCACAAACTCATAGAACTCAAATTCTAAAACAAGAGTAACATGGTGCAAGCTAGGTGGTGAAATCGAGCATCAACATTCAGTTAAATGAGCCTTAAAATTAAAATAATATTAAATAAAATTAAAATTTTTTCAGAGAATTAATAAAAGAAATAATTTGGATTAAATCAATGCTAAGCAAAGTGTCAATAAAATACATTTCATTAGGGTAAGTAATATTAGCCGAAATTAGCACATCAGCAAGAAAACTCCAGGTGATTTTACTGAGGTTGAAATCACCCAGAAAGCAAAGGTAATAATCCGCATTTTTAAATAATTTTTGTAAACTCACAATGTTGTCAACGTGCGAAGCATATATCGCACACTAAACACAAAACAGACACAACTCAAAATTTTTAAATTTCTAACTAAAGCAAAAAACAATTTTATTTTTGAAGGAACTCCATACAAAGCAATTAGACAAAACTTTTTTTTTTAACTATAGAGAAAGAATGTGTGTACAAAATGTATTTGATGTGTTACAGTCAATATATATGATCACTACGAATTGTTTTACATTAAAAAGTTTTTAATTTTGAGTTGACTGTTTTCTATTTAGTGTGCGATATCTCATATGAACTATTCGGTGGTATATAAATTAATAAGTATGGTTTTTTGGTTGTTAATTATTTTTTTATTGCTGGCACTATGTGCCAGTTTTTTATCCTTCGCTATCCAGTACAACACTAAAAATACAATAATTCTATCATGACTTATTATAGGTTAGCCGCTGTAGCTGTTGTCGTTGTGGCCGTTGTAGCTGCTGCTGCTATTGCAGTCGCTGTTGCTATTGTTGTTGTTCTCGCTGCTGTTGTTTCTGCTACTGTTTCTGTTCTTGGTATCGTTCCTAAGCAGACGCTTAGGTTGCAAAAAATAATTCAAGCGGATGCGCGTGTGGAACTTTGTTGTTGTCGAGTGCAAGCTAAGCCGAATCGTAGAGGCAGATGCTTAGGTTGCAAAAATTTATTATGCGGCAGTTAGCTGTGTTAACTTATATGAAGCACAAATGTAAACAGCACCTTTAGAGTAATTAATTGATACACATAGTTGATCAAGAAGCGAGTCACTATTCTGAAGTGAATGGATAGATGAGCAAATATTGCGCTTAACTGCAATCGAAACACCACCACCTCTATTGAGACCAGTTTTAGCAGCATGTCTATTGTTCAATATTGTAAAGAATATTGAAATAAGAAGACAAATGGAAAGAGGCAGTCGAGATTAAGCCGTCAACATGTGCAGCTCAGTGATTGCGTAGTGAAGATTTATAATAAATTAGCATTTCATATAACTTAATTACAGTCGACTTAATAAAATTGAATGAATTTAAATATTATTTCTACCAGTATTTTTCATGGTCTTATCAACCGCGAAATAAAGTATAATTGATTTGCTAATTTTTGTAAAAATGTATGCACGTGTAAAATGTTAACATGAAGGCTAAATGTTAACGAAAGTCATTTAAGATGCAGTGTAAAAAACAACAAATAGTTGTATGCAACGGCAAGGAAAGACAAAACGTTCTCTTAAAATAAAATAAGAGCAGCTTATAAAAGAAACAAAGCAAAAATAGCGTAAGAGCTCAAAACTACAAAAGAAACAAGGCAAGAAGAGGCAACGACGAAAAGTTCTCAAACGCACAATTAGGCAAAGCAAGAATAGCGGCAATAACATACAAAACAGAAAGCAGTTACAGAACATCTTCGCGTGTTAAAGGCATCGGCAAATTGGGCTTCGTTAAAGCAGGCAGTTTTTCCCTTTTGTATTCATAAATCAATAACTATTAAATTCTTGTATCAATTGATATCAATAATATTAAAATATTTTAAATCATTTAAATCACGTTGTGTTGGCGAAAACAAACACAAGCGTACGTGTGGGCTAAACACACACGTTGATCCAGGAAAGCATTTATCAAAGGCGAAGGGCACAGCTGGTAATAATTTTATAGCAGGCAGCGGAGCGCTAGATACAGAAAAATCAAGGTCATGCCAAATGTAACAAAAAGAAATACATACAAAAAGGCAATTGAAAAGCTACTACTCCTTGTTACAACAACAAGTGAGTTCACTGAGACAACTATGGAGGATTTGGAAGTCCATTTGGAATCGCTTACGGCACATTGGGGCAAATTCGAGGAGTCTCTCTTGACAGTTTTAGCGACGGTTGCGCAAGAAAACTGCGACGTTCAAGACGGAATATTTGACGTTGTACAGGATGCATTCTTTAAAACAGCATCAAAAATTAAAAAGCGCATGAAAGAATTACACGCACTAACAACAGCACAATCAGGGCCGATACAATTGGAAGTCAATCAGGCAAATCTAGGTCCTATTCAAATAGATCCATTTAATGGAGACTATGCAGACTGGCGACGTTTTCAGGACACATTCAGCAAGGATTATCACTAAATGACGTAAGCTATGTGGGTCCAAAAATTCAGGACAACTTATTGGATATAATGGTATGATTTAGGTACCACAAAGTGGCCATAACAGCAGATATTGTCAAGATGTTTAGGCAAGTACAGGTCCACGAAGATGATCAGCCACTACAACGCATATTATGGAGAAGAAATAATTCAGATGACGTTTATGTAATGCAGCTGACAACAGTCACCTACGGGACATCATCGGCGCCATATCTAGGAGTGCGAGCTCTAAGACAGTGTGTATTGGATTACGCACAACAGTATCCAAAGGCAGCCTAGGCAGCGCTACTCGATCTTTATGTAGACGACCTACTAATGGGAGCAAATTCAGTGGAAGAGGCTATAAAATTATTTACAGACATCACAGAAATGTTATTAAAAGGTGGATTTCCTTTAGAAAAATGGACTACGAGTAGCTCTGAGGTAGCAGATAAAATCAAGGCAACTAAAATTCCTGTACGGCCAATTGAAAAAAATTACACTACAGGCATTTTGGGTATTCAATGGAATCCACACAAAGACTATTTTTTTTGGAAGACAAAGCAACAATAAAGAGACAGCAATAAAGATCACGAAAAGGGAGATCACCAGTCGAGTTGGAAAACTTTTGATCCAATTGGGTACCGACAGGCAGTCATCGTAACGGCGAAATGCATAATTCAGGACTTGTGGAAATTTGGCAGCATTTGGGACGAGGAGGTTTCTGGGGCAGTTAAAGCAATTTGGGCAACAAAAACGATATCAGGGCACTGCAAACTCTGTTGGACAGACTCGACAGTAGTTTTGCATTCGCTCAATAAGTTGCCATGCCAATTCAAAACATTTGTTGCAAATAGAGTATCAAAGGGGCAGGAGGAAACAAAGGGCGCAATTTTGCGACATGTACCAGCAGCAGATAATCCAACAGATGCAGCTTCAAGAGGCATTGAAGCTAAGGAGTTAATAAACAGTCGTTTATGGTGGGCAGGGCCGGAATGGCTTCCGTCAAAATCAATCCGTCAGAATCAAAATGGCCATCGCTGGCGAGCCATCTTACAGGCATTGAAGAAGATCAGGCAGTAATCGAACAGAAAGCAAAAGTGTTGATCCACTTAGTGACTCAACTAATACCATTGCTTCCAGACAAGACAGGCGAATGCATTCTTCAACGATTCTCTTCACTTCACAAAGTTCAAAGAGTTGTGGCACTTGTTTTACGCTTTATAACCTGCATTAAAACCAAACGTGAAGACATGGTTCGAGACAAGCTCAAAAAGAAGTTGGAGCTTTCAAGGAATTTTTCCTTCATTCCTACATCGAAAGAATAGTTGGATGACGCGCTAATTTTGATGCTGAATCATGAGCAGCATAACATATTTAAGGCAGCCAGGGAGGCACTTCTAGCATCTAAAGGACTGGCAGAGAAAAGTTGTTTCGATCAGCTGAAACCGTTAATAGGCGTAGGCGACTTGATAAGAATGGGGTCGCGGGCTGAGGCCAGAGAGGCAGAATACGACACTAGGTATCCGATAATTGTACCAAACAATGGGCGATTTGTGAAATTGTTAATTGACGATGCACATAAACGAACTCTACACGAAGGGATTCAAATAGTAATGCAATATCTCCGCAAGAGATTTTGGATTACGCGAATGCATCAAATCGTGCGCACAAGAGTTCGGCGTTGTATAATCTGTTCACGACATCAGGCAGTAGCATGTCAACAGCAGATGGCTACCTTACCAAAGTTTCGAGTCCAACGAGCACCACCCTTTTAGCCCCACAGGAGTAGATTATGCGGGTCCAGTGCGTCCTAAAGCATACGAAGGAGCTAGAAAAGCCATCACAATAGGGTACATGGCAATTTTCGTTTGCATGGTGCTCAAGGCTGTTCACATAGAGGTTGTAAGCAACCAGTTAACTGATGCATTTCTAGCAGCGTTTAATCGTTTTTATGCTAGACGAGGCAACTGCACGCACTTGTACAGTGACAATGCAACAACGTTTGTAGGTGCAGCAAACGAGTTAGAAAATATATATGAATCATGGCAGGCTGAGCCAACTACTCAGGCATTATCAACACATGGCGTATTGTGGACTTTTATAACACCACAGGCATCACATCAAGGTGGTATGAAGGAGGCGGCCGTTAAGTCGGCAAAACACCACTTACATCGAGTTACCAACGGGCATCTGATGACATTCGAACAACTTACGACAGTGACTAGTCAAATTGAGTCCTGCCTAAAATCACGACAAATGTTTGCACTAAGCGATGATCCGGCAGATACACGTGCAATTACACCAGCAGATTTGTTAGGCACAGGCTCTGTGATCATACCACTTGTAAGTAGGCATACAATAGAAGGAGCCAGTCCGTCGGAATGGGCAACGGCAAACTGGCATCCGTCAGTTTGACGGCTAATTTGAGCAGCGGGTCGATCCAGAGACCTTAAACATGGAATGTGCGCAGGGTTTGGGTCCCGCCACATTACTACTGCCCAATGAAAACTAAACCATCCTCGGATAAGAACCCCAATTACGTTGACGACCACCGCAAACGAAAAACGGACAATGATTTACGGATATGCACCTGGAATGTCCGAACCCTTTATAGGGAAGGTGCCATTATCCAACTGGCGGAGGCCCTCAAAACAATACAATCTGACATCACCGCCATCCAGGAAATGCGATGGAAAGGGCAAGGCTGCTCTAAACAAGCACACTGCGATATCTACTACAGTTGCCATGCGGAGAAGCGCGAATTCGGATGTGGATTCGTTGTTAGCCGGAAACTACGCCACCTTGTTTCCCGGTTCACACCTGTGACCGAAAGATTGGCCACGATCCGCATCAAGGCAAAATTTTCCTACATAAGCCTTATTTGCGCGCACGCCCCGACGGAGGAAAAGGACGAAGCCGTCAAGGACGCTTTCTACGCTAGTCTTGAGGACGTATATGACCACCTTCCGGTCCATGACGTGAAAATAGTCCTCGGCGATTTTAATGCGAAAGTCGGAAGGGAAGGCATCTTTGGCCCCACTGTCGGTCAGTTCAGTCTTCACGAGACCTCCACGAACAACGGTCTAAGACTGATCGACTTCGCCGCGGCACGAAACATGGTAGTTAGTAGCACCAGATTTAAGCACCTCGACATCCACAAGGCCACCTGGCTGTCCCCGGATCAAAAAACGCGAAACCAAAATGATCATATTGTAATCGACGGAAGGCATGCCTCTAGTGTTCTAGATGTGCGTACATTTCGGGGGGTCAACATTGACTCCGACCATTATCTTGTTGCAGCCAAGATCCGCATGCGATTATGCAATGCAAAGAACATACGCACAGGAATGCAACGAAAGCTAGATGTCGCTAAGCTGCAATTACAACGGACTGCCGAAGCCTACTCCGCTCAACTCTCGGTTAAGCTCAACCAACCAACCTCTGTACTCGACGACGCCGGCGGACTTTGGGCGCATATATCCCACTCCATGCGCGCTGCCGTTGAAGAAGTCATTGGATTCCGGCGCCCGCAACCTCGGAACCAATGGTACGATCAGGAGTGTCGCATCGCGACTGCAGTAAGAAACGCCGCATACAGAAAAACGCTGCAGTCAGCTGCAACGCGAGCCGTGCGAGAAAACTACCGCGAAAAGAGGAAGGAAGAGATGCGCCTTTTCAGACGCAAGAAAAGAGAGCAGGAAAAGCGTGAGCGTGAGGAACTAGAGGTATACCAGGGCAAGAAGGATGCACAAAAATTCTATCAACAGGTTAAGCGTCTAACCCAAGGTTTCAAGACCGGAGCATCCACTTGCAGAGACGAAAATGGAGATCTGAATACGGATACACAGTGTGTGCTTAGATTGTGGAGACAGCACTTCTCCAATTTACTTACTGGCGACGATTCCACCAATGCCGCCCATCGAGAGCGCAGTGCAGTGCCACCAATCGACGATGACGGAGTGGAAGAATCACCTAGCCATGAAGAGGTTCGAGTTGCTATCCAACGACTCAAAAACAATAAAGCAGCGGGTGCTGACGGCCTGTCAGCTGAATTGTTTAAAACCGGCGGCGATGAATTGATAAGGCGCATGCATCAGCTCATCAGCAAAATATGGCTAGCAGAAAGCATGCCCGACGATTGGAACCTCAGTGTACTGTGCCCTATACTTAAGAAAAATCTGCGCTTGTTATAGAGGTATCAGCCTTATTTCCTTCGCATATAAGGTTCTCTCAAGCGTACTGTGTGAAAGATTAAAGCCGATTACAAAAACACTGATTGGACCTTATCAGTGTGGCTTTCGACCTGGTAAGTCCACCATAGACCAGATTTTCACGCTACGACAAATCCTGGAGGAAACCCACGAAAATCAAATTGACACACACCATCTCTTTGTCGATTTTAAAGCTGCGTTCGATAGCCCGAGAAGGGATTGCCTATACGCAACAATGTCTGAGTTCGGTATACCTGCAAAGTTGATTAGACTTTGCAGAATGACGTTGAGCAACACACGCAGCTCCGTCAAGGTAGGAAATGGCCTCTCCGAAGCCTTCAATACCGAAAGAGGTTTCAGGCAAGGCGATCCACTGTCTTGCGATCTCTTCAACATCATCATGGAGGGGATCGTACGAAAGGCCGGTGTGCATCGTAATGGCACCATTTTCTATAAAGGTGTCCAGCTCCTTGCGTACGCTGATGATATTCAAATCGCTGCTTTCGCCGCTATCGAAAAGGAATCAGCCAAAGTGGGTTTGACGATAAATGAGGGTAAAACAAAGTATATGCTGTCTACAAACAAGGGAGCGCGGCGTTTAGACTCCCACGTTTCATCCGGCAGCTATAACTTTGAAGTAGTCAAGGAGCTCGTTTACCTTGGCACCGTCATTAACACTAACAACGAAATCAGCCTGGACATAAAGCGAAGAACAATAATTGCTAACAGGTGCTACTACGGGCTCAGTAAGAAACTAAGTTCCAGAGCCCTCTCTCGTTCAACCAGTGCTGCTTTATGGCGCTGAGGCATGGGTAGTTTCGCAAACTGACGCAGCCGCTCTGAGGGTGTTCGAGAGAAAAGTTCTTCGCATAATCTTCGGTCCTGTTCGAGTCGGCGATGACTATCGCATCCGAATAAACCACGAGCTGTATGAGCTCTACGAAGACATTGACGTGGTTCGGCGTATAACTGTGCAGCGACTACGCTGGCTGGGTCATGTCCATCGTATGGACGACGAAGCTCCAGCGAAAAAGGTGCTCGAGGCGAGGGTCGCTGGTCAACGACGACGAGGGAGACCATGCCTCCGATGGATGGACCAGGCTGAGGAAGCCCTAACCGCACTTGGTGTATCCGATTGGAGAAGGCGCGCGCAAAGCAGAGGCGCCTGGCGAGAGCTGATGAGGTCGGTCGAAATCCGGACACGGGTTGTCACGGCCATCTAAGTAAGTAAGTAAGGCAGACGGAATATTTGGCTACGTTGCAGCGTGTCAATAAATGGTGTAAAACAGTTCGCAACATATCCGAAGGTGATTTAGCTGTAGTAATAGATCAGAATTTACCTCCGGCAAGGTGGGCAATGGGGCGAGTAATCAGGACTTATCCGGGCAAAGATGGCCTAGTATGAAACGTTGCCTTGAAAACAGCAGTGGGTGAGGTTACTCGAGCCATACAGAAACTAGTGAGGCTTCCAGTTAATAAGGACTAAAACATCATCAGAAGGCAAGAAGTATTGACCAGGCTGTTCAATGTGGGTCGGGATGCTCAATATTGCAAAGAATATTGAAATAAGACGACGAATGGAAAGAGGCAGTCGAGATTAAGCCGTCAACATGTGCAGCTCAGTTATTGAGTAGTGAAGATTTATAATAAATTAGCATTTCATATAACTTAATTACAGTCCACTTAATAAAATTTAATGAATTTAAGTATTATTTCTACCAGTATTTTTCATCTATCTTTACGATAAAATTGATAAATATTTGTATTAAAAAATTCAGCATAGAAAAAATCCACATTCAACTACGTTTCGATAAAAACGATTATTTCGAAACCAGCTTGACTGCTTTTATTAAAGATAGTGTTCCCTTTTGTTCTTATTCCAGACATATTATTAAAGAATAATTTCAGTTTAGGGCATACTCTATTTGATTTGTTTTTATTCGTTTTCGAAAAGTTCAGCGAGTGAGTCTGATGCAATGATGACAAAGAAAGCAGTGTGAGAGTTTCAGCAAGATCAGCTGTTGATAAAAGCTGCGAATTATCAACAAATGTTTCAGAATATTTCCGTCTTCTTCCAAAAAAAAAAAAAGAAATTTCGCACTCGAACATCAGCCGGCCACAATGTTGGCTGCAACACTTTGTTCAAATCACTCAGCTTTAAAATTAATTTAAGGCTCTCTTCAAAGAGAGCCTTAAATTCACATTCAAATTCACAGAGAGCCTTCACATCCACACCTCTTTTAACGTAAAAATGCATGTAATCTCCTCTCTATGAATATTGGTATGTGCGCATATGTAATCAATTACGCTTACAACAGTTACCGTGGTCTTAAAATAAGAGACATGAAGAACTCTCTTTAAAACCGTAACATCAAGTTCATTGTTAGTATTACGCCCAACTATAGTTTTATCAATATTTTGATTGTTTTTAATACTCTTATGATTCTTCACCGTATTCCACTCATAGACTGATGACACAGGCATGGGAGAAGATAGGAGTACATCACTCTTACCAACAACACAAACCGCAGAAGCAGCAGGGACAGCAGCATTAGTAGCAGTCACACAAGAAATAGGATGCAAAGAAGAAACATGCAAAGAAGAGACATCATTATTGACAGAAGCAACAGCAGCACCAGTAGCAGCAGATTCAATATATGATCAAGGCAACTCAACAACAACAGCACCCACAGAAAGAGATAAAGCAGAAGGAGAGCGTGGCTCTTTTGGTTTAGCATTCGCAACAACGGCCTTGGGCCCAACCAAAATAGACGAGTTGCTCCGTAACGAGTAGAGATGAAAATGTTCGCTTTAATGCAATTCAATGTTGTTGCCCAAAATGAACAAACGTTATTTAACGAAGCTGAACGAAACAGCTTGTCCATACGTTTTGTTCCGTAAGAACCGAACTGCTAAACTATCAACTCGTCAGACGTTCGGCAAGTTGCAAGCGTCTCGTTTTGTCTATTTTGGTTCTGCCTTTTGTATGAAGACACAGAACTCTAAGTTTTAGCAAGTGAATTATCAATACCAGTAAATTTTGTTGATTACGCATTAACAGCTGAATTCAAAGTTGAAGTCAGTAAACTCGACGACGAAGAACAAACACTTTTTGGTTTGATTGCTTTCTTGTTAGAAAATGAAGAGTTTTGACATATAAGCAATTTTAGTTCTTTAACATCAGAAACCAACTCTGTCACAATTTCACGGATATTAAAAGTTCCTTGTAGACATTTGTCGCAATTAAATACAAAATTGGGACAGTTATTAAAAAAGTCAAAGCAATTATCGTCAATATTAGTACACGATCTATGAACCCGACCATTGCAGACATTACACGGCAGCGAAGTTTCCGCAACCGAAATCGTTTTAAAGCAACTTAAGCAACGAGAACGCATGACTAAAGCACACGACAGTAGAAATCAGACTGTTGTTGCAAGACCCTGGGTAGCGTACCAGATGTGGCTCCCGGCATCCTAGCTCAGTGGTGACAGGGGGGGCTATAGTTTTCGACCCTGCCACATCTGGTCAAGGGAGCACAATAACCAAAATTCATATTCAATTTAGAATAAAAAACCGAATTTCCAGACCGTTGTTTTGCCTGGCAGCGCACCCACCCTACCTTGGTGACCACTGTCCTTCATTGGTCACCCCTAATTAATCTTACTTACCCTTCTCTACCCTTCAGAAACCCCCCCGTTATAAAATTAGTATTCCATATTTTTGTTTTTTTTGCTTACAATTCAACAATTTTTATTCCTTAATCTATTGTAGTGTCATAGCACAGCCAGCTTACGGTACGTTACATATTTGGTAACAAAAGATATTTTGTTTTGTTTTTCTTTCATTCATTCTTTCAAATAGCCAACGTTAACTAATTTGCATTGGGTTACTATAACACATTGCGTCATCAACCAATGTGGACAATGCGATCACTGTTCGATAACCCAATTAGCTGCACAAGTGCAAGTGCAGCATATTTCTCAATGTTGAATCAATGAGGAAGTGAAAGAAAAACAAACCAATAGAAACTAACAAATTTAATTTTGAAATTGGAACAACATGAAAATAGAATAGTGGGGAGGAGTTTAAGAACTAATTGTAAGAATTATTTGAAAAATTAATACTGGTATTTTTAGTTTATATAGAAGCAATATTTGAATAATAAAATCAGAGTTAAAGTAATCTGAAAAGAGGGAACAAGTCTTTTTCTTTTATGAATAACAGTACGGCATATTGGCCATTATTTCTATAGCCATATCTTCGGCAATAAAAAAGTTAGGACTATATAAATGTAAATATAAAACATACGTTACATAAAACATCCTTACATGGCGATCCTGCCATATAAATTACGCATTTTGAAGCATGTCAAGCTGTAACGAGCAAGAAGAAATTGATAAAATATTCAAAAAGTGGTCTTGTTACGCTCAAGAGCAACTCCAAGAGGAATACGTGCCGCAACTTGCTGCCACTGCAACTGAACCTATCCAAACGTACCAACCAACATCGATCCGTGCCGGCCCAAAGGCAATAACTATTGAACAATACAAGGAAAGAACAGCAGCGCAAAATAAAAAACTTAAAGAATATAGAAAATTCCAAACCGCAACTCAGGAGAAACCAAAGAGACCACGAGGAGGCCGAAGGGTAATAGCAAGACAAAGGATTGCACAATTACATAATATAATACCTTTGGTAAAAGACTCGACACAAAAAAGGCAGCTAATAAACCAAATACAGAAAGAAAAATTAAACTACGGCAGCCATGGGATGGTTCAGCAGCAAGCAAGAGGTCGTCACCAACAACAACAGCAATAACAACGAAAGCAGCAATTTTTTTTATTTCATTACTATTTTTAGTGCGATATTTATGATTGCAACTATTCTATATATAATCAATAGATACTATAAGAATTATGTAAGAAAACAAATGTTGCGAAACATAGGCAACTCTGTATAAAACATTAATAGCACAATAAAATTTATTGAATAAATTTTGAATTTTAACATATTTTAAATAATTTAATAAAGTAAATTAAAAACATCAAATAATGTCTACTGCAAAAGAAAAAAAAAATATAATAAAATTCGGCACAAAAAGTTACTACCAAGGATGTTTTGGAATACTTTTCAGTAAATATTGCGAAAATTGTCAACAAAAAATTATAGACATAGGTAAAATTATATACATGGCACATAAAAGCAAAGCATGGCATCGTGAGTGCTTTAAATGCAAATGCTGTAATAAAAACCTTATAAAGACAGGTTTCGTAAAACACGAACCGCACTTAATATGTGAAAAATGTAATTATATATATAATGTCTGTTATGCACAATAAAACTCAAGAGTATCGAAAATCGAGCTATGACTGCGCGAGTTTTTCCATAAATATAAATGGAGACAGATTTAGCAAATGAGATATTAAATAAATTAAAAAAGGCACCAAATAGGCAATACACACAAAAATATATTAGGGAGATAAGAAGTAGACTAGATGAGCTAAGAAAATCAATAATTGAGACAAAAGGAAAAGAGGACTTAAAACTTTTCGAAGACAAAGCTAAGGCAATAGAAGGATTTCTCATAGAAAAAGGTGAGCTAATAGATAATAATAACACAGAAGATCAGAATCCAATATTAAACAGTATGTCAGCTTTTAATTTAGAAACGGCTCTAAAGGCCATACCAATATTTAGTGGACAGCATAGAGAATTAGAACCATTTTTAAAAATTACAGAATTACTACATGAATCTTATACGAATGACGCAAAGAAAACCTTAATCGAATTTATCACTAGTGTAAAGCTTAGTACAGTAGTTCGTACGGCTTTAGGTTCAAATATAGCATCATTCGAAGATCTTAAAACACGTTTACAGGCAAGATACAAGAGCAATGTAACAATCGCTCAAATCCACACACAGTTAGCACAAACAACTCAGAAAAATAACTCAGTTATAAATTTCAAAGACAAAATTTTGAATCTAGTATCAGAACTTAATAGTTTACAAATAAAAGAGTTAGGAAACAGTGCAACAAGTGAGCAAAAAAGAGTGATAGAAACCATGAATGAGAAATACGCTTTAACAATTTTCAAAAACGGTTTAGATGATCGTTTAAAGACTACATTGTTTGCAGCCCAACCTAACAGTTTCAACACAGCAATAGACATTGCACAGGAAGTTGAACGCGACACTCAAAACAATAGCTCCAGAATTTTTAACTACCATGCAAACCCTAATAGACAACATCCTAGACGGAACTATAATAATATGAACAACACTCAAAACGTAAACAGAAATAGCAATTTCAATAATAATATAAACAATTTAAGGTACAGTTCAAAGCAACAAAACAACAACAATAGAAGTAACAACAATTTCAGATACAACTCAAATCAACAAAGCAATCAAAATAGATACAATAACAACAACAGAAATTTTACACACAACAAGAACGCTGTCAAAGGAAGATACAACAACAACAACAACAACAACAACAGTAGGAATAACAACCAAAGATATTCCAACCAAGGAGGTAACAGACACTATATGCGTATAGTAAACAACCAGGGAAACATGGATGGCCCGGAGGAAAATTTTCAAGCACCTCCGGATGGCCAACAATAAATAAAAGAAGAATTTACTTTATATCAGAAAATCTTACAAACTACATTACTCTTAAATGCACACAAACAAATAACATTTTAACATTTCTATTAGACACAGGTGCAGATATTTCGATATGCAAAGAAAAGAACACAAATTTTGAAATAAATACAGACAACATATGCAGATTGACAGGTATAACTAAAGATGAAGTATACTCTTTAGGAGTCACAAAATTGACACTATGTCTTGGAGAACACTGTGCTAAGAACAATTTTCATATAGTGAATGACAACTTTCCCATAACTACAGATGGAATACTAGGAAGAGATTTCTTTGTAAAATATGCATGCATCATAGACTATGAAACATTTACCATAACAATACCTATCGGCAACACAGATTATGTGATACCAATAAATACAAAACTTCCAGAACAAACAACTTTTAGAATACCCCCCAGAACCGAAATGATCTTCTCAATCAACCTAAACATTAAAGAAGATAGTATAATTTTAAATCAAGAACTTGCAGAAGGTGTATTTCTAGCTAATTCTTTAGCATCCGCCAAAGGCATTTGCCATATAAAAGTGATGAACATAAACGATAAAGAAATAATTTTGAATGAGATTAAACCAAAAACAGAACAACTAAGCGAATACACAATCATGAACACATATAATAAACCAATTAAAGAAACAAACGAACAACGGTTTAAAAAATTAATGACTGAATTGAAACTGGACTGTAACACTGAAATAGAACTAAAAACCATATTTAAGAAATATCAATCTATTTTTCACCTTGAAGGAGAAAAACTCACAACCAACAATTTTTATTCTCAAAAATTAAACTTATCAGACACAACACCAGTTTATATAAAGAACTACAGGCTACCCCATTCACAATATAAAGAAATAAACGACCAGGTTACAAACTTATTAGACAATGACATAATTGAACCCTCAGTAAGCCCATATAACGCACCATTATTGTTAGTACCAAAGAAAAGCAATGATGACAAAAAGAAATGGCGTTTGGTAGTAGATTTCAGAAAACTGAACGAGAAACTAATCAACGATAAATTTCCACTGACAAGATTAGAAGACGTTTTAGACATGTTAGGAAGAGCTAAATACTTTTCCACGTTAGACATGACGAGCTCTTTTCATCAAATACCTCTAGACAAAAATTCACGACAATTAACAGCATTTTCAACACAAGACGGACATTATCACTTTAAACGTTTACCTTTTGGACTCAAAATCTCTTCAAACAGCTTCCAAAGAATGCTTACTATAGCTCTGAGCGGTTTGAACTCAGAAGCCTTCCTTTATGTTGATGACATAATAGTCTTTGGATGCTCATTAAAACACCACAACCAAAACCTAACTAAAGTTTTTGAACGCTTGCAAAGATATAATTTAAAACTAAACGCAAGCAAATGTCAATTCCTAAGGTCAGAAGTAACATATCTCGGCCATTTAATAACAGACAAAGGTATTAAAACAGATCCAGCTAAATGTGAGGCAGTTTTAAAATATCCAGCACCAAAAAATTCAGATGATGTAAGAAGATTCGTAGCTTTTTGCAATTACTACAGACGTTTCATACCAGACTTTGCAGCCATCGTAAAATGCTTAAATTCATTGCTAAAAAAGGGAACACCTTTCATTTGGTCGGAGGAATGCGATAAAGCATTTAACAGTTTAAAACAAAAACTTGTTGACCCACCAATTCTACAATATCCGAATTTTGAAAAACCATTTATATTAACAACTGACGCATCTGATTTTGCATTAGGAGCTGTACTTTCACAAGGAGACATAGGACACGATCTTCCAATATCATATGCTAGCAAGTCACTCCAAAAACATGACATAAACAAACCGATTATTGAAAAAGAACTATTAGCAATACATTGGGGAATAAATTTTTTCAAACCTTACCTATATGGAAGAAAATTTATTGTAGTGACAGACCATAGACCACTAGTATCCCTATTTTCGCACAAGAATCCATCATCGAAGATGACTAGGATAAGATTAGACCTATCTGACTACGACTTTGAAATTGTATACAAACAAGGAAAAATCAACACTAACGCTGACGCATTATCACGTATAAAAATAGACAGCGAAATTCTTAAAACAATGATTCCCACATTAGAAGTTGATGAAAAAGAACTAAAAGTAGTTACGACGAGGAGCAAAAAGCAGCATAAAGATAAAATAGAAATTAGGAGCAAAAATATGAAAACAAATGCGAGTGAAAATAAAAATAAGGGATCCCACCACCTGAGTCAACACCTCCAAGGAAGTGTTAAAGATGATAACATATCTCACAAGGAGTCTGATCAACTCTATATTTGGGAATGTACATCTTTTAATGACGTAAGGAAGGTAATGAAAATAAAATTTATTATAAAAGAAAAAAGTAAAGGTACCATAAATATATATAAAAAAGAAGTGCACATAACGTGTAGCGATGACCCTTCGCGCCTAGGTGAGATGTTGGAGAAGCTACATCGTTTATTACGAAAATCACAAATAAAAGAGCTAGCCCTATGTGATAAAAATTTTATATTTGAAAATATTGATATAAACGCGTTTAAGAGAGAATACAATGCATTGAAAGAAAATAAAACCTCGCCTATAAATATACTAATTTACAAAGCTCCACAACAAATAAAAAATATGCTCACTCTATACAAACTAATTGAAGAATTAAACAACACACATACATCAGGACACATGGGAATAAGAAAGACAATTGCAAAACTTAAGCAAAGATATATTTGGAAAGGGATGAGAAAAATGATAAAAGAATTTATAAATAGCTGTGAAAAATGCAACAAAAACAAAACGACAAAACACATCAAAGAAGGTTTAGTGTTAACAGACACGCCAGCAAAAAGTTTTGAAAAGATATCAATTGACACTGTAGGTCCTTTACGTTTATCGAACGGATATAGATATGTTTTAACGATGCAATGTGAGCTAACCAAATTTATAGTCGCTCACCCAATTGCAGCCAAAGACGCCAAGACAGTTGCATCAACACTTGTCGAACAATTAATACTCAAGTACGGTTGTTTCAAAACACTTATGTCCGATCGTGGGACAGAATTTACAAACGAGCTAATGTCAAGTGTTTGTAAATTACTTGACACTCGACAAATATTTTCAACCCCTTATCATCACCAAACAATCGGTGCTCTTGAAAGGAACCACAGAGTACTAAATCAATTCATACTTTCCTTCACAAACGATTATGAATGGGACAAGTGGATACCGTATTACACTTTTGCGTATAATACGACGCCCCATGTTGACACAGACTATTCTCCGTTTGAGTTAGTCTTTGGAAAATTGCCGTCACTGCCAAGTGATACACTTATACAAACAAATAAAATTTATGACCTAGACAATTACGCTAATGAATTAAAACTAAGGTTAAAAACTTCAATAAATAAAGCTAGGGAAATGATAGCCAAAGTTAAAGATAAAAGAAAAATAGATTACGATAAAGATAAGAGGCCTCAATCACTAGAAATAGGAGATTTAGTTTTTGTAAGAGTAGAAAATAAGAAAAAACTAGAAAGCCCTTATGAGGGACCATTTAAAATTGTCGATAGAAAAGGAGTGAACTCTGTCATTGAAATTAACGGCAAGACAAAAGAACTTCATAACAATTTATTAAAGAAATACAACAAAACTTGTTAATAATCTAAACATGTCATGTAAATAATATAATTTCAAATATAATATTATACTATATATAATTATTATTATTATTATTATTTTTATTATTATTATTATTATTATTATTATTATATAAAATATATTTATTAGAAACAAATTAAGTTTAATAACTATAAAAATATATACTCATTACACAAGTTATATATATAATTTTACTATTAATAATAAATTATAAATAAATATAAAACAAATACAACAAAAAAAAAATATATATAAAAATTTTAGCTTTACAAATATGTAAAATATTCTTAAAATCCTCCACTCTTTAAAAATCATTTCAAGAAATAATTTTTCGCTTAAGGGTAAGGGTGTAGTGTCATAGCACAGCCAGCTTACGGTACGTTACATATTTGGTAACAAAAGATATTTTGTTTTGTTTTTCTTTCATTCATTCTTTCAAATAGCCAACGTTAACTAATTTGCATTGGGTTACTATAACACATTGCGTCATCAACCAATGTGGACAATGCGATCACTGTTCGATAACCCAATTAGCTGCACAAGTGCAAGTGCAGCATATTTCTCAATGTTGAATCAATGAGGAAGTGAAAGAAAAACAAACCAATAGAAACTAACAAATTTAATTTTGAAATTGGAACAACATGAAAATAGAATAGTGGGGAGGAGTTTAAGAACTAGTTGTAAGAATTATTTGAAAAATTAATACTGGTATTTTTAGTTTATATAGAAGCAATATTTGAATAATAAAATCAGAGTTAAAGTAATCTGAAAAGAGGGAACAAGTCTTTTTCTTTTATGAATAACAGTACGGCATATTGGCCATTATTTCTATAGCCATATCTTCGGCAATAAAAAAGTTAGGACTATATAAATGTAAATATAAAACATACGTTACATAAAACATCCTTACACTATGCGCACACATTTTGATCATTGCCTAACTATACATTTAAACTTAATCTGAAATATCAGGAGACAAAAAGAATATTAAAGGATAAACTAATTTTAAATTATGTAATAAAAATTATTTTTAATTATAATTATTTTTTTTTTGTTTTTTTTTTTTGTTTGTATTAGTAACCCGATTCACTTTCTAGTAAGGCACTTTTGAACCAGACACAAACTTTTTTCGTTCACGTTTTACGAATAATTATAGGTATATTTTATTTATTTTCTAATTTTTTAATTTTTTGTTTTTATTTGGTAAAACCTGTCTTGAGAGAGCTCTTTAAAGTGGAAATAATAAAATATCGTTTAATATATATACCGTATGGCTTGACCACCTTCAGTGAAACAGGGTTTAATAAGTATTTCAACAATAAAAAGATTTTTATGGGGATTACTACATTTACGATACTTAGCAACTATGATAATAATATTCAAACTGCCCTCTCTTTCTTTTAAATATTAGAAACTTTTTATTTATTTTCAGGTTTTTCTAAGTATCAAACTTTTTTCTTTTTAGGATTTTTGATTTTTTTTTTCTAAATATCAAAATATTCTTATTTTTTTCAGGGGTTTTAATTTATCTTTTCAGCTTCTCTTTTCAGGATTTTAAATATTACGAATTTTGATTTTAACTACTTCCTTTTTTTTCTTTTCTTTTCAGGGGTTTTAATTTCTATTTTTCAGCTTCTCTTTTCAGGATTTTAAATATTACTAATTTTGATTTTAACTATTTCCTTTTTTCTTCAACGCAAGGGAAATTGAAAGCAGGGGAGACTACATTGCTTTTTTAATTTATACTAAATATATTGATATATATCATATTCTTATCTGGTGTTCCGGTTCTGGTTTCCTTTTTTTTCAGCTTGTCTTTGTGTTGCTTTCTGCTGTGTGCTTATCGCTGTGGAGGATCCTACGCCTATCTGGACTTTGCGAACAAATGCACATTTAGCCTAGTAGCTCCACACTATCTGCCGTTTTCTTATTCCCTTGCATTTAATTGTATTCCTTTATAAATTCTGCTTGATTCCAGCGCCTTTCCTTTTTTTTATGCATAAAACTTCCTCGATCCACAATAAACAGATTTAACAATTTAATATTATTATTTTTTTTCTTTTTGTTATATATATATTTGAACTCTGACTTTGACGACACAACGAACTTCTTTCTGCTGTTTCTATGTTGAATTAACTGATTAAAATTAGTCGACCTTTTTGCTAAGTCAAGTTGATTTTTTGTTTAGTTTCCACTCAAACAACTACAATCTTATATTTGCGATTTTGAAGACATTGCCCCTAGAGCGTTATGTTTTTATATATTTTTTTTTTTTCATCTAAATAGTTAATTTAATATAACAATTTGTTCTATATGGATATTCCATTTGCCGTGTTATCCATACTAAGCGGTACTTGGGGACAATGTCCTCAAAACTTATTTTGGCCAGTGTCAAGGCCATAAACTTGGCTATAAGCGCTGTCAAAGCTGGCTCGAAGAACAGGCGCTCATAAGCCTACCATAAGCATTTATATTCTACTGTACTTCTCAGTCTGTAAATATAAATACTGATACTTGAACCCTTTTGTCTCTGGACCCTTTTCCACTGTTCCCAGTTGCAGATGATCTTAAACTGTCCCTAAAGATTAAATTTTATTTTGCAATGCTTTCGAACTGTTGAGTTCGAACAATATTTTTAAGATTGCCATCTTATTTCTGCCATTATTTCCATGTGGAAATCACACAAGCAACACTGTATATATGTACACTAGGCTGGGTCGATTTGCAAACTTTTGTTGTCTGGGCGATTTTCGGATCGGGCATGAAAAGTAAAGTGCACTTTACCCTATCACATCTTCAATTTTCGGTATTATTTCTTTAGGAATTATTTAAAAAAATTTTTTATATATAAACGTGCACAGGTAGAGCAAAACTGATGCCAAAAATGAAATCCTCGTACCCGATTCAACCTAAAACTGAATCACATTTATACGTTTTTATACAAAACTTTATCGTGGAAAATTCTTGTACAAAAAATTCAACCAATTCAAGGTATAATATTTTTTTAGAATTCGTCATATTAATTAATATTTTTGATATTGATTTTTGCACGATTTTTCCGATTGTACGCACATTTGGACGATTAAATTGACCGAAAAAATCACGAAGTGCACGATATGCGTTTTGATTTGAACGCCCATTTTCATAATAAGCCTGAATAACTTTAACGCGTTGCACGATTGTGTATTTTTCCATGGTTCAAATTGAGTAAGTCTGAAATTGAGAAATGTCAAATGAAATGCCGAAAAAACTTGACGTTTAGGTGTGGTTCACATTCAACATCGGCCCTTAAAATTAAATCACCCTTTATATACAACGAATAAATTTGTGAATATTACCACAGGCATTAGTTATATTTCACGAATGAATTCGTAAAGATATTACGATACAACTTCGTTTATTGTACGAATATTCGAACAATGCACGTATATTTTTGCCACGAATATTTTTCGTAGCCATTTTACTAATAAATTTTTTGAGTGTTAGCACCTTGATGAACTGATACTCAGCAGAAATAGAGCCATAATAATTGATTTAAATAATGTAATAAAATCCTGGGAAAAATTAAATAAGTGAACCCCACGTTGCTTGATAGTATTGAAGTTTAGCAAATTATTAGAACAGAAAGTATATGAATATCTCTGTTAATGATATTATAAGTAATTCTAAGATAAAAATCTTTAAAAACGACCGCCTTATTTAATTGACCAAACAAACCTGCCTCTTCTCCTATGCAATCCTTCTCTCTTGCTTCTATCGAACTTAATCTTCCTGCATATGCTTGTAATTTTCCCCCTGGCTCTTGAACATATTTCGACAATTCCATTAGAATTGAATTGTATGTTGTTTCCTTTAGATAATTGGATTTAATTCAGAGGTAAAATTTCTCAATATGTGCAAACTCTCTTCCCCTGCATAGTTCAAAAGCATTTTTGTGTAATCTCAACTTTATACATTCTAAAACGCGTGGTAACTCACTAGAATTGAACGCTCTTATCGCAAGATCGCACCCTTGAATAAAACTGTAAGCCTCCGTTGGTGAATCGGTTCCCGAGAATAATGGGACGAGATTAATCACGGTCTTAGCTATTGCGTTTAGATTCATTGTATTATCTTTTGTTTCTATATTCTCGTAGATATGACCCCCTTCGTCTGTATCTACGTCTGTTGCCTCTTTATGATGCAATGAACTTTCTGTTGCTAATTTTAATTCTTCCAAATGCAAATGTCTATTTTTTACCTGTAATTCTCTAATCCTAGCATTCGCCTGTTCAACTGTCTCAAACTCGACTCTAGCCTGTTGGACAATTAACTTCTCTACTAACTCTGTCGATACGTCTTCCCTTAGTAACAGCTCGCGCAATCTTTCGTTCTCCAAGTCTATCTCTTCCGCACTACCCTGGTCTCCTATTCTTAGTTGCTGCACCTCGCCTAACTTTGCTCTCAGAGCCTCAAAGTATTTCTTATACTCCTCAAACCTACTTGCTTGAGCCGTACTCTTGTGCTCGTGATACTTATCTACGAAATCAGACACTACCTCCTCTACCTTTGTCAAATTTTTTCCCATCGTAATTTGACTGCAGTAAAGCGAAATTATCTTTGTTTGATATAACCACTTTCGCTTGGACCCATAATTTTAAAAAAAACCTGTCCAATTCTCCTATGAGATCTAGATACCTTCTCTCTATGTCACTAGTGTGATCCATTTAAAGAAAAGCAAGTTAAAATTACCGCGTTCCTTTTCTAACGCACTAAGCCTAGGTGTTCTTTATTCAATCAATTCGCGCGTAAGCCCAGTTAGTTAAAGGTATTTTTTTTTCATATATTCATTTATTTGATGCAATTAACAAAATTTTTCAAAATTTACAAATCCCAACTTTCCGTTCAAAATTCATCTCGTTTCGAATCTTCTTCGTGCTGACCGATGTTCTTCCACGGTGAGTTACTTTATTTACACATGTATTTCCTTTTTCATAGAAGTCCGCCGCCATGTTAATCTTCTGCATCGGCTTCGTTATTGACAGGTAAAGTTTTCAGATCGCCATGTAGTAAAATGATGTTGACAATGAATGTAATTAATAATAAAAATACTATGATTTCAAACCACGATTGAAATCATAACCTCAAAAAGGTGTTAAGCGAGACTTAACCCTTTTTATTAATAAGAATTTATCCCTGCCATCCTCTTTCCCGAGAGGTGGTGGAAGATGGATCCGCTATCACTACTTATTTCTAGCAGGACCCAATGGATCCTACTAACACAATTCCAATTCAGAAATTTTCCCCAAAAATTAAGATCTACTCGCTTTTCCTTTCTCTTCCTTTTTCTCAAAATATATTTTCAAACCAAAAATTAAAAACTTTCAAACTGCTGTGGTTATCGCAACAAGCACTTGAACCTACGCATACGGTTTCTGACCGTGTCCTGTTATAATGAGTGGCTAGAGGCGATACGCCTGAGCCGAGTTTTTAATTGGCACTAGGAACCAGTTACCAAACGTCGAGTCATTTGATGGAGTTAACTGCTTGTACACTCACTAACCATTGCCTGGTCCAGGCTCCTCAATTTGCCTCGGTCGTCAGAGGTAGAATCAAACTAGAAAACGCACTGCAATGAAAACTCACGATTTTATTTACACTTACATTCGCCGATTGACTATCAACTGACTCTTTATTAAGCAGAGACCAGATATTTATTACATATCTGGGCTCGCTTCTTATTAATTTTATTGCATACTTAAATCTAGCTTAGCACATTTACAAAAGCTTCGCAATACCGGAATGTTAATTTGCATTTCCTTATTTTTTGACCGAGATTAAATTACCCGGAAAACATTCTTAGGTTTAATATATGTAAAATGCATATATGTATGCATTTGTAAAATACATATGTATTGCATTTTATTTGCCATACTTTTGTTTTCCCAAAGGCGGAATTCTTTTTCCTCAATTATTGTCCAATTATTAATTGCAGCAATAAATTGCAATAAGTGCATGCAATTATAACAATAAAATATTATTAGTTTGAATTACCATAATTGAGTTTCTGCTTGCATGTTATTCAACAATAAAATATTATTGATATAAAATGCTGTCAATTCATTTTGTTCACGTTGCAGAAGACACAACGGTGTCAGTTAATTTTTCACAAGATTTGCTTGTTATTTAAGCTGCTCGCTTGTGTAACGGCACACAAAGTGTTGAATTCTTGCTTCCATGCTTCAAGGTGGCTTTGACTGGGAAGTTGATTTCACATTCGAACATGGAGGCCAGAATTCGTCATTGCAGTGTCGTATGCACACATAAGTGACATACTGCTCATACCACGGCTGACGCGTTCGAAGTGTGACAGGTGACTGTGACAGTTGACAGTTTTACTTTGACAGCTAACACTTTGTACTATGACCGTTACCACTTTGCCTTTGATAGCTGACCTTCTTTCTTAAACGGACATCTGATATTTTCTTCTTTTGTTTAAATTCGGCATTTTTTTTCTCTAATTTATTTCTGACTATTTTATCTTTATTAAAATCTGACAGTTTCCTATTATTCAACTCCGACATTTTTTTTTTATTAAATGAGACAGTTTTAATTAATTTAAATCTGACAGTGCTTGTATTTTAAAACGGACGGTATACCATTTCTATTTCTGACATTTTTATTTCCTTTGATATCTGATATTTCTTTGATATTCATATCCGACATTTCATTTCATTAAAATTCTGCAATTTCTTTTTGAATTGAATTATCACTTTTCTTTTATTCAAATTTGACAGTTTTTCGTTTGTTCAATTCTGACAGTTTCCTTTCATTCAAATTTAAAGTTTCTCTAACATCTAAATTTGACGTTTCTTGTTTTACAAATCTGACAGTTTACTATCCTTGTTTCTGATGATTTTATTTCAGTAAAATTTGACAGCTTCCTATTACTCAACTATGACATTTTTTTCTTACAGTTTTTCTTTAACTCAGACAACTGCCACAGGTCCTGTCCAGCTGTCGCACTTTGAATGCATGAACCTTCAATCAATACGCAAGTGTGTCATACATGTAAAGTTCGAAGAGCACTCTCAGTAAATGTTCTCAAGTCTAAGCGCACTCTCAGCAAATGTTCTCAAGTTTCGGAACGATCCCTTTCGACATTATTGTATGGGTTCGGTCAACAAAAAATTGACATGGCGAATGTCCGCCAGAAGAAACGCTTTTTCTTTTTGGGATTTCGGCTGCGTGGGAGCAATCCTATCAACAGCAAAAACAACCATCACCACAGCGTCAGTCTAAATGCACAGCAGGTGCAGCCATAGCAGCAGAGGCGTCACAGCAGCCGCGGTATAATAATACCATCATCAGCAACTACCGTGCGACTTAATAGATACCACCCAGCAGCCATCTTCATCCCAGCGTATGCTTTACCTTCAGCGCCCACTACCACACCCCGCAACAACAGCAGCGGAGCGCTATAGCAGTGCTTACCACAGCCGCATAAGACCGTAAAGGTAAGTGCTCGTGGAGCTGTATGTAGAAATAATCACATTAAATTACGCACAGCAGCCGCATCGGCGCCAACAGCGCTAAACACAGAGCACAGCGTCTACAGCCTGAGGGCTCAACCCCACCTACTCCAATATCACAAACCACAGCAGCAGCAGAAACTACCACTAACAGCGCCACAACGACTTTCCGCCTATGACCACCGCAGTGGCGAAAACAGTATCGGTCAACAGAAACAGCGGACCACAAAACAAGTCACCCAGCAACAACAACTACGGCGACCCGCAGCAGAGCTATCAAAAAGTCGCCACCATCAGCGCACCCAGGACACCACCAGGTTGTTCTTTAATATCATTATATAAATGAGATGATTAAGATTTTTTTTTTTTTGTTATCGAAACTAAATTTAATTTAAATTAATCGTACTTTAAACTTAATTAAGATTGATTTAATTGGACCTTAACTTAGTTGAAAACTTAATTGGGCCTAGTCTCGATTCAGGAAAAATTAATTTAATTTTTACTCAACCTAATTATAAAGTTAATTAAACATAAACTTTATTAATAGAAGACTTAATTGGGTCGGTACGAAAAAAAAAAAAAAAAGTTAAGACTAGATTTGATTAAAATAAAACTTAATTGGGACTAACTTAATTTAAAGTAAACTTAGTTATAAAATTTAAATAACACTCAAGTAAGGCTAATTTAATAAATAAACTTAATATTAACTTGATTAAGACTAATCTTTATGAAAATTAAAACAAAAATAAAAAAAATTTTTTTTATACAAATAAAAAAAAAATAACATAAAATAATATAATAAAAAAATAAGTAAATTTACAAATAAATTTAATTATTACATATAATTTAATTTAATTTAATTAAATATAATAAAAAAATAAGTAAATTTACAAATAAATTTAATTATATACATACAAAATTTCTTTCTAAAAAAAAAATAAAAATTAAAGAAACATTTAAAATTAAAATGAATATACAAATATAATATAAAAAAAAATGAAAGAATTAGTTTCATATTAAACATAAAAATATAAGAAAAAATAAATTTAAATAAAGTTTTATTTGTAAATGAACAATTTAAATAAAATTGAACAAAAGAAAATAATAAAATTTTATGCTAATAACAATAATTATCAGAATAATAACAAGCATTATAAATAAATAATATAAAAATATAATAAAAATGCATTTTAAACAAAGGCTTTTATTTAAATAAAATAACAATAAAATTTTTTTATTTGATTAAATAGCATTAAATTTATTTCTTTACTAACAATTAAAAAAAAATTAAACTCTATTTAATAATAAAAATAAAATTTTATTAAAAAAAAAATTGATTTCAAAATAAAAATTTTAAATTGGGATTATCTTAAATTAAAAATAACTGAAACCCCAAACACAAAATAAATCAAATATAAAATTAACGAAATTTTTTTTATTTTTAATGAAATAAAAAAAATAATAATTTTATATATCCCGAATCCTCCAGGAAGGGTGGAAATAGTGTGGGCCGAGCCAGTCCATCTGGGCTCGAGGTTGGTTGTTGGATGGGTAAGGTAGGGGCTCCCAACCTTTACCTTTTTTTTTTTAAATAGATTGTTTTATTTCTTTTCAGGCTCCGGTATTTGTTTTTTTCGTCTTGGCTTGAGTAGTTGGCGCGATAAATTTTTTTAACACGTGAATCATTTGTGCGAGGAAGGCACGCGTGGTTGGCCACCATGAACCCGCCAACATCAAACCGAACTGCTGGCACACAGGCAAACCAGCACGTGCAGTCGTGGCCAATCACGTGTCCGCGGGTCACCTGACCAGGGGCGGTGGCATCGGTTGAGGGAAGCAGCCCCCTACCTACTTTTCTGTGAGAGGTACACAGGGGCGCATTTACCGTGCGCCCTCAAAATATAAATGCCAGGGCTGCTGCTTCACTTGCCGGCCTCAACGTTCAGCATTGCCAGACGCAAATAAATTTAAATTTTTTTGTTTAAGATTTTAATTTCCGGTCGTGACTCTTTTTCCGCTCCGCTACACTTGTTACCGTTCATGTTTTGGCACGCGACAAAGCTTAAACGGTTTTGTGCATTAATTCTGATACTGCATTTTTATGCAGATGCACTGGAAATTGGCATTGGTCTTGAATTCATATATTCAAGGTTATTGTATGGCACAAATGGTAGTGCCTACAAGTATGCATTGGTTTGGGTTGTGATTGATTCACAACACTACTAACGTCTCGCCGGCTAATGATACCGGTGCGTAAGGACGAACATCATTCCTTGGAGCATCCCACAAAACCTCCGAACACGCAAACCTTCATAAGGCTTTGACCCTGTTCCAATTCTTCAATTCAATTCTCTCTGTTCCAAGGCAATTCAAAAAATTGCCTCAAGCTTGCAGTTGACCGTCAATTCTTTTTACTTTTAGCTTGACTGGAGCCCCCGCTCTGAAAAATACATCTGCGAGCAGTGTTATATTCTTGCCAACACATGCGCAAAGGCTTGAACGTCCTTTGTGGCGAACTAGAAGCCATTTGCTTGCGTTTCAAAATCTGAATTTTAACCTTGGGTATATCTGGGATTGCCTCAGGTTGGCATGCCACCTCAGAAGATAGTGAGGAGCTGGTTGAAAATCGAAAAAAGCATTTCTCGTTATAAGTGTAGTGCTGTGTTTGGCGTCAGTGCTGCCAGATTCGCATGTCCACTCGGAGTTCTGATGCTGCGGCGTGAAGCTTCTGGAATTTCTTCCATATTCCTTGTCCAGTAATTCATGTCCGAAAAAAAGTATATCTCGAATAATGTTGATACTATGGTACTGCAATTTGGTATACGGGTAGGCATTATTAGTTAAAATTACGGTCAATAAAGTGGTCGGTATTCGACTACTGGGCGTGGCAATATTATAAAAACACTATTTCTCGAAAAATATTGATACTACTGTACTGCAATTCAGTGTAGGGGTAGACAAAGTTAATACAAATTACGGTCAATAAAATGGGCGTTATTTGAGAAATGGGCGTGGCAATATTCGAAAAGGAGTGTATCTCAAATAAAATTGATACTATGGTACTGCAATCTGGTATAGGGGTAGGCAGTATTAGTACAAATTACAGTCAATAAAGTGGGTGGTATTCGACTGCTGGGAGTGGCAATATTAGAAAAAAGTGTATCTCGAATAATATTGACACTAGGGCACTGAAATTTATTGTAGTATACGGGTAGGCAGAATTATTAAAAATTACGGTCAATAAAGTAGGCGTTTTTCTACAAATGGGCGTGACAATACTAAATAAACACTATCTCATTTAATATTGACGCTCGGGTACTGAAATTAAGTACAGGGGTAGGCACAATTATTACAAATAACGCTCAAGAAGTGGACGCATATTTTAAAAATGGGCGTGGCAATATTAGAAAAACACTATATCTCAAATAATATTGACACTAGAGTAATAAAACTCGTTACAAGAATGGGTATAATTATTTTCAAACACGTGACATCTAATTTAAATTTAAGAGATAGATATTTTAAATAATAAACAAACTTTCAGAATTTAATAGAACAAATTTTTCAAAACAATTGTTGTTTATACACTTTATTGACAATTTGTCATATGGTATTCTCTAAAAAGGAAGAAATAAAAACTAAAAAAAAAACAACCGACTACAAAATCACTGCAAAGTAAAAAATAATTTTAAAATTATCTTTCTTTTTAATTTCTTGGTGATATTTGGCGCTTCTGATTAAAAGTCTGATTATCTTAACGCCGACCTTAAAAGCGTTTGTATTCATGAAGAAATTGATATATTTATGATAATAAAACAAATAAGAAAAAAATTAAAATAATAAAATTTTATATGTAATAATATGTTAACATAAATTATCAAATATGACCAAGAAATTAAAGGAAAAAGTAATTTTAAAAATATTTTTTACTTTGTAGTGTTTTTGTAGTGGGTTGTTTTTTTTTAAAAAAGTTTTTATTCATACTTTTGGGCTTATGTGAGCTCCCAATTAATAATTTTTGTGTTGATGATATCAACAAAAAGAAAAATAATATATTAATAATTGATTGCAAAACAGGCATTAACTTGGCCAGTTCTTGTGCGCAACTTTAAGCTGGCATTGCGAAATGCAGCACCCGCACAAAAATTAGGTCAAACTTAATGTTCAATTATTGCAATTTAATGTCGCAATAATTGGTTTTGCAAGAATAAATTTAAATAAGCTAGCTGTAATCAAAACATAGCTCAACCACAGTTTGAGTAACTTGCACCCAAATTGCTGAGCTTAACTATTCAATTTTGCTTTATAAACTTCGTTTAATACTAACTTGAAGGCATTAATAAACATATAGCAATCAAACCAGGTTGAAGTGTGTTTTATTTGTCAAAACATTAAAAGAACAAGTTTTAATCATTTGTCCTTCGAGCCGCTAAGAAGTAGTGGCTAACCGTACCATAGTTTAGATAACAGGCGATTTTATTTTACAAGCGTACCGTAGCTTATGGCGAATTAACACATTTCACTCAAAATGATGCTAGTGAACGTTGAATTATGACAGTCAATCAATTTTTAATTCACATTATTCAAAGTGTAAATTTAAAATAGGATGGATGATTCGATGTTGAATGTGTTAAATTGATTCGATGACTGATTTATTTTATTGACTTTAAAAAAAATAATGGCAATGCCGTCTAAAAGAATAAAAAACTGAATTAAAATAATAGTTCTAGGATTGATGAGTTTCACTACGAATGACACATAAGTACGATTTGCTTTCACTTTCATCCAAAGTAGGAAACACTTCTACTTCTTTCACTGTTCAATGGGGATGACAATCAACTTAATTTTTAAGATGAAACTTAATTTACTTTTTTCAAATCGGATGATTCATCCAAAGTGAACAATGATAGTGAATAGTGTAAATTCGCCTTTAGATAACGGGCAAGTTTATTTTACAAGCGTACCATAGCTTTAATAACGGAAAAGTTTATTTAACATAGCGTACCGTATCTTTAATAACGGAAGAGTGTTTTTTTATAAGCATACCGTAGCTTATGCCGTGGTTATGCTAGCCAAAGATGATTGCCGATCATTTGGTGTTCATTTTCGTTTATTTATACTCTTCGCTGAAATGTTTGTTTGGTGGTTATGCTTCTGTTTGCTGCACAGTTGCATCAATGTTATAATATACCAAAACACAAATTAAACAACCCTAATTTTTTTGTATACACTTTTTAATATACTTTTTTTACGCTTAAGTCAAACTACGACTCCAAGTAAATGTCATTCCTACATAAAATATATTAAATTAAATACAAAACAACAATACGAATTGATATAAATTAATCTGCAATTTGATTTTTTGTAGTAAACTTGTGAAGGCACAAAATTGTTAATGTTTATTTGAAGCGACAATAAATACTAAAAATTTTTGCTCAACACATGTTGTTCGACTTTTTCTTAATGTCTGTTCTTTGTTTTTAAGGTTGCTTGTAATTTATAATAAGTTGCTTTACAACTTATTTAAATTTGTACTACTTTTTTGATGCTTTTATGGAAAATGACTGCAGGCAACACCGGAAAGTTCGGCATGTTTGCTGTTTCAATCAGCAATCAAAAATGTTCGGTCTGAGAGCGAGAGAATGAATTTGAGAAAATAACAACAATAAATGTTCGGCAATCATGTTTGGCTAGCATAACCACGGCATTAGATAACTGAAAAGTGTTTTTACAAGCGTACCTTAGCTTAGATAACGAAAAAGTTTAAGTGAAAATCTACACTAGTTATAATTCACCATAATGGGAGATTTTGAGGAAATCATTAAGCAACATATAAACTTGGAACAAGAGATTCACCGCTTGTGGGAAAGAACTCTGCTACAAGAAAAAATCAACAATCAACATTCTTCTATATATTTATTCCTGTAAGGGTCCCCTTATTCCAGTTAATCTACAAATTATACAGCAACACTTGATATATCATTAGAAAGGTGTTGAGGTGAAGGTAAGCAGAAAGTTATTAGATTTTTCAAAAGTGATAGCGTTTAGCAGATATGAGCGTTTAAGGGGGTCCTCTGGTAATCTATGCCAAATTTTAGCCTTTTTTCAAAATATTGTGGAAAGAGAACGAGTAAAGATATTTTAGTTCCGTTTTTTGATTTGGGTAGCTTAATTTATTGAAAAAAATACAAAATTTTGAAAAAGTGAATTTATGGACCGTTCAGAAAGTTCTCGGCCTGGTAACGAGGTTCTCCGGAAAAAAGGTGGGTCCAAATTGCGCACGATTCCAAGTGTAAACATCGTCTGAAAAAAAATATTCAGTTACTTAGAATAAATGTCCCTATAGCCCCTACCTCGGAAACAAAAATCGAAATTTTTTTAGGGGGGGAGCCGCCACTTTGAAAATGAAAAATCGAAATTCGACCTTTTTTTTGTAGTCTAGTGTAGAAAAAAAATAGTAAACATTATTTTTTCGGCAAGTTTGAGGTAGGGGCTATAGCGGCGTAAATTCTCGCGTCGTTTCATGCCTCATATATCAAAATCGGTCAAAAACTGTTTGAGTTATCGTGCGCAAAGTTTTGAAAAACATGGTTTCGAGAAAAACGCGTTTAAAGTTTTGACTTCAATTTTGAGGCACACAAATGACATTAACACATATTTTTTTAATACAATACTTACGAATATTAATCGGCAATTCCAGCCCCATAAAGTGTGCCTTCCTCCATCTCATAAAACGAGTTTTCCATGGCTTTTTGGGCTCTGCGGGCTGTGCGACCCTCTTTCGATGATGCGTACGTTTTTAGCTCTGAGCGTTGAAGTCGTTTTCCGTCGCGAGATTCAGCATACATCTCGGCTTGTGGGCCGATGACAATACCCATTGTTGACATTATTTTTAAAATACTTGTGAAGCCTTCGTTGAAAATGCAGGTTGCCAGAAAATTTGCGATTTCGACTGTGGTAGCACCACAGTGGATATGTTTCGGCGCAAAGGTCCACAAAAGCGAGTTGAACGATTCGTTACAATTTTGCGTTTCACCTCCAGTGCATCGGTTGAGTAGATCGTCGGATGATAACGCTTCGTATATGGGCTTCATTACTTGCAGAACCTTTCCATCAAGTGGGGCGTACGTGTGGTGAAATGAGGCTAATGAGCCTTCTGCTGCTGACTTTTGATAGGCGCACCAGCTGGACTCACCAGGTGGGCAATACATATGTTGTGGATTACTATCACTTGAACTTTTGTGATAATATGTTGACCATATTTCTTTTCTCATGTTTTCCACAGAGTCCTTATTACGTCGAATAGCAAGTCCATAGTAAGTAGTCAGCTCGCTTATGACTTTGTCTGTCAGTTTGCCAGTGCCTTTTCCACCGATGCCTTTGTTTTCTTTTTTGGCCTTGCGCAGCCGTGTGCCCATGCGTTTTTGCACGTGAGCGATGCACTCCTTTTTTGTGACAACGGGGTCGCCGTTATACGGATCAAGGTCTATAATGGCCTTGAAGGTTTTGCTGTCGCCATCGCCAATATATTTTTCATATTTTATGCCATATTTTTCGATCGATGAGGCAAACATTTCCTTCACGGCATCTACCTCCATCTTGCCCGCACTCCCACTGTGGTTGTTTGTGCATGTTTTCTGGTGCGATTCGTACCATTCTTCGAAGTCTGCAGAGTCATTTTTTTTTCCCCACATTTTGCATGCCTGGCAAAGGCTTGATTTGACAACGGAGTCAACCACTTTTTTGGTATGTTTACCGACGAGCGTAGTGACACCAAAAAGAGACGAGAATCCCCGTTTTTTCCAGGTGCCATCCCCTGAAATGGTCAGCAATGAGGAGTCACAGTCAGGATTTTTTTCTTTCTGCTGTTCCTGCTCTTCTTTAACCGCATTCAACAGGCACTGCTTCCTTTCTGTTGTTACACCTTGACTCTAATCCGGCCTGACAGGTAAAATTATTGAAGGGTCAGCAACCAGTGCTGGCTGATACGGCTTGAGCTTTTTCACGCTGCACAACATGCGACACAATGGGCAACTGTGTGTTTTCTTTATCCAATGCGTGATGCACCCACTGTGAAACACGTGCCGACAATGTATAACCACGACGACTTCGGCTTTCGTGTACACTTGTTTGCATGTACTGCATGTGTTCTCGCCGGTATCAACAACAAAAAAAAATTATCTTACTTTAAATGGGCATGGGTGAAGACTCAAGATACAGAAATATAGCCCCGAGTGAAACGGTCGCCGAGCGCGATGATTGCCACACAGACGCATTTCATGTAACATTCAAACCCACACCAACTCCATGAAATCTTCACACAAGAAAAGCCAAAACACGAAAAAAGACTAGTTAAACGCATGAGTAAGTTAAAAAAAAACTATATTGGATATTAATTCGATCACAAAGTAACGGACATAAAAAAAGGAATAAATGTAATAAAACTGTAAAAACCCACGGTTCCGTACAAGGTCGCAACTCACAACGAATATTCCAGAATGTTACATTTTCAATTATATTCAAGAAAAAAACAGCACTAAAATTTTATCTGGTAAGCCGCTAGATATTTAAACTTCAATATTTGCTCGTATGCAGGACGAGATACCGAACACAGAAAAACTGAGAGTTGTGGAATCAGTAGCCGATATTGTTATTGTAGTTACTCTAGCCCAGACTAATTCCGGGGTAACCACTTACACTAGGTGGCCCCAACGCTCGAGTCAAAGTGACCCGTGGACACTAGGTTGGCCACGACTGCACGTGCTTATGTGCCATCACTAGCAGTTCGGTCAGATGTGGGGGGTTCCACGTGTATCCTCGCCGTACAAATAATTCACACGCAATAAAAAAAAAATCGAAAATCGCGTCGATTCGAACCAAAAGCCAAAAAAAAATTAAATTAAATTAAACCGTAGCTGAAAATAGAAGAAATTAAATAATGTAGGTAACACAAAAAAAAAACAATGAAAAAGTTGGGAGCCCCTGGCTCACCCATCCAACAACCAAGTCGTGAGTCCAGATGTTCGGACTCTGCCCTCACTGTACCCTTCATGGAGGAATTGGGACTTTAAAATTTATCCTCCCCTAACGCAAACATTATGCTCCCTTGACCAAATAAAAACATTTAGTTTTTCATCTTAACAAACGCTTTTAATTAATATAAATTATATACGACAAATTTACATTATATGGGTGCTTACATTATATGCATTATTAACTTGACTCTTTTAAATACATAAAAAATGTTTAATAAAAATTTATTTTGTTTTTGGTTTTTAATTTTAAATAATAAAAAATTCTTACATAAATTAATTTTTTTATTTATTTTTTTATTTCTAATAAAAAGAATTTAAATTAATTTTAAGTTATTAACTTTCTATATATTAAAATAAAAAAATTTTGATTAAATTAAATTTAATTTAGTTATATTTTAATAAAAAATTTTAGTTAAAGTTATTTTATGAATTTTCGTTTCAATTTCTGTCATGTTCTAATTATATTTTTATTATTATTATTATTGTTTAATTGAAGTTTAATTTTAAAAAATATTAATTTTATGTTTAGCTTAAGCTTAATTAAGGTTATTAAATTCGTATTATATTTAATTTCAGTTTTAAGTTAGTGTTATATAGGAACATTTTTATTTGCCTAAGTTTGTGTTATTATTTTTAATTTTAATTGTTCAAGTTTATTTAAGTAATACCAAAATTTTATTTATTTTTAGTATGTTGATACTTTTTTTATTTATTTTTAAGCTTATAATTAATATTTATATTTATTGTATGGTTACACTATTTTAAGAAAAGTATAATGTAAAGTCATGTATGGCAATACCGTGTGCTAAGATTTGGCAGCACTACAATGTAAGACATAAAGAAAAGCAAATGTCCGTTTCCGGTCTCTGTCACTTTTGCTGTCATCGCGAAAGAACACAGAACTATCAAATAAATCGTTTCAATAAATATAATCCTATATATTTAAAAAATTTCATTGAAGTTTACTTTTATTGTACAGTAAAAAATCTTTTTATTTTTAAAATAAATACAAAAAGTTTGTTTATAACTTAGTTTCCATTTAAGCAATAATATTGAGTTTATTTCGTTTAAATGTTATTTTTATTTTAAATTAATTTTTGTTTTTGTTTTTATTATATTTATCCTTTAATTTAAAATATTATTTTTAATTTAAAAAAATTTTTATTTTAAATTTTTATATAAAATTTTAAAAATTGTATTCCTAAGTTTATTCTTTATGTAAAAAAAAATTTATTTTTAATATTTTTTATTATTCTTATTTAATTCAACTTAGTTTTTCAATTAGTAAGCTCGACAATTCAAAAAAAAATATTTGTTCGATTTGATATTTGAAATCAAGGACTTTAAAAATTATTATTGCTCAAAACTAAACTCTTATCTAAAATGTATGAATATGTGATAATGAACATGTGATAATAAAATTATGTGATATTTGAAATTCGGATGAAATAAAATAAAGCAGCCGAGGTTAGCTTTCACGATCAGCTGCTTCAATGAGCTTACCTTATAGCTGCTTGGGATTACTGGTTCCATTATCCTTGGTCAACGTGATTAGCTGCTGTTGTGGTCGCTGTTCGTGCTGGATGAGTGAAGTGAATGGGTTTCGTTGCTGCTGCATTTTTGCTGCCGAATGAATGGCGACTGTGGCGGTAACATGCTTTCTTGATGTTGCTGCTGCTGCTGTTGTGCTGACAGTGTTGGGGTGCACCGCTGTGTGGCTTAAGTGCTTACGCCTTGGATGTGGTTATGCTGGCGTGGCCATGAGGGCGTTGCAATGTGGGCGCTGCAAGTGGTGGCAGCACTGTTGTGGCGCTTGACGTAATGGTGCCGCTACTGTTGTGCTGACAATAGAGTTGTTCCAGTTTCAGCTGTTGCTGGCATTTCTGCTGTGCTTTTGTCGCTGAGGTGCTGGAGCTGCGTTGACTGCTGCTGTTGCACGTTACTCCGTGGTGCGTGGCAGAACCAATGTTGGCGCTTCGATAAGGCCGCCGTGTGGGCGAAGATGTTGGGATGGGATGTCTGCTGTGGCAAATACCGTGGCTAATGGTTTTGGAGTGCGCCGCTGGGCTGAGCGCTCCTGTCCATCTGGGGCTGCATTGACTGCTGTGCTTGGTCACGGTGCGAAGAAAAAACAAATAATTTTTAGTTCGAAAGTTACCACTTTCAAACAATCACTTACCTGTGCGTAGAAGGCTGCCACTGCTGTCATGGCTGCTTTTGCTGTTACTGCTGTTGTGTTGACGCTGTGGTAATCCAAGAGAGATAGAAGTTTCGCCATTCGCTTGCCCGTTGTCAATTTTATTTGGCATGTGCCAAAACTACAAAAGGGGTGCGTTTCAAAAATTGCCAACATGCACTTAAGGTGCGTTTATAAGCTTACAGAGTATGACACACTTGCGTAGCGAACTTAACTCATTAAGCCCTACAAGTGAGAAAACGCACCACTAAAATACATATTTTTAAAAAGTCATAGCTTAGATTCAGTAAATCTTTATTCTATAAAAATTTAGGTACGATACTATAGCTTACCAGACAACAGAACACCGCGGTGTTTTTTAACCGACTTCAAAAAGGAGGATGTTCTCAAGTTCGTCGGTTTCTGTTTTTTTTTTTTTTTTTTTTTTTAAATGTATGTGCATCGATAACTCCTAAGCCATATGCCTGATTGCCATAATTTTTAATGAACATATAGATTTCATAAGCGCGGAGGTGCCCGTAAACAGGTGGGTTGTATTGGAGAACTGGGCGTGGCAATACCAGATCTCGCAATACTAGATACTACTGTATCTCGAATAATATGGACATAAGAGTACTGCAATTAAGTGTAGGGGTAGGCACAGTTATTACAAATTACCGTCAAGAAAATGGGCGTTGTTTGACAACTGGGCGTGGAAATATTAGAACAAGACAGTATCTCGAATATATTTGACACTAGTGTACTGCAATTTGCAAATAAGTGAATGGGTAGACACAGGTAATACAAATTACGGTCAATAAGATGGGTGTTATTTTACAAATGGGCGTGGCAATATCCGAAAAAAAGTATATCTCGAATAATGTTGATACTATGGTACTGCAATTTGGTATACGGGTAGGCATTATTAGTTAAAATTACGGTCAATAAAGTGGTCGGTATTCGACTACTGGGCGTGGCAATATTATAAAAACACTATTTCTCGAAAAATATTGATACTACTGTACTGCAATTCAGTGTAGGGGTAGACAAAGTTAATACAAATTACGGTCAATAAAATGGGCGTTATTTGAGAAATGGGCGTGGCAATATTCGAAAAGGAGTGTATCTCAAATAAAATTGATACTATGGTACTGCAATCTGGTATAGGGGTAGGCAGTATTAGTACAAATTACAGTCAATAAAGTGGGTGGTATTCGACTGCTGGGAGTGGCAATATTAGAAAAAAGTGTATCTCGAATAATATTGACACTAGGGCACTGAAATTTATTGTAGTATACGGGTAGGCAGAATTATTAAAAATTACGGTCAATAAAGTAGGCGTTTTTCTACAAATGGGCGTGACAATACTAAATAAACACTATCTCATTTAATATTGACGCTCGGGTACTGAAATTAAGTACAGGGGTAGGCACAATTATTACAAATAACGCTCAAGAAGTGGACGCATATTTTAAAAATGGGCGTGGCAATATTAGAAAAACACTATATCTCAAATAATATTGACACTAGAGTAATAAAACTCGTTACAAGAATGGGTATAATTATTTTCAAACACGTGACATCTAATTTAAATTTAAGAGATAGATATTTTAAATAATAAACAAACTTTCAGAATTTAATAGAACAAATTTTTCAAAACAATTGTTGTTTATACACTTTATTGACAATTTGTCATATGGTATTCTCTAAAAAGGAAGAAATAAAAACTAAAAAAAAAACAACCGACTACAAAATCACTGCAAAGTAAAAAATAATTTTAAAATTATCTTTCTTTTTAATTTCTTGGTGATATTTGGCGCTTCTGATTAAAAGTCTGATTATCTTAACGCCGACCTTAAAAGCGTTTGTATTCATGAAGAAATTGATATATTTATGATAATAAAACAAATAAGAAAAAAATTAAAATAATACAATTTTATATGTAATAATATGTTAACATAAATTATCAAATATGACCAAGAAATTAAAGGAAAAAGTAATTTTAAAAATATTTTTTACTTTGTAGTGTTTTTGTAGTGGGTTGTTTTTTTTTTAAAAAGTTTTTATTCATACTTTTGGGCTTATGTGAGCTCCCAATTAATAATTTTTGTGTTGATGATATCAACAAAAAGAAAAATAATATATTAATAATTGATTGCAAAACAGGCATTAACTTGGCCAGTTCTTGTGCGCAACTTTAAGCTGGCATTGCGAAATGCAGCACCCGCACAAAAATTAGGTCAAACTTAATGTTCAATTATTGCAATTTAATGTCGCAATAATTGGTTTTGCAAGAATAAATTTAAATAAGCTAGCTGTAATCAAAACATAGCTCAACCACAGTTTGAGTAACTTGCACCCAAATTGCTGAGCTTAACTATTCAATTTTGCTTTATAAACTTCGTTTAATACTAACTTGAAGGCATTAATAAACATATAGCAATCAAACCAGGTTGAAGTGTGTTTTATTTGTCAAAACATTAAAAGAACAAGTTTTAATCATTTGTCCTTCGAGCCGCTAAGAAGTAGTGGCTAACCGTACCATAGTTTAGATAACAGGCGATTTTATTTTACAAGCGTACCGTAGCTTATGGCGAATTAACACATTTCACTCAAAATGATGCTAGTGAACGTTGAATTATGACAGTCAATCAATTTTTAATTCACATTATTCAAAGTGTAAATTTAAAATAGGATGGATGATTCGATGTTGAATGTGTTAAATTGATTCGATGACTGATTTATTTTATTGACTTTAAAAAAAATAATGGCAATGCCGTCTAAAAGAATAAAAAACTGAATTAAAATAATAGTTCTAGGATTGATGAGATTCACTACGAATGACACATAAGTACGATTTGCTTTCACTTTCATCCAAAGTAGGAAACACTTCTACTTCTTTCACTGTTCAATGGGGATGACAATCAACTTAATTTTTAAGATGAAACTTAATTTACTTTTTTCAAATCGGATGATTCATCCAAAGTGAACAATGATAGTGAATAGTGTAAATTCGCCTTTAGATAACGGGCAAGTTTATTTTACAAGCGTACCATAGCTTTAATAACGGAAAAGTTTATTTAACATAGCGTACCGTATCTTTAATAACGGAAGAGTGTTTTTTTATAAGCATACCGTAGCTTATGCCGTGGTTATGCTAGCCAAAGATGATTGCCGATCATTTGGTGTTCATTTTCGTTTATTTATACTCTTCGCTGAAATGTTTGTTTGGTGGTTATGCTTCTGTTTGCTGCACAGTTGCATCAATGTTATAATATACCAAAACACAAATTAAACAACCCTAATTTTTTTGTATACACTTTTTAATATACTTTTTTTACGCTTAAGTCAAACTACGACTCCAAGTAAATGTCATTCCTACATAAAATATATTAAATTAAATACAAAACAACAATACGAATTGATATAAATTAATCTGCAATTTGATTTTTTGTAGTAAACTTGTGAAGGCACAAAATTGTTAATGTTTATTTGAAGCGACAATAAATACTAAAAATTTTTGCTCAACACATGTTGTTCGACTTTTTCTTAATGTCTGTTCTTTGTTTTTAAGGTTGCTTGTAATTTATAATAAGTTGCTTTACAACTTATTTAAATTTGTACTACTTTTTTGATGCTTTTATGGAAAATGACTGCAGGCAACACCGGAAAGTTCGGCATGTTTGCTGTTTCAATCAGCAATCAAAAATGTTCGGTCTGAGAGCGAGAGAATGAATTTGAGAAAATAACAACAATAAATGTTCGGCAATCATGTTTGGCTAGCATAACCACGGCATTAGATAACTGAAAAGTGTTTTTACAAGCGTACCTTAGCTTAGATAACGAAAAAGTTTAAGTGAAAATCTACACTAGTTATAATTCACCATAATGGGAGATTTTGAGGAAATCATTAAGCAACATATAAACTTGGAACAAGAGATTCACCGCTTGTGGGAAAGAACTCTGCTACAAGAAAAAATCAACAATCAACATTCTTCTATATATTTATTCCTGTAAGGGTCCCCTTATTCCAGTTAATCTACAAATTATACAGCAACACTTGATATATCATTAGAAAGGTGTTGAGGTGAAGGTAAGCAGAAAGTTATTAGATTTTTCAAAAGTGATAGCGTTTAGCAGATATGAGCGTTTAAGGGGGTCCTCTGGTAATCTATGCCAAATTTTAGCCTTTTTTCAAAATATTGTGGAAAGAGAACGAGTAAAGATATTTTAGTTCCGTTTTTTGATTTGGGTAGCTTAATTTATTGAAAAAAATACAAAATTTTGAAAAAGTGAATTTATGGACCGTTCAGAAAGTTCTCGGCCTGGTAACGAGGTTCTCCGGAAAAAAGGTGGGTCCAAATTGCGCACGATTCCAAGTGTAAACATCGTCTGAAAAAAAATATTCAGTTACTTAGAATGAATATCCCTATAGCCCCTACCTCGGAAACAAAAATCGAAATTTTTTTAGGGGGGGAGCCGCCACTTTGAAAATGAAAAATCGAATTTCGACCTTTTTTTTGTAGTCTAGTGTAGAAAAAAAATAGTAAACATTATTTTTTCGGCAAGTTTGAGGTAGGGGCTATAGCGGCGTAAATTCTCGCGTCGTTTCATGCCTCATATATCAAAATCGGTCAAAAACTGTTTGAGTTATCGTGCGCAAAGTTTTGAAAAACATGGTTTCGAGAAAAACGCGTTTAAAGTTTTGACTTCAATTTTGAGGCACACAAATGACATTAACACATATTTTTTTAATACAATGCTTACGAATATTAATCGGCAATTCCAGCCCCATAAAGTGTGCCTTCCTCCATCTCATAAAACGAGTTTTCCATGGCTTTTTGGGCTCTGCGGGCTGTGCGACCCTCTTTCGATGATGCGTACGTTTTTAGCTCTGAGCGTTGAAGTCGTTTTCCGTCGCGAGATTCAGCATACATCTCGGCTTGTGGGCCGATGACAATACCCATTGTTGACATTATTTTTAAAATACTTGTGAAGCCTTCGTTGAAAATGCAGGTTGCCAGAAAATTTGCGATTTCGACTGTGGTAGCACCACAGTGGATATGTTTCGGCGCAAAGGTCCACAAAAGCGAGTTGAACGATTCGTTACAATTTTGCGTTTCACCTCCAGTGCATCGGTTGAGTAGATCGTCGGATGATAACGCTTCGTATATGGGCTTCATTACTTGCAGAACCTTTCCATCAAGTGGGGCGTACGTGTGGTGAAATGAGGCTAATGAGCCTTCTGCTGCTGACTTTTGATAGGCGCACCAGCTGGACTCACCAGGTGGGCAATACATATGTTGTGGATTACTATCACTTGAACTTTTGTGATAATATGTTGACCATATTTCTTTTCTCATGTTTTCCACAGAGTCCTTATTACGTCGAATAGCAAGTCCATAGTAAGTAGTCAGCTCGCTTATGACTTTGTCTGTCAGTTTGCCAGTGCCTTTTCCACCGATGCCTTTGTTTTCTTTTTTGGCCTTGCGCAGCCGTGTGCCCATGCGTTTTTGCACGTGAGCGATGCACTCCTTTTTTGTGACAACGGGGTCGCCGTTATACGGATCAAGGTCTATAATGGCCTTGAAGGTTTTGCTGTCGCCATCGCCAATATATTTTTCATATTTTATGCCATATTTTTCGATCGATGAGGCAAACATTTCCTTCACGGCATCTACCTCCATCTTGCCCGCACTCCCACTGTGGTTGTTTGTGCATGTTTTCTGGTGCGATTCGTACCATTCTTCGAAGTCTGCAGAGTCATTTTTTTTTCCCCACATTTTGCATGCCTGGCAAAGGCTTGATTTGACAACGGAGTCAACCACTTTTTTGGTATGTTTACCGACGAGCGTAGTGACACCAAAAAGAGACGAGAATCCCCGTTTTTTCCAGGTGCCATCCCCTGAAACGGTCAGCAATGAGGAGTCACAGTCAGGATTTTTTTCTTTCTGCTGTTCCTGCTCTTCTTTAACCGCATTCAACAGGCACTGCTTCCTTTCTGTTGTTACACCTTGACTCTAATCCGGCCTGACAGGTAAAATTATTGAAGGGTCAGCAACCAGTGCTGGCTGATACGGCTTGAGCTTTTTCACGCTGCACAACATGCGACACAATGGGCAACTGTGTGTTTTCTTTATCCAATGCGTGATGCACCCACTGTGAAACACGTGCCGACAATGTATAACCACGACGACTTCGGCTTTCGTGTACACTTGTTTGCATGTACTGCATGTGTTCTCGCCGGTATCAACAACAAAAAAAAATTATCTTACTTTAAATGGGCATGGGTGAAGACTCAAGATACAGAAATATAGCCCCGAGTGAAACGGTCGCCGAGCGCGATGATTGCCACACAGACGCATTTCATGTAACATTCAAACCCACACCAACTCCATGAAATCTTCACACAAGAAAAGCCAAAACACGAAAAAAGACTAGTTAAACGCATGAGTAAGTTAAAAAAAAACTATATTGGATATTAATTCGATCACAAAGTAACGGACATAAAAAAAGGAATAAATGTAATAAAACTGTAAAAACCCACGGTTCCGTACAAGGTCGCAACTCACAACGAATATTCCAGAATGTTACATTTTCAATTATATTCAAGAAAAAAACAGCACTAAAATTTTATCTGGTAAGCCGCTAGATATTTAAACTTCAATATTTGCTCGTATGCAGGACGAGATACCGAACACAGAAAAACTGAGAGTTGTGGAATCAGTAGCCGATATTGTTATTGTAGTTACTCTAGCCCAGACTAATTCCGGGGTAACCACTTACACTAGGTGGCCCCAACGCTCGAGTCAAAGTGACCCGTGGACACTAGGTTGGCCACGACTGCACGTGCTTATGTGCCATCACTAGCAGTTCGGTCAGATGTGGGGGGTTCCACGTGTATCCTCGCCGTACAAATAATTCACACGCAAGAAAAAAAAAATCGAAAATCGCGTCGATTCGAACCAAAAGCCAAAAAAAAATTAAATTAAATTAAACCGTAGCTGAAAATAGAAGAAATTAAATAATGTAGGTGACACAAAAAAAAAACAATGAAAAAGTTGGGAGCCCCTGGCTCACCCATCCAACAACCAAGTCGTGAGTCCAGATGTTCGGACTCTGCCCTCACTGTACCCTTCATGGAGGAATTGAGACTTTAAAATTTATCCTCCCCTAACGCAAACATTATGCTCCCTTGACCAAATAAAAACATTTAGTTTTTCATCTTAACAAACGCTTTTAATTAATATAAATTATATACGACAAATTTACATTATATGGGTGCTTACATTATATGCATTATTAACTTGACTCTTTTAAATACATAAAAAATGTTTAATATAAATTTATTTTGTTTTTGGTTTTTAATTTTAAATAATAAAAAATTCTTACATAAATTAATTTTTTTATTTATTTTTTTATTTCTAATAAAAAGAATTTAAATTAATTTTAAGTTATTAACTTTCTATATATTAAAATAAAAAAATTTTGTTTAAATTAAATTTAATTTAGTTATATTTTAATAAAAAATTTTAGTTAAAGTTATTTTATGAATTTTTGTTTCAATTTCTGTCATGTTCTAATTATATTTTTATTATTATTATTATTGTTTAATTGAAGTTTAATTTTAAAAAATATTAATTTTATGTTTAGCTTAAGCTTAATTAAGGTTATTAAATTCGTATTATATTTAATTTCAGTTTTAAGTTAGTGTTATATAGGAACATTTTTATTTGCCTAAGTTTGTGTTATTATTTTTAATTTTAATTGTTCAAGTTTATTTAAGTAATACCAAAATTTTATTTATTTTTAGTATGTTGATACTTTTTTTATTTATTTTTAAGCTTATAATTAATATTTATATTTATTGTATGGTTACACTATTTTAAGAAAAGTATAATGTAAAGTCATGTATGGCAATACCGTGTGCTAAGATTTGGCAGCACTACAATGTAAGACATAAAGAAAAGCGAATGTCCGTTTCCGGTCTCTGTCACTTTTGCTGTCATCGCGAAAGAACACAGAACTATCAAATAAATCGTTTCAATAAATATAATCCTATATATTTAAAAAATTTCATTGAAGTTTACTTTTATTGTACAGTAAAAAATCTTTTTATTTTTAAAATAAATACAAAAAGTTTGTTTATAACTTAGTTTCCATTTAAGCAATAATATTGAGTTTATTTCGTTTAAATGTTATTTTTATTTTAAATTAATTTTTGTTTTTGTTTTTATTATATTTATCCTTTAATTTAAAATATTATTTTTAATTTAAAAAAATTTTTATTTTAAATTTTTATATAAAATTTTAAAAATTGTATTCCTAAGTTTATTCTTTATGTAAAAAAAAATTTATTTTTAATATTTTTTATTATTCTTATTTAATTCAACTTAGTTTTTCAATTAGTAAGCTCGACAATTCAAAAAAAAATATTTGTTCGATTTGATATTTGAAATCAAGGACTTTAAAAATTATTATTGCTCAAAACTAAACTCTTATCTAAAATGTATGAATATGTGATAATGAACATGTGATAATAAAATTATGTGATATTTGAAATTCGGATGAAATAAAATAAAGCAGCCGAGGTTAGCTTTCACGATCAGCTGCTTCAATGAGCTTACCTTATAGCTGCTTGGGATTACTGGTTCCATTATCCTTGGTCAACGTGATTAGCTGCTGTTGTGGTCGCTGTTCGTGCTGGATGAGTGAAGTGAATGGGTTTCGTTGCTGCTGCATTTTTGCTGCCGAATGAATGGCGACTGTGGCGGTAACATGCTTTCTTGATGTTGCTGCTGCTGCTGTTGTGCTGACAGTGTTGGGGTGCACCGCTGTGTGGCTTAAGTGCTTACGCCTTGGATGTGGTTATGCTGGCGTGGCCATGAGGGCGTTGCAATGTGGGCGCTGCAAGTGGTGGCAGCACTGTTGTGGCGCTTGACGTAATGGTGCCGCTACTGTTGTGCTGACAATAGAGTTGTTCCAGTTTCAGCTGTTGCTGGCATTTCTGCTGTGCTTTTGTCGCTGAGGTGCTGGAGCTGCGTTGACTGCTGCTGTTGCACGTTACTCCGTGGTGCGTGGCAGAACCAATGTTGGCGCTTCGATAAGGCCGCCGTGTGGGCGAAGATGTTGGGATGGGATGTCTGCTGTGGCAAATACCGTGGCTAATGGTTTTGGAGTGCGCCGCTGGGCTGAGCGCTCCTGTCCATCTGGGGCTGCGTTGACTGCTGTGCTTGGTCACGGTGCGAAGAAAAAACAAATAATTTTTAGTTCGAAAGTTACCACTTTCAAACAATCACTTACCTGTGCGTAGAAGGCTGCCACTGCTGTCATGGCTGCTTTTGCTGTTACTGCTGTTGTGTTGACGCTGTGGTAATCCAAGAGAGATAGAAGTTTCGCCATTCGCTTGCCCGTTGTCAATTTTATTTGGCATGTGCCAAAACTACAAAAGGGGTGCGTTTCAAAAATTGCCAACATGCACTTAAGGTGCGTTTATAAGCTTACAGAGTATGACACACTTGCGTAGCGAACTTAACTCATTAAGCCCTACAAGTGAGAAAACGCACCACTAAAATACATATTTTTAAAAAGTCATAGCTTAGATTCAGTAAATCTTTATTCTATAAAAATTTAGGTACGATACTATAGCTTACCAGACAACAGAACACCGCGGTGTTTTTTAACCGACTTCAAAAAGGAGGATGTTCTCAAGTTCGTCGGTTTCTGTTTTTTTTTTTTTTTTTTTTTTTAAATGTATGTGCATCGATAACTCCTAAGCCATATGCCTGATTGCCATAATTTTTAATGAACATATAGATTTCATAAGCGCGGAGGTGCCCGTAAACAGGTGGGTTGTATTGGAGAACTGGGCGTGGCAATACCAGATCTCGCAATACTAGATACTACTGTATCTCGAATAATATGGACATAAGAGTACTGCAATTAAGTGTAGGGGTAGGCACAGTTATTACAAATTACCGTCAAGAAAATGGGCGTTGTTTGACAACTGGGCGTGGAAATATTAGAACAAGACAGTATCTCGAATATATTTGACACTAGTGTACTGCAATTTGCAAATAAGTGAATGGGTAGACACAGTTAATACAAATTACGGTCAATAAGATGGGTGTTATTTGACAAATGGGCGTGGCAATATCCGAAAAAAAGTATATCTCGAATAATGTTGATACTATGGTACTGCAATTTGGTATACGGGTAGGCATTATTAGTTAAAATTACGGTCAATAAAGTGGTCGGTATTCGACTACTGGGCGTGGCAATATTATAAAAACACTATTTCTCGAAAAATATTGATACTACTGTACTGCAATTCAGTGTAGGGGTAGACAAAGTTAATACAAATTACGGTCAATAAAATGGGCGTTATTTGAGAAATGGGCGTGGCAATATTCGAAAAGGAGTGTATCTCAAATAAAATTGATACTATGGTACTGCAATCTGGTATAGGGGTAGGCAGTATTAGTACAAATTACAGTCAATAAAGTGGGTGGTATTCGACTGCTGGGAGTGGCAATATTAGAAAAAAGTGTATCTCGAATAATATTGACACTAGGGCACTGAAATTTATTGTAGTATACGGGTAGGCAGAATTATTAAAAATTACGGTCAATAAAGTAGGCGTTTTTCTACAAATGGGCGTGACAATACTAAATAAACACTATCTCATTTAATATTGACGCTCGGGTACTGAAATTAAGTACAGGGGTAGGCACAATTATTACAAATAACGCTCAAGAAGTGGACGCATATTTTAAAAATGGGCGTGGCAATATTAGAAAAACACTATATCTCAAATAATATTGACACTAGAGTAATAAAACTCGTTACAAGAATGGGTATAATTATTTTCAAACACGTGACATCTAATTTAAATTTAAGAGATAGATATTTTAAATAATAAACAAACTTTCAGAATTTAATAGAACAAATTTTTCAAAACAATTGTTGTTTATACACTTTATTGACAATTTGTCATATGGTATTCTCTAAAAAGGAAGAAATAAAAACTAAAAAAAAAACAACCGACTACAAAATCACTGCAAAGTAAAAAATAATTTTAAAATTATCTTTCTTTTTAATTTCTTGGTGATATTTGGCGCTTCTGATTAAAAGTCTGATTATCTTAACGCCGACCTTAAAAGCGTTTGTATTCATGAAGAAATTGATATATTTATGATAATAAAACAAATAAGAAAAAAATTAAAATAATAAAATTTTATATGTAATAATATGTTAACATAAATTATCAAATATGACCAAGAAATTAAAGGAAAAAGTAATTTTAAAAATATTTTTTACTTTGTAGTGTTTTTGTAGTGGGTTGTTTTTTTTTAAAAAAGTTTTTATTCATACTTTTGGGCTTATGTGAGCTCCCAATTAATAATTTCTGTGTTGATGATATCAACAAAAAGAAAAATAATATATTAATAATTGATTGCAAAACAGGCATTAACTTGGCCAGTTCTTGTGCGCAACTTTAAGCTGGCATTGCGAAATGCAGCACCCGCACAAAAATTAGGTCAAACTTAATGTTCAATTATTGCAATTTAATGTCGCAATAATTGGTTTTGCAAGAATAAATTTAAATAAGCTAGCTGTAATCAAAACATAGCTCAACCACAGTTTGAGTAACTTGCACCCAAATTGCTGAGCTTAACTATTCAATTTTGCTTTATAAACTTCGTTTAATACTAACTTGAAGGCATTAATAAACATATAGCAATCAAACCAGGTTGAAGTGTGTTTTATTTGTCAAAACATTAAAAGAACAAGTTTTAATCATTTGTCCTTCGAGCCGCTAAGAAGTAGTGGCTAACCGTACCATAGTTTAGATAACAGGCGATTTTATTTTACAAGCGTACCGTAGCTTATGGCGAATTAACACATTTCACTCAAAATGATGCTAGTGAACGTTGAATTATGACAGTCAATCAATTTTTAATTCACATTATTCAAAGTGTAAATTTAAAATAGGATGGATGATTCGATGTTGAATGTGTTAAATTGATTCGATGACTGATTTATTTTATTGACTTTAAAAAAAATAATGGCAATGCCGTCTAAAAGAATAAAAAACTGAATTAAAATAATAGTTCTAGGATTGATGAGATTCACTACGAATGACACATAAGTACGATTTGCTTTCACTTTCATCCAAAGTAGGAAACACTTCTACTTCTTTCACTGTTCAATGGGGATGACAATCAACTTAATTTTTAAGATGAAACTTAATTTACTTTTTTCAAATCGGATGATTCATCCAAAGTGAACAATGATAGTGAATAGTGTAAATTCGCCTTTAGATAACGGGCAAGTTTATTTTACAAGCGTACCATAGCTTTAATAACGGAAAAGTTTATTTAACATAGCGTACCGTATCTTTAATAACGGGAGAGTGTTTTTTTATAAGCATACCGTAGCTTATGCCGTGGTTATGCTAGCCAAAGATGATTGCCGATCATTTGGTGTTCATTTTCGTTTATTTATACTCTTCGCTGAAATGTTTGTTTGGTGGTTATGCTTCTGTTTGCTGCACAGTTGCATCAATGTTATAATATACCAAAACACAAATTAAACAACCCTAATTTTTTTGTATACACTTTTTAATATACTTTTTTTACGCTTAAGTCAAACTACGACTCCAAGTAAATGTCATTCCTACATAAAATATATTAAATTAAATACAAAACAACAATACGAATTGATATAAATTAATCTGCAATTTGATTTTTTGTAGTAAACTTGTGAAGGCACAAAATTGTTAATGTTTATTTGAAGCGACAATAAATACTAAAAATTTTTGCTCAACACATGTTGTTCGACTTTTTCTTAATGTCTGTTCTTTGTTTTTAAGGTTGCTTGTAATTTATAATAAGTTGCTTTACAACTTATTTAAATTTGTACTACTTTTTTGATGCTTTTATGGAAAATGACTGCAGGCAACACCGGAAAGTTCGGCATGTTTGCTGTTTCAATCAGCAATCAAAAATGTTCGGTCTGAGAGCGAGAGAATGAATTTGAGAAAATAACAACAATAAATGTTCGGCAATCATGTTTGGCTAGCATAACCACGGCATTAGATAACTGAAAAGTGTTTTTACAAGCGTACCTTAGCTTAGATAACGAAAAAGTTTAAGTGAAAATCTACACTAGTTATAATTCACCATAATGGGAGATTTTGAGGAAATCATTAAGCAACATATAAACTTGGAACAAGAGATTCACCGCTTGTGGGAAAGAACTCTGCTACAAGAAAAAATCAACAATCAACATTCTTCTATATATTTATTCCTGTAAGGGTCCCCTTATTCCAGTTAATCTACAAATTATACAGCAACACTTGATATATCATTAGAAAGGTGTTGAGGTGAAGGTAAGCAGAAAGTTATTAGATTTTTCAAAAGTGATAGCGTTTAGCAGATATGAGCGTTTAAGGGGGTCCTCTGGTAATCTATGCCAAATTTTAGCCTTTTTTCAAAATATTGTGGAAAGAGAACGAGTAAAGATATTTTAGTTCCGTTTTTTGATTTGGGTAGCTTAATTTATTGAAAAAAATACAAAATTTTGAAAAAATGAATTTATGGACCGTTCAGAAAGTTCTCGGCCTGGTAACGAGGTTCTCCGGAAAAAAGGTGGGTCCAAATTGCGCACGATTCCAAGTGTAAACATCGTCTGAAAAAAAATATTCAGTTACTTAGAATGAATATCCCTATAGCCCCTACCTCGGAAACAAAAATCGAAATTTTTTTAGGGGGGGAGCCGCCACTTTGAAAATGAAAAATCGAATTTCGACCTTTTTTTTGTAGTCTAGTGTAGAAAAAAAATAGTAAACATTATTTTTTCGGCAAGTTTGAGGTAGGGGCTATAGCGGCGTAAATTCTCGCGTCGTTTCATGCCTCATATATCAAAATCGGTCAAAAACTGTTTGAGTTATCGTGCGCAAAGTTTTGAAAAACATGGTTTCGAGAAAAACGCGTTTAAAGTTTTGACTTCAATTTTGAGGCACACAAATGACATTAACACATATTTTTTTAATACAATGCTTACGAATATTAATCGGCAATTCCAGCCCCATAAAGTGTGCCTTCCTCCATCTCATAAAACGAGTTTTCCATGGCTTTTTGGGCTCTGCGGGCTGTGCGACCCTCTTTCGATGATGCGTACGTTTTTAGCTCTGAGCGTTGAAGTCGTTTTCCGTCGCGAGATTCAGCATACATCTCGGCTTGTGGGCCGATGACAATACCCATTGTTGACATTATTTTTAAAATACTTGTGAAGCCTTCGTTGAAAATGCAGGTTGCCAGAAAATTTGCGATTTCGACTGTGGTAGCACCACAGTGGATATGTTTCGGCGCAAAGGTCCACAAAAGCGAGTTGAACGATTCGTTACAATTTTGCGTTTCACCTCCAGTGCATCGGTTGAGTAGATCGTCGGATGATAACGCTTCGTATATGGGCTTCATTACTTGCAGAACCTTTCCATCAAGTGGGGCGTACGTGTGGTGAAATGAGGCTAATGAGCCTTCTGCTGCTGACTTTTGATAGGCGCACCAGCTGGACTCACCAGGTGGGCAATACATATGTTGTGGATTACTATCACTTGAACTTTTGTGATAATATGTTGACCATATTTCTTTTCTCATGTTTTCCACAGAGTCCTTATTACGTCGAATAGCAAGTCCATAGTAAGTAGTCAGCTCGCTTATGACTTTGTCTGTCAGTTTGCCAGTGCCTTTTCCACCGATGCCTTTGTTTTCTTTTTTGGCCTTGCGCAGCCGTGTGCCCATGCATTTTTGCACGTGAGCGATGCACTCCTTTTTTGTGACAACGGGGTCGCCGTTATACGGATCAAGGTCTATAATGGCCTTGAAGGTTTTGCTGTCGCCATCGCCAATATATTTTTCATATTTTATGCCATATTTTTCGATCGATGAGGCAAACATTTCCTTCACGGCATCTACCTCCATCTTGCCCGCACTCCCACTGTGGTTGTTTGTGCATGTTTTCTGGTGCGATTCGTACCATTCTTCGAAGTCTGCAGAGTCATTTTTTTTCCCCACATTTTGCATGCCTGGCAAAGGCTTGATTTGACAACGGAGTCAACCACTTTTTTGGTATGTTTACCGACGAGCGTAGTGACACCAAAAAGAGACGAGAATCCCCGTTTTTTCCAGGTGCCATCCCCTGAAACGGTCAGCAATGAGGAGTCACAGTCAGGATTTTTTTCTTTCTGCTGTTCCTGCTCTTCTTTAACCGCATTCAACAGGCACTGCTTGTAAACTGCTTTAGCAGACACATGCATGTTTTTCAAGGTGCCATAGTACGCATCAAGGCACAATCCTTGGCATATGTCCATTAATCCGCAGAACATATTAATACCTTCTCTCCCTATTCCAAGCAATCTCATGGCAAATATCAACCGGCGATTTACAACAAAAGATTTACCGACCACCGGCGAAGAATTAATATACTGTGTAGCTTTACATTGGCACTGCAGACTCACTTTGAAGCCGACTCCACGCATACATGTTTTTCCAAATCGAATTTTTTGTTTACATTGGGCGCAGATAACCAGAGCAGCAAGCGTTTGGAAAAATGAAAAAAATTCCAAGAAACAGAACTGGAGGTTGTTTTCGATGATGACTTCATTGTCTTGCGTTTTCTTCAATTTTTTGGCCGATGTGCTGGCAAAGTCGGTGTCCTCTACTTGGGAGCTGGTTTCCACGGAAATGCCTCTTTTTTGTTCGATACGCGTACTTACGCGGCGCGTTTGGGTGGCTTTTTTTATCCATAGCAAAAAAAAAAACACAAAACGATTTTTCTTTTATTTTACAACAGCAGTTATCGCGCACGCGTAGCTTTCAGCGTTCGAAAATAAACTGAATCTCGTTCGTTTGATCCTTTCATGTGAACACCTGGGCTCAAAATCATTTCAACCCCTAAATCAAAGCATGCATGTATACATACTGCATGTATACATACTGTGTGTGTATATTTTGTAATATCAATACATATTTTGGAAGAATTCCACAGAATTTTCGACTAATGACTGCAGGCAAATAAACAACTTTGCTGATGCGTTATTTTGACGAAAACATACCTACACAAAAATGCCTGTATCTCCTAAACTATTTCGAATTTTGAAAAATCCTTTTGGAAAATGTTTTTGAGTATCTGAGCAATAGAAATATGAAAAAAAAAAAATCGAAAAAATTTTTCGGATTACCAGAAGACCCCCTTAAAGTTAAAAAAAAATGGTAAAATGACTTAAGCACGAACTCACTGCAATGTGAATGAGAATGTGTGATTTCCAAAGAAAAATAGGGAATTACACCCGATTTTCGGAGCGTTATCACTAGTATTTCCAGAAATGATTAGAAGCATTGGATAACTTCAGGACGGCCTTCCAGATAAATAATGGACATTTATACGAGTATAAACGAGAATTTCGAAAACATGATTATATTGTAAAAAATTTTTTCACGCAAATGGAAAAGAAATACGAATAAATGAAATCAGTATTTTGAAATAAGGTAACTCAACTTCTACAAGGACCTAAGACAAAGCAGGTACAGGATGGACTTAGCTCAGATAAGTCCGAAGTAGAAACTTTGCAGCTAGCAGATGAAATCAAGAAGTTGAATGCAATTAACGTCGGAAAAGTTGCAGAAGAACCACAGAGGGCAGGTATAGCTAAAATATAATTAAATGATAGCACAAATGATCAGCATATAAAAATAATACGCTTGGGCATACTCAAAGAAAATTTTGTAAAAGTCAACTTAAATCGATGTTAGTAAAAGTACCATGTTTCGAAAATTTAAAGCTGAACAGTTAAAGGATTGTTGGAGTAAGATTAACAGAACGCAATGATTATATACTGTTTGCATTCGAAGACCATGAACACGAAGATAAGTACATACAAGGCAACGAGCTGAGTGCCTTGGAGGAAATGTACCAAGAGTCATACATCAGTAGGAGGAGTCTTTATCATCAAGTGAAGTTGCTGAAACAAGAAATGTTGCAGAGCGAAAAATTAAGATTTCGCTCTAAGCATTCCGGTGTTTAGTGGAAAATATGAGGAGTGGATATTATTTTGGGAGTTATACGTTAGGTTCATTCATGAAAATAAGGAGCTCAGCGATATAGAAAAAAATGCATTATTTGAAGAGCAATTTTCGAGGAGAAGCGTCAAGAATTATTGGCCATTTGATGACATCAGCTGGCAATTATAAAGCCGCAATTGAAATACTGAGAAAACGTTTTCAAAATCCTACAGCACTGGTCAGCAATTACATTAAAAAAATTACTGGGCCAAAGAGCTATACGAGCCGAAAATGCCTTCGACCTCAAGACATTAATGGATTCAACAAAGGAGATTCTATACGGCATTGAAAATTTAGGAGTAGATGTCAAGTCATGGGACCCGTTAGTAATCAACCTTTTACTACCGAAATTAGACAGCGAAACCCGAAAGTTATATCAGTAGTCAAAAGGATCGTCAACAGATATACCAAAATTATGCGATCTTTTCGAGTTGATCGATGCAAGATTTAGATCACTCGAAAATAATAAAGAAAATAGCAGAGATATCAACAGAGATCATAGAAATGATAGGAACTACAATAAGACTCACGTAACAACGTTAGTGAAGGCTGTATGCATTGCATGTGGAGATGATCATCAACTGTATTTATTCAAGAAATTCGCTGGTATGAAAATACAAGAGTGGTGCAATAAAGTTAAGCAAGCGCAGTAATGCTTTAATTGTTTTCGGAGCGGGCATGACAGTAAGCAATGCAACAACAAAAGACGATGCGCAAGCTGTAATTTGAAGCATAATGCTTTGTTACATATGGACACAGTAGAAAAAAAAATTATAAACTAAATGCAGCAGCGAAGCCATTTAACGTCACAGAAGTAGCTGCAACAACCAGAGATCGGGAACAAAGTATTTTGTTGGCAGCGGCTTTTTTTTATTTATTAATTCAGTCTACGGGTTAAAATCTTACAGACTAATACATTTAATTAAATACAGTGAATAAATTTAATCTAAATCTATACTCATTTACATCGAAATTTATTACTTGAGAAAGACTATTGCACAAATCAACGCACCTAGCAATTGACTCATTAGCAGCATAAATTGTCCTATGAAAGGAATCCGAGACTAATCTGTTATTTCTTAAAGCTCTGGGGGGGTTATAAGCACGAAATAAACTAGATAGTTCTGCACACACTATTTTACCCGAAACAATATTGTACGCAAACATTAACGAAAAAACCTTACGCCTGTCCTGAAGGGAAGTTAGCCCAAGAAATTTACGTCTAGCTATATATGAAGTGAGACCATCCGGCCAACACATTTTACTTAAGGCATATTTAGTCAAACGTTTTTGGACACTTTCAATTTTATTAGAATGAACATCAAAATATGGATTCCAAATCAGGCAGCAGTAATCCAAATGACTTCGAACTAAAGCCACATATAGAGCCTTAACCGTCAGAGGATCTTTAAAGTCTTGCGTATTTCTTTTAATAAAAAGAAGCATAGAGTATGATTTAGCTACAATAAGGTCAATATGATTGGTAAATTTAAGCTTAGAGTCAAATATTACACCCAAGTCTTTGACTTCGTTTTTACGAGTAATATGACAATTATTGACTGAGTAATCGAACGTTATTCGGTCGGCACATTTAGTATATGACACAACACTGCACTTATTAATATTTAATAATAGTTTATTAGAAACACACCAATTATTTAAAACATCTAAATCCGACTGCAGGTTGTGACAGTCTGAAAGCATAGAAATTTTTAGAAATAATTTAACATCATCCGCAAACATAAGACACTTTGAGTGTTGAAAGTGCTGCGGTAAATCATTAATAAAAATTAAAAAAAGAAGCGGTCCACAGTGGGTACCTTGGTGTATACCAGAAAAAGCATCCACCAAAATATCGGATTTTAAAGAACCAATTTGAACAAAAAGTTTTCTATTCGTTAAGAAACTTTTAAAGAATTTAACAAGATGGTCAGAGACTCCAAACTGCTTCAACTTATTTAAAAGAATGAGGTGGTCTACTTTATCAAATGCCTTTGAAAAGTCAGTGTAAATAACATCCAACTGGCTATGCTGCTCAAAGCTACTGATTATTTGATTTGTAATCAACGCTAAATTTGTACATGTTGACCTACCTGGCAGGAATCCATGTTGTAGTGAACTTATATGGTTTTTTATACAATACAATAGCTTGGCTTTGATGATATCATCGAATAGTTTAGCAAAAATACCCTGTTTGACAATAGCTCTATAATTAACTACATTGCATCGATCGCCGGATTTAAAAATCGGAGCTATCGAACAAGTTTTCCAACATTCTAGAAAGGTGCATTCATTTAAACATAACTGAAATAGCAATACAAGCGGTACTGTTATATTAGCCAAGCATAGTTTAAATAACATGGGTGGAAAACCGTCATGGTCAGATTTGTAACTTGGTTTCAAATTTGAAATGGCATTCCTCACATCTTCGTCGCTGACTAAAAAATTTTGCAATGGACTTAAAATTGGAGGTCCAAAAGTAAGACTCTGAATATTATTGTGTTTTTCATAAACACTTTGAAAATATTTTGCAAATAAATTACAAGAATCAAGAGTGTTATAAGACTTTTCATCTAAGTATTCTAAACTTGATGGAAATCCATTAGTCTTCCGCTTCGTATTAACAAAGTCCCAAAAAGCAGAAGGATGAGATTTTAGTTTCGATTCGATGCTATACATATATTGTTTGAATAAAAAGCTGTGGAGAAAATCAAACTCCTTCCGTACGCGAACAAAGCACAAACGATCTAATTCACTGTTGGTTTGCTTAAATTTTTTCAAAGCCTTATTTTTAATATTCTTAAGATTTAATAACCTGGCGTTAAACCATGGTGGCTTACTATTAGAACTGGTGCGTTTTAAAGGAACAAATTCCGAGATTGAAAATTTTAATTTTTCACATATAATATTGTAAGAATCCCTTGGAACAGAAAGAGCATTCAGAACTGACCAGTCAACGTATGCCAGGTATTCATTAATTGAAAAAAAGTTACCTTTAGAAAAATCGCGATAGTAATTATCATGCATAGGATTTTTATCAAAGCTATAAAATTCAAAAGATACATGCAACGCCTTATGATGAACTGTATTCACAGAAATAGGCAGCAAATTCAGGTCGCATTTGGCTTTTATGTCACCAGTGATGAAAACAAGGTCAAGTATTCGATCAATGTCGTTCTTGACAAAGTTAATTTGTTCAAAACCATTCGTTAGCAAGAAGGATATTACTAACGAATCACTTTCAGATTTAACATTCAATGGCACAAGCTTATCCCCCTCCCAAGACCATAAAATATTACACATGTTAAAGTCACCTAATAAAATAACCTGTTGATTAGAGTTCAAACTATTAACAACAAATTCAATATTTTCGATGTGTTTTTGGTAAATACTTAAATCACTATTGGATAACATTCCACTATGGTGGAATGTAAGATAACATAAAGTAAATAGATTTAGACCCCTCAAAATTTACTTCCACACAAATTTGCTCTATATTACCATCAACTTCTGGCAAAGGTATTAATTTACTATTTAAAAAAGCCTTAACAGCTAAAAGTACTCCTCCCCCCCTATCACGTCCTGTAGAAATTGCACAGCGATCGCGTCGATGAACAATATAGTGCTTATCAAAAAATTCTTCATTTGCAATATCTCCATGCAACCAAGTTTCAGTTACGGCTACAAAATCATATTCTCGCAGAGGCCATGATCTCAGGAATTTCGAAGATTTAGTTCGCATACCACTCGCATTTTGATAGTAAAGCGAATATTTGGTCATCTGGGTTGCGATCATAAAATTGCGAAGAGCGGTCAAAGAACTATGGTGAACTGGTAAGAGAGTAGATGTAAACACCTGCAAGGCAGGCTGACGTACGACGCTCTGAGTTTGCAAAGAATGTTGCGAAGAATGCGTTGTATGAGATGACGGCGATGATAAAAGATTTGATTGTGAGCACATAATGTGCGCTAACGAGTTACCACGTTTTCCCCTTCCGTCTGTAAAAAAGAAGTAAACGGCCGAATACGTACATTAGCAGGCCACAACGCAGAGTTATAAACTATGTCATAGTCGCTACTTGCTATTCCCACTTTAAAATTTGCTCTTCTGAGTGTTGTTTCATCCGCACCTCTTTTAATAAGGCGGAAGCATTTAATATTGCTCTTAAGAATATCGGTATGTGTAACAATATATTCGCTCACGCTTTCAGCAGTGACCGATGGCTTAAACGAAGAGAGATGAAGATATTTTAAGGGAACATCCACGTCAAGCTCATTGCTTGCATTGTTACCAACAATGACATTAATTTTATTCGCATTCTTTGTTTTCATTTCTTTTCTACTAGGCATCGTAATCCACTCTGCAGTTGAAGGCATCGGTGCTGTTGAAAACCCATTAATATCGCCCAATATATCTTGTGCAGCGGCGGCAGCGGCAACAGCATATGAGAGCGCCATGCGAGGAACAGCAGATGGAGACACTACATCAGTGGCAGCAGGCGAAGAAGGCGGAGATTTGGTAATATAAATGTGAAAGCTCAAATAATGCCAGTAAGGGCACTCATCGATCAGGGATCGCAATCATGTGTGGTGACGGAGCAACTAGCTTAAAATTAAAGATTCTTCTGATGAAATATCAAACACAGGTCAATGAAATCAATGGCACATAAACAATTTGAACTTAAACAGAATTAAAAGAAATATACCTTTTATTAGAGTCAGATGTTTTCCAGAAATTACTGGGTATTGGTTGCTGAAGGGACCTGCTGGAACACCAATGGCTCAAAATACTATATTGGGTTGGATACTGTCGGGACCCGTCATTACATAATCTTTTGCTCATAAAAACATGGTGAGTGAAGTAACATCATGCGCAAGTGTTATCAGTGATGATGACATACTACGAAAATTTTGGGCATTGGCTCTGATGGCTCTGAAAAGGTTTTTTCATTGGAAAAACGTTTTGAAAAAAATCCAACTCTGCGGAAGAGTATGTAAAGTTTATCCAGGAATACATAAGCCTTAGTCAGATGGAAGAGGCTTGTGGAATAAAACCGACAACATACTATATGCCACATCATGCTGTTGTTAAGAAAGACAGCACAACAACAAAACTTCTTGTGGTGTTTGACGCCTCTGCGAAAACAACGTCAGGAAAATCGTAAAACAATATTATCATGACATGACCTAAACTTCAAAAAGACTTGTGGCTACTCCTACTACAGTGGAGAACTTTCCCTGTTGTATTTACAGCAGACATCGAGAAAATGTATCGACAGAAACTGATTCACGAAGTAGACAAGTATCTTCAGCGTATTATTTAGAGAGATGATGATTCAATTAAAGAGTATAGACTAAATACTCTGACTTATGGAACATCATCAGCACCCTACCTTGCAATCAAAATGTTGACTCAATTAGCTGAGGATAAAAAACTGAACTACCCAATAGCATATGGAACCATGTCTAAGCAATTTTATGTGGATGACTGTTTAGCAGGTGCAAACTCTGTCAAAGAAGGAACAAATTTGCAACAAGAACTTATTCAATGTCATCAAAGAGGAGACTTTAAATTACGAAAATGGACATCAAATAGGAGAGAATTAATTCAAAACATACCAAAAGAAGATGTGGAAATGCAATCCGATATGGACTTCAATGAAAATAGCACGGTTAAAATTCTGGGCATTGAATGGCGCTCCAAAACTAATGAATTCAAATTCAAAGCAAGCACGGAATCTTTCAGTTCAAAAAACACTATGAGATTACATTTCCGTTAACTTCTGTTATGAAACAGCTGGTTACGAAACAGCTGAGGAGAACTGTCAACACTGTTCTGCCTAAGTCGTGTTTTTTATTGTGCTCTTGAGTAAATTAAAAATTGATAATATCCGTAAAATTATTAAGCAAAAAAAATAATTCGAGTCGGTTTGCTAAGCATTGCTGAGGATCTTCATCTGGATTGTTCCTGTTGTTCTTCTTCAAAGCATTTATAAATCCTTTTGAAAATAGTTGATTGCATACTATATACGAGTATATATTTCTTCATTTCCATCAGTTGTTTCTTATTTAGCAGCAATAATTTTATGCTTAGCTTGTTGAAGCGAGAGCGAATTTTGCATTTTATTTTCAGTTGCAGTTTCACGTTATTTCACTATTTTGTCGCTGCTGCTTCTCAAACTGTTTGGCAAATAATTTGTCATTTGATTCTCAAACTGTCACTGAAATAGAGTTGCCATAGTACTTTATTGCACTTTTGTAAATTTTATTACTTTTATTAAAAATGTACTGCAATTTTCGCAACTGCACTGTAAATGGTGAATCTGACCAGCTGGTTAATTGCTGGCTGTGTGATGCTTTTTTTCACGTAAAGTGTGCAGCATTGAATGCGAGAGTTTTTGATGCACTCAATGAAAGTGAAGGACTTCGTTGGTCTTGTACAGACTGCAGATCTACTGATGTAGACATTTTAAAGCTTAAGGCAATCTCGAAGAGGCTTTTTAGAGGTGTCTACTGATTTGGTGGCGGCTCAAGCCAGATTGGCTGATTTTGAAGATTTGTTTCCAAGCCTAAACGACCACCCATGAATCTCGAAGTTCTGCTAAGCCTGGCGCTATATCAATACCTCCGTCAGTTAATAATAATAATTTCATTTCACTTTCACATGTTTTGAACTCATCTTCCAAGCGCAATCAACTGAGTTTGTAAATGAAGATCAAAATGCTGAATATATTGCCCCTACTAATGAGGCTACATCAGCTGATCTGAATTTACATACGGTTGAGTCTTCTGAAGTAGTACCAACTATAGTCACAATTGATAATTCTCCGGGTAATTCTGGTAAGATAAAAACTTATGCCGAAGCCTGTACTGCTACTAATACTATTCCTTCAACTTCCGCTATGAGCTCGGTTTTAACTGGTGCTATACCAAAACAAATATTGAAAAAAGCATTATTTTGCCGTCTTGTAAAGAACTTGTTGTTGTCCAGCCTTCTAGATCTATATTTGTGTCTAGTTTTGCTCTTGATACATCCGAAGAAGACGTTTTACATCATATAAACTCTTAATTGAATCTTGTTTACAAGAATATTTCGGTTTACAAATTCAAATTTTAATATGAGCGTACTGTATCTTCTTTTAAAATAAATTTGCCTGGGGATCTCTTTAATACAGTATTAGATCAAGGTTTTTGGCCTGAAAATACGTTGATCCACGAATATATTCCTAGATCACAACATAAAACTTCACTGGCTACTTTACCTGTTCGTACTACTAAACAAAAAAAACTAGATTGTTGCCTTGCATTCCTTATCTTATACCAAAATTTTCGAGGATGAACTACAAAGTTAAAATATTTACATATTTTAAGCCACACCCTATTTTTTGACATAATTGTTTTCAGTGAAACTTGGCTTAGGCCTAACACTCTAAATACAGAAATTCTATCTAATAATTTCAATATTTACCGCAAAGATAGAAACGCTATTGCTGGTAAGTGTCGCTTGGAACTGCTGCACCGAAAACCCTGCAATATTATTGCCTTCGTCTGAATGCTCATCTGCTAATTCATTTTTAAATGAGCTTTCAAGTCAAGGGCTTTTTCAATTAAACAGCCACTTTAACAAGAATAGCCGTTTGTTAGATCTTGTATATTTTGACGACAGCAATATTATTTCAGTTTCAAAGACATACCCACTCGTGCTCCCTGAAGATCCATACAATCCAACTTTAGAAATTGCTCTTAATTTTCCTAAACAATCTGCAAAGAATCGTATTGCTCAACCTCCTGCTGAGTTAAATTTTAAAATAACCAATTATGTTTTGTTAAAAAACTTTATATCTAATATTAACTGGACATCCGTACTAAATATCGTTAATACACAAACATCGCCAGAAAACCTTAATTCGGCTGTCTCTGCTTTTAATAGAACTGTCTATGATTGTTTTGTATCATCAGTACCACAGAGAAAAGCCCGTTTAGTATCTGGTCCTGTATGGTTTACTGAAGAACTGAGAAAATTAAGAAACTTAAAATCCGTGCATTATAAAAAATTTCAAAAAACTCATACCATTACAGATTTTGGTTCTTATACCTCTATTCAGTACAAGTATCGTCAATTGTGCAAGCAATCTTACGGTATTTATTTAATAAAAGTAAAATTAACCATCAAATCTGATGCAAAATGATGCAAATGATGATTCTGAAACTTTGTCAACACAAAACGCAAGATTGATGTCTATACTCCTTTTATGAAATATAAAACTGAATCGGATAGCGAGAATAGCATTTGTAATTTTTTCGCTGTTTTCAAGGCGATCTATTCATCTTCATCATATGATAATCTACTTTATCCATTTAGTGTTCAATCTGGGGTATTTGTCTCCCAATAATTGATACTAACACGGTTTTATCACACTTAAAAGTTCTTAAAACGTCATATAAAAGTGGTCCCGACAAAATACCGTCAAGTATATTAAAATATTGCTATGATGAATTAGTAACTCCAATCACTTTGCTTTTTTCTTCTTCTTCATTAAAATCTTGCTATTTTCCAGTTGCCTGGAAGTCGTCTTTTATTATTCCATTGCACAAGTCTGATAACAGGTATTTAATCGATAAATATCGTGGGATTGCAAAATTAAGCGCTTTGCCGAAACTTTTCGAGGCAATCATTACTTCTCATTTATCACATAGTGTTAAATCTTTATTGTCTCCACTCCAAAATGGATTCGTTTCTGGAAAATCTACGGTTACACACCTAATTGAATTTACTTCTAAAACCATTGAGAATTTAAGAAAAGGTTAACAGACTGATGTTATATACACAGATTTTAGTAAAGCTTTTGATGTTGTTAATCATAACCTAATAGTCTTAAAGCTATCTCTTGCTGGATTTCGCACAACACTTGTAAGATGGATTGAATCTTATTTATGCAATAGAACACAACGTGTTCTTTTTAAACTTGTGAAATCTCATGAGTTTTCTGTCACTTCTGATGTACTTCAAGGAAGCCACCTCGGGGCTCTTATTTTTTAACTATTTATAAATGATTTGCCATCTGTCATAAAGCATTCCAGAATCTTAATGTACGCAGACGACGTGAAACTATTTCTTCCTATCAAAAATACTAATGCTGCCGTTCTCTTGCAAGCTGACATAGACCATCTTTATAGCTGGTGCTACGTGAATCGTATGAATCTTAACATGAAGAAATGCAAGCACATGACCTTCACTTCAAAATCTCCTGTCAGATGTATTTATAAAATTTGTGATCATACATTAGAGTCTTTAGATATCTTTCATGATCTTGGAGTAACTATGGATACTAAGCTTCGCTTTCATATTCATATTAATAAAATTATAAATCGAGCAAATAGCACTTTAGGTTTTATTAAACGATGGCCAAAAGAGTTTAATCATCCCTATATAACAAAAACCTTATTCACCTCTCTAGTGCGACCTATTTTAGAATATGCTTCAATTGTTTGGTGCCCTCGATATAGTTGTTGTATTGACGACATGGAATCAGGTCAGAAAAAGTTTCTTTTGTTCTGCTTAAGCCATCTTTACTGCAATTTTAATTATCACCTACCACCTAATAAATATCGTCTGCAACTTTCAAATCTTCGTACTTTAAATAATCGGAAAATTATGCTAAATACTACTTGGATTTTCAAACTTTTACATGGATATGTAGACAATCAATATTTACTGAGCAAAATTTACTTTAATATTCCACTCCGACCTAGAAGATCTTTTGAGTTACTTTACATAATTTTTTTGTAGAACTAATTATTTGCACAACGAACCATTCAGAAGCGCTTGTGGGGACTTTCATTTTGTTTTAGACGCAATTGCTTTAAATGAATCCGTGTACTCAATTAAACTAAATATTTAAGATTATCTACAGAACCGCTACTAATCTGGATCATGCTTTCCAAGGAAACATAATATTTTCCTGTGATGTTTGGTAACAACTTATACAATCTAGCTGTGTTGTTTAGTATGATTATCCAGAGCGAGACCACGTCCGTCTCGCCTGGCATATGCCAGTTTGACGCCGTACGACTAGCTTTGTGTGTGAGCTGTTCTCTAATCCATATTTATACAGATATACACGCAATAGATATATTTTGATTATCCAGAGCAAGACATTGTCTGTCTTGCCTAGCACATGTATAAGCCTGATCTCCACCGTCTAGCCTAGCATATGGGAGCACCGCTTTAATCAATCATTCTATTTACTACTAAGAAGCTAACCGGATTGCAACTGTATATACCTGAAAGCCTGACAATTTTACATTTTTATAAAAAATTTAATTGTACATATATAAATTCTATTAATTTTGTCTAATATTAATTGCTATAAAGCCATATGTGCTTTTCATTCAAGTAAATAATAATAATAATAAAAATTGCTGTCAGTAATTATTCTTAAACATAAATCGCAATGCAGAGCGAAAAAAGTAAGTTAATCATTTAAATATTTAATTTTTTTTTATCAATTAACATTTTTTTTAAAGGAAAACGCGAGAAAAAAGTCTCGATAGAGATTTATTGCTCTTATTTAGAAGAAACCCCAGTGCTGGCAAGGAGGAAACAGTGCGACGCATCAGTGCAAGGGCTGTGGCAAGAGATGGCTGGTAGCCTAAATTCAACTGGTGGTGTGTAGTATTCATGCGACAAGTTGAAAAACGGTAAGGTTTTTGTCTGTATTGGTTGTACATATTTGCTTCTTAATGATATAATTACAGTTGTTTGATAAACTACGCTCGGAGAAAATCGTTTGCCATTTAGGCGTAACTCCATCAAAGTGGTCCGATGGTTCCGTCTTAAAACTTGTCTTTAAGGCAACTGTTCCGGGTTGAGGTGTGTTTTAAAAAGCGGCTTTTAAAGGCTAATTTATAAAAAACTACGGCAGATATTTATAAAAACTTTTTTTATTATTTCAATGAAGTATTCAATAATACAAAAAATAATTTTTTTAAAACTTCATGTAAATGTAGAAAAAAAAATCTACACTGGGTCATCAAAAATAACGAAAAGTTTGTGGTTAATTTAAAGACCAATCTTTTGTGATCGCCGTGGCACCATTTTTAAATTTTTGATTTTAAGAAAATTTTTTGAGTTCAAAGTTGAAAGTCCGAAAATCTATGACATTTTATGGTCAAGATAATCGATTGTTTTCCTTGTGATTGATTGTTTTCCTTGTGAATGAAAAATGTATGACACGAGCTTTTTTAAATTTTTTTTCGATTTATTATGAATTTTTAAAGTCAATATTTTTTCGAAAGAACACACTTTCAAATTTGGAACATCACCAAAAATTTAAAAAAAAGCTCGTGTCATACGATAACCAATTTTGTTAAGATTTAAAAAAGTCATTTTTTTCCAGATCGGACAATTTTTGCAACTCCCAGCGCTGCAACCACGAGACCCCATTTTTTCTCTGCCGCCAGTTTGGAGCTCTCCAACCAATATTTTTGAATTTTTTTTTTCTTGTAATTTGTTCAATTCTCTACAATAATAAAAAAAATTTTGGAAAAATGTTTGTTAATGAATGAGTTATGAATTTTTAAAACAAGTTCTGTTTTCTCTGCCGTGAATGTCATGTCCCGCCTTAAAACAATAAAAACGTTTTTATAAATATCTACAGTAGTTTTTGTTTCAATCAGCCTTTCAAAGTCGCCTTTAAAAACACGCCTCACCCCGTAACAGTCGCCTTAAAACACACACACATATTCATTAAATGTGTAATCTTACATTCGCCTCCTTTTTGAGCCACCTTTAAAGAAATTCTTAGAAACACATCCATTTTTCACACCAAAATGTTTACTTTCTAAAAATTTGTTACGATTAAAGACAGAAAAATGTATCTGTTATTCTGTTGTCATAGCGAATACCAATTTAAGAATTTGTAAGAGATTTTTTGACAGTTCGAAAAAGCTGCTATGATTGATAACAGATTTCATACAAGATTGTCGTGCAGAATATGAATTTTGGTCTCATAACAGATTTTTTGACAGCTCAAAAATTTGTATTGGAAATCATAACAGAAATTTTTCATAACAATTTGTGCGGAATAGGCTCAAATAGTCCATAAGCATGATATTTACATAAACATGTTTACATTGACCGAAATGCCTGATCTTATTTGTCTTCCACTGTAACAGTTCGATAATGTGAAAACTGTTTAGCACGCTTTAATTTTGTCCCTTACCAGGGAGACTCAGACGATAGTACATGCCATAACGCATGGTATGACACGCCAGGTATTTGACTGTTCGTCACTCGAAACAGCGACTGGCAACATACTAGGTGTGTTTCCGTACATATTGTCGAGTATAAGTCGTGTGAAGTTCAATGTGAGAGAGCAAGGTTGATTTATAAGGTTGTTGCAGGGCTGATCGCAATCTCTTCTCAGTACCCATAATTGTCAAAACCATCCAATTTTGCGAATGAGTACGAAAGAAAAACGGATGATAAAGGAGAGCACTTGAAGATTTTCTATGAGCTGTCAACTTCGATTTGACAATTATTTGTAATCGCTCTCTCCCTTGCGACAACCTTATAAATCAACCTTGTGAGAGAGTTAATTGATTTATGAGGACAGTGTCAAATTTGTGATTTTATGCTTGTATTTCTAGTTAGAAAAGGTATGGAACACGTTCTAGCACATTGCAAATTGCTGCAATCGAGGTTGGCAACAGACCTACTAAAATCAAATCAAAATTTTTTTATCAAGACCTTGGTAGATTAGGAGAAGGCAGATTATTTCGGAGAGGCTGACTGCCGAACCCGTCAATACGAATTTGACAGATCATATAAAATTTGAATGCTATGAAGTATATTGGCTGCATTCCGCCAAGGCGAGCGCTATTGTAGCGATGGATCATTTTACGCTGGATTTCTCTAAATGCGTTGCTACGTCGGACGTCAGATCTGTTGACAACTGACGTTTCAAGTATCTTGTTCGCTTGTTTTGCTTTGTTGAATTTAAAACCTAATTTCTTTCTGCTAAGAGGTTTACTTAATGCAAAACGTAGTGCTAGAGATGCTAATGAATGATGATCTTAATATGGCTATTAAGGAGCACATTTCGGACCTTGCAAATTGCAAGGAGCAAAGGATAGTTTAAAACATTAAAAATAGCACAAGCCACGAAAATTTGCATTTATCTTAAGGGTTTCATTTGAGTGTTTTCAAATTCATACAAATTGGAGCGCAAACAGCTGTTAAATGATATAACTTGCAACTGTTGAGTAGAAGTAGCGTAATTTATTTCGCTACGTAAAATGCACATCGCTCGAGCATAGACAGCTGCTAGTACTGTCAAAAGTGTAGCCATTCACCCGAATTTTCTTGAGCGCTAGGCTTGGCGGAATGCAGCCATTGTAATTATTTTGACTATAAGAGAGAGAACGCCGTCCGAATAGCAGCAACCTTCGTAATTCTACCATGATCAAGTTCATAACGCAAGTTTCGAGAACATGCTGTATTGTGTCAAGGTTGATTTATAAGGTTGTCGCAAGGGAGAGAGCGAGTACCCATAATTGTCAAATCGAAGTTGACAGCTTATAGAAAATCTGCAAGTGCTCTCCATTATCATCAGTTTTTCTTTCGTAGTCATTCGCAAAATTGGCTGGTTTTGACAATTATGGGTACTGAGAAGAGAGTGCGATCAGCCCTGCGACAACCTTACAAATCAACCTTGTATTGTGTGAACCCCCCGTTCAATAAAACCGTTTGTTATCAGAGAAAGTGAAAAGATGGACGGTGGTAAGTGCAAATATTTTTTATTGGGAAAGCTTAATTATTTTCTTTTTAAAGGAATTATCGAAGACATGTGGACCCCTTATAAGCTCCTGCATAACATTATAGATAAGTGTGTTAAAGATCCTACGGGAAGCAGCTATGTCGATTTAGATATATGCCTAAAAAAATCTAAACAAAATTTCTTAAATCTCTTGCGGAATCCGGTGAGTTTATATGTATCAAAATAATAATAGTGGTATTCAATGAACGACTTATTTGTGATGTAAACTGCGTATATGTGGTAAGTGGTAAGAATTTACGGCATATACGCTACATCACAAATACGGCGTTAATTGAATACCACTAATTTATTGTACAAAATATATACATACATAAGCTATTGTCAAAAGTAGTTCAAGTAATCATGTAAGCCAAAAAACAAAAGAAGTAATCGATATGTTCGGAAATGGCTATTCGGTTTGGTATGAAGAAAACACAAAACTGCCATTATTTGAAAAATTATGAGTTGGCTACTTAAGGCCCAACCAAAATAGACGTATTTTTCATTTATCTTTACGATAAAATTGATAAATATTTGTATTAAAAAATTCAGCATAGGCAAAATCCACATTCAACCACGTTTCGATAAAAACGATTATTTCGAAACCAGCTTGACTGCTTTTATTAAAGATAGTGTTCCCTTTTGTTCTTATTCCAGACATATTATTAAAGAATAATTTCAGTTTAGCGCATACTCTATTTGATTTGTTTTTATTCGTTTTCGAAAAGTTCAGCGAGTGAGTCTGATGCAATGATGACAAAGAAAGCAGTGTGAGAGTTTCAGCAAGATCAGCTGTTGATAAAAGCTGCGAATTATCAACAAATGTTTTAGAATATTTCTGTCTTCCAAAAAAAAAAGAAATTTCGCACTCGAACATCAGCCGGCCACAATGTTGGCTGCAACACTTTGTTCAAATCACTCAGCTTTACAATTAATTTAAAGCTCTCTTCAAAGTGGACACATCCACACCTCTTTTAACGTAAAAATGCATGTAATCTCCTCTCTATGAATATTGGTATGTGCGCATATGTAATCAATTACGCTTACAACAGTTACCGTGGTCTTAAAATAAGAGACATGAAGAACTCTCTTTAAAACCGTAACATCAAGTTCATTGTAAGTATTACGCCCAACTATAGTTTTATCATTATTTTGATTGTTTTTAATACTCTTATGATTCTTCACCGTATTCCACTCATAGACTCATGACACAGGCATGGGAGAAGATAGGAGTACATCACTCTTACCAACAACACAAACCGCAGAAGCAGCAGGGACAGCAGCATTAGTAGCAGTCACACAAGAAATAGGATGCAAAGAAGAAACATGCAAAGAAGAGACATCATTATTGACAGAAGCAACAGCAGCACCAGTAGCAGCAGATTCAATATATGATCAAGGCAACTCAACAACAACAGCACCCACAGAAAGAGATAAAGCAGAAGGAGAGCGTGGCTCTTTTGGTTTAGCATTCGCAACAACGGCCTTGGGCCCAACCAAAATAGACGAGTTGCTCCGTAACGAGTAGAGATGAAAATGTTCGCTTTAATGCAATTCAATGTTGTTGCCCAAATTGAACAAACTTAATTTAACGAAGCTGAACGAAACAGCTTGTCCATACGTTTTGTTCCGTAAGAACCGAACTGCTAGCGTCTCAACCAGGGATGATATTGACTTAGTTGGAAAAGGGCCAGGATTCAAACAAAAATTGGGCCAATTTGACGTTAAAAGGGCTTTTTGTTTTTAAAAGTGGCAATTCAATATTGAAGACTTTCTATTTGGTAACGCGGTCATGCCATTGTCTCACAAATAGCACACTTTTTAATAATCTCAACAAGTTCAGTTTATTTTTGGAAAAGAAAGTCGAAATTTCGAATTAACAGTTTTGGGAAATCAAAAAAATTTTAACTTTTTCGTGTTTTATTTCGTTTGTGCCGTTTAAGCCGAACATGGAAGGCAGTTCTTGGTTGATCACAAAAATAGCACAGTCGAATTTAAGGTTAATATACGTGTAAATTTTTCAAATTCATTTTTTTAAAGTACTTTTTATGTACAATAAGCTGCAAAAATTTAAAAAAAAATTTAACTCCTTGAATCAAAAAATATTTTTTAAAAAAGCTGCTTTTATTTGGCTGTTACACGTATATTATACCTCAAATGATTAAAATAAATCACTCTACATCTTAATAATGTTTAAGGTGATTCTTTCAAATACATTTTATTTACGCATTTGTGTAAAAATTTTTTAAGTCAAAATGTGACAAAAATTTTTAGAATATAGTGTATTTCTGCAAAAAAAATTTTAGCAAACAATTGCAAAGGATTTCTACATAACACCGCAAATCGGTTATATCCACCTTTAAATAGCCGTAGAATGTCAGAAATGAATGAGCAATTTAATGTAGACTCTTCTCCGTTAAGACTTGTAAGAAGACAACTCAATGAAGCGGGACGAAATTGAGTAGAAAAAATCTATTCCTGTCAAAAAATGTATTGAGGCATGGCTGAATTTAACAAAAAATAGTTTCATAATAACTACAATTTTAGAATAAATAATTTTGCAACAAGAAAATTGAGTCAAATTACATCTGATAATGTGACAAGACAATCGCCAAGAAATAAGTTTGAAATTTGCCACCAAAACTTCATCAGGGTGTAGAGAGATGGTACTGGCATGATTTTCTTAGCGTTGATATTGAATTTATAACAAAATGGATTAATTTGTATGTATATTAAGGCATTGTCAGGACTTGAAAAACAAACTAAATTTGTAGTTGAGATTACTAAAAAGTATGATTTTTATGTGACCATGTCTGTATATAACTGAACTTATTTTAATGAGAACATTTAAAAAGGCGATAGGAAATATAGACCTTTAATAATAATCACCCAAAATATTTCCATACAAAATTCGGTCAATTTTCATTTAGAAACAGTCAAAAAAAAATTATGCGGTTTTGCACGTTTTTGGGCGAAATTTCATTTTTTGGTTTGGCTATTTGCCATATGAAAATAAAATACTTTTTTAGGACTAAATTTAACTTTTTGTTTTTGAAATGGTTATTCTAACTATTGCAATCACTCGATCATCATGTTTTTAAAAAGTTAAAAGTTTTTCCTTAAAATCGGTCACCGTCCTGCGGTAGTCACACCTTTTGATAATTTCTTTCTCCAAATATTTTCATTCATTTAATAAATTAATAAAGCACTCCGACACCACAAGATTGCATTTTAGCAAACTTTTAAAAAATTTTGGGCATATTTTTATATATATTGGGTATTTTTTTTAATTTTTCTTTAATTTTTTTTTGGTAATTTTTCGTTTTAGTGATTTTTAAATTTATTTTTTGTGCGATTTTTCTGTGGACGATACTTCCTACCTCCATTTCCTACCTCCAAATTTAAAATTTTGTAGAACAATAGCATATGATACAAATGTTGTCAACAGACATTATCCATTAAACTTTTCTTGTTAAAAATTGCTTACATTTTTCCAAAAGGACCTAAAAGGACTTAAAAGGGCCTCGGAGCTTTTACAATTAAAAAGGACTCAAAAAAGCCCTAAAAGCCCCCAAATATCCCTGGTCTCAACTCGTCAGACGTTCGGCAAGTTGCAATCGTCTCGTTTCGTCTATTTTGGTTCTGCCTTTAGGTGGCTTCAGATTTACTTTGCACTTGTGACATATTAAAAATGGGTGCGTGTTGGAAGCTCTATTTTGTTCTCTTAACGTCAAATGTCAGTTTCCGCTACTTACAACATGTCCGTTTTTCGCCGCGCTTTAATTTTCCGCTACATTTACTCAACATGTGGTTTTCAATTACAAAGCTTGGAAGTCAAACAATATTTTTAATAAACATGAATTTTTGTGATGAGGTGTGTACCAAACCACCAACAGCACAAACAACTCTTTCTTCATCGTCTATAATGCAAATATTAGTTACATACCTCGTCCCAATTCATATTTTTAATAATTCAATTTTTTGTGCTCAAAAGTGCCAATTTTTGTAACTGTGTTGACAGAAAATGCAACTCACCGTTCAGAAGAAACAAAAAGTAGCGTAAAGTGATACATGTTGAGAACATGGTGAGTTTCCAGAACGCACCCAATTCTATTAGCTGGTCAATAAAAACTCTCTTCTGCTTGTTAACTTAACAAGGAATTGTTAAGGAGCTCTTGTTAATATTATTGTTATGTAATGTAAATGTTCATATTCTAAAAAAATCATTTACAATTTGAAAGCTCTAAAAAGCTTAAAAGTTCACCACACGTGGTGAGAATGATGATGATTCTTGTTGTCACCTCACCTATGTGAGTTTTGTCACAGTCGGTGCCACGTCACTTGAAAAGTGGTATCTTTGTTGTCACGTGACGTGAGGTGACGGAACATTTGGAATGAAACTAAATATCATATTAAACACATCTTAGAATGTAAAATAAGTGACAGCTGTGCAAAAAAAAAGAAAATTATGAGTTCTTTTGTGTTGTGGTTTTCTGATTCCCATAGCTCAGATAGTGCAGATGAAGGTGAACACTTAAGAATTAAAAGAATAAAATTAAGGGATAGCTCTAACCCGTTAGAATTGCGCGATGGAGTGTGAGTTTAAAATGTTAAATATGTGTTTAAATAGATTTCCAGAACATCCTTCTTTTCAGTTTTTTAAGCTATTTTAGAGTATCAAAGAAGCGTTTGTTTATTTACTGAACATAATTGAAAATAAATTAAAGCCTCCGAAGAGAAGTTTCGCAGTGCTTCCAATTATAAAATTAGCTGCTGTCTTTTGGCTGAAGGAAGTTATCAAAAAGGTGCTGGCAATGACTTTAACGTTGCTTTGGCCCAGCCTACCTTCTCAAAAATTCTCTCGGAAGTGCTGTCTATTTTAGAGAGTCAAATTTGTAGAGATTTGATAAAATTTCCAAGCATTTCTGAGCGAAATCAGATCAAATTGGCGTTTTTCGATAAATTTGGATTTCCTGGAGTAGTTGGGTGCGTTGACGGTACGCATGTTAGGATTATATGCCCATCAAAAAGTTTCCAACTCTTGTACTACAACAGAAAAGGTTGGTACTACAACGTTCCATAGCTTGAGCGTGATGTTGGTATGTGTTTTATTTGTATTAATTAATATTTCAATGCAAGTATAAAAAAACTGGAAAAATTATTTATTTATTTATTTATTGTGACATACTTTACAAATAAATTTATAAAATATGGGGTGGTGTAGGGCGACTAGGCCATTTAACACCTGTTGGTATTGACAAAAAACTTATATTTCATTTAAAAGATTGTGTTTCCTTATTGATTCCTTAGTTAATTTTATTGTGTCTTTTACTCGGCAGTCGAATATGGTTTGAAGTGGTTCACAGATCTTTGAAATGGGGCAATCTATCATCATGTGCCAAACTGACAAATTTACAGAGCATGAGGTGCACTGCATCGGTTCGGTTTTATTAAAATAATGCTTTGTGCTGAAAATCGTACGTCCTAATCGAATTCTAGCCAAAGTGATGCATTCTTCTCTTGAGAAATTGATGTTGTAGTTTGGTCGGCCTGGATACGGGTTATGTATTTTCAAGAACGAATCTGAAGAGTTCCACTTTTCCAATTTTTCGTTCTTGTGATAAGCAGAAAAACAGCTGGTAATGATTGTTTCTAAACAGGGAATTTCGGCAACTAGTGGTAATTGTATAGCCTGCTTTGCAGCAGAATCTGCGTGCTCATTTCCAACTATTCCGATGTGGCCAGGTATCCAAATTATTTTTATGAGGTTCTTAACTTCAAAGCTTCCATAAATATAATTGTAAGCGCTGCCCGTTCCACTAGCCAGAGCTTTAAGGACGCTAAGGCTGTCAGAACATACCAACGTCTTCTTTTTTTTAAAGAAGCAAATTTAACTGCAAAATGGATTGCAGCCAGAGCTGCATGAAAAACGCCAGAGTGGATTGGCAATAGACTTTGCTTCAAAATGTTGAATTCTGTTGTTGAGAATTGTTGTACTACTGCAAAAGACGTTGCACCTTCAAGAAAGGACCCATCTGTGTACAGTGTTATTTCTGGAGAAAAATTTGATACTGCTTTGGAAAAGAGTTGTGTGAACACAACAGGATTTGTACTATTTTTAAGGTATTGACACAATTGTGTATCAATTATAATATTTTGAAAATTGTGTCCAGCTGTTTCAATCAATAAAGGCTGATGAGGTATAGGAATTTTGCATTCAAACAACAAAATAATTATGTTTTTCACACCGCACCACTTCTTTTCTATGCAGGAGTTTCTATAACCATCATGAAGGTTTTCCCAAAAAACGAAATATAACCCATGTTTCGTATTCATTATTGATTTTGCTGCTAGTCGAACTGCACTATTTTCAAGCAGAAACTTAAAATTATGCAGTCGTGCTTCTACTTCGAAAGGGTTTGTAGGTGTAGAAGTGAGAATTCCGGTCGCTGTTCTAAAACATTTTCTAAGTGCTGTGTCTAGTTTCTTTATGTTAGTTGCCGTCGTCCATCCGTAAACTGTTATGCAATGCTGAATAATACCCGAAGTCAGCGCTCTGCAAATTTTAATAGCTGTGTCAATGTGTGGGCCTTTTTTCCGTGAACAAATAATTTTTAAGATATTATTTATCTTACTTAATCTGTTGACCAAGTATTTGGTTTGTTCATTCCACAGAAGAGTTTTTGTGAAAATTAGTCCGAGAATTCTCATTTGATTTTTGAATTGAATATGTTGATCTCTAACACAGATCGTTCGAACACAGCAATTGTGCTTACGACAAACATGCAGAATTTCGCATTTGTTAACAGGAATGCTTGCTCCTTTGCTTAAAGCCCATTGATTTATTTTGAAGTCAAAGTCGCGAATGTTGTTTGCCACTTCAGTAGATGTGCCAGATGCAACGGCGAAAATATTGTCAGCATATATGCCAAAGAAATCGATTCCTTCAGAATTTTGGAGCGTTCTCACTAGTGAGTTGGCATAAGCGTTGTAAAGAACCACTGACAGGGGTGATCCCTGTGGAACACCATTTTCGAGAGGAAAGTGTGGAGACATATGCCCGTCAACTCTTACAGTAATCTTTCGGTTAGAAAGAAAAGATAGAATGACCTTAAGGGGGTCCTCTGGTAATCTATGCCAAATTTTAGCCTTTTTTCAAAATATTGTGGAAAGAGAACGAGTAAAGAAATTTTAGTTCCGTTTTTTGATTTGGGTAGCTTAATTTATTGAAAAAAATACAAAATTTTGAAAAAATGAATTTATGGACCGTTCAGAAAGTTCTCGGCCTGGTAACGAGGTTCTCCGGAAAAAAGGTGGGTCCAAATTGCGCACGATTCCAAGTGTAAACATCGTCTGAAAAAAAATATTCAGTTACTTAGAATGAATGTCCCTATAGCCCCTACCTCGGAAACAAAAATCGAAATTTTTTTAGGGGGGGAGCCGCCACTTTGAAAATGAAAAATCGAATTTCGACCTTTTTTTTGTAGTCTAGTGTAGAAAAAAAATAGTAAACATTATTTTTTCGGCAAGTTTGAGGTAGGGGCTATAGCGGCGTAAATTCTGCGTCGTTTCATGCCTCATATATCAAAATCGGTCAAAAACTGTTTGAGTTATCGTGCGCAAAGTTTTGAAAAACATGGTTTCGAGAAAAACGCGTTTAAAGTTTTGACTTCAATTTTGAGGCACACAAATGACATTAACACATATTTTTTTAATACAATACTTACGAATATTAATCGGCAATTCCAGCCCCATAAAGTGTGCCTTCCTCCATCTCATAAAACGAGTTTTCCATGGCTTTTTGGGCTCTGCGGGCTGTGCGACCCTCTTTCGATGATGCGTACGTTTTTAGCTCTGAGCGTTGAAGTCGTTTTCCGTCGCGAGATTCAGCATACATCTCGGCTTGTGGGCCGATGACAATACCCATTGTTGACATTATTTTTAAAATACTTGTGAAGCCTTCGTTGAAAATGCAGGTTGCCAGAAAATTTGCGATTTCGACTGTGGTAGCACCACAGTGGATATGTTTCGGCGCAAAGGTCCACAAAAGCGAGTTGAACGATTCGTTACAATTTTGCGTTTCACCTCCAGTGCATCGGTTGAGTAGATCGTCGGATGATAACGCTTCGTATATGGGCTTCATTACTTGCAGAACCTTTCCATCAAGTGGGGCGTACGTGTGGTGAAATGAGGCTAATGAGCCTTCTGCTGCTGACTTTTGATAGGCGCACCAGCTGGACTCACCAGGTGGGCAATACATATGTTGTGGATTACTATCACTTGAACTTTTGTGATAATATGTTGACCATATTTCTTTTCTCATGTTTTCCACAGAGTCCTTATTACGTCGAATAGCAAGTCCATAGTAAGTAGTCAGCTCGCTTATGACTTTGTCTGTCAGTTTGCCAGTGCCTTTTCCACCGATGCCTTTGTTTTCTTTTTTGGCCTTGCGCAGCCGTGTGCCCATGCGTTTTTGCACGTGAGCGATGCACTCCTTTTTTGTGACAACGGGGTCGCCGTTATACGGATCAAGGTCTATAATGGCCTTGAAGGTTTTGCTGTCGCCATCGCCAATATATTTTTCATATTTTATGCCATATTTTTCGATCGATGAGGCAAACATTTCCTTCACGGCATCTACCTCCATCTTGCCCGCACTCCCACTGTGGTTGTTTGTGCATGTTTTCTGGTGCGATTCGTACCATTCTTCGAAGTCTGCAGAGTCATTTTTTTTCCCCACATTTTGCATGCCTGGCAAAGGCTTGATTTGACAACGGAGTCAACCACTTTTTTTGGTATGTTTACCGACGAGCGTAGTGACACCAAAAAGAGACGAGAATCCCCGTTTTTTCCAGGTGCCATCCCCTGAAACGGTCAGCAATGAGGAGTCACAGTCAGGATTTTTTTCTTTCTGCTGTTCCTGCTCTTCTTTAACCGCATTCAACAGGCACTGCTTGTAAACTGCTTTAGCAGACACATGCATGTTTTTCAAGGTGCCATAGTACGCATCAAGGCACAATCCTTGGCATATGTCCATTAATCCGCAGAACATATTAATACCTTCTCTCCCTATTCCAAGCAATCTCATGGCAAATATCAACCGGCGATTTACAACAAAAGATTTACCGACCACCGGCGAAGAATTAATATACTGTGTAGCTTTACATTGGCACTGCAGACTCACTTTGAAGCCGACTCCACGCATACATGTTTTTCCAAATCGAATTTTTTGTTTACATTGGGCGCAGATAACCAGAGCAGCAAGCGTTTGGAAAAATGAAAAAAATTCCAAGAAACAGAACTGGAGGTTGTTTTCGATGATGACTTCATTGTCTTGCGTTTTCTTCAATTTTTTGGCCGATGTGATGGCAAAGTCGGTGTCCTCTACTTGGGAGTGCTGGTTTCCACGGAAATGCCTCTTTTTTGTTCGATACGCGTACTTACGCGGCGCGTTTGGGTGGCTTTTTTTATCCATAGCAAAAAAAAAAACACAAAACGATTTTTCTTTTATTTTACAACAGCAGTTATCGCGCACGCGTAGCTTTCAGCGTTCGAAAATAAACTGAATCTCGTTCGTTTGCTTCTTTCATGTGAACACCTGGGCTCAAAATCATTTCAACCCCTAAATCAAAACATGCATGTATACATACTGCATGTATACATACTGTGTGTGTATATTTTGTAATATCAATACATATTTTGGAAGAATTCCACAGAATTTTCGACTAATGACTGCAGGCAAATAAACAACTTTGCTGATGCGTTATTTTGACGAAAACATACCTACACAAAAATGCCTGTATCTCCTAAACTATTTCGAATTTTGAAAAATCCTTTTGGGAAAATGTTTTTGAGTATCTGAGCAATAGAAATATGAAAAAAAAATCTAAAAATTTTTTCGGATTACCAGAGGACCCCCTTAAGCAATTTTTTTGAAAGGCCCCATTCATATAACTCTTTTAAAACAAAGGTAGATATTACCCGGTCAAAAGCTTTTTCAAGATCTTCAGAAATTACAACGCTGTGTATTTTTTTTCTAAGGTTATCTTTCAATTGTGATTCTAATTGATGGCATAAAGTATGCACTCCACGATTCGGTATAAACGCATGTTGTTCTTTCAGCAATTTATTTTTTGAGCAGCTTAAAATTCGTGTAGATATAATCTTTTCCAAAATTTTTGACAGGACTGGTAACAAAGAAATTGGGCGATAGCCCTCAAGCTTGTTTGGGTTTTTTCCTGGCTTGGGTATAGGCGATAAAACTCCGTTTTTCCATGCGTGAGGATAAATACCTGTTGTTAAAATATTGCTGTATAGGTTACATAGTCGCATTTTGAGTTCTAAGGAAGCATTTTTAACCATGGAATAGGTTATTTTATCAGAACATGGACTTGTTCCTTTAGAATTATGAAGAACTGAGTTAAGCTCAACTAGAGTAACTCGGGAATCGCTTACACTTACGATATCTGGTGAAACATCAGGCCATTCGTCAACGTTAATCATATTTTTTTCTGATATAATATCCTGATTAAAAGAATTATTCGAAGCGATGGAGCTCCATAATTTTGCGAAGCTGTCGGCGATATCTTTTGGATGCGTTATAATGTTATTTTGTTCAAGTATATAAGGAAAATTTGGGACTCTAGAAGTCCTTATATTTTTTACCTTATTCCACAATACCCTAGTGTCCATCATGGGGTTTAAAGAATTCAAAAAGTTTGACCAGGTATTGCGCTTGGCTTCTCTACATTCTCTCTTTACTTTTGCGCTAATTTTCCTGTAGTTGAGGCATGCAGACTGGCATCTATTTCTTTTAAATAGTTTCCATGCTTGACTTTTTTGACGTATTAGATTTGCAATATCAGAGTTGAACCAAATTGGGCTATTTTGGTCCTTCTGTTTTTTGCTAATAGGCATGGATTCATTTGCTGCTTTTCTAACAATTTTTTTAATTTTTAATTTAATGAAAAATTATTTCCTAAAGGTTTGCGATCACAAAATGCGCATCAGATACGTTGATGCAAACAACCCAGGAGCTTCACATGACTCGTTCATTTGGAACTCTAGTCGTTTAGATACGATGCTTGCGAGTGATAGTTCAGAAGGAAATGATTGGCTTTTAGGTACTAATAAGTATATATCATATACAAACACTAAAGATTTAATTTTTAGATGATGCAGGATATCCTCTGAAGCCTTATTTAATTACGCCGTTTAGAGCGCACCGCGATAGAGGTGAAAACAGCCTTGAGGAAAGGTTCAATGAGCTTCTCTCAAGGGCACGAAATGTTATTGAGAGAACAAATGGCGTTGTTAAAAATACATTTCGATGCATGTTGGGCGCTAGGCAGCTCCACTACACACCCGAAAAGGCATCGAAAATTATAAATGTTTCCTGTGCTTTGCATAATTTAAGAATAATGCACAAAATTCATGACGATGCAATAGCGTTACCTGATAATATTGATTATATAGGCTTGCCAGAGGATGACGACGAAGATGGCTCTTCTATAAGAAATAATATCATGAATTCCATTTTCAATTCATAAACCTATCTATGTAAAAAATTTAAATTCTATTATGTGGGTTAAACAATGAAGTAATGTTTAAATTCCGTTTTGTTTAAATTCATGTGTTTTATTTTTTATCATTAATTTTGTTAAATTATATCATTTATATTTTTATAAAAGTCATATAAGGTCTTGAAAGAATTTCAGATACTTATTACATTACGGTACAAAAATGATATTTGAAAAGCTATCTTAGATTCATAGGAGAGAATGTGTGTAACGCAGTGTTATTAATTAAAAATAAACTAAAAATATTACATTTTTGAGATCTTCATTTTAAAAGAAATTAAAGGAACCTCTATTACTACAGAATAACTAATTACTAATTAAAAAAAAAAAACGATAAAGTAATAAAAAATATCAAAGTTTTGATATCTCCATTTGAAGCTTTTGACGCTTTAAATTCATTACCTCCATCCTGAGATTTATTTCGTCTTCTTTTTTTTTCTGCATTTTTTTATAAATGTCTAGTTTCTTCTCCATGCAGTTCGATAAATTTCTTAAATATTTATTTGATTTGTCAAGTAATTTTGGAATATCTTGGAGGCATTTCGTTTGCTCACTTAGCATTTCCATCTTGGCGTCGTCGTTTTGCCTCTTTCTCTTTCGTTGCACTTGTGGTTGTGGTCGTTCCGGAGTTGGCTGTGTGAATTCTGCAGTTTGAAGTTCTGCGGTATGAACTTTTGCCGGTTCGACATCCTCCTCTTGTTCTGCAGTATCGGTGATAGAATCTACTTGCGCCACGTCTTCGACACCGAACACAACCGCATCACATTGTGCAACCTTCTGCAAATGCAGTAGATTTACACTTGCTCTTCCAATGCTGAAAGGTGAGCTAAACGAAATGGCCCACCTCCGGTAGAGTTTATCTCCTTTTTGTTGTGCGCCAATTTTCTGCGGAGCTTCAGTTTGTAATCGCTCCAAACCTACAATAATTTCAAAGAATTTAATAACATTTAAAATAAAACCGTCGCACCACAGTTATGGTGCTGTTAATTATGTGCGTCAGCATAAATTCAAGGTGACGACTCATAAATTGCAAATCTTGCCTTCTGCCATCCTGCAGCATTCCTAGTTGGAGGGCCCATACTATTAAGCTTTGAGGTCAGCAAACTCCATTTACCATCAAAACTTGGCTTATTAATGCAGGAACTTTCTGCAAATTTGAAGCCCTTGGCAATAGATGGGTTTTTGGTCATGAAAGTGACCATCTCTTCGAATTGCCTCCTGGTGGTTATTTTTAAGCTAAAAAGAATGGGTTATAACAATTTCCGTTAATAACCTACAATTTTTGTTCATTTACCTTTTATCTGCTTCCATCTCACTTCAAAAATTACGGCGCCTAATTTTGTCACTTGAATGCGACACAGGGCGGCTTGCAGTGACAACTATAATATGACAAAAAAAATTATTTGGCTGTGTTTAGTTACGCATGTGACAAAAGTCGCTGTTCAGTGACTACTAGAATATGGCTAAGAGTCGCAGTGACTTATGTCACCTCACTCCGCCAACTAGAATAGAGGCAAATGTGAAACTCAGCATTCATCTGTTTTTCCGATGAAATTTTATTGTTTATTATATCAGCAAGCAAAATGAAAAATGCAAAGAATTAAGTAATCTCGAGATTTTATTTATTTAAAACTCAAATTTACATTTTTTTAAAGCATTTTTTTAAATTTAAATTTTTTTTTAAACGCAGGAGAAGCTCCTTTTTTATATACAATTTTTGCCGACAGCTCGCTCAACTTTTGGCTAGCATATGTATATTATTATCTTTTGATTTTTCACTTCGGTATTTAATTGTATTTAGAGTTGGATAGAAATAAAAAAATAGATAAAAAGATAGATTGAATGAGTCATTTTCATTTTGAAGACGTTTAAATAGCGCAGTCGTTCAAGTTTTTCCTTTCTTTGATCTTCACTATCAAAACTTTAAACACGTAAAAATTCTTCCATTTTTCACAGTCTTATTTATTAATAAGATATATTTATTAAATATAATTCAATATTATATTATAATTTTTATTATTTTCACATCAATTCTCTAGCATAAACACATAAATTTTAACATTATGTTGTTAAGATACTTTGTGCAATTAACAATTAACAATTGTGCAATTAACAAAATTGTAAAGAAAAGATCTTTTAAATTTTCACCAGAATACGGAGCATTAACAACTTGTTAATATTAACTATTTTGTTAATGTGGTGTGCTTTGTTTAGATAGTAGAATAGGGCTGTAAGTTTACAGCATGGTACAATAATTTAAAAGGTAGCCTTGACAACTACCTTTTTTCTCACGAGCGACGATCGGGAGTCGTCAAATCAATATAAAGTTTAACGTGTCATCTGTTTTGCTGCTTCTTCGTTTTCTCTTTTTCAATGTGTTTTTGACAACTCCAAATCGCCAACAGAACTGTCACTCCTACCTTGTAAATCATTATACCATGGTCTATAGCAGCGATCATTGTATAATAAGGCAAAGTAGATGAAGGGCTGGGCACGACCATGGCATAATAAGACAAGGTAGTGTTAGTAGCTTGTTAGTAGCTTGTAATGGGTTTGATAAAATGGCAAAAACATGCAACGGCGAACTTGGCAAATGGGCGGAGACAACTGCAATAACTTTCCCAACATAACACGGCACAATTAATTGCATTAAATATTTATTTACACTTAATTCACGCAATAAACTATAAAAACTATAACACGTCATAACCATGCAACTCAAGCAAATAATAAAATTTGGCAACTATCAACAATTCCGCTCTTTCGTTCACAATTTTTTGACAGAATCATGGAATAATAATAAGGTGTTAGTGAGTTTCTCACTTCTCTCTCAAAATGATAAATTTAGGTTTCCCCGCTTTTGTCAAAAACAACTGATGGTGAATTGCAATGAAAATAAATATTGTTAAGTTCGTGTTTTTTGGCAAGTAAACAAGATTTTCAGTTTATCAAGTTATTATCATTGAACATTCTTTAATGGCATTCGATATATTCTTGAAGCTGACGATGTGAATGCACGAAAATTTGCATGTTGGCCAAAGCTTAATGTCGGTGGCACCTCCCATCGCACTTTTTTGATAAAACGGCAAAACCATTCAATGGCGAACTTGGCAAATGGCCGGAGACAAGTGCAATAACTTCTTGCCAGCATAACACGGCACAATTAATTGCATTAAATATTTATTTACTTTAAATTCGCATAATAAACTATAAAAACTATAGCACATCATAACCTAGCAACTCAAGCAAATAATATCATTTGACAACTATCAACAATTCTGCTCTTTCGATCTCAATTTTTGGACAGAATAAAAGCAATTCTTGGTGTTGTCAAAAATTTTTTTTTTTGAGCCGAAGAGAAGGCGAACATTGAAATCTATTTATTTATTTATTTATTTATTTATTTGTTTATTTATTTATTTATTTATTTATTTATTTATTTATTTATTTATTTATTTATTTATTTATTTATTTATTTATTTATTTATTTATTTATCTATTTATTTATTTATTTACTTATTTATTTATTTATTTATTTATTTATTTATTTAATTATTTATTAATTTAGTTATTTATTTATTTATTTATTTATTTATTTATTTATTTATTTATTTGTTTATTTATTTATTTATTAATTTAGTTATTTATTTATTTATTTATTTATTTATTTATTTGTAAATTAATTACGACCTTCTTTCATAAGTTTTAAGTTATGTGTTTATATAACTCCAATAATTTTTCAATTATTAAATGTTATATTTTATCGAGCTCAAGGTCAATGTTGCTTTCCGAAGAAAACAACTGAAGGAATAACAACTAACAACAATAATACCCTATAAAGAGTATCAATCACATAGCAGACTAGACAGCTGTTTCGTTGGCCGCTACACCAACTCATCAGTAGCCTTTTTTGTCGTGATTCTTGCTGTGATCCACTAAGCTCTTAATTTTCTACTTGTTTCACGAATGCAATTAGTAAATTACCCTGAATTGCGGTACAAGAATACAAATGATATGAAAGCAGCTTAAAGTTCTTCTAATTTGTGAAGCATACTTTCAGGGAAAGTATGTTCTATTATTCGAAGATAGATCAAAGCTTTTCTAAATACTCAAAGATTTTGTTGTGCTAGCTGCTGTTGCTCTTCTATTTCACAGTCGATCTTAGCTTCAGCAATTAGCTGATATTAAACTACGACGACATGAAGATTTGTTTCTTTTGAAAACTTAGATTTTTAATTTATTGTGTGTAAACACACACAAATAATCATATTTTCAACGGCCGGGCTACATGATGATGTTAAAGAGATCGCAAGACAGTGGATCGCCTTGCCTGAAACCTCTTTCGGTATTGAAGGATCCGGAGAGGTCATTTCCTACCTTGACGGAGCTGCGTGTATTGCTCAACGTCATTCTGCAAAGTCTAATCAACTTTGCAGGTATACCGAACTCAGACATTGTTGCGTATAGGCAATCCCTTCTCGGGCTATCGAACGCAGCTTTAAAATCGACAAAGAGATGGTGTGTGTCAATTTGATTTTCGTGGGTTTTCTCCAGGATTTGTCGTAGCGTGAAAATCTGGTCTATGGTGGACTTACCAGGTCGAAAGCCACACTGATAAGGTCCAATCAGTGTTTTTGTAATCGGCTTTAATCTTTCACACAGTACGCTTGAGAGAACCTTATATGCGATGGAAATAAGACTGATACCTCTATAACTTGCGCAGATTGTTGGGTCTCCTTTCTTAAGTATAGGGCACAGTACGCTGAGGTTCCAATCGTCGGGCATGCTTTCTTCTAGCCATATTTTGCTGATGAGCTGATGCATGCGCCTTATCAATTCATCGCCGCCGGTTTTAAACAATTCAGCTGACAGGCCGTCAGCACCCGCTGCTTTATTGTTTTTGAGTCGTTGGATAGCAACTCGAACCTCTTCATGGCTAGGTGGTGGTACTTCCACTCCGTCATTGTTGATTGGTAGCTCTGAACTGCGCTCTCCATGGGCGGCATTGGTGGAATCGTCGCCAGTAAGTAAATTGGAGAAGTGCCGTCTCCACAATCTTAGCACACACTGCGTATCCGTATTCAGATCTCCATTTTCGTCTCTACAAGTGGATGCTCCGGGCTTGAAACCTTGGGTTAGACGCTTAACCTGTTGATAGAATTTTCGTGCATCTTTCTTGCCCTGGTAAACCTCTAGTTCCTCACGCTCACGCTTTTCCTTCCTTCCTCTTTTCGCGGTAGTTTTCTCGCACGGCTCGCGTTGCAGCTGACTGCAGCGTTTTTCTATATGCGGCGTTTTTTACTGCAGTCGCAATGCGACACTCCTGATCATACCATTGGTTCCGAGGTTGCGGGCGCCGGAAACCAATGACTTCTTCAGCGGCAGCGCGCATGGAGTGGGATATATGCGCCCAAAGTCCGCCGGCGTCGTCGGGTCCAGAGGTTGGTTGGTTGAGCTTAACCGAGAGTTGAGCGGAGTAGGCTTCGGCAGTCCGTTGTAATTGCAGCTTAGCGACATCTAGCTTTCGTTGCATTCCTCTGCGTATGTTCTTCGCATTGCATAATCGCATGCGGATCTTGGCTGCAACAAGATAATGGTCGGAGTCAATGTTGACCCCCCGAAATGTACGCACATCTAGAACACTAGAGGCATGCCTTCCGTCGATTACAACATGATCAATTTGGTTTCGCGTTTTTTGATCCGGGGACAGCCAGGTGGCCTTGTGGATGTCGAGGTGCTTAAATCTGGTGCTACTAACTACCATGTTTCGCGCCGCGGCGAAGTCGATCAGTCTTAGACCGTTGTTCGTGGAGGTCTCATGAAGACTGAACTGACCGACAGTGGGGCCAAAGATGCCTTCCCTTCCGACTTTCGCATTAAAATCGCCGAGGACTATTTTCACGTCATGGACCGGAAGGTGGTCGTATACGTCCTCAAGACTAGCGTAGAAAGCGTCTGCGGCGTGCGCGCAAATAATGATTGAATTGATGCGGATCGTGGCCAATCTTTCGTTGACAGGTGTGAACCGGGAAACAAGGTGGCGTAGTTTCCGGCTAACAACGAATCCACATCCAAATTGGCGCCTCTCCGCATGGCAGCTGTAGTAGATATCACAGTGTGCTTGTTTAGAGCAGCCTTGCCCTTTCCATCGCATTTCCTGGATGGCGGTGATGTCAGCCTTTATTGTTTTGAGGGCTTCCGCCAGTTGGATAATGACACCTTCCCTATAAAGGGTTCGGACATTCCAGGTGCATATCCGTAAATCATTGTCCGTTTTTCGTTTGCGGTGGTCGTCAACGTAATTGGGGTTCTTATTCGAGGCTGGTTTAGTTTTCATTGGGCAGTAGTAATGTGGCGGGACCCAAACTCTGCGCACATGCCATGTTTAAGGTCTGTGGAGTGACCCGCCGCTCAAATTAGCCGTCAAACTGACGGATGCCAGTTTGCCGTTGCCCAGGGAACACCACGTGGAGGTTTGAGTCGACTTGAGACGATTTCGACATGGATAATGCTGGCCTCGCCAGGTTGAGGCGGTCAGACACGTTGCCATGTGAAGGTTCGCCCCCTGTTCCCTCGGAAAGAACTCGGAAAAGTTAACGCAAAAGTTAACTTTTTAGAGTCACCTGTGGTGGCAGAAACCTAGTTAACTTTTCCGTTGAATTAATTTTTGCGAGTCTTAACTTTTGTGAGTCTATTCTGTATTACTAACAGAAACCCCGCCCGCTTCGCCAGGCACTTTCAACAGGTTTACATATATATAGCTACAGCCATGGACACATAAATAGCACAAATGTCAATTTATTTTTTAAACGCTTCGTTTGAACATAATAATGCATATATTAACTGTAGTTATTATTTTTTGAGACTCCAGTGTGACGTTGTTTAAAACTCCGAAAGAGATGTACGGTTACTTACTTTTATTTGCTCAGGTCATCTCTTTCTGTATAGGCATGTACGATCTGCTGTGGTCATATAAATAGCACATATGTAAGATGGTGAATAAAAGTTAAAAATATGGGGTGTTTGTAAAAATTGTACAGTTTTATTCGGTTAATTTCGCCGATTCTAAATAAAATGGGTCGTGGCAAACATTGCACTCCGGAAAAAAGGTATATAATTGACGAACTAAGTGAATAAGCAAAAAACCATCTGAAATCGCGGATATTCTCAAAATTTCGCCAAAAATGGTCTATAATGCACTCAAGCTGGTTACATCAAATTGTTAAAATAATTTCGAGAATAAGCCGCGCAATCCTAGACGTAAAACCAGCGCTTCCACTGATTTATTGTTCTGAATGACTTTAGTTCGCAAAAGTAAGGCTGATCCTTTCAAGACAGCAAAGCAAATTATGAGGGAAATAAATGAAGAAAATAACCTTAATGTTGCAAGAAAACTAGTATCTAGGAGACTACATGAAGATAATCTTTATAGACGCATTAGCCGAAGAAAGCTGCTCTGAACCAAAAAAAATTTAAAGGATCGGTTAGCGTTTGCAAGGGCCCATGTGAATAAAGAAGACCAGTTTTGTAAGAACGTGCTCTGGACTGACAAAATTAAATTTAATAGGGTTGAACCAGATGGAAAAACTTTTGTTCGGCGCCCCAAACGCCAAGAGTTGAATCTGAAGTATACAAAAAAATCCTTAAAGCATGGATGAGGGAATTTAATGACTTGGGGACCTTTTTCCTGGCACGGCGTTGGGCCAATTTTTCGTATACGAGGAATAATGGACAAAAATATGTATTTAGATATTCTTAATAACCAGATGGAACCATTTGCATTTGAGAACATGCCTATTAGGTGAATTTTTATGCACTCTAATGATCCAAAACACACAGCAAAGGTTGTGATTGATTGGCTAAAAAAGGAAAAAATAAATATTTTGAATTGGCCGGCTCAAAGCCCAGACCTCAATCCCATAGAAAATTTATGGAATGATGTGAAGGTCAGCATAAGCAACCAAAATTTCGAAATTAAGATGAGTTATGGAGTGGAATTGAGAAGGCTTGGTACTCTATTCCGAAGGATTGGGTCAGGAAGCTTGTGGAGAGTATGGGACGAAGAAGTCGGGCTGTTTTGAACAATTCGGGATACAGTACCAAGTACTAGTAAACATATTCGTAAGCTCATTGTAAAATAAAAATAAATCACTATGTCTTCTTTTCAGAATCCAACTTGTGCTATTTATACGTCCACTTCAGCTAAGGAACAATTTCAGATTTTTCATTAATTTTCTAATTTTTAATTCGTAGTTACAAAGTTACTACTGATTTAAAGTTTATAATGTTTAAACTCAAATACCATGAAATAAATTCTTGTTATCCTCTATGTATTTTATTTAAATTTATGTGAAACACCCTACATGTATTTTTGTGCTATTTATGTGTTCAGGCTGTATGTATGTTAGGATGATTAAAAAAAACTCTTTTTCGCAAATCAACCAGGATCGTGCGAAAAATTTTGATATAACCATATCAAAATATGAAAACCAAAATTAAAATTTTTTTTAATTTTTAATTCATATCTCTGTTATTTTGTATCATACAATTATGAAATTTTGATGGCATACGTATAATAGACCATAACTAATAAAAACGTGTTAACATTTTGATCAACGTGGCACCTTATGCATTTCAGTTTCATCAGGTGCCGTGTGACCAGCCGGTAGTCACACCCATAAAACACACAAACATGTTTTTTTTTTTTTTTTTTATTTTTTTTTTTTATTATAATAGTAGTATTTATTATACTTTTAATTGAACTTCATAACATGATATTTAACAATTTTATAAATTTTCACGAATTGTGCTATTTCCATTATTTCTAACAAATTCTGAGATACTTCTTTTAAAGATATTAATATTTCTTTCTGATTTTATAAAATTAGGCATCGTATTATATAGTTTTAGTCCCTTGAAGAAGAGCGATCTTTGCATTGCTGTCGTTGTAACCCTTTGTAGTCTAAAGTTGTCTGCGTTTCGTAGATTATATGGTTGAACTTCTCCCACATAGTTTAGCTGATCAATTAAATATTCTGGAGCATTTCCCATCTTCATTTTTTGGACAAAGATTATTGTATTAAGTGCCAGCCTTTGTTGTATATTAAGCCATTTTAACGTATCAAGCATTGCTTGTATTGGAGTATATCTGTTACATTTTAATATTGCACGCATAGCCTTATTCTGAAGTTTTTGCAGTCTTTCTAATTGTGTTATTGTGCAGCAAGTGTATAGTATTGTGGAGCCGAATTCAAAATGTGGTTTTATTATTGTGTTGTACATATTTATTGCCGTTATCATCGATACTTTATTTCGCACCCGTTTAAAGAACCCGATTTTTTTACCGATTTTTTTACATATATATTCAACATGCTGTTTAAATTTTAAGTCCTTGTCAATTATGAAACCGAGATATTTTATTTCATTAACTTTTTCAATTATTTGATCATTAATTTTAAAAATTACGTTACTGTTCATGTTGATTTCCATTATTTTCGTTTTACTTTCATTAAGTTTTAATTTGTTCATTTTGAGCCAATTGTTTATGTTTTTCATGTCTTTATTTAAATTATTTGCACATTCTTCCTCTGTGTTACTTTTAGCATAAATTAATGTGTCATCAGCATATAAAACAATTTCGCATTTTTCCAAAATATTGGGCATATCATTTATATATATTATAAATAATAAAGCTCCCAATATTGACCCCTGTGGTACACCAAATTCATTATCAATTTTTTCTGATTTAATACTGTTAACCTTTGTTATTTGCTTTCGGTTTGTAAGGTATGATTTAAACCATTGCAATTCATTTTCTCTTATCCCGTACATATTTAATTTTTGAATTAATAAGTCTCTATCTATGGTCTCGAATGCTCTTTTAAAATCCAAGAAAAGTGCCATTATCTTACTTTTTGCGTCTCTGTATTTCCATTTATTTATCACATAGTTAACTGCTGTTTCACAAGAAAATTTTTTTCTAAATCCCGACTGATACATTGATAATAAGTTATTTACTTCCATATAGTTTTCCAATTGTTCTTTTGCAATTTTTTCTAAAATTTTTTCACATGTTTTTAACGTGTTTATTGGGCGGAATTCGTCACATTTGTTTGTTTTTAGCCACTTTTTCTACCGGGGTTACCATTGAGTATTTCCAATTTTCGGGAAAAATCCCAATTTCGAGTGATTTATTTATAACATTTAACATATTTTTACCGACAATGTTCCAGTTATCTAAAATTATTTTAATTGAGACTTTGTTAAAATCGGGTTTATCTTTTAGGTTTTTACAAGTGTTTTTAAGTTCTGTTAAAGATATTGCACGGAATTTAAATCTAGAGTTTATCACAGGTATTTTGTTGGTATATTGCACATTTTCTATTGTATTTCTTATTACTTGTATACTATTTACAAAGTAATTATTAAATTGGGTAGCTATTTCATAGTTATCTTTATACTCTATATTGTTAACCATCACAGTTTTTATCACAGTCTCATTTTTTTAAGTACTAAGTCTTTTATTTCCTTCCACATTTCTTTTTGGTCTTTGGCATTATTTATTTTATTATTTACATATTTGTTTTTTTCAATTTCAATTTTATTTTTATATATATTTCTTATTGCTTTATAGTCGTTCCACGCATTTTCTGTTTTATCCGTTTTTGCAATTCGGTATTTAATATTTTTTTCTTCTTTGAGTGATTTTAATTCTTCGGTAAACCATTTTTTTGTATCGTTTCTTGTATTTATTGTTTTTTTATTTGTACATTTTTTAACCGTGTTTTCGAGACATGTATCAATTATATTAACGCAGTCGTTTACATTATCATTTTCTCTACATACTAAAATTGCACTGAGTTCTCTATTAAAAACGTCTTTATTATATTTAAATACTTCTATTATTTTCTTATTTTCTTGGTTTTGTTTTTGGTTTGTATATTCGATTTTTATATCTATAGCTTCGTGATCTGTTATTTTATTTGCACTGTTGTTTCTCGTTGTAATATTACCATTATTTGTTATTACGTAGTCTATTATTGTGCTAGAGTTTTGTGCTATTCTAGTATATTCATTAACAATTTGTTTCAGCCCGTTATCATTTAAAAGACCTTTTAGTCGGATTTTGTACGTATCTTCCTTGTTCCAATCTATGTTAAAATCTCCTGCTATTATTATATCATAATTTGTCTCACATATGTCCTCGATTATTTCCTCAAATACTGTACAGAATTCCGCTTCACTACTACTTGGTGACCTATACACCGCCATTATTAAAATATGTTTTTCCTCGATCTTAGCCAAATATGCACTAATCCAATAATTTGAGTCGGAAATCTTCTCGCCAATTTTCGTGACATTCCATAGCTTTTTAAAATAGATAATAACGCCTCCTGTTCTGGTTGAATTAGAAAACGTATTGTAATGATCGTATTCTAGTAATTGTATCTCACTTTCATCAATGTCTTTTGTTACGTGGGTCTCTGTTAGGATTATAAAGTCTGGGTCCTGCTCATCAGCAATTATCTCCAATTGATTGTAGTTGTTTACTAATCCACATATATTTGTGTAAATACCGTGTATCTCCTGTGGTTGTTAGAACACTAACCCTAGCCTCTTCTTCTTCATGTTCAGCTTATTTTGATATACTGGACATTCTCTATTTGATGTGACATGATTTTCATCAAGTCCCATATTTAGTTTTTTGTTCGCTCTAATACAGTTGACACATTTGTTTATTATTTCCTTTTTGCATTCTTTTGACTTGTGGTTTCCATGACATCTATAGCAAATTTCTTCATTTTTACAATCGCCCGCTTTGTGATTATATCCTAAACATTTAAAGCATTGCACTATATCGGTTCCATCAAATATTCTACATCTTTCCCATCCAATGTTCAATTTTTGAGCCGCCTTAATCTTTGTGTAAGTATCTTTATCTATTATTATTTTTACACTATATTTTGTTCTATTATATTTTTTGTATTCAAAAGATTTCACTATTTTTATTTCATGTTGCTGTAATTGTTGATTTTGCCTCTTAATTTTCTCTATTAATTCAACTTCATTATATTTAAATGACATATCTGCTATTATTATTGACATATCATTTTCATTTGGGGCCTTTATTTCATATGCATCACTCATTTTATTTTCTATAGCATTTTTAATTTTTTCTCTTTCTTCATTATTTTCACTCTGTATCACAATTGTTCCATTTGTTCTATTTTCAATATTTATTATATTCAGATTAACTGGATCCACCTTATTGTTTAAATCCTCCTTTGTTTTTACAATTTTTTGTTTCTCTTTGGGTTTAATTATTAAAGGCACTTGTTTTTTCAAATCTGGCAATACCGTATTGTTTTTTACTGTCTCAGCGAATGACAGTTTGTTTTGTTGATCGCCTGTTTCTTTTATTGCTTTTTTTATTTCATCGCACATCTTTACACTGTTTTTTTCAATTGTGTTATAAATGTCTTTATTTTTATTTTCAAAATCATTTACGACGGCGCAAATATTTTTTATTTCGTAACATTCTTTTCACAAATTTTTTGTGCACTATCTATTTTCTTTAATCTTTCTTCGTATCTTTTTTCAATTGCCTCTAATAATTGTTTGATTTCATTTTCATTTTGTTTTAATGACGCTTCAAATTCGGTTTTATATTCAGCCAAGTTTAGTTTGTTTTTGTTGACACCATCTTGAATATCTTTCAAAGCAAAGTCTACATTATGAAGTAGTTGGACACAATCTTCACATATACACTTTAATAAAGCATTTTCTTCCAATACCTTTGATGAATATTGATTGAGGCCTGAACATTTATCAGCACAGTGCCACATTTTGCCACATATTCCAGCACATGCTACGCCTGTTTCGCCACGAATTGACCTCCTGCATTTATGGCATTCAGCCATTGCAGAGTCAGTCATAAAAATCCAACTTTTATTTTAAATGCAAATAATTAATGTTTTTTATGATTTTTTTGTTATATACCCGTGATATTTGGTTTATCTATAGGTAGGTATAGTTTTTTTTCTATTTTATCACCAATAAATATTTTATTTTTCACAAATTCACAGAGCAACAATAAATCTCATACTTTGCATTTTGACAGTTTCTTATCTTTTTTTTGTTTTTGAAAATTGACGAAACACAAAAAACCAAAAACACAGAACTATTCACAAACACTAAACATACACTTTTATACAATAAATTCACACTCATAAAACACACAAAAATTGACGAAACACAAAAAACAAAAACACAGAACTATTCATAAACACTAAACATACACTTTTATACAATAAAACAATATTGGCACGCTGGTGAAAAAAATTAAGTTATAGGGCGGCAGCGAACGTATTAAGAGATTAAAATTTTCTTTGTCAGGAGGTAGCGTGTTAAAAAAAAAGAATAGTTTGTAACTATATTTCGCTTGGGAAAACATTAATTGCTTGTTACTATGTTTCGCATGGGAAACATACGTTTTTTTTAATGAAAACTTATTCGGCACCTATTTATTCTATTTTTAAACATTATTTTGTAGTGTCTGTGAAGTTTCTGTATTCAGAAAGGTTGGCTTGAGTCTATCTATATGAAATTTTTACTTTACGCCTTTACCAGCGAATTCGTAAAAATAAAAAATTACAGATTTTCCAATTCCAAAAGCGGATGCGGTTTCAGTGACCCATTTTTTATCCAGGTATCGCCCACCGAATTCGTAAAAATTGAAAATCTAGGTGGCAATCCTTTTTTAGCCTAAAACCTTCGCATCAAAATTATCTACATTTAAAAAAAAAAAATCAATCGAATCGGTTGAAAATAACGGGCAGCAAGGGGACCAAAAGCTTTTTCCACTTTGTTTATAAATATAGATTATGTAAAAAAAAAATATATGCAAATTATATAATAAAAAATATTATATATAAAAAAAGCAAAAGACCGCATACCCAATAAAATAATTTCTTGTACCATAACAGCCGCGGCATTCACATTTCTGTGGGCGAAACATAAATTCCAATTAAAGTTGCGATAAAAATTATTTCCAATTTGCTTTTGTATAAAACCATGCGAACCATCATGACGCGAAGTCAGAAAAAGGTCTAAGATGTTAAGGCTATGCAAATCACTTCTTGGAAAGAAGTTGATTCCATCACTTCTTGGAAAAAAATTGATTCCTTCACTAGTTAAATCAGTTGGCTCGATTCAGCAAAAAGCTCAACATATTACCCTTCAGGTGTTGTTTGGCCCGAGTGTCATAACCAAGCCGAGTTGTGGGCATTGAAATCGCCAGATACAACGATTTTGTTATCAGAAAACAACCTCAAAATGTGCGATATCGAACCAGAGAGAGAGTCAAGTTTGTTAAAAGTAGGCTCTCTCCCTGAATTTGGATTTCTATAAACTTAGCAGAAATGTAGCAAGCGCGAATGAAACCTGAAACTGAATGAAGCTAAATTCTGGATCGGTCAGGCCGAGACCTCGTTGGCACTGGTACGGTACATCCGAACGTATAAAAAGTTAGATTTCCCTTAATAACCAGATGGAACCATTTGCATTTGAGAACATGCCTATTAGGTGAATTTTTATGCACTCTAATGATCCAAAACACACAGCAAAGGTTGTGATTGATTGGCTAAAAAAGGAAAAAATAAATATTTTGAATTGGCCGGCTCAAAGCCCAGACCTCAATCCCATAGAAAATTTATGGAATGATGTGAAGGTCAGCATAAGCAACCAAAATTTCGAAATTAAGATGAGTTATGGAGTGGAATTGAGAAGGCTTGGTACTCTATTCCGAAGGATTGGGTCAGGAAGCTTGTGGAGAGTATGGGACGAAGAAGTCGGGCTGTTTTGAACAATTCGGGATACAGTACCAAGTACTAGTAAACATATTCGTAAGCTCATTGTAAAATAAAAATAAATCACTATGTCTTCTTTTCAGAATCCAACTTGTGCTATTTATACGTCCACTTCAGCTAAGGAACAATTTCAGATTTTTCATTAATTTTCTAATTTTTAATTCGTAGTTACAAAGTTACTACTGATTTAAAGTTTATAATGTTTAAACTCAAATACCATGAAATAAATTCTTGTTATCCTCTATGTATTTTATTTAAATTTATGTGAAACACCCTACATGTATTTTTGTGCTATTTATGTGTTCAGGCTGTATGTATGTTAGGATGATTAAAAAAAACTCTTTTTCGCAAATCAACCAGGATCGTGCGAAAAATTTTGATATAACCATATCAAAATATGAAAACCAAAATTAAAATTTTTTTTAATTTTTAGGTTGTGCTACCAGCGGTTTTCTGTTTTCGTTGGAGAAAATCTTGAAAAAAGTTAAAGTTAATATATTCATATCTCTGTTATTTTGTATCATACAATTATGAAATTTTGATGGCATACGTATAATAGACCATAACTAATAAAAACGTGTTAACATTTTGATCAACGTGGCACCTTATGCATTTCAGTTTCATCAGGTGCCGTGTGACCAGCCGGTAGTCACACCCATAAAACACACAAAAATTGACGAAACACAAAAAACAAAAACACAGAACTATTCACAAACACTAAACATACACTTTTATACAATAAAGTCACACTCATAAAACACACAAAAATTGACGAAACACAAAAAACAAAAACACAGAACTATTCATAAACACTAAACATACACTTTTATACAATAAAACAATATTGGCACGCTGGTGAAAAAAATTAAGTTATAGGGCGGCAGCGAACGTATTAAGAGACTAAAATTTTCTTTGTCAGGAGGTAGCGTGTTAAAAAAAAAGAATAGTTTGTAACTATATTTCGCTTAGGAAAACATTAATTGCTTGTTACTATGTTTCGCATGGGAAACATACGTTTTTTTTTAATGAAAACTTATTCGGCACCTATTTATTCTATTTTTAAACATTATTTTGTAGTGTCTGTGAAGTTCCTGTATTCAGAAAGGTTGGCTTGAGTCTATCTATATGAACTTTTTACTTTACGCCTTTACCAGCGAATTCGTAAAAATAAAAAATTACAGATTTTCCAATTCCAAAAGCGGATGCGGTTTTAGTGACCCATTTTTTATCCAGTTATCGCCCACCGAATTCGTAAAAATTGAAAATCTAGGTGGCAACCCTTTTTTAGCCTAAAACCTTCGCATCAAAATTATCTACATTTAAAAAAAAAAAATCAATCAAATCGGTTGAAAATAACGGGCAGCAAGGGGACCAAAAGCTTTTTCCACTTTGTTTATAAATATAGATTATGTAAAAAAAAAATATATGCAAATTATATAATAAAAAATAATATATATAAAAAAAGCAAAAGACCGCATACCCAATAAAATAATTTCTTGTACCATAACAGCCGCGGCATTCACATTTCTGTGGGCGAATCATAAATTCCAATTAAAGTTGCGATAAAAATTATTTCCAATTTGCTTTTGTATAAAACCATGCAGTCCTTTTCTTGGCTTCAGGCGTAGAGGTGCAAAGGTTAGAATATGGAAAAACATCGGAGATGGTGCGATGGTCCGAATTACCAAGAGGTGCGTTGACACTCACATCATGTTTTTCATGACGCGAAGTCAGAAAAAGGTCTAAGATGTTAAGGCTATGCAAATCACTTCTTGGAAAGAAGTTGATTCCTTCACTTCTTGGAAAAAAGTTGATTCCTTCACTAGTTAAATCAGTTGGCTCGATTCAGCAAAAAGCTCAACATATTGCCCTTCAGGTGTTGTTTGGCCCGAGTGTCATAACCAAGCCGAGTTGTGGGCATTGAAATCGCCAGATACAACGATTTTGTTATCAGAAAACAACCTCAAAATGTGCGATATCGAACCAGAGAGAGAGTCAAGTTTGTTAAAAGTAGGCTCTCTCCCTGAATTTGGATTTCTATAAACTTAGCAGAAATGTAGCAAGCGCGAATGAAACCTGAAACTGAATGAAGCTAAATTCTGGATCGGTCAGGCCGAGACCTCGTTGGCACTGGTACGGTACATCCGAACGTATAAAAAGTTAGATTTCCCTTAATAACCAGATGGAACCATTTGCATTTGAGAACATGCCTATTAGGTGAATTTTTATGCACTCTAATGATCCAAAACACACAGCAAAGGTTGTGATTGATTGGCTAAAAAAGGAAAAAATAAATATTTTGAATTGGCCGGCTCAAAGCCCAGACCTCAATCCCATAGAAAATTTATGGAATGATGTGAAGGTCAGCATAAGCAACCAAAATTTCGAAATTAAGATGAGTTATGGAGTGGAATTGAGAAGGCTTGGTACTCTATTCCGAAGGATTGGGTCAGGAAGCTTGTGGAGAGTATGGGACGAAGAAGTCGGGCTGTTTTGAACAATTCGGGATACAGTACCAAGTACTAGTAAACATATTCGTAAGCTCATTGTAAAATAAAAATAAATCACTATGTCTTCTTTTCAGAATCCAACTTGTGCTATTTATACGTCCACTTCAGCTAAGGAACAATTTCAGATTTTTCATTAATTTTCTAATTTTTAATTCGTAGTTACAAAGTTACTACTGATTTAAAGTTTATAATGTTTAAACTCAAATACCATGAAATAAATTCTTGTTATCCTCTATGTATTTTATTTAAATTTATGTGAAACACCCTACATGTATTTTTGTGCTATTTATGTGTTCAGGCTGTATGTATGTTAGGATGATTAAAAAAAACTCTTTTTCGCAAATCAACCAGGATCGTGCGAAAAATTTTGATATAACCATATCAAAATATGAAAACCAAAATTAAAATTTTTTTTAATTTTTAATTCATATCTCTGTTATTTTGTATCATACAATTATGAAATTTTGATGGCATACGTATAATAGACCATAACTAATAAAAACGTGTTAACATTTTGATCAACGTGGCACCTTATGCATTTCAGTTTCATCAGGTGCCGTGTGACCAGCCGGTAGTCACACCCATAAAACACACAAACATGTTTTTTTTTTTTTTTTTTATTTTTTTTTTTTATTATAATAGTAGTATTTATTATACTTTTAATTGAACTTCATAACATGATATTTAACAATTTTATAAATTTTCACGAATTGTGCTATTTCCATTATTTCTAACAAATTCTGAGATACTTCTTTTAAAGATATTAATATTTCTTTCTGATTTTATAAAATTAGGCATCGTATTATATAGTTTTAGTCCCTTGAAGAAGAGCGATCTTTGCATTGCTGTCGTTGTAACCCTTTGTAGTCTAAAGTTGTCTGCGTTTCGTAGATTATATGGTTGAACTTCTCCCACATAGTTTAGCTGATCAATTAAATATTCTGGAGCATTTCCCATCTTCATTTTTTGGACAAAGATTATTGTATTAAGTGCCAGCCTTTGTTGTATATTAAGCCATTTTAACGTATCAAGCATTGCTTGTATTGGAGTATATCTGTTACATTTTAATATTGCACGCATAGCCTTATTCTGAAGTTTTTGCAGTCTTTCTAATTGTGTTATTGTGCAGCAAGTGTATAGTATTGTGGAGCCGAATTCAAAATGTGGTTTTATTATTGTGTTGTACATATTTATTGCCGTTATCATCGATACTTTATTTCGCACCCGTTTAAAGAACCCGATTTTTTTACCGATTTTTTTACATATATATTCAACATGCTGTTTAAATTTTAAGTCCTTGTCAATTATGAAACCGAGATATTTTATTTCATTAACTTTTTCAATTATTTGATCATTAATTTTAAAAATTACGTTACTGTTCATGTTGATTTCCATTATTTTCGTTTTACTTTCATTAAGTTTTAATTTGTTCATTTTGAGCCAATTGTTTATGTTTTTCATGTCTTTATTTAAATTATTTGCACATTCTTCCTCTGTGTTACTTTTAGCATAAATTAATGTGTCATCAGCATATAAAACAATTTCGCATTTTTCCAAAATATTGGGCATATCATTTATATATATTATAAATAATAAAGCTCCCAATATTGACCCCTGTGGTACACCAAATTCATTATCAATTTTTTCTGATTTAATACTGTTAACCTTTGTTATTTGCTTTCGGTTTGTAAGGTATGATTTAAACCATTGCAATTCATTTTCTCTTATCCCGTACATATTTAATTTTTGAATTAATAAGTCTCTATCTATGGTCTCGAATGCTCTTTTAAAATCCAAGAAAAGTGCCATTATCTTACTTTTTGCGTCTCTGTATTTCCATTTATTTATCACATAGTTAACTGCTGTTTCACAAGAAAATTTTTTTCTAAATCCCGACTGATACATTGATAATAAGTTATTTACTTCCATATAGTTTTCCAATTGTTCTTTTGCAATTTTTTCTAAAATTTTTTCACATGTTTTTAACGTGTTTATTGGGCGGAATTCGTCACATTTGTTTGTTTTTAGCCACTTTTTCTACCGGGGTTACCATTGAGTATTTCCAATTTTCGGGAAAAATCCCAATTTCGAGTGATTTATTTATAACATTTAACATATTTTTACCGACAATGTTCCAGTTATCTAAAATTATTTTAATTGAGACTTTGTTAAAATCGGGTTTATCTTTTAGGTTTTTACAAGTGTTTTTAAGTTCTGTTAAAGATATTGCACGGAATTTAAATCTAGAGTTTATCACAGGTATTTTGTTGGTATATTGCACATTTTCTATTGTATTTCTTATTACTTGTATACTATTTACAAAGTAATTATTAAATTGGGTAGCTATTTCATAGTTATCTTTATACTCTATATTGTTAACCATCACAGTTTTTATCACAGTCTCATTTTTTTAAGTACTAAGTCTTTTATTTCCTTCCACATTTCTTTTTGGTCTTTGGCATTATTTATTTTATTATTTACATATTTGTTTTTTTCAATTTCAATTTTATTTTTATATATATTTCTTATTGCTTTATAGTCGTTCCACGCATTTTCTGTTTTATCCGTTTTTGCAATTCGGTATTTAATATTTTTTTCTTCTTTGAGTGATTTTAATTCTTCGGTAAACCATTTTTTTGTATCGTTTCTTGTATTTATTGTTTTTTTATTTGTACATTTTTTAACCGTGTTTTCGAGACATGTATCAATTATATTAACGCAGTCGTTTACATTATCATTTTCTCTACATACTAAAATTGCACTGAGTTCTCTATTAAAAACGTCTTTATTATATTTAAATACTTCTATTATTTTCTTATTTTCTTGGTTTTGTTTTTGGTTTGTATATTCGATTTTTATATCTATAGCTTCGTGATCTGTTATTTTATTTGCACTGTTGTTTCTCGTTGTAATATTACCATTATTTGTTATTACGTAGTCTATTATTGTGCTAGAGTTTTGTGCTATTCTAGTATATTCATTAACAATTTGTTTCAGCCCGTTATCATTTAAAAGACCTTTTAGTCGGATTTTGTACGTATCTTCCTTGTTCCAATCTATGTTAAAATCTCCTGCTATTATTATATCATAATTTGTCTCACATATGTCCTGGATTATTTCCTCAAATACTGTACAGAATTCCGCTTCACTACTACTTGGTGACCTATACACCGCCATTATTAAAATATGTTTTTCCTCGATCTTAGCCAAATATGCACTAATCCAATAATTTGAGTCGGAAATCTTCTCGCCAATTTTCGTGACATTCCATAGCTTTTTAAAATAGATAATAACGCCTCCTGTTCTGGTTGAATTAGAAAACGTATTGTAATGATCGTATTCTAGTAATTGTATCTCACTTTCATCAATGTCTTTTGTTACGTGGGTCTCTGTTAGGATTATAAAGTCTGGGTCCTGCTCATCAGCAATTATCTCCAATTGATTGTAGTTGTTTACTAATCCACATATATTTGTGTAAATACCGTGTATCTCCTGTGGTTGTTAGAACACTAACCCTAGCCTCTTCTTCTTCATGTTCAGCTTATTTTGATATACTGGACATTCTCTATTTGATGTGACATGATTTTCATCAAGTCCCATATTTAGTTTTTTGTTCGCTCTAATACAGTTGACACATTTGTTTATTATTTCCTTTTCGCATTCTTTTGACTTGTGGTTTCCATGACATCTATAGCAAATTTCTTCATTTTTACAATCGCCCGCTTTGTGATTATATCCTAAACATTTAAAGCATTGCACTATATCGGTTCCATCAAATATTCTACATCTTTCCCATCCAATGTTCAATTTTTGAGCCGCCTTAATCTTTGTGTAAGTATCTTTATCTATTATTATTTTTACACTATATTTTGTTCTATTATATTTTTTGTATTCAAAAGATTTCACTATTTTTATTTCATGTTGCTGTAATTGTTGATTTTGCCTCTTAATTTTCTCTATTAATTCAACTTCATTATATTTAAATGACATATCTGCTATTATTATTGACATATCATTTTCATTTGGGGCCTTTATTTCATATGCATCACTCATTTTATTTTCTATAGCATTTTTAATTTTTTCTCTTTCTTCATTATTTTCACTCTGTATCACAATTGTTCCATTTGTTCTATTTTCAATATTTATTATATTCAGATTAACTGGATCCACCTTATTGTTTAAATCCTCCTTTGTTTTTACAATTTTTTGTTTCTCTTTGGGTTTAATTATTAAAGGCACTTGTTTTTTCAAATCTGGCAATACCGTATTGTTTTTTACTGTCTCAGCGAATGACAGTTTGTTTTGTTGATCGCCTGTTTCTTTTATTGCTTTTTTTATTTCATCGCACATCTTTACACTGTTTTTTTCAATTGTGTTATAAATGTCTTTATTTTTATTTTCAAAATCATTTACGACGGCGCAAATATTTTTTATTTCGTTAACATTCTTTTCACAAATTTTTTGTGCACTATCTATTTTCTTTAATCTTTCTTCGTATCTTTTTTCAATTGCCTCTAATAATTGTTTGATTTCATTTTCATTTTGTTTTAATGACGCTTCAAATTCGGTTTTATATTCAGCCAAGTTTATTTTGTTTTTGTTGACACCATCTTGAATATCTTTCAAAGCAAAGTCTACATTATGAAGTAGTTGGACACAATCTTCACATATACACTTTAATAAAGCATTTTCTTCCAATACCTTTGATGAATATTGATTAAGGCCTGAACATTTATCAGCACAGTGCCACATTTTGCTACATATTCCAGCACATGCTACGCCTGTTTCGCCACGAATTGACCTCCTGCATTTATGGCATTCAGCCATTGCAGAGTCAGTCATAAAAATCCAACTTTTATTTTAAATGCAAATAATTAATGTTTTTTATGATTTTTTTGTTATATACCCGTGATATTTGGTTTATCTATAGGTAGGTATAGTTTTTTTTCTATTTTATCACCAATAAATATTTTATTTTTCACAAATTCACAGAGCAACAATAAATCTCATACTTTGCATTTTGACAGTTTCTTATCTTTTTTTTGTTTTTGAAAATTAACGAAACACAAAAAACAAAAACACAGAACTATTCACAAACACTAAACATACACTTTTATACAATAAATTCACACTCATAAAACACACAAAAATTGACGAAACACAAAAAACAAAAACACAGAACTATTCATAAACACTAAACATACACTTTTATACAATAAAACAATATTGGCACGCTGGTGAAAAAAATTAAGTTATAGGGCGGCAGCGAACGTATTAAGAGATTAAAATTTTCTTTGTCAGGAGGTAGCGTGTTAAAAAAAAAGAATAGTTTGTAACTATATTTCGCTTGGGAAAACATTAATTGCTTGTTACTATGTTTCGCATGGGAAACATACGTTTTTTTTAATGAAAACTTATTCGGCACCTATTTATTCTATTTTTAAACATTATTTTGTAGTGTCTGTGAAGTTTCTGTATTCAGAAAGGTTGGCTTGAGTCTATCTATATGAAATTTTTACTTTACGCCTTTACCAGCGAATTCGTAAAAATAAAAAATTACAGATTTTCCAATTCCAAAAGCGGATGCGGTTTCAGTGACCCATTTTTTATCCAGGTATCGCCCACCGAATTCGTAAAAATTGAAAATCTAGGTGGCAATCCTTTTTTAGCCTAAAACCTTCGCATCAAAATTATCTACATTTAAAAAAAAAAAATCAATCGAATCGGTTGAAAATAACGGGCAGCAAGGGGACCAAAAGCTTTTTCCACTTTGTTTATAAATATAGATTATGTAAAAAAAAAATATATGCAAATTATATAATAAAAAATATTATATATAAAAAAAGCAAAAGACCGCATACCCAATAAAATAATTTCTTGTACCATAACAGCCGCGGCATTCACATTTCTGTGGGCGAAACATAAATTCCAATTAAAGTTGCGATAAAAATTATTTCCAATTTGCTTTTGTATAAAACCATGCGAACCATCATGACGCGAAGTCAGAAAAAGGTCTAAGATGTTAAGGCTATGCAAATCACTTCTTGGAAAGAAGTTGATTCCATCACTTCTTGGAAAAAAATTGATTCCTTCACTAGTTAAATCAGTTGGCTCGATTCAGCAAAAAGCTCAACATATTACCCTTCAGGTGTTGTTTGGCCCGAGTGTCATAACCAAGCCGAGTTGTGGGCATTGAAATCGCCAGATACAACGATTTTGTTATCAGAAAACAACCTCAAAATGTGCGATATCGAACCAGAGAGAGAGTCAAGTTTGTTAAAAGTAGGCTCTCTCCCTGAATTTGGATTTCTATAAACTTAGCAGAAATGTAGCAAGCGCGAATGAAACCTGAAACTGAATGAAGCTAAATTCTGGATCGGTCAGGCCGAGACCTCGTTGGCACTGGTACGGTACATCCGAACGTATAAAAAGTTAGATTTCCCTTAATAACCAGATGGAACCATTTGCATTTGAGAACATGCCTATTAGGTGAATTTTTATGCACTCTAATGATCCAAAATACACAGCAAAGGTTGTGATTGATTGGCTAAAAAAGGAAAAAATAAATATTTTGAATTGGCCGGCTCAAAGCCCAGACCTCAATCCCATAGAAAATTTATGGAATGATGTGAAGGTCAGCATAAGCAACCAAAATTTCGAAATTAAGATGAGTTATGGAGTGGAATTGAGAAGGCTTGGTACTCTATTCCGAAGGATTGGGTCAGGAAGCTTGTGGAGAGTATGGGACGAAGAAGTCGGGCTGTTTTGAACAATTCGGGATACAGTACCAAGTACTAGTAAACATATTCGTAAGCTCATTGTAAAATAAAAATAAATCACTATGTCTTCTTTTCAGAATCCAACTTGTGCTATTTATACGTCCACTTCAGCTAAGGAACAATTTCAGATTTTTCATTAATTTTCTAATTTTTAATTCGTAGTTACAAAGTTACTACTGATTTAAAGTTTATAATGTTTAAACTCAAATACCATGAAATAAATTCTTGTTATCCTCTATGTATTTTATTTAAATTTATGTGAAACACCCTACATGTATTTTTGTGCTATTTATGTGTTCAGGCTGTATGTATGTTAGGATGATTAAAAAAAACTCTTTTTCGCAAATCAACCAGGATCGTGCGAAAAATTTTGATATAACCATATCAAAATATGAAAACCAAAATTAAAATTTTTTTTAATTTTTAGGTTGTGCTACCAGCGGTTTTCTGTTTTCGTTGGAGAAAATCTTGAAAAAAGTTAAAGTTAATATATTCATATCTCTGTTATTTTGTATCATACAATTATGAAATTTTGATGGCATACGTATAATAGACCATAACTAATAAAAACGTGTTAACATTTTGATCAACGTGGCACCTTATGCATTTCAGTTTCATCAGGTGCCGTGTGACCAGCCGGTAGTCACACCCATAAAACACACAAAAATTGACGAAACACAAAAAACAAAAACACAGAACTATTCACAAACACTAAACATACACTTTTATACAATAAAGTCACACTCATAAAACACACAAAAATTGACGAAACACAAAAAACAAAAACACAGAACTATTCATAAACACTAAACATACACTTTTATACAATAAAACAATATTGGCACGCTGGTGAAAAAAATTAAGTTATAGGGCGGCAGCGAACGTATTAAGAGACTAAAATTTTCTTTGTCAGGAGGTAGCGTGTTAAAAAAAAAAGAATAGTTTGTAACTATATTTCGCTTAGGAAAACATTAATTGCTTGTTACTATGTTTCGCATGGGAAACATACGTTTTTTTTAATGAAAACTTATTCGGCACCTATTTATTCTATTTTTAAACATTATTTTGTAGTGTCTGTGAAGTTCCTGTATTCAGAAAGGTTGGCTTGAGTCTATCTATATGAACTTTTTACTTTACGCCTTTACCAGCGAATTCGTAAAAATAAAAAATTACAGATTTTCCAATTCCAAAAGCGGATGCGGTTTCAGTGACCCATTTTTTATCCAGTTATCGCCCACAGAATTCGTAAAAATTGAAAATCTAGGTGGCAACCCTTTTTTAGCCTAAAACCTTCGCATCAAAATTATCTACATTTAAAAAAAAAAAATCAATCAAATCGGTTGAAAATAACGGGCAGCAAGGGGACCAAAAGCTTTTTCCACTTTGTTTATAAATATAGATTATGTAAAAAAAAAATATATGCAAATTATATAATAAAAAATAATATATATAAAAAAAGCAAAATACCGCATACCCAATAAAATAATTTCTTGTACCATAACAGCCGCGGCATTCACATTTCTGTGGGCGAATCATAAATTCCAATTAAAGTTGCGATAAAAATTATTTCCAATTTGCTTTTGTATAAAACCATGCAGTCCTTTTCTTGGCTTCAGGCGTAGAGGTGCAAAGGTTAGAATATGGAAAAACATCGGAGATGGTGCGATGGTCCGAATTACCAAGAGGTGCGTTGACACTCACATCATGTTTTTCATGACGCGAAGTCAGAAAAAGGTCTAAGATGTTAAGGCTATGCAAATCACTTCTTGGAAAGAAGTTGATTCCTTCACTTCTTGGAAAAAAGTTGATTCCTTCACTAGTTAAATCAGTTGGCTCGATTCAGCAAAAAGCTCAACATATTGCCCTTCAGGTGTTGTTTGGCCCGAGTGTCATAACCAAGCCGAGTTGTGGGCATTGAAATCGCCAGATACAACGATTTTGTTATCAGAAAACAACCTCAAAATGTGCGATATCGAACCAGAGAGAGAGTCAAGTTTGTTAAAAGTAGGCTCTCTCCCTGAATTTGGATTTCTATAAACTTGGCAGAAATGTAGCAAGCGCGAATGAAACCTGAAACTGAATGAAGCTAAATTCTGGATCGGTCAGGCCGAGACCTCGTTGGCACTGGTACGGTACATCCGAACGTATAAAAAGTTAGATTTCCCTATGCAAATAAAACAATGGCAGCATGCGATAAAAATCCAGTGGATCTGCATCCTCGCTCACCTGGGTCTCACTTAGTGCCATTATTTGAGGCCTATTAAGAGCGCAATATGCATAGACCTAGAAGAAATTCGCCCTCAGTCCACGTTTATTGCAAAAATCTATGCGAAAATGACTCGACATTATCGCACCGTGAAAATATTAAACAAATAGAGTAAAAATTGCATCAGTGATTTAGAATTCTATGAATTTGTTGTCGGTCTTGCAGAAAAAAAAAATGTATAATTTTAATATTTTGAATAGTTTGCTACTTAATTTAAATTGGAGTGTACTATTGGAGGGCAGTGGTGTTGAATCTAGTTTTAATATTTTCAAAACTCAAGTTTTAACTATGTGTGATTCGCATGTTCCGCATATGAATAAAACTCACCATAAACTCCCCTGATATACCAAGGGGCTTAAAAAGCTAAAAAAACCAAAGAAATAAATTCTTAAAGTTGTTCAAGACTACTAATAATCCAATGCATTATAATAAATATTTGCACTATATGCGCGAATTTAATTTCCTCAATAAATTCCTTTACAAGCAATATATTTTGAACTATGAACCTAATATTAAATCAAACCCAAAATCTTTTTGGAGTTTTATTGAAGCCAAAAGAGGGGGCTCTCAAATTCCTTCTTCAATGTTTTTAATGTCTCTGTCTGAGGGTAATTTTATAAAGCATTGGAAAATTGCATCTATCACCCCTATTTTTAAATCGGGCAATAAAAGTAATGTTGCCGACTACCGACCAATTTCCAAATTATCTAACATCTCAAAAATCTTCGAAAAAATTATGAAAGCCAAACTTAGTTTCTTAATTAAACGATACATTTGCCCTGAACAACATCGATTTGTTGCAGGTCGGTCAACAGTGTCAAATTTAACTATTTTTTCTGAGTACTGTGTATCCTCTTTTGGACTTGGTCATCAAGTTGATGTAATCTACGCAGACTTCTCAAAAGCATTCGACAGAATTTCGCATAAACTTTTATTTTTGAAATTATCGAAAATGGGTTTTCATTCGTCGTTTTTAATTGGATTATGTCTTATTTGCATGATAGAACATGTTTTGTTAGTATAAATAATGTAAAATCATTTGAATTTATAGCTTCCTCAGGTGTTCCTCAGGGTAGTATCCTAGGACTCTTGCTCTTTATTCTTTTTATAAATGATATATCTAAGTGTATTTTAAACTCTCGCTTTTTACTTTATGCGGATGACCTCAAACTTTTTCGTAAAATTTCCTCCTCTTCTGACATTGCTGATCTGCAAGCGGACATTACAAGAGTCGTAACCTGGAGCCAAAGTAATGGCCTTGCATTAAACTTTAACTTAACACTTTAATTTAACACTCTCTAAACTCACGTTGAATAAATTATCTAACTCATACTTCTTATCTGATTAAGAAATCCAATCAGTTCCTACATATCGCGATTTGGGAGTTATTTTCGATTCAAAATTTACATTTAGTGACCATGTCAATTTTCTTATTACTAAAGCTTACTCTTTATTGGCCTTTATACGTAGAAATAGTTTTGAGTTTTCGGATCCACATACCCTAAATATGTTGTTTAGTGCGTTTGTGAGGTCGAGACTTGAGTGTATGCGTCTGTTATTTGGTGCCCTTTTTATGCCTCAACGTCTCTTAGACTTGAGAAAATACAAAACAATTTTACAAGATGTGCTGTTGCCACCTTATAGTATACACGCCTTTTTTTTGCTTTTAGGACTTAAATCTTTGGAATCAAGACGAAAGATATCGTCCCTTTTATTTATACATGATAATTTCTGGAATATTATAATTTATAAGAGCTTATTTCGTTCAATATTCCGTTAAGACAATTACGTCACTCTAAACTGTTTTATGTAAAAACTTGCAATACAAATTATGCTTTAAATGAGCCAATTACAAGAGCTTTGTCTCTTTTTAATGAATTGTGTATCTCGCACGAATTTTTTGATATCTTTGGTCCTAAAGATATAATTAAAAGTTTAATTAATAATATTTTCTTAACATAATTATATAAGTATTCTTATTATTATTATACTTTTGGTGATAAATTATCAGTAATTGTAGTCTGTAAGGATATATGAGCTGCTCAGAGCACAAGTGGCGTAAGTCCACTTTTAGTAGTTTTGAGAAAATGAAATATTTAGAAAAATTCTTATTAGAAATTCTATGTATAAAGAACTCAGTTTTGCTTACAAGCTATGTCAAGAGAATAAGAAGAGCTATTCATATCGTAAAAAATTAACTTAATAATACAAAAAAAATAATGAAGAAAATTCCATACTAAATTGAACATATTTTTGAAATTTCTTATTTCCGCTATAGAAATCTAATGTGAGATATTTTAAGAATGTTTTGATAAGGAATGATAGCATTTAGTTCCAGAAGTCGAACAAAATTTCCTACTAGTGATTATCTTCATTGTTAAGGGAGATATCAAATGAATGGACTTACGCCACTGGTCCTCTGAACTTTTTTTTAAATTTTTCATTTCCGCTGTAGAAATATAATTCGAGATCTTTTTAAGAATGTTTTGATGAGGAATGATAGCATTTAGTTCCAGAAATCGAACAAAAGTTTCCTCTAGTAATTATCTATATTATTAGGGGAGATATAAAATGAATGGACTTACGCCACTTGTCCTCTGAACTTTTTTTAAAATTTTTCATTTCCTGTGTAGAAATATAATTCGAGATATTTTTAAGAATGTTTTGATGAGGAATGATAGCATTTACTTGCAGAAGTCGAACAAAACTTCCTACTAGTGATTATCTTCATTGTTAAGGGAGATATAAAATAAATGGACTTACGTCACTTGCCCTCTGAACTTTTTTTGAAATTTTTCATTTCCGCTGTAGAAATATAATTCGAGATATTTTTAACAATGTTTTGATGAGGAATGATAGCATTTAGTTCCAGAAGTCGAACAAAACTTCCACCTAGTGATTATCTTCATTATTAAGGCAGATATGAAATGAATGGACTTACGCCACTTGTCCTCTAAAAAAAGGTATATAATTTGTCAGAAGCATTGCATTTTATTCACAGATTACATAAGCTAGGAGTTTCTAACCCGGAGTCATAAATAGGTTACATATTCCTCTTCACTTCTATGTACTTAACTCAATTTCCTTAAAAAATGGACTTACGCCACTTGTGCTCTGAGCAGCTCATATGCATCTAAAGACTTGATGATTAAATAAACTAAACTAAACTAAAAAGGTAATTAGTTCTCATGCCTTCTTTTTGCAAACTTTTTTAAATATGTAACTTGACATATATAAAGTTGATCAAAATATAAATATAAATATATCTCTTGAACTAAAAGATATAGGATAGTGTGCGACCAGCTTTTTCTTAAATATCTCTAACTCTAGCAAGAGCATCAAATCAAAAATTATTTCACCAGCTTCAGCGTATAAAAAAACGCGGACACAGTACCACATAACGTCTATGGTCGAGTACTAAACATCAATTTTTTTTCGTACAAAATTTTAAGGGCTTGTTTTCGATACATAAACGAATATTTTTATCTTTGTGCTCACAAAAAAAATCGTCGTTTTTTTGGGCTGATCTACTGACCACTCTTTACGAACAATTAACTAAACAGAAGATTTTTGAGTTGTCTCATCAAATTCATAGAAATGACAAACACCACTTTGCAGTTGTATACTCGGCACTCGTTATCGGCCTTGCACTTTAAACTGGGATAATTTGGAGATGAAAAACAAAATTTCAAACTACAACAATGAGTGTACCTGAATATTTTCTCACAATAAGTCAGCATCCGATGTCGTTGTCAGTTAAACTTCATTCAACGGGCGAGAAAAGAATTAATGAATCATCTTTCACCGAGCATATTTAATTCTTAATATTGATTGAATAGCCAGCATTCAACGCGTGGGAGAATGAATAACATATGCACAAAAAATAACATCAACACCCCAACTGGTCAACGTAAGGCAACAACAAACAACGGTTTGTCAGCAAACCGGGCAATGCACGTCAACTGACCCATATGTTATATTAATAAGTAAATGTTATATTTTTTTGGTTACCAAAAATTAGCTAAATTAAGTTTATTTTCTAAATTATTTCGCAATTAAATAAATTTTTGCCAATTAAGTTTTTCTACAATTCTAAATTTATGAAAAACAGATCATTGTATTTTATTTTAAAAACTTTAGCAATCTATCGTTTTATTTTAAATTCCTACAAATCTGTTTTGCCCTTATGTAAGAACTTGCGCCAGGTAGTTCTGTTCTTGCTGGCGCCAGTTGGAAACTCTAGTCGTTGTGCGATTGTCTAACACTTGTTTTTCCAACGGAGCTGAGGGCGTCTTTTTCTGCGTTTACCGCATCCGGGAACCAAGCGAATATTTTCTTCGCGCCGTTTTCTATATGCTTAAATGACTGACCTAGCCAGTCAAGGCTGCTTGACTTTTATGAGCTTGACGGTAGATCGGTCCGTAGTTCTTGCGAAGAACCCTTCTCTCGAAGGCTTGTCTTTATAAGTCTTTTTATAAGAACTGCGCAGCGTCTAGATTTGTGCCGCATATGGTAGGACGGGCATGGTGAATGACTAAAAGAGCGTGAGTTTTGTTCCAAAGTAACATCGTTGGCAAAAGCTATTCTTTGTTTGATTTCATTGCTGATATCATTGAAGGAGTTATCCCAGGTAGTAGAGTACAAAATGTTCTTGCAAAGTTTTACAAACATCATCTTATCTATAGAATAAAGTCCATGTGTCTAAAAACCTAAAAAAGTATATATATATACCGTTTTAAGGGATCCATATAAATAAATAAAATAAAAATCGAGCGATCTGTTAAGGTTTTTGGTGCGTATGCGGCAAAACTGTTTACAGTTGCAATATAAATAAATTCAAAATAAAAAAAAAATTCTACTGTGCTGCAAGTCAGGAGAACTTTTTTAACTTTCTTTCGGGCCGCAATAATGTTAATATTACTTATGTATTTCCCTTCACTTATATACTTATGTATTAAACATTTCTTACGATGTAAATAAAATGCAACTTAAAATATATCTGTTTATTTCTTCTCTTTTGTTTTCCAAATATTTAGCCAAAAAACGAATATTATAGATGTCAATTGAAAGATGGAATAACTAAAGGTGTTTCCTTATCTGGTCATAGTTGTCCAATTCTCTTATCAAAAGATTTAGTGGAGGAGAGTATAATAATTTCAGAAATGTTCGATTTAGACGAATATCTATCACTTGAGCTCCTTTGCACTGCACAACGGCAATTGCCACATCATCCAGGGCTTCAGAGAGGATTAGTTGCCATATTACTGTATTATGATGGAAAAAAAGCTATGGCTTGTTCACTAAGGGATCTTTTCCAAGCTACAAATGGAATATCTTGGACAACAGACATACCAAAAGAGGTAAACTATACCCTTATGTTTTTTTTAAGGGTTTTTAACGGTATTTTTAAATAAAATGTAATATGTTTATTTAAATATATTAGAATTTTTCCTCATTTCAAGGGTTATTTAATGTTAATTTGTGCTCATTCTAAAAGAGGGGACAAACTTTTTATAGAAAGTATCCTAAAATCAGAGTCCGTACTAAGTATTAGAGCTTCCAGTTTCACGTGAACACGTGCTACACGTGATCACGTGTCTTTTAAAAAAATGGCGTGAAAACACGAACCTGAACTACACGTGTACTTTATTCACGAACTACACGTGAAGTTCGTATTCACGTGATTTTTGCATTTACGTGAATAGTATTCACTTGTTTAAGACATGAGCCGAACTTTCAAAAGGTCTTTTGTGTTTCTGAGAACAAAAAATGAATATGCTATTAAAAAGACTTCTAGCTGCATCTCTATGATTTTTATGGCTTCTGTGGATTCTAAGTACAGTCAAAACCAGTTTCTGGGTGCGTCACTTGAACTTTACAGGGTTCTGTGGGTTCCTAGGACAGAACGAAGGTTCCTGTGGACAAGGGATTCAACTGGGATTTGGCCAGTTCCTGGGTGCGTCATTTGGACTTTTTTGGGGTCTGTGGGTTCCTAGGACAGAAATAAAGATTTCAAAAAGAACTGATAAATTTAGATTTTTATTTTTTTAGGACTAAATAACTTGTAAGTTTTGATTTTTATTTTTGAAGGTATAAATAAAAATCAAAATGAGTCTTTAAGTTTACGCTTTAACCAAAGTTAAACAATTATAATAAGGCGAATCATATCATTTCGTAAGTGCTTCGTCGTGAAGTGCATATTGAAACCAGCAACATTTCAATTATAATTTAATTTATTACTAAATTACATAAACTCGTTATCAAAATATACGCTCCGCGCTTACTTGAGTAGCAGGAACAGCGTGTGTAATTAAAACTGGCCGTTTAAGCTAAGGATTTTCATACTTATTTCCGTTCCAGTACTCTATCAAATTACTCTCCACATCAACAAGAACTCAACCGTAAACTTAGATCCACATTTTCGTTCCTCCATTTTTTTTATCCTATCCGAAAAATACGTTTTCGGAAGGTCCTTAAAATAGGCCTCTGTTTCGGTGATGAACTTCTCTCTGGTGCTAAATCTCTTTCCGCCGAGCCAGTTCTTTAGGTTGGAAACAGAAAATAGTCGCTGGGGGCCAAATCTGGAGAATGTGCTGGATGAGGAAGCAATTCGTGATCAATTTGACATTGATTGTTGGGTTGTTAAATTTTAAGGGCCGATGTTGGTTTTGAATAAAACAAATTACTTAGAAAATTATTGTCATTTCTTTTTATTATGATAATATTGGTATGGTTCAATTATGTATGGAACAAAATATCGGCCAAATGGCTGCCGTGACCTCGGCTGCACACCTCAATCCGATGGTCCAAATTTTCGATGACGTTGAGGCATAAGTGAGATTCTATGCCGTTAATGCGCCGAATTACCTCATCCTTTAGCTCTTGAATTGTTGCTGGCTTATCGACGTACACCTTTTCTTTCAAATAACCCCGAAGAAAGAAGTCCAACGGTGTCAAATCACATGATCTTGGCGGTCAATTGACATCGCCACCACGTGAGATAACACGACCATTGAATTTGTCTCGCAAAAGAGCCTTTGTTTGGTTAGCTGTCTGGCAAGTGGCACCGTCCTGTTGAAACCACATATCGTCCACATTCATATCTTCCAATTCGGTCCATAAAAGTTCGTTATCAACTCAACGATAGCGAACACCATTCACCACAGTAACTGACCGGCCTCATTTTGGAAAAAATACGGCCCGATGATGCCGCTAGCCCATAAACCGCAGTACGAGCTGTACGAGCATGCACTTGTGTTTTCACATCTCCTACAGACCCGGTTTGCTCAAATTTTTGCACTATTTTTCCGATTGTACGCACATTTGGACGATTAAATTGACCGAAAAAATGACGAAGTGCACGATATGCATTTTGATTTGAACGCCCATTTTCATAATAAGCCTGAATAACTTTAACGCGTTACTCGATTGTGTATCTTTCCATGGTCCAAATTGAGTTAGTCTGATATTGAGATATGTCAAATGAAACGCATGAAAAACATGACGTTTAGGTGTGGTTCGCATTCAACATCGGCCCTTAAAATTGAAGCACCCTTTAGATTATACCGTATTCATCTCAAAATACTGTCACCATAACCTTTCCGGCAGTTAACACCGCCTTCGCCTTTCTGGGTCACACGATCGCGTTTATGGCCGAGAGTGAGAAAACGCGGCACCCATCTTGCGGATAATTTTTAATTTCCAAATGAAAAAAAATGTTCCACACCTATTCGTCTGAGATTCCTCAACAAACTCGCGCACTTTAATTCTGCGATCGGCCAACACGTTATCGTGAATTTTAGTGGCCCTTTCTGGTGCGGTGACCTCATTTGGACGTCCAGAACGTTCGGCATCACTTGTGGTTGTACGGCCGCATCGGAACTCAGTAAACAGCTTCTTAACCATTAAAATTGATGGTGTAGAGTCTTTATTTGGTTTGGCTGATAATTTTTTGCTCACAAAATCTCATCTATGTGAAAATGATGGAGAATGGTGAGAGCTTACTAGTTGAAAGCTGTAACCAACTTTCTGCTATTGTTGCGCGTGAGCTGGATGACAATTATCGGAAATGAGCTTTTATGTTAATAATATTTTAGTAATTATAACTTATGCAAAGATTTTTCTGTTTTCTTCCTTATGTATTTTTTCCTTTGTTTATTTCTTAATTTTAGCGAGTTTTGACAGAAAACTCATCTGTTTATTATTTGATACTATTTTCTTTAATCTCCTTTTTATGAATCCAATACCCGTCTTTACTCTTCTTAGCCTACCTAATGTTTCTGAGTGCTACCTGCAATTTAATGATTGCATCTATAGCGTTTATAATAATTTATTTGGAACTAATATTTATTCTTAAAAACATATCTTTACAAGTTATTTACAATAAACTACCGAGCGTTTCGGTATCGCGGTACCAACTGAACTTTATGGTAACATGGACCATAGTCCATGCCACCACAGTATGTTAAACAAGCGCTGCAGCAGAAAAAACAGCGCTGCAGCGCACCACATAGAAATAACTACAATCCACGCTTTGTTCATTATTTCGTATTGGCCCAATGGCATGCCAAGCCTTACATTTATAATCTCTCGCTTCGTCACCAGCGCTAGTGACAAAGCGAGAGACGTTATGCTATAAAAAATGCTGACGCCGCCAACTCCAGTCGACATCGCTTGTGCACTTGCCTGGGTGTTGGTTAGCTACGCCAACACACAGGCAGCTAGTGCAAAGAAATAAAAACCAATGTTTGTTGTTGTACAACAAACACAGCCTGGACAACGCTATACTATTCATCATAGCATAGCGCAGAGTCGGAGTGACGATCGCGAGTCGCTTGTATGCGTCAAACGGACGGAACGTCGGTGTGTCACCGTGCCAACATGTGTGGCCACAAATAAACGTCTCAAGTGATCGTTTAATCACTTAAAGAATTTGCTTAGTTTGCCGCTCGTGTGACAAACTAAGTTGCTAGAATCAAAGAGTGGATGTTTACATTACATTTATTAATATAACTATTGTAGTGGCGGTAATGAAAACAGTAAAATCTTAATAAATGTTTTATGTAGAAGGTATTCAGGCCTTAAAATTGTACATTTTAGTGCTAGAAGCCTAAATGCGCATAAATTAGACTATTTACAGTTTGTGTTTGAAGATTCGTCTGTCGATTTCATATGTGTTTCGGAAACATGGTTTTGTTCAGATATTAACAACACTGTGCTTAACATTAATAATTTCAATCTGTTTAGAAACGACAGAACTGACAAAAGAGGAGGTGGAGTTGCAATTTACTGTCGAAAAAACCTGAATGCTGTGATAGTAGGTAAGTCCACTGGTGACACTGCTGAATTTCTAAATCTTTGTGTATCTGACAAAAATACAAAAATCCTTCTGTCGTGCGTTTACAATTCTAACAAATGTAATAGTCTGAATAACTTTTGAAGCGAAGCTTTTTACTCCTCGTTCTGTGATTTGCTTGGAGTGAAATCTGAAAAATTTTCGACAGATTTTTTCTTGGAAATTTGATGGTTTCTTTGTTGCTAGCGCTTACTACAACAAGAAAATTTAATTACTTTAATATTAAATACTAAAAATATTTTTTGGCCTGCCCGTGGGGTTCGAACCCACGTCCTCTTAATTAAGAGCCCAATACACTATCCACTAGGCCCACAAAGACTTGTTAGAAAAAGTTGTTAATTCAATCCTAATTATAACAGAAGCTATGCTGCAGTAGATCGTCACCATCTCTCAATAGATAGAGGATTGTGTATTTGCTATGCTACAACTATCAAAAATTTGCTTTTATTTGCCACAAGGTGTCTCCAGCATCGGTTTGTTTGTATTGTGAATGCGTTTGTGGTGCTGTTGGCATAGAGTGTAAATTGAGAGATTGCATCAACTCTGCTAAATCTCTGGCATGTGTTAACAGAGTTACTTTACTTAAAAACGTGAAGGAAAAAACTCTGTTTACCTCTGTAATTTACATAATTTACACTCTATGCTGTTGGTACGAAGAAAATTAGCAATGCCCACAAGTGCGTTGACAATTGCGTTTTTAAGTGTCAAAATAGTAGATGATATCAATAAATGAAGCGTAGCCGCGAATAACGTTGTAAGCGACATTTTTTTGAGAAGTGTTTTTTTCGCGGATTCCCGTTAGAATAACTCTCCCAGATTTTATAAAAACAAAACTGAGTAAAAAAATGCAGGTTCGGACATTTGAAACGCATTTTAAAGCGTCATTCAGTGGAAGAACGTTGCAAGTGAATAAGCAAATGAATAATAGGGAACAATTTAACGTGATGCGCAAGTGCAATCGAGGCACTAAAAGGAAAGTTAATTTCGAAAATTGGAAAGATATTAACAACAAGAGATTAAGAGATAGTGGGCAGTCTTATATTTCACGAAATGGAAAGTTTATAGAAAGTAAAAATGTTCCTGGCGAGGTAATTTGGAAGAACGTTGCAAGTACAGTGTTGTTCAATATTTTTTTATTTTGGCTTATAGACTTGCGGCTGCTCGTGTAATTTACGCTGTGCGAAATTTCATTTAAAGGAGATACAACACCACTTTGTTGACTTCTATAAACGTAATTATAATGAACAATCTCTATATTTAGCAAATTTAATAGAAGTGAAAGAACCTCAAAGGAGACGAGTAGAAGAGGGTACATCTCGTCGCAATGCAACTGTAATCTACTTTTTGTTGGCATCAAATGGAAAAAGAGAGCGAGTATGTAAAAAAATGTTTGGTCACACGTTTCAGGTAACTCAACGCAAAATTCAAATATTAGTTGATAAAATTAAAAAATGGGAATAATGTTGCCGATCTGCGAGGCAAACATGCAAACCGGCCACACAAAATTGTCGCCGCTGAGAAACAGAGTATCATGGAACACATAGTTAGCTTTCATAGTTAAGAAAGTCACTACGGTCGTTCAACATCGAAAAAAACTGTCTAAGTCCGGATTTAAATTTAAAAAAGATGTTTAATTTATATAAGCTAAAATATCCCGATACATCAATTAGCTACAATACATACAGGCATATTTTTAATACTGATTTTCAAATTCGTTTTGGATTTCCGAGGTGCGACACATGTAAAACATGCGATAAGTTTTTTATTGATATGATAGCAGCCGAGAATCCAGAAAAACTGGAGTGCGTACTAAAGTTGGCCGAAACGCACCACATAAAAGCAGAAAGGGCTTATTCACAACTTAAGGAGGATTCTAACTCTGCCAAAAATACTAACAGTTCTGTTGTTATTTGTGTTGATTTGCAGCAAGTAATTTTCACTCCTAATCTTACACACTCTGATGTCTACTATCAACGTCAATATTCCAATTATAACTTTGCAGTACATAACATGGGACAAAACACAGCCCAAATGTACACTTGGAATGAAAGTGTTGCAAAAAGAGGTGCTGTTGAAATTGCGTCATGTATGCTCAAATACATTTCGTCAAATTACAATATTTTACAACTGGGAGAAGGGAGAAAACTAGTTATTTGGTCTGATAGATTTGGTCAAAATAACAACTGGACTATGATTGCTCTGTGTCAATATCTAATAAAACTTAAATATTTCACCGAAGTAAATCAAAAGTTTTTAACTTCAGGGCACAGTTTTTTACCATGCGATCGGGATTTTGCTCTTATCGAGAAGAAAAAAAAGACAGCCCAACTATACGTACCGGAAGATGTACTTCGTTTAATTGAATCTGCTAGGCCTTCAAAACCATTTCAGGTGTATCAAATGCTTCAAGATGATTTTAAAAATATGTATGTTCTCTCTGAAAATTTGAATAAGGATAATAAGTGTAAAATAACTGAAGGTAGATGGCTACAAATTACTAGCGACGACCCAGAAGCATTACGAGTAAGAAAGAGTCATACCATTTCAGAAGCTTGGGGTTGTTACAGCTTAAAAACCAAGAAACGTGGACGACAAACAAAACCCAGTCCATCGGCATCATACGAGTTGCAGCTTCTTCGAAACGAACTAATAGAAATTAGTGGCGAAAAAAAGAAAGATCTAGCAATGGCATCTTTTTTGCCTGAAGAATACGCCGAATTTTATAAAACATTGTGTCGTTAGAAAGCTCTTTACTTATTTTTTAACCAGTACCAATACTTAATATTTTATGGAGATAATATTTCTTTTTTCATATATTTTTAAATCCGTTAAGTTCTCAAGTATGTTAGTTACTTTACATAAAAATTGCTTATTTTGAAAAATATGAGATTTGCTTTGTTTTCTGGAAAAATGTTTCATTTGATTTTTTATCGAACTGCAAAAAGTGCAGGATTAATTTACCTTTATGTCTCATGAAATATAATTTTTATGTTTTTTTGTTCATCGTAATAAATAACAATATACAATAAATAAAAATTTGATTTCACACAAAAAAGTTTTATAAGCGTCGTCGTTTGTAATGGAAAAACGTTTTATGCGCCTTAAGACAAGATGCTATGCTAAGTGGAATAACGTTTTATCATCCATTCAGTTTTGGATATAACACGTTTTTCCACTGCAAAAACTTTAAAACATTCTATATATTAATATAAAAGCCTTTGATTTATTTTTTGTTGTTATTAAATGATAAAAAAAGTTGTACTAAATCAGATAGTTAAATAAAAAAAGCAAAACAAAGAGCCTTCAATATTTAAAACGTTTTTTGGCTCTAGTGAAAAATTATAATTTTGTCGTTTACAACGTTATTCGCGGCTACGCTTCAAATATGGAATTAACAAACGTATGCATGAGTCAGTGCAGCCAAGTTCACAACCTATGTGGAGAGTTAAAATGGAGAGTCGCTGGCATTATATGCCCGTATATGTAATTGGCGTGGAAATTTGACATTTCTGTATATATGTACTTTATTTTATGTTATTTTAAATTTTTGAATTTAAAAGTTTATTTAAAAGAGAAAATTATTAAGCTATCAAATCTATGTAACTGCGAAAAAGCTTCGCTTCTCTCGTGTGTCCAACGACGCACCTGTGTTTTTTTTCTGAACTCTCTGATATAGCAATTGACTTCGACTATTTTGTTGTATGTGGGGATTTCAATATCAATCTGTTATGTATTGATAATATCGCAAAGTCTATGTATGAAAATGTTTCGTCTGTCGGTCTGTCTATTGTGAATGATACGATGCCTATCCGTTTTTCAAATATTAGTAATCCTAGTCTTTTGGATTATTTCATAGTCTCTGATTTATCGTCCGTTCTTTTGTTTGACCAGATTTACTTCATCTCTGACCATGATTTAATCTTTTGTACACTTGACATTCACCTTACTCGTGCCAATTACTCAAAAACTATATCATACCCAGATTTTAAGGCCATAAATTATCGTGCCCTCTTCAATGATGTCAGTATAGTGCCCTGGACCGATATTTGGTTTCTGTCAAGTATTGATGAAAAGATAGAACTTTTTCTAATATGCTTAATAATCTTTTTGTTAATCATGTTCCTACTCGTACCATGGTCATAAAAAATGTTTGCTGTCCATGGTTTAATAGTTATGTCAAAAATGCAATAAAAAAACGTAATAAAATGTATAATAAGTGAAAAAAGAATCCATCACAAGAAAATTGGGAGATTTTCAGAGTAGCCAGAAATGCTTCAGTCTCAACGAAACAAGCTAAAATTAACTATTGCTCTGCTAAACTGAATACCGCACTTCCATCTAAATTGTTGTGGAGAAATTTAAAAAACCTTGGAATTGGAAACAAGCCTACTACTGACTGTAACGTGGATCCTGACATTCTTAACAATTTTTTTCTCAACAATAATTGTGGTTTAGTAAATCAAATGTACTGGTTGCACCAAATTTTCAATTTTCTGCCGTAAGGGAAAGTGATATTAACAAGTCCATAATGAAAGTAAAATCAAATGCTGTTGGTATTTCAATGGGTTGGTATTTCAATAAAATTTTTAAAAATTATTTTACCCCACGTACTGCACTCGCTAACGCATATCATTAATCACTGTTTTACAACGTCTTGTTTCCCTCAATCCTGGAAAATTGCAAAAGTATTGCCTGTTACCAAAAAATCATCAGCGCTTGAAGCAAACGATTTTAGGCCTATAAGTATTTTGCCCTCCCTGTCGAAAGTGTGCGAAGCTTTAATGGCTGATCAAATTTCAGAATTTCTGAGCAGAAATAACTTGCTATCCCCTTTACAATCCGGTTTCCGTGCTGGCCATAGTTGCACAACTGCTACTTTAAAAATATTAGATGATATACGGAAATCCTACGATGATGACCAAGTTACTTTGCTATGCTTGCTGGATTTCTCCAAAGCATTTGACACCGTAAATCATTCATTACTTTGTCAAAAGCTGAAGTGCTTGTTTGGTTTTCAAGCTAGTGCCGTAAGCCTTTTAAGAAGCTACTTGTCGTACAGATTTCAGAGAGTTAGAGTAGGTGTGTAGTGTTCTCAATTTAAGTTAATACGCAGTGGAGTGCCCCAAGGATCTATTTTTGGTCCACTGCTCTTTTCAAAGTTTATAAATGACATCTTCTCCATCTGTAGAAATGCGTCCATGCATGGTTATGCGGATGATGTTCAATTGCATCTCTCCCGTAGAACGGGTCTTGTCGAAGACCTATGTTGTAGACTAAGTGAGGATCTCTGTAATATTTATAAATGGGCCATTAGTAACGGTCTGCAGCTAAATGCGATTAAATCATATGTTCTTCCGATTTCAGCCTCAAAAATCTTTGTCAGTTCTATTGTTGACATTCCCTGCTCTTCTAATATTGAACTAATTTGCGTTAAAGTTATACATTGTAACTCTAATGTATATGTTATTAATGCGTATTTTCCTCCTAAGAGTAGTGTAGATGCAAGCCTTGTGGAGTGCATAGATTACATAATTGATTTACTTGACGTTAATGACGACATTTTATTATTGGGCGATTTTAATCTACCTGATTTAAAATGGCATTCTTCTGACGATGATGCGTACTATTGTGCATCTAATTCGAAGACCCGCCAAGAACATATATTTGTTGATAATATATGTTCAGACTTACAACAAGTGAGTTGTATTTATAATAGTCTTGAAAGACTTCTTGACCTGGTCTTAACTACAGACAGTAACAATGTTGTTGTTAAGAGGGCCTTTCATGCTCTAACTACTGTTGATGAATATCATCCACCATTGAGTATTTGGTACGAATCCGACAGCAAATATAGTAAATTCTAATTCAGCAGATAAGCTTTATGAATTCAATTTTAAAAAAGCTGACTTTTTGAAGTTGAATCAGTTGCTTCATGGTAAACTTAATGCAATTTTAGAATATATAAATGGAAATTGCCTTGGTGACTCCATACATTTTTTTTATATGGAACTCTTTGCTGTGTTTTCTCAATCCGTACCTTATAGTCTCAAATTTGCGAGGAATTCTGCGTACCCGTGGTACACAAAGGATTTAAAGACTCTTCGCAACAACAGGAATAGGGCATGGAAGAAATACGTCTGTAGCTTAGGCTCAAACGACCTAGAAACTTACAAACGTTTGTTTCAGGAATTTGAAAATCGCTCAGCTACATTATATCACGAATATTTAGATAATGTTAAGCTGAGAATATTGACAGATCCAAAGAAATTTTTGGGGATTCGTAAACACAAAGAATAAATCTGATGGATTTCCTTCTTCATTTAGAACTCCTGAGGGATTTACTGACAAAATCCCGTCTAAATTTGTGGCCTATTCGCCAATCTTTTTAAAGAATCATTCTGTTCAGATTCTTTTACTCCTGATGGAGAGTACTTTGAATATATGAATTCCGAACCCAGAGTATCTTTGGAACATATATCCTTCACTCCAGAGGATATTTTAATGTATATTAGATCGATCGATGAGGAGTTTGGTGCTGGACCCGACGGTGTTCCTGCCGCAGTGTTAACACAATGCGGTTCTGTTTTGAGTCAACCACTTTCTTTATTATTCAATAAATCTATTAACGAAAGTTATTTTCCACTTTTTTGGAAAAAATCATTTATAAGTCCTATTTTTAAAAAGGGTTGCAGGAACGATGTCAGTAACTATAGGCCTATCGCTAAGCTCTTATCGATTCCAAAACTTTTTGAGCGGATGGTGTATGATCGGGTGAAAATTCACTGTTGGGGAAGTCATAACAACTCGTCAGCATGGTGACTATGTCTAATCTTCTCGATTTTACAACATTCTGCTTAAATTCTATTGATTCTGGTAACCAGGTCGATTGTGTTTACACTGACTTTAGTAAGGCATGTAATAAGCTACCACACAATCTAATCTTATTTAAACTTGAGTTAATGGGATTTCCACAATATTTTGTGAACTGGATTAAATCGTATTTGGTGGAGCGATCTTATCAAATACGTTTCCGAGGCGCATTGTCTTCTGAATTTATTGCTGGATCAGGTGTTCCTCAGGGTAGTCACCTTGGTCCTCTTCTGTTTATTTTAGCTATCAATGATGTAACTCACGTCATTGAACACTCTCATCTGCTTATTTATGCCGATGATATGAAAATATACAGAACGATTAATTCTAGAGATAATTCAGATCTACTCCAGTCTGATCTAAAATCCTTTGAAGTTTGGTGTTCTAAAAATAATATGTTTTTAAATCCAGATAAATGCCAAACTATGACCTTTTCGCGAAAAAGGAATAATTTTATTTTTGATTATAAGATTAAAGATACTGCCTTGAGTCGTGTAGACACCGTCAAAGACCCAGGTATATGCATGGGTTCTAAGCTGTTGTTTAACATTCATATTGATAATATTTGTAAAAAAGCCTCTTCAATGCTTGGTTTCATAAAACGCTGGGCCAAAGAATTTAATAGCATGATTACAACTACAACGTTGTATTATGCAATCGTGCGTCCTCACTTAGAGTATGCAAGTCAAGTTTGATCCCCAAATTACAATGTGAATGTTGATCGAATAGAAACAATCCAAAAACGTTTTGTTCAGTTTGCTCTAAGGGGCTTAAGTGGAACTGACATATTAAACCTTCCTCTTTATGAGGATCGCTTAAAACTATTAAAAATGCAGTCTTTAGGTGATCGAAGGGAATCGGCAGATATCGTATATTTACACCAGCTCATTACAGGTGTATTCGATTCTCCAGAACTTCTTTCTCACATAAATTTTAACACTAACCGTAGAAGCAGTAGAAACGCTAACAACTTAATTTATTTGCCATTTAGTAGAACAAATTATATGGCTACTGCTCCTTTAAGTCGCATGAGTTCCTTTGTTAACAATTGTAGCGTTTTTGATGTTAATTTGTCAAAAGGTCAACTCAGAAGTAGATTAAAATTAGTTGTGTAATTAGATCTATGTATACGCATGGTTAGTTGTTACGTCTTGTGTTGTCCCTGAGCCCAACCCATTTATTGGTGGGTAAATTTTTCCCACATTAACTTGTTTGTGGTCACGGTTATCCATAACATTGATATTTTTCAATGATTACTGGGTTGTGGCTTTAGATGGGTTAATGCTGAGGATGTGCGATATAGCTGTAGTAGCTGAACTCTATTGTTATTGCATGTGTAAAAAAAAAAAAAACATCACCAAAGTCAAAAAATTGTTAAAGAAACAAAAAAAAAAAAAAAAAATGGTTTACCTAGCAAATACTATAATAAAGAAAATGAAACCTGTTAAGTCATGTATGGCATCTTTAAAGATCTAAATTTCTTCTTATTAAAACCGGTAAGAAAATGAAAATCAGTGTATATTTGAAGAAGTTTTGGGCGTATAAGTGAGCGCATGTGCGAAAAACCCTTTTTTACCGTTATTCAAAATTTCGATGTGCACCAAAAAATTCTAGTATGCCACAAAAGTCTATTTAGCTATACCTTTAACCTACGATATGTCCACCTACTCTATGTGGGGCGCACGTTGGGGAAAAATGAGCTAAAACGCGCGCATGGCTTATTTTTTGGTGTCATTTCTTTATTTTGTAAGATAGAAATCTGAAATTTGGACACCATAAGGATAGTTATTTAAGGATAGTTATTTGAAGAATTGTGAGTTTTTATTTTTCTACATAACACATGCACCAAACAGTTATACTTGCAAGAAATTTCAATTAATTAATACGGTTAGCGTTGCAAGCAAAGTCAAATGAACGTTTTAATATAATGGGGCCAAGGGCTAACTGAACATTTTATCTAGGGTAAGGGAATAAAGAAATATATATTCTTGAAGGAAAGGTTTTTTCCAATTTAAAACTCAGTTAAACATGATGATATTTTTACTACAGAAAAGTGATTTTGTGGCATGTGCTTAAATGTTCGAAATCTTAAAACAGGTTTGTTTAATTAAAAGTTTTTTGAGAAGAAAAATAATTTTCCTGAGCTAAGATTTTTTATTGGTAAAGGACAATGCGCAATTATGCATTGCTTCTTACTTGATCACTATTTAATATCTAAAAAAGCAAAAACAAACAAAAAAACATTACTTTACTTTTATATTTACTTATAAATGTAAAGTATAATATTTTTTAGTATATATAGGGTGAATACATTTTAAGGGCCGATGTTGAATGTGAACCACACCTAAACGTCAAGTTTTTTTTTGCATTTCATTTGACATTTCTTAATTTCAGACTAACTCAATTTGAACCATGGAAAGATACACAATCGAGCAACGCGTTAAAGTTATTCAGGCTTATTATGAAAATGGGCGTTCAAATCAAAATGCATATCGTGCACTTCGTGATTTTTTCGGTCAATTTAACCGTCCAAATGTGCGTACAATCGGAAAAATCGTGCAAAAATTTGAGCAAACCGGGTCTGTAGGAGATGTGAAAACACAAGTGCATGCTCGTACAGCTCGTACTGCGGTTTATGGGCTGACGGCATCATCGGGCCGTATTTTTTCCAAAATGAGGCCGGTCAGGCAGTTACTGTGTTGAATGGTGTTCGCTATCGTGAGTTGATAACGAACTTTTTATGGCCCGAATTGGAAGATATGAATGTGGACGATATGTGGTTTCAACAGGACGGTGCCACTTGCCAGACAGCTAACGAAACAAAGGCTCTTTTGCGCGACAAATTCAATGGTCGTGTTATCTCATGTGGTGGCGATGTCAATTGGCCGCCAAGATGATGTGATTTGACACCGTTGTACTTCTTTCTTCGGGGTTATTTGAAAGAAAAGGTGTACGTCGATAAGCCAGCATTAATTCAAGAGCTAAAGAATTATATATATATATATACAAATAAACGTTAAAAAGAATCTATTTTGTATTTTTTTTAATATTCAAATATTTTATTTTAGTTAATTTTTATCATTTCTTCAACCTCTCTTGACAAATCTTTAGCATGCTTTTTCAAAATGTTTTCAGATCGCATGTTTGCTATGTAATGATCAGAGAATACCATAAATCATTGGAAGATGTCAGTCATATTGGAAATCCGACTCATTCTTCTGGAATAGTTACTTCTATATATTTTGAAAGTTTTGTTGCAATGCTCTGGAGTTTCTTCTGAAAGCATACCTGTGAATAACTTAATTAAGAATTTTGATTTACAATCTTTATATGACCAAAGACTTTAAAAGGTCCACTATACTTCTGGTACGTTAAAAATACAAACCTAGAGGTAAAATTGCATATTGAATCATGTCACCACCATGAATCAAATTTTTATGGACAGTGGGTTGACATATACCACCACCCATATTTTTGAATTAGAATTTCGGCTGTTTCTCTCGCATAAGTTCTAAACTTTTTCTTATAAATATTATGCGATGTATTAATAGCGGTCAATATTATATATTGACGTATTGATTCCTGAATTACGGTAATTTCTGAAGAAATTTTAACATTTTCAAAAATTTCCATTATTTGAGGATACAAAACCAAACATATTATGAACAAAATATTAATACCTTAATTATTCCACTTCGTTGTAATAATGTATTTGCCCGCTTTTGGAACATCAACAATTAATCCCAATCTTAAACGAAATTGATTTTGTATGTTATCTTTCTGTTTAGCATTAACTCCTTTTCTTCTGAGGACTTTCGAGTGCCTTTCTTCCTTGCGTTCTCCGGTAATTGAAGCCTATTAATGTTAATAATGTATACCAGTAAGCGTTAGTACCAAATCAAAAATATTTCTTGTATAGATACTTACCCGTATGATACGTGAAAAAGATATTAAAAATGTTGATTTGGTTGTTACGGCTCTATTGGTCTTAATGTGATACATGAAAATACACAAGAATATTTATTTCATTATTTTCCCGACGTTTCGATAGTGTCTTTCTACCTTCTTGGGGGGGGGGGGTGAGTTTTATTGAATCTTTAAAAATGTAAATATTCAATTAATTAGAAAATATTTTTCCATTTTGTCTAAATTACAACTATTTCTTATGTTTTCATAATTTTCACATGATTGCAGCGGCCCGACTTCACAAACATTTAAAAATATAATTTGTTTAAATAAATTGCGTTGACGACACGAACATTTATTGTAAAAATAAATAAAAATTTTTAAAAAAACATTGAAAGACAAACTAAAATTTAGAAAAATATCACAGACGCGGTTAAATATTTAAATTGCAATTTTATAAACACAGCTGATGTTATCTTTGTCCTTCTTTGTGTTCATTGTCTTTTTTAGTTTCTGCTGTATTCGTAAGCTTTCCAGTGTGTATATTGTGTTTCCTTTCTTCTCCTTGTCCAGTATTCGTGCTCCGTCAAAATCAGCTGTGTGATTATTTTCTAATATATGTTGTGCTAACACTGTCGTGGATCTGTTGTTTTTAATGTCCGCTTTGTGCTTCTTTAGTCTGACTCCGAGTGCTCTCTTGATAGTTCCGATGTATACCAAGTCGCATGTACTGTTTTCTGTCCCGGTACGGTTTTTCGTATACAACATTGTGTTGTTGTTGTTTTTCTATGGCATCTTTTGTGTTTGTGAATAGATTGTTGAGAGTTGAGTTTGATTTGTGTGCGTATGTGGTGTTTTTTGTTTTAAGTAAATTGTGTAAAGTGCTGTTGTCCGTCAGCTTGGGGATAAAGTGTATGCTGAAGAACTTAGTGTTGCCATCGTTATCTTTTTTCTTGTGTGGGATTTTTTTGTTTGTTAATTTTTTTCGTTTATTAAATTATTTGTTAAGTGTTTAGGGAAGTTATTTTTTTGGAGTATTGTTTTTAATTTTATGATGTTTTCTTTATGGAATACTGGATCGCTGATGTCTAAAATTTTATTTATGAGATTTTTGGCTGTGTTTAATTTCATTTTAAATGGTTGTGTTGCATTGAAATTGATTATTCTTCCTGATTCTGTGGGTTTCATGTACCAGTTGAAGACTAATTTGTTATCTATTTTGTGTATTTTTGTGTCTAGATATGGTAATTTGTTGTTGTCCTCCATTTCTACTGTGAATTTTAGTTTGTTGTGATATTTGTTCAGTGTTTCTAAAATGATTTCTTTATCTTTTGCTTTAATAATTGCAAAGATGTCATCCACATATTTGGTGATGAATTTGATTTTAATATTTATTTTGTTTAATTCTTCTTCGGTTTGTTTAATGAGGTCATCTAAAATAATGTCTGCTATTGTTGGGGATAGTGGATTTCCCATGGGCTTGCCAAATGTTTGTAAATATGTTTATTGTTATATATGAAATAGTTGTTGTCTTTTAAACAAAAGTCGAGTATTTTTTAAAATATTTAAAATATTTTTAGTTGTTGTATTTAAACAAAAGTCGAGATATTAAAAATATTTTATTCGCGCATGTAATGGCGAAATTCCATATCTAACAGGTCATTCAATAAGTCCGTAGGATAAGTAAGAAAAAAAGGAAATTTTTATAAAACTCGATTATATTATTCAACATAGTTGCCTTCGAGAGCGATACAAGGAGTATAGTGATTTTCCAACTTTTCGATACCACTTCTATAGTACGATTTCTCTTTCTTGTCAAAATAGGCCTCAGTTTCAGCGATTACTCATCGTTTGACTTGAATTTCTTTCCAGCAAGCATTCTCTTGAAGTCTGAAAACAGAAGAAAGTCGCAGGGGGCTAAATCTTGAGAATACGGTGGGTGGGTAAGCAAGCCCAATTCATTAAATTTTGCCATCGTTTTCATAGATTTGTGACACGGTGCATTGTCTTGGTGAAACAACACTTTTTCTTTTGCAAATGTGGCCGTTTCTTGGCGATTTCAGCCTTCAATCGATACAAAAGTGCACAGTAATAGTCGCTGTTGATGGTGGTTCCTTTTTGGAGATAGTCGATGAATATTATTCCCATCGCATCCCAAAATACAGACGCCATCACCTTACAAGCCGAATGTTGGGTCTTTGCTCGCTTTGGATTCGGTTCGTCGACTGCTGTCCACTCAGCTGACTGTCTTTTGGATTCTGGTATGTAATAGTGAAGTTATGTTTCATCCATTGCCACATATCGACGATAGAATTCGATTTTATTGCGGTTTAACAGTGCCAAACACACCTCTGAAGCATCAATTCGTTGTTGTTTTTAGTCGACTATGAGCTCACGCGGCACCCACTTGCACAGAGCTTTCTCATACCCAAATGTTCGTGTAAAACGGTAAAAACACTACCATCTGATATCTTGCAATGTCATCTAGCTCGTGCACCTTCAATTTGTGATCGTTCATAACTAATTTGTGGATGTTTTGTGGAATAACGGTCTGATTTGGACGTCTACTGCGCTCTGCATCATTTGTGCTGGTACGACCACGTTTAAATTTAACAATGCACTTTTCTACCATTTGTCTCGATGGAGCAGAGTCCGGATAATGTTTATCAAGCCATTGTTTGGTTTCCACTGTATTTTTTTCATCAAAAAGCAATGCTTTATCAAAACTGGAAATTCACCTTCTATTTTTTTTTTTTTTCAATAACAATAGTTGCACACAAAATGCCATGAATCACGAATCAATTGTCAGATTGTTGTCAAATTTTTAATACGTATCGTTTGAAGGTTGGTACTAAATAAAAATCCTATTGAAAAAGTCTAGTAACGCCATCTATGTGTCATCCTATGGACTTTTTAAACGTACTGTTAAGCTCTGTTCTTTCTTCTATATTTGAATGGACATTAAAGTTACTGATATCATTCATTTCTTTCGGGCTATAAAAGTTATATATTTTTTAGTTTTAAAAAAATAAAAAAATACCGATGATGCCTTATTATTTTCTATTACGTTTATGGTTTTACCATCGATCATGGTCATAAATAATTTATGCTCAATGAGTATGGTTTTATTTTTCTAATATAAAATGACTTGCTTTCAAGCTATGTATTTCTGCCTCTACCCTTTGAAACCCAAGCATAATAACATCCGCAGTTTCCTTCTCATACAAGTTGTTTTTCTTAAGGTTATACCAAACAGCTATGTTCATACTTACCGAGTGGATGAGCAGGTCTGATTTTGCCACACTATTTCTTTATTGTTTCCCACGACTTGTACGGGCACCAAGGTGGTGATGACTACCGAGGAGTCAGATGTTGATGAATTATCGAACATCTGACTGAACTCTGAACACCCCGAGCTACCGTCGAAACCCCCATTTGTAGTAAATGGTTACTACCTCAAGAATTAGAATATCGGTTATAGTTAACGTGACCAACCATACTCCTTTTGGGAGTTTTGTACTTTGTTTTTGCTCGATGTACTTCTTGTAGCGAAGTACGCATAAAAGTACTTCTTTTTACTTTTTGTACTTCAAAAAAACAAAACAAGAAAAATTAAAAACTATCAAAACCAGCGGGTGAAGCAATTCGTCAATAAGCGGTTGCAAGAGCGTCGCATTTGAAACAAAGGATTAACAAAGTTTCTTATCTGCGCTCTTCCTTCCTATTTCCGCAAACAATTTTTTTTTTCAATATGCTTTCCTTCTATCCAATTTTTGTTTTTAGTTAAATATTGTTTTAGTGCGATTTCTTTGCGATTTTCTGAAGCGAAACTAATTGCCCCTCGTTGTGATTTTTTTTTATCTTGCGTTCCTCCTACCCATTTGATGCTGAGCACAAAAATAAACAAACAACAAGAGCAGCAACAAGGCAATAAAAAACATTAGAAAACAATTGCAAAATTTCTAAACATGGATAACAAGAACTTAACGCGACTTAAAGTGTCTGCAAATATAATAGAAAATGACTTGACGTGACTTAGCGTCACTTGTTAATGACTTGACGCGACTTAAAGTGGCTGAAAGCGCGTTTCAACAGTGTTTTTTCGCATTTTTGTCTTTTCACTTGATGTCTGATGGTTCGAGGAAAGCACAAAATGTACACGAAATCCTATAACTTTTATGATGCTTTGATTGCAAAATTAAAAAAAAAATATAATAATTGCAAACAAACCCAAAATCTGCTGCAACCACGCACTATACGCACTACCAGCTGCGTAAACCATCCCAACAAACATTGCGGTTTGAGAATGATTTTAGCATGGTTTGATATCAAATGTATTTCTCAAATGTCAAACGTTTGATGTCGATTTGAGAATGATAGCATTCTCAATTCGATTTGAGAATGATAGCATTCTTTATTCTCAAATTAAGAAATAGGTTTATTCTCTACACTTGAAAATGATTTGAGAATCACATTTGAAATCATATTTGAGAATAAAAAATTCTCAAACCTTTGACTTGTGTTTGCAGGAATGACGCGTTTCCAGCTCGGCCCGGCACGGCAACAAGTCGGCACTATAAACGCGCCCTAACTCATCTGCATTGGTTTCGTCAATATTAAAAAACAAACAGAACAAGGAAACAACGAAAACAGTAGAACACGCGATAACCGATAACTCTTATCTCTTGTTTTTCCTGTCGAAAATTCTTTAACGCTTCCGGCTTGTGTTCGTTCATTAAAAAATTTGTCCAACATTCTTCAACCTTTCTGCTTTGTGTTCGTTCATGTTTTCCCTACAAAGGCTTATATTTCGAGGTAATTTTTTTTTTAAATTTACAATATATAGGGCAAAGTGGGGAATAGTGGGTCATGGGGGAATAGTGGGTCACGGCTATTGCGCGATCATTAAACAAGTTTAAGAATTTCTAACAATTGGAATTGTTTGGTGTTCGTATAAAATAAGTTTTGATAAGCAATAGACTCGTCGACTTGCATCGCGATCTCTCTTGCAGCACCTTCTTGATAATTTATCAACAAAAGGTTTTATTTAATACTCATACTTTAGTTGTTTTTACAACATTTAAACGGAAATAAACGAAGGTAAATATGCAATTATCTCTCCTTTGCTATGAAAATTTTGATCCGCAAGTGGAATTTTTCATAAGCGCGCAGTTCCGCGCACAGGATAAGCTGAATTAAAAAATTATCATATGGGGAAATGTGGGTCAGTTGTTTTGGGGAATAGTGGGTCACGTAAATTTTATTATTTAACAAGGTGAATTCCCATTAATCAAAGCTGAATCACATAATTAACAAAACACGGCAATAGTTTGCTAAATTTAAAGTTCGGAAGATGAAGATGTAGACTTCTGCATAATATGCAAAAAAGACATGCCAATGACATTGAACAATAATAATTCGGTCAATTGCAACAAGTGCGATCGAGCTGTGCATATAAACTGCGCGAATCTAACTACCGTCTTCTTCACATGCAGCAATTGTTATTCTGATTAAAATTGACTTTAATTATCTATTTTTGTTAATTGAATTGCATTCTTTTGTTAGTTTTCACTGTTTAATAAACATTATGCGTTTCAATTCTTAATTTTTTTTTGTGACCCACTATTCCCCACCATTTTTGAAAATGTCGAAAAAACATGTTTCCGGATGACATACCAAAACTTTTTAACTACTTACAATATTAACAAACAATAAATGCAAAAAGTAAGGTAATGAAACGTACTATACTATACATTTTTAAATTTTGAAAAATGTGTATTTTTAAGCGAGTTATAGACCAATATAAAAACGTGACCCACTATTCCCCACTATACCCTACCATTTTAAAAACGTGGTGTATTAATGGACTGCATGACTGATATATCAAAGATTACAAATCGGAAATAATCTGAACCAAAAAACATGTAAAATAAAATCAGAGAAAATATAAAAATGTAAAACAATTTTTTTTCCTATCTCTGTCTTGTTTGTTGACGAAATTTCCGCAACGATTCAGTAATATATTCATACACGAAAAAACTCAACATTTCTGTATAGCGTTCGTGGGAATTTTATATGGAATTTTCATCAATGAATGTATGGCCGAATCAGCATGTTTCGTCAAAGATGAAGAAAACCCGTTCATATTTCGTTTATCGATTCTTTAAGACTTGGACTACTGGGAAATATCGTCGCAAATGCAACATAAAATACGATGCAAGTCTTGTACCGAAAAAACTCATAAAAATTTTTAAATGTGTAGGCACGGAAAAATAAACCTAAACAAGTATGCGCGGTAGCATAAGGTCAGTGGTTCTGACCACGAATCAAAGGTCCTTTCTGCAGTTGAAATTTGTGCTTTTTTTAAATTGAAAATAGTCATTACAGAAACTATTAGTAGCGTTTAACAGTGCAGCAAGATATATCTGCGGTATTCATCGGTATGATCATATTTCTGCCAAAAGTAAAGATATCTTAGGATGTGATTTAGTACGTTATCTAAAAATTTGAAACCTCGTTTTCTTGCATAGACTTATGTTTACTAAATGTCCTGAATATCTTTACGATAAATGTAACTTTTTTCAGTCCGTGAGATGTATGAACTTTATTATTCCTAAGTATTATTATCACAATAGTAGCAGGTACTTTTTTATTAGCACCATTGGAATTTGGAACTCTTTACCGATGAATGTTATGCAAATAACTTCATGTAGCAGCTTTAAAAGAGCACTTTTTAAATATTTCGAGCCATCTAACTAAATCTCTTAACCCTCTGTGTGGCTAGTTAGTATTTGCCTACGCGCTGTGGCTAGTGTAACGATATCGTCAAAGCCATTTTTTACCCCTTCAAAAATACTTTTTGGACAAAAGTTTTTATAAGATTCTAGGTAAACATTTCAATTAAAGAAAAAACAAAGTGTTGGTCAAAATGTCCCCTCAGTTTTGTCAAAATTTCGGAACAGCCGAAAACGAGCATTTTTTCAATTTGTAGTTCAATATTCATATCTCCGGCCCTAATTGATATTAAGAAAAAAATTCTAGGGATTAAAGCTTCATATATATGTCTTCAAAAAACCTACCCAGATTTTGCTCCGTTTCAAAAACCATAGTTATTTTGCAACCTGCAAATTTAATTTTTTTCGAGTGAAAAAATTTTAAAAAATTGAAGTTTTTATTGAATAAACACCCACCCTAGGGGCATTTAATGTTTAAAAAAGTTATTTGAAGATGAAGTTTCCTTTTTATAAATAAAAAAAAAATTTGCAAAAAGAATTAAGGTTATTGGACGAAATAATATTTGGGACAGTAAACACATTTCGGGCACTTTTTTTGGTCACAAACACATGCTTTTTATGTTGCATTCATTTGTACATTGAAAAAGTAAAAAATATAACCCAAAACAGCAAAAAAAAAAGTAGCCACGTCCTGTGGCTACTGTTACGATTTCGTAGTCGATCCACCTTTGCACTCACAATACGGACAAACGGCTTACCCAAAACTGACGTGGCTTGGCAGGTGTTCATACAAAGAATCAAAGCTTTTTTTGGAGGAGATACCAAACGTCGCCTATGGCAAATGTCTGAGATACAGCTATGTCGTAAAAAGTAGGGTGACGATATCGTTACACTAGCCACACGGAGGGTTAATCTTTTCTTATTTTTCTTAACTTTTCAACTTATCATTTATATCATTTTTGTTTTTCTATCTAATTTTCTCCATACCTTATCTCAACTTATCTTACATTAAATTATTTAACTTTTTTCAATTATTACCTACAGATACTTATTTTTTAATGATAATTTAATTCAACGTTGACTTAATTATATTTAATTTAATAAAGCTTTGATTTTTAATTTTTTTTTTATTTTTAATGCTGTAATATTTTGATTAATCATTGTCTTAAATCATCTTACATTGTTATTATATGTCCAATGATGTACTATAAAAGACCAAGTCTTATTGTACAAAGTAAATCAAATTAATAATAATAATAATAATATTCACATTTATACTTACTGGCAGTTTTTTTCAAGAAAAATTGAAAATAAATTATATAAATAAAGCCCGAGTTATAATTGATTAATGATTATTTTGGATGAACAATAAATTTTTTTGTTATCAATCCTATGAAATAAATTGAAAGATGTATGTTGGCTTGCTTTCGTGTTTGTTCGTACAAGAGAGGCAATGATGTGATGAAGCACGTTCAACTTGTAGCCGAATTGTATGTGGTTCGATGCGAGTACGGAAAGGAAAAAATGCATTTTTTATTAACAGCTATTTCGACAAATTTTTTCTTTTAAATATTTATAAATAAAAATATAATTAACAAAAAAGAAAACAGCAAGATCTGTCGAATGTGCTATGCGGATCGAGCCTGGGTACTACTTAAGCCATCAAATTAAAATAATAAATCCTCTTGATATCCAACTGTGTCTTACTTACTTACTTAGGTGGCCGTAACAACCCGTGTCCGGATTTTGACAGACCTCATCAGCTCTCGCCAGGCGCCTCTGCTTTGCGCGCGCCTTCTCCAATCGGATACACGAAGTGCGGTTAGGGCTTCCTCAGCCTGGTCCATCCATCGGAGGCATGGTCTCCCTCGTCGTCGTTGACCAGCGACCCTCGCCTCGAGCACCTTTTTCGCTGGAGCTTCGTCGTCCATACGATGGACATGACCCAGCCAGCGTAGTCGCTGCACAGTTATACGCCGAACCACGTCAATGTCTTCGTAGAGCTCATACAGCTCGTGGTTCATTCGGATGCGATAGTAATCGCCGACTCGAACAGGACCGAAGATTTTGCGAAGAACTTTTCTCTCGAACACCCCCAGAGCGGCTGCGTCAGTTTGCGAAACTACCCATGCCTCAGCGCCATAAAGCAGCACAGGTAGAACGAGCGTCTTGTAGAGTGTTAGTTTTGTCGATCGAGAGAGGGCTCTGGAACTTAGTTGCTTACTGAGCCCGTAGTAGCACCTATTAGCAATTATTGTTCTTCGCTTTATCTCCAGGCTGATTTCGTTGTTAGTATTAATGGCGGTGCCAAGGTATACAAACTCCTCGACTACTTCAAAGTTATAGCTGCCGGATGAAACGTGGGAGTCTAAACGCCGCGCTCCCTTGTTTGTAGACAGCATATACTTTGTTTTACCCTGATTTATCGTCAAACCCACTTTGGCTGATTCCTTTTCGATAGCGGCGAAAGCAGCGGTAACATCTATCTTGGTTCTGCCAACAATATCAATATCATCAGCACCTATTAGCAATTATTGTTCTTCGCTTTATCTCCAGGCTGATTTCGTTGTTAGTATTAATGCTCCCTTGTTTGTAGACAGCATATACTTTGTTTTACCCTCATTTATCGTCAAACCCACTTTGGCTGATTCCTTTTCGATAGCGGCGAAAGCAGCGGTAACATCTCTCTTGGTTCTGCCAACAATATCAATATCATCAGCGTACGCAAGGAGCTAGACACCTTTATAGAAAATGGTGCCATTACGATGCACACCGGCCTTTCGTACGATCCCCTCCATTATGATGTTGAAGAGATCGCAAGACAGTGGATCGCCTTGCCTGAAACCTCTTTCGGTATTGAAGGTTTTGGAGAGGTCATTTCCTACCTTGACGGTGCTGCGTGTGTTGCTCAACGTCATTCTGCAAAGTCTGATCAACTTTCCAGGTATACCGAACTCAGACATTGTTGCGTATAAGCAATCCCTTCTCGGGCTATCGAACACAGCTTTCAGCTGACAGGCCGTCAGCACCCGCTGCTTTATTGTTTTTGAGTCGTTGGATAGCAACTCGAACCTCTTCATGGCTAGGTGGTGATACTTCCACTCCGTCATCGTCGATTGGTGGCACTGAACTGCGCTCTCGATGGGCGGCATTGGTGGAATCGTCGCCAGTAAGTAAATTGGAGAAGTGCTATCTCCACAATCTAAGCACACACTGTGTATCCGTATTCAGATCTCCATTTTCGTCTCTGCAAGTGGATGCTCCGGGCTTGAAACCTTGGGTTAGACGCTTAACCTGTTGATAGAATTTTCGTGCATCCTTCTTGCGCTGGTATACCTCTAGTTCCTCACGCTCACGCTTTTCCTGCTCTCTTTTCTTACGTCTGAAAAGGCGCCTCTCTTCCTTCCTCTTTTCGCGGTAGTTTTCTCGCACGGCTCGCGTTGCAGCTGACTGCAGCGTTTTTCTATTAAAAACAAATTATGTATGCAAATTTTCCGAGAGATCGGACTACGTACAAGAGTGTCAGCTTAGAAACAAAAAACCATTATTTAATCTATATTCAAGTAATTTTGTACTGGAGCCCACCTTACAGTACCGTTTTTTACAAAAACCACCACAGATATTGTTTAACCATTAAAAACAACTTATTTATGCAGATTTACAGATCGAACTACGTTCAGAAATAAAAAACCATTGTTTACCATATTTTCGATTACTTTTGTACTGGAGCACATGCTAAGGTACAGTTTTTTACAAAAACCTCCATAGATCTCATTTAACCACATAAAATAACTTATGCATGCAAATTTTCCAAGAGATCAAACACGTACAATGGTGTCAACATAAAAATCAAAAAACCATTATTTGCAATATTTTCGACTATTGTACTGGAGCCCATGTTAAGGTACACTTTTTTACAAAAACCTCCATAGATCTCAATTAACTATTTGATATAACTTATGCATGCAAATTTTCCAAGAGATCAAACACGTACAGTGGTGGCAGGTTCAATTTAAGTTTCTGATCTGCCCGTTATAAAATTTTGCAAGTACCTGTTCTACCTATTAGGTTTATTTTTTAACTTTTTATAAAATTGTTTCGTCGTAGCATCCTTATTATTTTATTAGAACTGTCTCTTGTGAGAATACCTTCTTTAAACATCAAGGTAAACAAATTTAAAAACCTTGTGAAAAAGTATATTTATAAAACACAAAAACAAGGAAAACTTTTGGTGAGGATCTTCTGTACGAGAAAAGAAATACACTACATTTAGGAGCATCTTTTTAGTCGAATCAAAAACTTTGGAAATAACGAAAGTCAACCATTCAGGTTTATAAGATAACACTGAAAAAGTTAAGTGTCATATTCATTTGTGTGCAGAGTGTGTTAATAATATTGAAAAATCCATGGCGAGAAATGAAATAGAATTTTTACTAATCCAAACTAACATACACCCGTATAATGTCATACGAAAGCTCCATCTTGGACAACGAAATAATAAACACCTTGCCATATTCAAGACACGGAAAGACATGTCAAACTCGTCACAGAATCATCAACCGTGGCTGCTTCGGAGGCACGTCGAGAAGGAATTATGTTTTCAACTCTGGAGTCACGATCGAAGCGTCCCAAATTTGACACAAAAAAAGATATTTGTTAAATTGAATTTAAAAAGTATATCCTAATATGACAGCTACTTTGTTAAATTAATTCATTTTGAAATAAACAATATAATGTTTACACACGACTTTGCGAAAATTTTCCAAGACAATCAGTTTTAGATATAGTAACATAATTAACTTCTAGTTTATTTGTAGTTCTAAGGTAGCTTCAGTGCAAAAGTTTTCAAGAAATCGGAAAACCAAACAAGCGCCTGGCTTGAAATCACTAAAAATTTGCTTCCAAATTTTTTTTTTGCAAAAGCAAACAATAATTTATGCTGCTTCGAACATAGACAGATCAGATACTTGTGGAATTTTATTATAGGCAGATCAGGAACTCTAAACTGAACCCTCATTAAAAGAAAAAATGTTCTTTTTATTTAGTTTTTAGCAATTCTTAAAAAAAAATTAATTTTCAAGAATTACATTTGAGCTTTATGCCAAGTAATTTCATGAAGCAACAGGTTGCCACAACAACAATGTTCTTTACAGAACAACCACCAGCAGACTAGACAGCTGTTTCGTTGGTCGCTACACCAACTCATCAGTAATCTTCTGTGGGTTATGCAGTCCATTAACTTTGAAAATCTTATAAGCACACCTTCTGCTAAAACCAAAGCGGAATTGCAGTTGTGTGCTTTCCAATTTAAAAAGCAATGTTTTTCTACTTCTTAGCACAAAGCAAAGGTTCAAAAAATTGACTACATTAATTCTGCAAAGACTTGTTGTTGCGCTCTTTGTTTACTTCTTTCATGTAAAAAATGTTCTACCTGCCACCACTGTACGTGTTTGATCTCTTGGAAAATTTGCATGTATAAGTTATTTTAAATGGTCAATTGAGATCTATGGTGGTTTTTGTAAAAAAGTGTACCTTAAGATGTGCTGCAGCACAATAGTCGAAAATATGGCAAATAATGGTTTTTTTTAATTTTTATGCTGACACTTCTGAACGTAGTTCGATCTCTCCGAAAATCTGCATAAATAAGTTTTTTTAATGGTTAATCAACATCTGTTGTGGTTTTTGTAAAAAACTGTACTGTAAGATGGGCTCCAGTTCAAAATTAGTTGAATATAGGTTAAATAATGATTTTTTGTTTCTATGCTGACACTCTTGTACGTGGTCCGATCTCTCTGAAAATTTGCATCCATAAGTTAAGGGCTCCAGTTCCTAAACACACGATTTTCATAGAAAACCGCTATTTGGGGAACCAGGAATTCATTAAAAAAATATGTATATACACCGTGAACGGGAGGAACTGTCGCACTTACTTTTCGTCATAAATAAAAAACGAAGTGTTAAGTTTAGTAAAAAACAATTTTTATTTATTCTTTGTTATATTTTTCACAACTTCTCATCATTCAATTCGAAGCGTTCACCCTTCATTTTCTTCACCAATTTAAGCCGCTTTGTAAAAGATGAGCACGCGGCACGCACCTCGTTTTCCGGAATATCATCCCATATCTTCTTCAATCGTCGCTTGAATCTATTCACCGTCATGTTTTTAACATTGCTTAATTTGCTCAGCACTATGCCCCAAATAGAGAAGTCTAGAGGATTTAAGTAAGGGGAGGACGGAGGCCATTCGTCCGAAGAGATGAAATCTGGTAAATTAGCACGACACCAGCTTTGGACAATTTTTGCTTTGTGGGCTGGAGCAGAATCTTGCTGAAAGCAAAACTCTTCATCTCCGTACATCTGCTTGGCAAGTGGCAAAAAATTAGTTTTTAAGACATGCTCCAAGTAGTACTCGGAATTGATTTTTACCCCTTTTTCTATGAAAACTAGCGGTAATTTTCCCTTTTCCGACACAGCACCCCAAACCATGATAGAGGTCACATTTTGAAATCTTTGAATAGTTTTTTTTTCTTTAGGAATGTCTTCCATACTTGCTGCGTACACTCTATCATTTTGCGGGTTGTGACTTGCTTGCAGCAGAAACAGTTTTTCATCAGAAAATATCACACTGCAACATCCGTGTCTTCGAAGAATTGCCGCACTTCTTTCCTTTCGCATTATGCGCTGACGTTCCGTTAGGCCATGAATCTTTTTTTTCTTATAGGCCTTGAGTTTTAGGTCATTTTTGATAACATTCCGGATGGTGTCCTGGCTGACATTCAGCTCACGTGCAATTTTTCTTCCCGAAACGGCGCAATTCCTCCGTATTCTTTCCCTTACTTTCTTAATCAAAAGCGGCGTCCTCGCTGTTCGTTTTGCACCGATATTTGGTCTTGGGTGAACGCTGCCAGTTCTCCTGTAACGCGCTAAAGTTCGCTGCACGAATCGCCGGTTGACTTTTAAGTTCTGCAAGGCCTTAACAATTTCGCAAGTGGATTTCCTCTCCAAATGTAAATTCAAAATTAAGGTGCGTGTTGCGTCCATCTTTGTTATTCAAAAATTACTGACAAATATTTAAAAATATTTTATGAAATAAGTTGGCAATTAATGCTAGAGTTGCCAGAAATCTTCAAAAATATTTTGGAGTTGTAAGTTATCACGTAATCGGTATTTTGTTAGGTGCGACAGTTCCTCCCATTCACGGTGTAAATTTTCTGCATTGTCTTTCCGTCCTATTTCATTCAGCCCTATTGTGAATAAAATTTCGCCCGGAATTGAAACAGGGGATTCTTGTATTATTGGCAATGTTCACGGAATTTTTGAAAAATTGGAACACAAATATTTGCATTCGTCGTCAATTTTTAAGATCACAAGAAAAAAAAATCGTTAACAACATTATCCCCTGTCTAAGAAATGAAAGTTCCCTTTTTTAATTCCGGGTGAAATTTTATTCATACTAAGGCTGATTATTTAGGTACATTTCGATACACCCTTGTGTTTCATATGGTAGCCCTGATGATATATTAATTTTAACAAATACGTACTCACAAGTAGGAAGTGCATTTGGTTGCAGCCATGTTGTGATTTGGGCTGCCAGATATTTTTTGGAAAAAAATCGGGATTTCGCAAAAATAAAAAATTAGAGACATAAGCAAAAAAATCGGGACAAAGACATCTGCAGCTTTCAAAATATATTTTTTACAAAATTGAAGTCTAAATTAAAAAAACAATCCATATGGAAATGTCATTTTTAAAACTAAGAACTTTTATTTTTTATCAAAATACATTAGTAGTAGAATTACTGTTGTGAAAGAAACTTACGTATGTACTTATGTTGGTCTGTGGGACCACGAGCATATTCACCCCTATCACCATTGTCGAGCGTCAACCTAAGTGACTGTCGACTTTTTGTCGAGTCGACTTGAGGCAGTGATCACTGAACAAGGTCGACTCGACTATTCTCGTAATAGATTAGTTTTTCGAAAGAAAATTTTGTAGTAGATTGCTATGATAAAAATACTATTGTGAACTTAAAAAAGAAATTTGAAGTGACATTTTGAACAAAATTTTATATACAACAATTTGCAAAAAATTCGACATTTTGAAATAAAATTAAATCTGGCAAAACAGTGAAAATGGACCGGTTAGACAACACCTAAGAAACCGCTTAAACGTGTTGGAATTGGGAGATGGCGAGTATGTCGATGTCCAAGTGCAACTAGTGTTAGAAATTTTTCAATTATTTATATAAAATTATTAGATTTATCCGAAACTTGTGTTTAGCAAAGGAAGCTTTCCAATACGTGGTGGCCGAAATAAGGAACAAATTAAAAAGACGCTCTCGAACGTCCGCTGCATCAGCAGAGTTGATGTTTGGGCAACTTTGCGATTCCTGGCTGAAGGAAGCTACCAGCGAGGAGTTGGAAACGACTTCAATTTAAGTCTCGCGCAATCAACTATGTCTGGAGTGTAGCAGACTGAAATTTGTATGAAATGGATAAATATGGCAATGACAAGGGATGAAAAATTAGAGGCAAAACATTTTTATGACCAAAATGGTTTTCCTGGCGTCATTGGATGTGTGGATGGTACACACATTAGAATATTTACGCCAAAGAAGGATCAGCAGCTTCTTTATTACAACAGGAAAGGTTTCTACAGTGTCAACGCAATGATTGGAAGTATTTTGATTATATGTTATCCTGAATTTATATGTTTAGCCTTGAAAAAAGCCCTGAAAGGCTCGGTACATAGTGGAGAGAACAATTGGAGTGCTGAAGAACAGATTTCGGTGCCTGCTATCTGCTCGGCAATTACATTATGCTCCAGCGAAAGTAACAAAAATTGTCAATGTATGTGCTGCTATGAACAACATTTGCATACACTATAATGCTCCTGACATCAATCATGTCCAACCGTAGGAGAATCAGACAACGACTTCAAATATTGAAGATTCAACAGATGCTAACAGCAATGCGGAAGCTGATCGCATAAGGGAAGAAATAAGACATGCAAGCATGCAATTAATAGTTAATAAAAATGTTAAATGCAAAATTTAAGAAAACATGAAGAACCGGAACTTGGAATAAAATTTATTTATGATACGATATTTAACAGGTTATATATTTACCCAAGGTCTGTTAACACAAGAAAATTCAAATCACATTTCAGTTTTCACAAATGTATAAAGTTAAAAAATTTAATGCTGTATTTTTATAAGGGCAAAGTAACTTAAATCTAACAAGAGAAGATGAGATCGCATTTGTTATAAAATATAAATTCATTTCTTATTTCTCTTTCCGCATAGCACTTTTTTCCATTCAAATTTTTCTCTGGCTAACCTCAGATTTGTTTTCTCTAATTTGTATCGTTTTCGATTATAACGTATGGTTTTCAATATTTTTTAAGCTCTAGCGTACTTCAGTGTAAAAGTCCTTCTGAATGCCAACCTGATCGACCAAAAGTTCCACCTTGCTCTTATGCCTTCTCTGCGAATTTTCATCACTGGCACAAGCTTCAACAATATTTTCAGAATTTTCATCTGCTGTTTTCTTCGTAAGCGCTTGTGCCAATGCTGATGAAATTGGATTAGGTTATGGTACTGGTGTTAGTATTTGAGCCGTGGAAGAAGTACCTATGACCACGCCATCAGAGTGAAGCAGTTCATTAAAGCGCATGATGTTGGCAATGATTTCTTCCAACGGTGAAAGGCATTTTTGGTTCAACATTCCTCCTCCAGTGATTCACGTTCGTTATGCGCAATTTTTTCTTCACCTTTCCTTTTAAGTCGATTCAAACCCAGAATTATAACTAATGTAAGCTTACATCGGAAGACTGGGATACATTTTCCGTTACTTTCGGCCAGCCATCACCGTCACTCATTCCCAAGCCATTGAGTTTTGAAGATAGTGAGTTCCACTCTTGTTTAATGTCAATTTTTGTTAGCCCCTTATGATAACCTCTTGCAAATTCTGCATTCCTCTGCATGAGCTCCACTAAAGTTCGAATTGGCTAAAATTTGTTATTTTAATTTTTAACATTTTTATTATGTTTTCTTTATTTTTGTTATACTTTGTAATAGATTGCTTAAAATGTGTCACTGCAATTTCGTGCTCGACAACAGTGATGCCATTGAGCTGCTGTCGAGCATTTAAGGGTCGACCTCGACAACGGTGATAAGGGTGATTGTTTTTTCATAAAACTAAGTACAATTATTTTTTCATCCATATATTCTTAGAAAAAATTAAATTAGTCATTAAGCTTTTAGTCATAAATTTTTGAAACCGATCCAGTTGACTGAATGATTTTTGTTTTTAAAAAAAACTATTTAATATAAAATTTTTTATATTTTGACTTTAATTTTTTAGATAAAAACAATACAAACGTAGAAAAATGAGTGTGTTTTCAATATTTTTCTCAGTGCCTATTTCGATATCAATTTTTATATAAAAAAAAAAAAACAAGGTAGCCAAGCGTTATAGAAAAAGGAATATTTCTCTTAAAACTATGAAGACATTAAATTTATAAATTTTGATAGCAATTGATGCAAATATTCTAACTGCATTGCAACCAAATGGACTTTTACAAGTAATGCAGTTATAAGCAATTTTCGTGATGGACATACATAATACTTAATACTTTTTCAACGCCTTTTGGCTCTTCGTCTTCGGGTCTGCCCAATATTAAATTTATGGTAATTTTAAGCTTCAGATGAAGATTTGGGCTTACAATACGGTCTTCCAAAATAAAAAAATTTACGAAAATACTGTTGCTGGTCTGACAGATCACACAAAAAGATAAGAAACGCAATATTTACCCGCTGCTGCCTTCAGGCAGCTCAGGCAATCACACAGCACCGACTCATTAAAAGGTACTGAGAGCTTAGCTACTGAGTTGCGTAAAATAGTGCGAAAATAGATAAGTAGTAGAATCTAAATATTTTGATATGGTCCCACAGACCAACAACAATGCTTACGGGTTAATATTTGCAAATTTACAATTAGCAGAGTGGCGCAGTGGGTAGAGTGGTGGGCCATATGCCTGAGAACCTTGGTTCGAATTAAACACGTGCAGCAGTGTAACTGCAAGTGATAACAAAACGAATACACCATATACATACCAATATACCATGGGTATAAATCAGAGAATGAGTGTAACAGTTGTGGTGTGTTTATTTTTGTAGGAACACACCACACCACACAAAAGAGAAACATTTGAGTGTAGTATTGAGTATGAGTGAGGAATGTATTTGCTTTTTGTTCTCAAATAACTGTGGTATCATAAGTATTTTGTAGTTACTGGTGGTGGAACAAATAAAATAGTGTGCTAATTGGAATTTGAAAAGAAAAACAAACTAAAATGAATAGTTCAAATGTAAAAGAAAATATTAAATCTGGAACATACAAAATTAGTGACAAAAGGGGTCGAAGCAAAATATGGGAATGTTTTGGAATAATAAAAGATGAAAATGATGAAGAAATATTAAATTTTGTTGCATGTAAAACATGTACAAATGTTTATAAATACAACAAAAGCGCCCTTTCAAATTTAAATAAGCATAAGTGCTATTTATTGATGAAAAGTGAAAACAAAGAACTAGTTGAGCCAAACCAAGAAGCTAAAAAGGCATGCACAGAAGTTTTGACCAATTGGGTTGTTCAATATATTCGCCCATATTCTATAGTCAATGATGCTGGATTGAAAGAGTATTCGAAGTTACTTCTGTCATTTGGAATTAAATTCGGGAGTAACCTAAACGTTGATGCATTGATCCCACATCCTACTACAATTTCTCGAAATGTGGAAAATAGTTATATAATACAATTCAACAAGCTTCATTCAGAGATATCATCGATACGGGAAATTGGATACTCGCTCACGTGCGATTTGTGGACGGAGAATTTTTCAAAAATTTCCTATCTTGCCCTAACATGTCATTTTATTATGGATGGAGAGTGCAAAAATAAGCTTTTAGGAGTAAAATCAATGAAGGGATCTCCAAATACAGGTAAAAATACAGTCTTATTAAAAAGAGTAACATGAATATTTACAAAATAAAGTTGCATACATATTTGTTTTCTATACACATGTAATATATAACGTCCTATTTATTTCTTATTATGGATAGGCATCAAAATAAAAGAAAAATTGACTACATTACTTGGCGAATTTAACTGTTCCTTAAATGATGCCACTGTTGTTGTTACCGACAGAGGAAGTAACATTAAATCAGCTTTAATAGAACATGAAAACATCAACTGCATAAATCATTTGCTTCACAACACAATTGAAAAATGCATAAAAGGGTCATCACAGATTCAAGAAATAGTAACAACAGCATCAAAACTAGTAAAGTTTTTTAAGAAATCTGGTTTAAATGTAGATCTTAACTCATCACTTAAAAGCTACACACCCACAAGATGGAATACGGTATATACCACAATTTTGTCTATAAAAAACAATTTTACAGAAATTCAAAGAGTCCTCAATGAAAAAAAATTAACAGAAAAATACAATATTTTAATAGAATACCATTTAGATCTCTTGATAACTATTTTAAAACCGTTTATGGATGCTTCGAAAGAACTTGAGGGAAGCTCCTATCCTACGTTGCATTTGGTTCATCCTCATATAAATAAATTGAAAGTGATGTGTAACACCACAAATGACAATGAACCTAGTTTTATCAAAGAATTTAAAACAAAATTATATGACACGCTAATTTCTCTAGTCGACAGCCATATAACAATATATCATAAACTAGCAATATTTTTGTTTCCACCAGCTAACCAGCTTACTCAATTTGATTCAAATGAACAAACTGATGTAATAAATAAGTGTAAATCATTGCTGTTACATTACTCAAATGAAAGCAATACTGATGATTTACCAATTGCTACAAATACCTCCACAATATATTCATTGTTTGAAAAGTACGTTCAACCAATCCAGGAAGTTCATTCTAGCGAATTGAGGATTGAAAACGAAATAATAAAATATAAAAATACAAAAGTGTCCTTACAACATGACTTTGATCTTTTAAAGTGGTGGAATGACAGAAAAAATGAATTTCCACTATTGTACAAATTAAGCTGCCGAATTTTGGCTATTCCGGCTTCAAGTGCTCCGTCTGAGAGGATTTTTTCCATTGCTAGGGCTTTAATAACTGATAAAAGATCTAAAATAGGATGCAATAGCAAATCGTTTAATGAAATTTTATTCATAAATATAAACTCAAAACACTGATTTTTTTGTTTAGATCATTCCCTGTATTTATTTTGAAATGCAACGATCCCTTTTTTGTTATATGTATGTAATTAAACTTCAAAAGACTGAACTATTTTGTTTAAGTTTACTTTGTATATTAATTTTAATTGAAATTGATTACAAAGCCCAACACTACTTTTGTTTCAATCAATTTAAATACTCATATGAATTCTTGTGTTTATGTTTTTCATCCAAAGATTGATGTTAAAAGCTTCTTAAATGTTATTTTAAAAATGAATTGTTATTTTGTTATTAATAAACTTTAAATAAAAATAAAATAAAAAAGTTGTTATTGTTTATTAAATACTTTTTATTTTCAGTAAAATTCAATGATCCTACACAGGAATTATTCTATTAAAAGCTAATTTAATAACAACAACTCGTTCTGATCAACAACATACCATAAGTACTTATGGTGTCACCACCAATATCTGTTTATACCAGTTTGGGAGAAACAGATGCAAACAAATATGTTACTCTCTTTCTCTCTGTACACACCACACCATAACTGTTAGAAAGAGTAACAATACCAACTCGTAACAGAAACTAAATTTTACTCATCTATACTCACTCAAAATAGGAAAGCATACAAACTGGTGCATTCAGTTGTATCTGTGCACGCCTTTAGTTCGAATCCCCCTAACACAAGGTTTTTTCAATTGAATTCATTTTTCTGTTCGGCCGTCACCTCTCTGCAGACAATGCCAAACCTCAGAGAGTAAAAACTGCCATGAAAAGATTTTTGAGAATATAAGTCGTTCGGAGTCGGCATAAAACATTTAGGTCCAGTTCTCGATCATCTGTGTTCAAACATTTTCACAACACACAACACAATTGATCATAAGTAGCTCGGTCAAAGTCCTTTCAAGGGCTGAAATGGCCAGTTCGTTTAGATCTAGCAGATTTATGTAATTTTTTTCATAACATAGCTATAATATGGTTTTACAGTCCATTCCAATTTTCAGCTTTATTTGTATATCTGCTTCAAATTTTCAATGGTGAGAAGATTTCAATAATCCGTTCAAACTGACTCGCTCAGTGAAAATAGTCGGTCTGCATCGGCATTTCACGTTGGTATTGATGAAAAAACTGAAATACCTTAAAAATAATTGGCAGTAGGCTTGATTATAATAAGAAATTCCATTTTTCAATTGGTTTTTATTCATTTAACCCTAAAAGACACACCCAAAAAATACTACAAGAATACACACCCGTGGTACAAATGTATCCACTAACAATATTTCGATTTTTTACGAGTGTTTTTCAAATATTCTTAATTTTTTAATTAATATCGTTAGTTTAAGCATCAACAAGTAAGTTACAGTTTGTAAATATTTTATGCCTCCTATCAAAAATAATAGGCAAAAAATGTCGATTTTTAGCAAAAAAAAAAGCAAGAATTTATTAATAAAATTTAAAAAAAAAGTATTTATAAAAACCTTTTCATTTCACAATTACCCACTCTGTTTCAGCACGCGGGTACAAACGTACCCCGGGTGTATAAAGTCGTAGTCAACTTCGGAGGCTTATAGTCCCTATAATTGGCCACAGGAAAGAAAACTAACATTCAAATGACATATAGTTATGTCTTCTTCCTAGATCCAAAGTTTGAATTTGCTATAAAGACTGGTTAAAAAGATACAGCGGTTTAAAGTCGCAAATGGGTACGTTTGTACCCGGGTGTGTCTTTTAGGGTTAAGACATTTGGTACAAATTTAGTGATGTTAAAATAAAACAGGAATTGTTTTTGAAAAGTTATCAAAATTGTACAAAAATATATTTCATTTTGGAAAGTAGGGACATTTTCAAACTGAAAATTGGGACAATCCGCGTGGAGATCGGTATCTGGCAGCTCTAGTTGTGATATACAACTTTAGTTACAAGTGAAAAGCGTTATCCTAATATTTGAAGATTTTAATCTATATTATTGTTAATGTTGGATACAACTAATTCTAATTATCATAAATATATTAATTTCTTCATGATTACAAATGCTTTGAAGTTGGCGCTTCTGATTATATTAGCGCCGACTTTAAAAGCTTTTGTAATCATGAAGTAATTAATATATATATGATAATAAATCAAATAAGAAAAAAATTATAATAACAAGATTTCATATGTAATAATATGTTTAGATAAATTATCAAATATGACCAAGGAATTAAAAGGAAAAGAAAAATTTAAAATTATTTTTTACTTTGTAGTGATTTTGTAGTCGGTTGTTTTTTTTAAAAGTTTTTATTTCTTCCTTTTTAGAGAATATGATAAATTTTCGAAAAAAGTGTATAAACCACATTAATGCAATTGTTCTGATCTGATTCTGATTTCAAATCTCTCAAATTTAAATTAGATGTCACGTGTCTTTAAATAATTATACCCATTTTATAATATTGCCACGCCCCTTTGTTAAATAAGCGCCCACTTTCTTGAGCGTTATTTGTAATAATTGTACCTACCCTTGTCCTTCATTTCAGTACCCCAGCGTCCATATTAACTGCGATAGTGTTTATCTATTATTGCCACGCCCATTTATCGTGCCAAATCAGACATGTGCTATGGACGCCTACTTTATTGACCGTAGTTTTTAATAATTCTGCCTACCCCTGTACTACAATAAATTTCAGTGCCCTAGTGTCAATATTATTCGAGATACACTGTTTTTCTAATATTGCCACGCCCAGTAGTCGAATACCGCCCACTTTATTGACCGTAATTTGTATTAATGATGCCTACCCCTATACCCCCTATATTTGCAGTACCATAGTATCAATATTATTCGAGATATACTCTTTTTCTAATATTGTCACGCCCATTTGTCAACTAACGCCCATTTTCTTTACCGTCATTTGTATTAACTGTCTAATTAATGTCCGTAATTTTCAGGGCACTAGTGTCAAAATTATTCGAGACAGTGTTTTTTAATACTGCCATGCCCATTTGTTGTATAACGCCCACTTTCTTGACCATAATGTGTAATAATAATGCCTAACCCTATACTTAATTGCAGTACTCTAGTCTCAAAATTATTCAAGATACACTGTTTTTTATATTGCCACGCCCATTTGTCGAATAACGCCCATTTTCTTGAAGGTAATTTGTAATAATTGTGCCTACCCCTACACTAAATTGCAGTACCCTAGTGTCAATATTATTCGAGATACAGTAGTATCTAGTATTGCGAGATATAGTATTGCCACGCCCAGTTCTCGAATACCGCCCACGTGTTTATGATATCTATCTGGTCACCAAAAATTATGGCAATCAGGCATATGGTTTAGGAGTTAGCGATGCACATACATTTAAAAGAACAAAAAAAAACAGTCTGTTCAAAATGCTCGGAACACTTTCGAAAAACTTAACCAAAATCTTAAATTATGCCATAGACCATCAAAACGATATGAACTGTGTTGAAACCGCAATAAATTCTAAATAAATCAATAAACACAAACTTTGAGAAAACAAACACAGTTGAATCGGTAAAAAATGTAACTGAAAATATCGCGTGCTTTAGAAATGACGTCGACATCTTGCTGCAATCGACCTCGAAGATAACAACACAATCACCAACTGTACCAGATCCAGTTACCGAAGTTTTGTATCATAAAATTAATGAAATAAGTGACGATCTTGTCTTGTTTAGAGAGCGCTTGCGGAAATATCTGATGTAATCAGCACTGGATATGCTGTATATGGATATGCTGTATATATATAAGTATATGCTGTCTACAAACAAGGGAGCGCGGCGTTTAGACTCCCACGTTTCATCCGGCAGCTATAACTTTGAAGTAGTCAAGGAGTTCGTTTACCTTGGCACCGCCATTAACACTAACAACGAAATCAGCCTGGAGATAAAGCGAAGAACAATAATTGCTAATAGGTGCTACTACGGGCTCAGTAAGCAACTAAGTTCCAGAGCCCTCTCTCGATCGACAAAGCTAACACTCTACAAGACGCTCGTTCTACCTGTGCTGCTTTATGGCGCTGAGGCATGGGTAGTTTCGCAAACTGACGCAGCCGCTCTGGGGGTGTTCGAGAGAAAAGTTCTTCGCAAAATCTTCGGTCCTGTTCGAGTCGGCGATGACTATCGCATCCGAATGAACCACGAGCTGTATGAGCTCTACGGAGACATTGACGTAGTTCGGCGTATAACTGTGCAGCGACTACGCTGGCTGGGTCATGTCCATCGTATGGACGACGAAGCTCCAGCGAAAAAGGTGCTCGAGGCGAGGGTCGCTGGTCAACGACGACGAGGGAGACCATGCCTCCGATGGATGGACCAGGCTGAGGAAGCCCTAACCGCGCTTGGTGTATCCGATTGGAGAAGGCGCGCGCAAAGCAGAGGCGCCTGGCGAGAGCTGATGAGGTCGGTCGAAATCCGGACACGGGTTGTCACGGCCATCTAAGTAAGTAAGTAATCAGCACTGGAACAAACAGGATCAACGTAACAGAAACCATCGAACATAATTCATCCTCCCTCTTCGATGAAATCATGGAAGCTTCCATGCTTTCCTCTTCAGTGTGTCTCTTACCATCTATCTCGGATTCGCAACCTCGCCAACCAACACCCACACCATTAAAACAACCACCTGTTGCTGCACCTCGAAAAATTATTATTCACTTTGGAACCTCTTGGACCACTTCAGAATGGAATCACAGAATTCAAAAACTGAAGCCAGGAAACCAAAGTGATAGCACTGCTTTGTTCGTGAAAGGCTTCCCCACAACTACAGATGCAACTTGGGTAGAAATTACTTCAAAAGAAGTAAGAAAATAACCATCTCAGACTGCCATAAAAAGTCATCGAAACGACCCAAGCTTAGCAGTTTTAAATTTAATATACCCAAGGCATAAGCGTGGATGTTTTCTAGTGGAGGTATGCGAACGAAGGGAAACATTCGTATAACTGAATGGACGGAAAAACCAAAAACGGAAGTTATGGCACCTAGCATTATATTAAGCCTATCACTAAGCCTATGATTAAATCTATTAAGCCTACTAATATTGATAATAATAAAAATAATATAAGCCCACCTGCTACAACGACCTCAAAACCAACTCAAGATCAAAATTGGTCATATAAAACCAATTTTTTCCCAAAGTTTTTTCAACGGTCAAAACTATCTTCTCAACTGTCATCTTCTAAATTTGCTATTACTCAATCGTCGAAACTCCCTTATCCTAAAGATAAACGGGTCTCGTTTAACTTTAATAACGACGAAAAAAATAAAACTTATCCATAAAAATATCCTAATTTCGTCCATTCCCATATCCATCCCCTTCCTAATTTCTTCCATACTTAATCCATCCCCACAGCCCGCAATAGTCATACCAAAACCTACTTCTACACAACGTGTTACTGCAACACGTTCACCAGCAATCACACCCTCAAATAACACACCTCCTCCCTTAATTACTGGCACTAATACTCAAACGTTCACTTATGTTACACCAGCCTTTCTGGGTCCTCTTCTGCCACCTAATGCGAAGCTCACAAAAACAATCTCGCTGACGTTAGTAGTGAGGGTCGTTTCGTTATGTCTTGTCTAAGAGATCGTCGGTTGTATGGTAATGTTCGATTACACCTGGCTTATTTACATAGTAAGTCTGACTCAGTCTGTATTGAAGGTACAACAAGAACAAGTGCTATGGTATCTATCCAACAAAAAGGTCTTCCTACCGACCCTGTCGAGCTGAAAAAAATGTTCATTAACTTCCATGAAAGCCTCAACATTTCACCCAATGATGTTGAAAACCCATCCATCGCATACTAGCTTAAAGTATATTATATGGCATTTACAAAGAGCACGTTCTAACTTCAAAAACTTCTATTGTCTCTAATTCTCATCCTAAAACAATGTCCGATTATCCAGCCCCCCGCAATAAACTACCTTCAATTGTGTCTTTTAATATATCCTACCACAATTGTGGTGGTATAAGAGGCAAGCTCAATAAACTGTTTGTTGAAGCTAAATCTTGTCATTTCAATGTTTTTGTCTTTACGGTAACGTGGTTGAATGACGCTATCAAAAATGAAGAAATTGGACAAAATACCGGAATGACAGAGACTATGCAAGCTCTGGCCTGTCTCGAGGAGGAGGTAATTGGCACACATAACTCCTTATCTAGTGAATTGATTGTAACCTGCTCCTCCAAATGCTTCGAGCACAAAATAATGAAAATAAGTCTAGATCAAAAAGTTTCCGTATACATTGGTGTTATTTATAATCCTCCGAATTCAACTTACAATCCCTACAATGAATTATGTGAAATTATAACGTCAATAACAGCCGCGTTAAACGAAGAAGATAGAATTATTATTTTTGGAGACTTCAACCGTCCCAATATAACTTTTGCGCACGATGATGATGACAATCATCTCCTTCCAATTAGCCTGTCCAATGCGGCCGACTTCGACTTATTAAGTACTTCTTATAGCAATGATTGTCAGCAAGTAGCTCCAGTTCCAAACTGAAACAATCGCTGGCTATATTTGATTTTTACTAACCCATATGACGAAGTAAAGGTAAGTCCAACCTGTGAGGCCGAGCAGTTATTTTTCAATACACTCCACCATACTGCCTTTACTACTGAGTTATGTACTAACAACATGTTTGGACTGGAACCACTTGTCTGCAATAGAATTGCACGATGCTGTATCGTCTTTCTATAAAAAAGTCTTTCCTGTATTTGATACTCATGTTCCAAAATAAAGAAAAAAAAAAAAATAAACTGATGGAACCGTGGCTTGATTCAAACCTTAGAAATTTGAGAAATCAAAGAAATAAACTTTACAGAGTCATTAAAAATGGCGTCATTGTAAGTGACGGGGTAAAGGTTAGATACGAAGAGCTGTCTAAGGAGTTTAGTCCGAACTCCATTAAGTCCGAAGAGGCTTATAGGCTTAACACCAATTTAATTGGAGAAAGGATTATTGAAGACACGAAAAAATTCTTCGATTTTGTAAATGTAAAGCGGAAATCGAACAGACACCCAAAATGTTTAAAGGCAATGTTACTTCATCTAGCTTACAGGAAATTTGTAATCTCTTTGCGGATCATTTTAAAGAAGTCTTGTTCAACTACATCCCAAAATCAACCTACATTTGCCGATATAACTAGTAGACCGACATTGGTTTGTGAAATTAATATAGTACAGAGGGACATAACCAATTCCATTAAAGAATTAGATTCAAATAAATCTCCAGGTCCAGACCTTATACCACCAATTTCACTTGTTCAATGTTTAGACCAATTAATTACACCGTTACATATGATTTTTAACAAATCCTTGCATACAGGTATATTCCCAACTTTTTGGAAATCTTGTCATCTTACGCCAATTTATAAAAAGGCGACAAGAGATCAGTTGAAAATTATAAGGGTATTGCAATATTGTCAGCTATTCCAAAGCTATTTGAAAAATTATATGTTCCAAACTCACGAGCGTAACTAATCCGTGTTTAAACGAGCAGCAATATGGTTTTCGTAAAGGACGATCAACAACCACAAATCTTACAATCATGGCATCAGATATTCTTACTAAAATGGAAAAGGGCCACCAAATAGATGCAGTCTATACAGATTTTAGAAAAGCCTTTGATCGTGTTGATCACGAAATTCTAGCTAAGAAACTAGAAAAATTTGGTATATCAGGTACTGTGCTGAAATGGCTCAAGTCTTATCTCTGTGAAAGATTATGTTAAATTTCAGGGTACTCTGTCTAAAAAGATTGTTGTCTCGTCGGGTGTTGGCTCACTTCTCTTCAACATATTTATTGCAGACATATCTGCAGTTTTGCATGACGTCCCCCATCTCTTATATGCAGACGACTTAAAATTATACTATACCATTAGCTTAGAAGTGGATTTAGTATTCTAACAGAATAAGTTTTTGTCTCTGGAACAGTGGTGTAGTCAAAATAAACTTTCTTTAAATATAAATAAGTGCTACGTTATAAGTTTTGCCCATAAAAACGTAAGAATATATAGCAGATACATGCTAAATAAGGTGGAACTTAAAAGGGTCAACCACATAGCAGATCTTGGAATAATTCTTGATAGTAAGATGCTTCTACGATCATATCATATCCAGGGCAAATAAAATGCTCGGATTCATAAAAAGACGTGCAAAAGAATTCAAAAACCTTTGGGTAACTAAAACCTTATACTGCACATTAGTGCGACCAATCATAGAATACTGTTGCATAATTTGGAACCCAGCTTTTGAAGTGCATAGTGAAAGGCCCGAATCTATTCAAAGACAATTCTTGCTTTTTGCATTGAGAGATCTATACGATCCTCGTGACTATACAAATTTACCACCATACGAGAATAGACTGAAAATCCTCAATTTAATGTCGCTGCCATCAAGGAGAATATTACTTTGCTCATGCTTTACATTTGATGTTATTACTGGTAACATCGGTAGCGAATACATCTCGAGCAAGGTACTATTTAATGAAACAATAAGGCGAACAAGGTATACAAAATTGTTAAAAGAATCGCATCACAACACTATTTACGCATCGAACGAGCCCTTGAATAGATGTTGTAAAATATTTAATAATATCAGCGAGCATTATACACCGCCAATATCGAAATTCAGATTCAAGCGTTCCCTTTCCAAATCACTTTTCTTTACATAACTATCCCCTTATTAAACACCAATTCACGTTCTATGCCCAATAGTACATACAGCCATGGTCACATAAATAGCACAAATGATAAATTATTTTTTAAACGTTTCATTTGAACCTAATAATGCATTCATTAACAGTAGTTCTAATTTTTTTCGACTCCAGTGTGACGTTGTTTAAAACTCCGAGAGAGATGTACCGTTACTTACTTTTATTTGCTCAGGCCATCTCTTTCTGTATAAGCATGTACGATCTGCTGTGGTCATATAAATAGCACACATGTTAGTTGGTGAATAAAAGTTAACAAGATCGGGTGTTTGTACAAATTTTAGAGTTTTATTCAGTTAATTTCGCCGATTCTAAATAAAATGGGTCGTGGCAAGCATTACATCCCGGAAAAAGGTCTATTATTCACGAACTAAGTCGAAGAGGCAAATCACCATCTGAAATCGCGAATATTCTCAAAATTTCGCGAAAAATGGTCTATAATGCACTCAAGCTGGTTACATGAAATGGTTCAAATAAATTCGAGAATAAGCCGCGCAATCCTAGACCGCGTAAAATCACCGCTTCTACTAATAGACTTATAGTTCGCAAAAGTAGGGCTGATCCTTTCAAGTCAGCAAAGCAAATTATGAGGGAAATAAATGAAAAAAAATAACCTTAATGTTTCAAGAAAACTAGTATCTAGGAGACTACATGAAGCTAATCTTGATGGACGCATTAGCCAAAGAAAGCCGCTCTTAACAAAAAAAAATTTAAAGGATCGTTTAGCGTTTGCAAGGGCCCTTGTGAATAAGTGGCCCATGTGACCAATTTTGGAAGAACGTGCTCTGGACTGACGAAACTAAATTTAATAGGGTTGGACCAGATGGAAAAACTTTCATTCGGCGCCCCAAAGCCGAGAGTTGAATCCGAAGTATTCAAAAAAATCATTAAATCATGGGTGAGGAAATTTAATGGCTTAGGGAGCTTTTTCCTGGCACGGCGTTGGGCCAATTTTTCGTATACCAGGAATAATGGATAAAAATATGTATTTAGATATTCTTAAAAACAAGATGGAACCATTTGTATTTGAGAACATGCCTATTAGGTGAATTTTTATGCACGATAATGATCCAAAACACACAGCAAAGGCTGTGATTGATTGGCTAAAAAAGGAAAAAATAAATATTTTGAATTGGCCCAGACCTCAATCCCATAGAAAATTTATGGGATTGGTGAAGGTCAGCATAAGCAAACAAAATTTTCGAAATTAAGATGAGTTATGGAGTGGAATTGAGAAGGCTCGGTACTCTATTCCGAAGGATTGGGTCAAGAAGCTTGTGGAGAATATGTCACGAAGATGTCGGGCTGTTTTTGACAATTCGGGATACAGTACCAAGTACTAGTAAGCATATTCGTTAGTTCATTGTAAAATAACATAAATCACTATGTCTTTTTTTCAGAAACCAAATTGTGCTATTTATACGTCCACCCCAGCTAAGGAGCAATTTCAGATTTTTCATTAATTTTCTAATTTTTAATTCGTAATTACAAAGTTACTACTGATTTTAAGTTTATAATGTTTAAACTCAAATAACATGAAATAAATTCTTGGTTTCCTCTATGTGTTTTATTTAAATTTATGTGAACCACCCTACATGTATATTTGTGCTATTTATGTGTCCACGGCTGTATAAGCGAATCTTCACCAATTCTTGTTCATCATTCTGATCCCTCTTCTGTTTCCTTGATCTAGCATTTGTAGAAAAATTGTAAATGAAAAATTTTAATTGAAAATAAGTAAAACACGTCATTGTAATATTAGCTCTATTCTCCCATATCCAAATGCCTCTTTTTACATTACCGTCTACCACCCATACCTAAACAAAATTGAGTTGTTCTCCCATTTAGCTTTCCATATTAATAACATTTTAGCATAGTATTGAAAATTATTACATATTTTTACTATGTGTATAAAATCTGTTAGTATGTAAGCTTAGTATATAAGTTCCCCCTTCGTTTTTTCTTCTTGTCTTTTTTTTTTTTACGTGTTTTTGAAAACGGATTACGCCCACTGAGAATTGCATATCTTCTACACCTAAAACAAGGAAAGAGGAAAGAAAAACAAAAAATAAAAAATAAATAAAACAAAAACCTGTTAGAAAAATAAGTTAGAATAGGTATATTGCCTTGTTTTGCTAAATAGTTAAAATAAATAGTGATAATAGCTAAATCAAATATAAATAAATAGTAAGCATTGATTTTCCAACATGAAATATTGAGAATACATTCAATATTTATGTCTCAATACGACAATATTTTGAAAACGCCACAAAGTAGTGGCGCTGACCTTTAAAAATGTTAATAAAATTTTTAGTGGCTAAAAATTTAATTTTTTTTTTAATATCCTTAAGCTTTTTGTTAATTTCAATGCATGCCATTTTTTATTAGGAATAGATATTTACATGTCAAGAACTGCTAAACAAATAGTTAATAAATAGTCAAATAGTTAAACAAATTTTTAAATAAAAAATTCATGTTTTTGCCGATTTTCGAATGAAATGCATTAAATTAAATTTAGTATTGGGACAGTGTGTGATTTTCTCGAACTTTGTCCCTTGAACTTATTAATGTCGCAGCATATAGTTTAAAGCTAAATACATACCATGTAGTCAAACAGACAGATAAATAGATGCCAAGCAAAATATCACATTTAAACATCTAACATACAGTGGCTCACAACGAAAGTCGGGCAATTATTTATTAGCACTTTCTCATTGGTTTCAAAAATGAAAATGTAAGAAGAAACTTGGAGCAAATATTTTTTCAAAATGTTATTTATTGTTTAACAATATCAAACAAACACTTTACTAAAAAATTATAACATAACGGTGAAAAAAAAATCAAAACATAAAAACTAGCTCACATTGAAAGACGGGCAAATGAAGAAAATGCAAAATCGTGGTATGTTAGAATAAGTTCAGTCAACCGCGAAACCTTGAAAAATAAACATGTCTAGAAAAGTGAATCAATCAACATTGGCAGAAAGACAGCTCGTGATATATCATTATTTGAAAGGAAAATCCGAGCGACAAACTACACAAATCGTCTTAAAAAGTAAATCAACAGTGCACGATATAATCAAGCGTTATAAACAAGATAAGATAATATGCAATAAATAACGTGAAAATTCTTAGTAGTTTTTAAGAACGCTAATTTTGGAATTAGCTTTTATTGTTTATATGGTTTTGTGTAATTCTAATTCGAGTAATTTGTGAGGTTGCAATTAATGACATTTCGATGTTCAATGTTCTCTGTTAACTTATTTGTTTAGACACTTGTTAAACGCGGGTATTTAGATGAGGTCCGAAAGTAAAATCAACTGTACACTTAAAAGTTCGATTTCAAGTAAATTTTAATTATAAAAATTCAAAGCTTAAACATAATACAATAAAAAAGAAGCAGGAGAGTAGAAATATAAAGAAAGAGAACTCAACGAAAACAGAGTTGCTGAGATGAAGAAAAGAAAGGAGCTTAATACTAAAAATTGAATTTACTAATATACTAACAATTCATTTCATACAACAACATGAAAAATAATGATGAAAACATCAAACACCGACCGCGTTAAAGGACTCAAAGTCTTCAAGTATCATCTTCGAATGGAAGTAATGCCAGTTTATGGATAGACCTTGCCGTCTTGACCGGCGCTTACGGCTACAACTCTGCCGAGCATCCACTGCAGAGGTGGTAGGTTGGCTTCGTGTACGATGACGAGCTGACCGACCGCGATGTTGGGCTGATCGAGCACCCACTTGGCCTTGGATTGAAGATCCAGCATGTAGTCTTTCGTCCAAGACGGCCAAAACCTCCGCTTGAGATCGCATAGTGTTTACCATCTGAGTAAGCACGCCATGTTATTGTCGGGCACAACGAGCATTGATCCTGGCGGCAGCATGCGCAGAAAATCCCCGTTTAACAGGTGCGCTGGTGTTACTGGTCCGTTCCAGAGGAAAGAAAAGAAATACTTCTTGGTGGTTTCTAAATATTAACATACTGTATCTTCAGGCTCTTTATTCATTCTCCTTATTTCTAGCTGAAGCACAGATATTTATAACAAATATCTGGATTCCAAAATCTTTACATTATCACTTAATTTTCCACTATTATAATTTTGTACAATTGACAGTTTTTTGTCACATTGCGATTGTGTAACAATCTTAATTTATCTTACTTCCTAGTTAAATTATATCCACATCCAAGCATACATACATTGTTTATTGAGCTTTGGCAATTATGCATTTTCAGTTGGTCACAAAATAGCTACCAACAGCTGCATGAAATAAAGTAGATCAAATATCAAGTTCACTGCTTGCACGACATTTCCCAATTTCATCAAACAGTAACGCGACTCAGGTATCAGGCGCATAGCATCTTTTGTTAAGTCAGCATATTACTAATTGCTACTATAATTTATGATCAATTCATGATCAAGGTTAGTCGATATTTGCTATCGGCATTAATTTATTAAAGTTTTTATTGGTTAATGACGACTGAGTCACAACCATACGACTCCACCACCAACAGCAGAAGTATTGCCATCGTGCCTGTCCTTTCTATATACTTCAAAGCTATTATGAAACAATTCTAAGTCAGTAATGATTCCATTCAGCCAAGTTTCTGTTAACGCGATAATACCCTAAATTATATTATCGCGAAATATTTACCCTCAGAGAAGTTCTGAGTTCACAAAAATAAATCTCGCGTCTTTGAACGTAATCCCCTTACATTTTGATAGTAATGGGATAACCTAGGCTAGTTTTTTTGAGCCAGGCAGACGGGTTCAGTCTTCCTTTGAGACCTGTTCTTTGTCTTAAACTCAGCAACGAGAATATTATCGGCCCCTAATTAAGAGTTAATAACAGTTGCAAACTTATCATCTGCAACTGAGAGAATAAAGGAGGCGTGGGAAGGTATTACCAATTTTGTTGCATGAACAGAATGCATTTCAACTTAATAGATTATTCTGTTAGACAAATGTCAATACATTTTCAATTGTTTGTCGGGCTGAAGAAGTGAAATAAAATTATTTTTTCTTCTCGACTCTGCCCTTAGATTGAATTGATTAGTGCACTCAGTTGAAATCGGAATCAGTGTGCGAGCAATTGACACTTGAGGAATAATAGGTGGTGGTGAAGAAATAACAGAATTTTTTTGTTCGGTTGGCATGGCAGAGGGCTGCTTAGCCTGAGAAGAGCTTGAAGACGACTTGCGACGTTTAGTTTTCTTATTTTTCCTCTTTAATTTAGAATTTCCATTGTCATCCTGAGGTAAAACTTTTTGAGTGCCGGTAGAAGTAGTCTCAGATAATGGAAGCGAAATATTTTCCGTTAAATAAATTTTATCAGCAACGGTAGTACTGGGTACAAATTGTTATTTAACGAGTTAAGACTTTCTCCTGAAAGCTTTATTTTTGAATGAAGTTCATCTGGTGAAAGAGCTCTGCATGAAGCACAGTAACAGCGGAGACCTAATCGTAATGGAATTAAATCGTCAAGGCACGACTTAGAGATACCAGCACAGGATGCATGAAACATCTGCTCGCAAGGGCCAGAACAACTGAATATGGGATTCGAAATGTTTTGGCTTTTGCATAGCTCAAAGCGCTTGTTTATGTTTTGTTTATGTTTATGTTTTTAGTGTCATTGAAAAGAAAATTGAATAAATTAAAAAATTGATCTAAAAAAAAATTTTATTTATTACGCGAAATTCTGAGAAATTTGCACTCAAAATGGAAATTTGGTAGTTTCAATCGATTGATTTCATCTTCACACTAGCACAGCTCGGTAACGGTTAAGTTGGTGGGGTTTGTTGATATGCCGTTAAAAAGGTGATTTTATTGCCTTTATAATGAGCTATCAAAATTAATTTAATGGAAGTGAAAACAGACCCCCCTCCCATACGATTTTTTTGCTCATCTCGACATAACCTTTCAACTCCGTAAATAGTTGCACTCAATTGCGGGACACCCTGTATATAGAAAATAACTTCTTAAATTTGAATAAATTCTTAATATATAAATTAAAGTATTTTTGATTAGTTTATTTCATAATAAGTTTTTCGGGGACCCACATTAATGATTTTAAAATATTTGGATGTTCGTTCCATAACTTCGAACTGTCCATCTTAGGGCTATTTGAGTTTCCTATGAATGGTGTCATTTCTGACGAAAATTTGCAATTATTTACTGACTTTAGGCATCACAAATTGTTTTGGTAATCTGAGAACTAGCGGTAATTCAGTAAACCAATGTGTCTGGTTGTTGCTCGCGATGAGAGAAGCTTTTAGCTGACGGTGAAACCGCTCTACATGCCGTTAGCTTGCTGAAGTAGTTATGTGTTGACAGCCAAGATTTTTGATAAAGCTGTTGAAGGTCATTGAAGTGAACTGTGCTCCTCGATCGGATGTAATTTTTGATGGAACTCCAAAACGGGAAATAAATTCTCTCTGAAGGGTGTCAACTATTGTTTCAGTATTAGTGTCTTTCAGTGGGTATGCGAGTAGATACCTATATCCATTCGATAATGGTAAGGGACCGACTATATCGACGTGGATATGTTCAAAACGACCGTGTGGTATATTGATTTTATGTGGAGTTGTTTTTGTGTGCTTATGTATTTTTGAACGTTGACATTTAACGCATTCTTGTGACCATTTGTTGACTTTGCATTCGTCTTGGTCCAAAAATATCTTCGTGTTAGTAGACCTCGTGATGCTCGTGTTCCTGGATGTGAAATGTTATGTAACTGTTCGAAGACTTTTTTTTTTTGTAGGGTTTGTGGTATGTAAGGTCGTGTTAGTGAATTTGTTTGTTCGCACCAAATTTGAATGTTGAGTAAAGCTATGTGTATTTGTTCGAGGTTGTACTTGTGACTGCCTACTATCTCTTGTAACTCTGTGTTAGCGGTTTATTCCTTGTAGAGTGTTCTAAAATTGATATCCGTAGAAGTGAAAGCGTCTATTTCGGCTCGTGACAGTGCATCTGCTACAGTGTTTTCTGTACCTTTTTTAATATGCTGTGGTGTCATAGCACAGCCAGCCCACGGTATAATTGAATAACGTAACAATTGCAAGTGTAACATCTAATTAACTAAATTTCGTTTTGTTTATTTTCATAACTACACTGGGTCAAGCGATTTATATTACATCGCGACTGACGCAAACAATGTTGCTGCATTGATTTTTGCATGCGCAGCAATAGTAATTATTTGAAGTTGTAAGAATGAAAGAAAGAAAAAGAATTTATTAACGTTAAGAAATTCTATGGTATGTGTGAATATAGGGAGGGGTTTTAGAAGCAATACGAAATAGAAATACTGGTATTTTTAGTACATATATGAGACAAAATTTTAAATAAAGGGCAAGAAGTTTTTAGCACTTAGTTTGAAAACACAAAATTCTTCCTTTCTTTTCTTTTTATCAATTCAAATACGGCGTAAAGCCATTGATAGATACTGCCCTATAGAACGGCCTAGGGAAGACTTTAAACATATTTTCACATACACCACATGGCGATCTTGCCAAACTGATCCTGCGAATCCTGCCACTTTTTGATCCTGCCAAACCGATCCTGCCCGGCCATCACGCGATTCTTCTAATCATTAATGGCAGGACAAAAAGAATTCAACGAGTTATTCGAAAAAACTTTGAATAACGCATCAAGTTTTCTTGAATACGTCCCAGAGCCAATACAGCGACAGCAGAAAATCCCGATATACAAACCTACACCTAAGACAGCTGGACCGAAGTCAATAACATAACGGAATATCAACAAAGACAAAGCCTGCACAAGGAACAGATACAGCAGTACTACGCCCCGGTGCAAGAAAAGATAACAAAAAAGCCTAGAGGAGGTAAACGCGTCATAACGCGGCAACGGGTGGCAGAAATTAACAGTATTCTACCAGTACGTGACCTGGCCCAAAAGCAGCGTTTGCTGAAACAGATTGAAGAGGAGAAACAAAACTACGGCCCGCGCAGAGGAAAATAAAATGGGTTGGTTCGGCACCAAAGAATTCATTAACAATAACAGCAATAACAACAGTAGCAGCAACAGTGTAAGCGGATTTTTAAACATAGTAGGAGTTATAAGTGTTATTTTTATGATTATAACAATATTGTATATAGTAAATAGATAGGCTGACTTCCTAAACGTATGTTGCTTTGCAGTGGTACGGTATCAATACCGTATTAATACCGTATTAATACACTGCAGCCTTGCTTTTGTAAGACTTTGTATAAAGAAACTTTGCAACCCTGGTGACGTTTAGGAACATTTATATGCTTTGCATTTTTATTTGTATTGCGAACCAATGTCTATAGAAAATATTTTCTTTGAACATATTTTTGATTTGTGCGCTCAAGGAAGCTTTAGCTCCCAACTTTGTAAAATCCTAATGCAGAGGAAAAGGAAACGACTCGCCTTATTGCAACAAACAACGCGTATATCAAGAAAAATCCCAAAAAATGAAGGGTTTTTAGAAACAATTAACAAAATGCCAGACGATATTTTTTACAGTCACTTCAGAATGCGAGTTTCCTCATTTGAGGTTTGTAAATTTGCACTTAATATGTTTATCACACTAATTTAATCACATTTTGTAGAAGCTCTTATCCATGCTAAGTGTACACAGAAAACCTCAAACTGGTCGTCCTGGCCTTAAACTAAAGCAATGTCTGCTTATAACGATTTGGAAACTTTCAAATCAAAATAGCTTCCGTGAAGTTAGCGATCGCTTTAATGTTGGAATGGGTACATGCTATAGAGCCTTTGTCTATTGTCTTATCATCAAACAAAAACATCTTATAAAATTTCCGAACACTGAATCAAGCCAGAGAAAAGTAATGGAAGGTTTTGAGACATTTAGATCCCACCCTTTTCCCTACGTATTGGGCTGTATTGATGGCACGCACATCAGAATATCACAGCCTTCGCATGATAGCATAAGCTATTATAATCGCAAGGGAACATTTTCTATAATAGTACAGGAAAGTTTTCTTATTTACCTGATTTTATCTGTATAATTATTTCATTTACACTTACAGGCTGTGGCTGACAGCGAAATGCGGTTTCTAGATGTTTTTGTAGGCTATCCAGGTCGATGCCATGATGCTTCTGTTTGGGCCGACAGCCCTTTAAAGCGTGCAATCACAACTGGTCAAATTACTTTTCCTTCTGATTATCACTTGCTAGGCGACTCAGCTTACCCTTTAGAAAATTTTTTAATGGTACCTTATAGAGATAATGGGTTCTTATCAGCAGCGCAAACTAGATTCAACAACATTTTAAGTTCCACGCGAGTGTGTGTAGAACAAGCTTTTGGTGTACTGAAAAAGAAGTTCCGAATTTTAAACTATTTAGAAATTCGCGACATAAAGCTTGCAAGGAAAATCATAATGTCTTGTTTTATTCTACACAATTTTATAATTGATACCGAGGGATCTCCCGATAGCGTTGGGATTGATGATGAAGGCGAATCTTCAAATGAGATGAATAACATTCCAAATGCTGTTAACCAAAGGGAAGAAGGAAGACTGAAACGAGAAATGCTAACCAATTTCCTATCAGCTTAAAAAAAGGAAAAACATTTAAATATTTTATAGTTATTATTATTTAATTTGAACAAAAACAATAAAATCATTCTGATTTTTATAAAAAATAGTAAATCTTATTTCTTATTCAATGCACATTTGGTTAAAAAAAAAAATAAAAACAAATTCAATGAGATCAATATTATTAAGGAATCAATAAGGAAACTTCAATTAAGAAAACTAACGAACGTTCGTCGTATCACAAGACAACTAAGATCTTATTATGGACAACAACTTAACTTGAGTTGTCTCGCTTTAAGTAAATTCTTTGTCGTATAACGTATTAAACACAATTTAACCATGCAGTTTGAAAATTATTAAAAGATTGAGGCAAACTACAGTGAAAGTTCATAAAATATCAAGGCAAACTAAATGGTTCAACTGTAATACAACTATAATACGACAAATTTAGTTAAATGGAGACAACTTCAGCTAAGTTGTTATCCATAATAGGGCCTTAGTTCCATCCATAATGTCTATGGAACTATACGAAAGGCAGTTTTTTTATTTTATTGCACCCAGTTATGAGCTTGTTGCAGAGCCTCGCGTAATTTTTTTATTTCCTCTATTTTTTCTTTTTCAAGTTTTAATTTTTCCTTCTCGCAGCTCAACATCTCTTCTAAAAGTTTTCTGTCCGCTTCGCTTTCTTCCTTTAAAAAATCCACGACATCCACGCGACTGCGTTTGCGGACTGGAGGTGAATTTTCATCATGGTTTGGTGTTGGGTTACGAAGACATGGCTCGTTAGTTTCCAAAGTCAAATCCTCGTAAACGCTATTAATAGTTGAATCCAGATTGCAATCTGGAACAGAAATATCGCTGCGGCAGCCATAGACTTCATCTAGACGCTCGTAGAAGTCCCAGGTGGTCGCTGCTTCCCCTGACGTTTTGTTGCGTTTCTTGATTCGCTTATACGTCACCATAAAGTTAAGGAACTTGCGATAGATATCGTCACGTGAAAATGGGAATGTTTCATCCACTTCTTTAATTTTTCGCAAAACTCGCTCCCATAGCACAGTCCGTTTCTTTTTTCCTGCACGAAATTCTGGTTCCATATCTAATCTTGCGTTTATAAGAAGAGATTTGTATTGAAAAGACCACTTTCTTTGGCTGCAATAAAAAGTACTCAATGAAATATTATAAACAATATTAAATTAAAAGAAAAATTACTTACTTATCTTCCTGATTCGCCATTTTGCTGCTAGATGTTTATGCTTGTATCTATATTATTATGGATGCGCAGTTTGCTTTTCTCTGCGTATCGATAACAACAGTGATGCATTTCGGAACCGTTTACATGATCAAAGTTTACAGGGTTGCGTTTAGGAATAAGTTACAATGTGTAAATGCAAAGCAACATGCGTTTAGGAAGTCAGCCATACTATAAAAATTATCTACGTAAACAGATGTTGCGTAATATAAACAACTCGGTCTAAAATAAATTAAATGTAAAATATACAAAATTTTTTTTTTCAGCAAAAAATAATCAATAACTATTGAATGTGTAAAGAAATGAATAAATGAATTGCATAAATATGATAAAATATTAATATGTCAGAATCAGCTACAAATTGTTTTACCAAGGATGTATTGGCATCCTGTTTGAAAAATATTGCGCTACTTGCAAAGGAAAAATTATAGACATAGGTAAAATAAAATAGTTAGAATGCAAAAACGATACTTTTCACTACGAATGTTTCAGGTGTGAAAAGTGCAAAACAAAATTGGAAAAAATAAATTTAAAATCTGTAAATCAAAGCATATATGTATCAAATGTTTGTAAAGAATGATTATATAATAATAAAAATAAAGGATTTTAATAATAAATCTTCATAATAAATGGAATTAGATATCATTCAGAAAATATTAGCAAAACTAAGTAAAGCACCAAATAGGACATATTCATTAAAATATATAGAAGAAACAAAAAAACAATTAGCAACACTTAGAGAGACATTAATAAATAATTCTACTAGGAAGAGTGAGTTAGAAGCCTTTGACCAAATAGCGATTGCAGTAAATAGTTTGTTGAAACCAAGAAAAAGAAGTGAAAATTCAGAGTCAGAAAAGAGTGAAAGCAAAGCAATAAAAGAAATCAACAACTTGAACAACATGTCAGCGTTCAATCTAGAAACAGCCCTTAAGGCCATACCAATATTTAACGGACATTACAACGAACTTGAGCCATTTTTGAAAATTACGGAACTGCTAAACAATACATACAATGACGAATCTAAAAAACTATTAATAGAATTCGTTACAAGCGTGAAATTAGGTCCAACAGTTAGAACCACTTTAAGTTTCGTATAGGATATAAGCGATTTCAATAGTTTGAAAAACAAACTAGCCTAATCGTATAAAAGCAATTTAACTACAGCGCAAATTCACACTCGACTATCAAATTTTGTACAGAAAAATTGATCAGTTTCTAATTATAAAGACAAAATAATGAACTTAACAACAGAATTAAACTGACTGCAGATAAATGAATTAGGTGCGACTGCTTCAAAGGAACAAATAGCTGTGGTAACACAAATGAATGGAAGGTATCACTCACTGTATTTAAAAATGGCCTCAGTGAAGATCTGAAAGCAACGATTTTCGCAGCCTAATTAACAAAATTAAGTGAAGCAATAAACCTTGCTTTAGATATTGAAAACACAAATAAGGCTCATCCTAGAAACGTTATGAATATAAATAGAAATTGGAATAGACGAGGAGAAAGTAATCAGCGAGTCAATAAGCCATGGAATCAGGGCTTACGACACAGAGACGATGATAATAGAAATAGGAACATTAATTCTAAAGGATTAAATAATGGTTACCACTACAATAATAACAACAACTATAGAAACAACGGTTACAGAGGTAATAACAACAACTACAGAAGTAACCATTACCGAAGTAATAACAATAATACAAGCCCCTCTAATAACAACAACAGAAGAAATAACAATGACTACAGGAACAACGGTAATTACATCAATTGGAACAATAACCGACGAGTACGAGTCATACATGAACAGGGAAACGAGAGCGGCCCAGAAGAACAAGAACTTCCGGAAGGCTAACATTAGATAGGAAAATATATGTTTTATCTCAAAAATTGACAAATTATGTCATACTATCGTGTGACCAAACAAAAAATAAACTAACATTTTTAATAGACACAGGAGCAGATATCTCCATATGTAAGAATATAAATAATAACCTTGATATAGACTGCGAAAACAGACGCAGATTAACCGGCATAACAGAAAAATTATACACATCAGGAACAACGAAGTTATCATTACGTCTTGGAAACGACAGAGCGACGAACGATTTCCACATTGTAGGTGAAGATTTCCCAACAACAACAGATGGTATAATTGGTAGAGATTTCTTGATGAACTACATGTGCAAGATTGACTATGAAACTTACACAGTAGCAATCAATTTTAAAAACGACGATCGTGCCTTTATTTACGAAATCACACGAGAAAAAATTTTACAGAATACCCCCCCGATCAGAAGTGATTTTGCCCATTAAGTTTCATTTGAAAGAAGACAGTGTTATATTGAACCAAGAACTAACCTAGAAAGTGTTTTTAGCAAACTCCATCGCTCCATCAAAAGGCATTTGCCACATCAAAATAATGAATGTAAATGACGAAGAGACTATTATTAAAGAGTTAAGCCAAAAAACAGAGAAATTAAGCTACTACATGATATTGAAAACAATACTCAATGGAACGAAAAGAAACAATGACAAAAGATTTGAGAAGCTAATGATTGCATTGAACTTGAGAAAGCAGTCTGAAACAGAGCTTAAAGAAATATTCAGAAAATATCAATATATTTTCCATTTAGAAAGAGAAGAAGTCTGAACAAACAACTTTTATACGCAACAGATATCTCTGAAAGATACAACACCGGTATACATGAAGAACTATAGGCTGCCGCATGCTCAATATGATGAAATGAAATCTCAAGTCAACGGATTATTAAATAGTAACATCATCGAACCTTCTGTAAGCCCCTATAACGCACCTTTGTTACTGGTACCGAAAAAAGCAATAATGAAAAAAAACATGGCGTTTGGTGGTTGATTACAGAAAGCTCAACGAAAAAATAGTCAATGGCAAATTCCCATGGACTAGGATAAAGGATGTTCTGGATATGCTAGGGAGGGCATGATACTTCTCATAGACTTAAAACACAAGAAATTGATAGACCCCTTGACAAAATTATCAGTCAATACAATCTCAGCTTACTCCGCAACACCATTACCAAAGTTATTTACACTAGACAACAAATACACTTAGCTACTCCAGACGTTTTGTCACGGATTATGCAAGTATAGTCAAATGTTTGAATTCACTTTTGAAGAAAGGCACACCTTTCATCTGGTCAGAAGAATGTAAAAAGCATTTAACAAGTTAAAACAAAAACTTATTCATCCATCAGTACTACAATACCCTAATTTTGATAAGCCATTTATCATAACTGCTGACGCATCTAACTTCGCATTAGCAGCTGTCCTCTCACAAGGAGAAATTGGACATGATCTGCCAATATCATACGCTAGTAAGTCATTATAAAAGCATGATATAAACAAACCTATAATCGAAAAAGAACTTTAAGCCATCCACTGGGAAACAAATTTTTTTAGACCATACCTGCTTGGAAGAAAATTTATAGCAGTCACTGACCATAGACCTTTGGTATCGTTATTTTCCCACAGAAAGCCATCATCGAAAATGACAAGAATTCGAGTAGACCTGTCAGACTATGATTTCGAAATTGTGTACAAACAAGGTAAAATAAACAACAACGCTGATGCGTTGTCCAGAATAAAATATGATAGCGAAATTTTAAAAAATGTGATTCCTACAAGCAGAGAGAAATATTAGCAATAACAAGGAGCAAAACAAAACAGAATATAAAAGAGGATAATGCGAGTGACATAAAGACTAATGACAATGCGAGTATAATGAAGAATATGGGTACCCACTAAGAGCGCATTGAGAGCAATGACATATCTTATAAGGGGACTGATCACCTCCACATTTGGGAATACACATCTTTCAATGACGTTAAGATTTTAAAGAAATTAAAATTTATATTAAAAAAGAATTGTAAACTCCATTCGCACCTAGGTACGATGTTGGAGAAACTACATTGTTTTTTGAATAAATCACAGATAAAGGAAATTGCCCTTTGTGATCAAGATTATATATTTAAAAATATCGATATGAATGCATTCAAGAAAGAATATAATGAATTAATAATTAATAAATCCTCGCCAATTAAGATACTAATACACAAAGCTCCACGACATATAGATAGTGCTATGCAACAGTACAAATTAATAGATGAATATCATAATATTCGAACAGGAGGACACATAGGAATCAGAAAAACGATTTTGAAGTTGAAAAAACGATACATCTGGAAGAATATGAGAAAAATGGTTAAAGAATACATAAACAATTGCGAAAAATATCACAAGAATAAAATAAACCGACATATAAAAGAGAGTTTAACAATAACGAATACACCAACAACAAGTTTCGAAACTGTATCTATAGACACAGTAGGTCCATTAAAAATGTCTTAACGGTAATCGATACATTTTAACTATCCAATGTGACCTTACCAGATTCATTGTAGCACATCCTATCGCAACAAAAGATGCAAAGACAATTGCGACCACGCTAGTTGAAAAGTTCATACTTAAATATGGATGTTTCAGGGTCCTAAAATCTGATAACGGTACAGAATTTAAAAATGAGTTGATGTCAAACATATGTAAATTGCTAGACACGCGACAAATTTTTTCAACCCCTTACCACCATCAGACTATTGGAGCTCTAGAAAGAAATCATAGGGTTCTGAACGAATATTTATTATCTTTTGCAGATGACCAAGAATGGGTTAATGGGTCCCTTACTACACATTTGCGTAAAACACCACGCCTCATGTAGATACATCATATTCACCATATGAACTAATATTTGGTAAACTACCATCACTCCTGAGTGATATTTCAAATGAACATGACAAAATATATAATTTAAAAGACTACACTAATGAATTAAACGAAAATGGCCATTTCAGCCCTTGAAAGGACTTTGGCCGAGCTTCTTATGATCAATTGTGTTGTGTGTGATGTGAAATGTTTGCACACAAGTGATCGAGAACTGGACCTACATCATGTTTTACGCCGACTCCGAACGGCTTATGTTCTCAAGAAGCTTTTCATGGCAGTTTTTACTCTCTGAGGTTTGTCATTGTCTGCAGAGAGGTGACGGCCGAACAGAAAAATTAATTCAATTGAAAAAAACTTTTTGTGTCGAGATGGAGGACTCGAACCTGGGTTCTCTGGCGTAAGAGTCACACACTCTACCCACTACGCCACGGCCGCCACAATGAATTAAAACTTAGGTTAAAAACATCTATCAATATAGCTAGAGATATGATTAAAACAGTTAAACATAAGAGAAAGATAGAATATGATAGAAATTGGAATGAAGCCTCATTAGAAATAGGTGATTAAGTTTTCATAGGTTTAGAAAATAAAAAGAAATTACAGAGCCCATATCATGGACCATATAAGATAATTCTCTGGTAGAGGTTAACGGTAAAAGTAAATTATTGCACAACAATATTTTAAAGAAATACATAAAAAGTAGTTAACAATTTAAATTTAATAGTATTATTCACTAATAATAAATTAAAAATAATTCTTGAAAAACAACTTACATATACAGTAAATATATATTAATAAGTAATAATAAGTTATCTGTAAACAACTTTATGTAAACTGCTCCTAAAATTCTCCAATCTTTAAAAATTCTTTCAAGTAATAATTTTTCGCTTAAGGGTAAGGGTAAGGGTGTACAGTTGCAAGTGTAACACCTAATTAACTACATTTTGTTTTGTTTATTTTCTTTCATTGATTACTACACTGGGTCAAGCGATTTATATTACATCGCGACTGACACAAACAATATTGGTGCATTGATTTTTGCAAGCGCAGCAATAGTAATTATTTGAAGTTGTAAGAATGAAAGAAAGAAAAAGAACTTATTAACGTAAAGAAATTCTATGGTATGTGTGAATATAGGGAGGAGTTTTAGAAGCAATACTAAATAGATATACTGGTATTTTTAGTATATATAATAGACAAAATTTTAAATAAAGGGCAAGAAGTTTTTAGCACTGAGTTTGAAAACACAAAATTCTTCCTTTCTTTTATTTTTGTCAATTCAAATACAGCGTTAAGCCATTGATAGATACTGCCATATAGAACGCCCTAGGGAAGACTTTAAACATAATTTCACGTACACCACATGCTTAATGTCATTTGTAAATTGTGAAATGTACTCTAGGTGTCTAGTATGTCTGGGACCACGTTCCGTGATAAGAGGTTTGTGATCTGTGAATATCGTGAAATTATTACCTTGGAGATGATGTCTAAAGTGTTTAACTGTCATATATATGGCAAGTAATTCTCGGTCGAATGTACTATATTTGGTTTCTGTTTGCGAAAGTTTCTTTGAAAAGAATGCTAAAGGTTCAAGCATTTCATTGTTTTGTTATTGTAATACGCCTCCGATTGCGGTGTTAGATGCATCTACTTACTTACTTACATACTTGGGTGGTCGTAAAAACCCGTGTCCGGGTTTCGGCCGACCTCATCAGCTCTCGCCAGGCGCCTTTGCTTTGCGCGCGCCTTCGGATACACCAAGTGCGATTAGGGCTTCCTCAACCTGATCCATCCATCGGAGGCATGGTCTGACTGGTCGTCGTTGACCAGCGACCCTCGCCTCGAGCACCTTTTGCGCTGGAGCTTCGTCGTCCATACGATGGACATGACACAGCCAGCGTAGTCGCTGCACAGTTATACGCCAAACTTCGTCAATGTCTTCGAAGAGCTCATACAGCTCGTGGTGCATTCGGATGCGATAGGCATCGCTGACTCGAACAGGACCGAAGATTTTGCGAAGAACTTTTCTCTCGAACACCCCCAGAGCGGCTGCGTCAGTTTGCGAAACTACCCATGCCTTAGTGCCATAAAGCAGCACAGGTAGAACGAACGTCTTGTGAGTGTTGGTTTTGTAGATCGAGAGAGGGCTCTGGAACTTAGTTGCTTACTGAGCCCGTAGTAGCACCTATTAGCAATTATTGTTCTTCGCTTTATCTCCAGGGTTCCTTGTTTGTAGACAACATATACTTTGTTTTACCCTCATTTATCGATAAACCCACTTTGGCTGATTCCTTTTCGATAGCGGCGAAAGCAGCGGTAACATCTCTCTTGGTTCTGCCGACAATGTCAATATCATGAGCGTACGCAAGGAGCTGGACACCTTTATAGAAAATGGTGCCACTACGATGCACACCGGCCTTTCATATGATCCCCTCCATGATGATGTTAAAGAGATCGCAAGACAGTTCATCGCCTTGCCTGAAACCTCTTTCGATATTGAAGGTTTCGGAGAGGTCATTTCCTACCTTGACGGAGCTGCGTGTGTTGCTCAACGTCATTCTGCAAAGTCTAATCAACTTTGCAGGTATACCGAACTCTGTCATTATTGCGTATAGGCAATCCCTTCTCGGGCTATCGAACGCTGCTTTAAAATCGACAAAGAGATGGTGTGTGTCAATTTGATTTTCGTGGATGTAGATGCATCTACAGCAATTGATAATTTCACATTACTACTAATATGAGTGAGTAGTGTTTGCTTTGCAAAACTATCTCGTGCCAGTCCAGAGTGTTTATATTATTGTTTTGGATGCTACTGTGACCAAGTCATAAATTGGGTCTAGCATGTGTGCATTAATTAAATAATTAATTAAATATAAAATAAATAATTTTGGTAATGGTGTTTCGGAGTGGGCTGAGATTGCATTGACTGATAATATTGTCAAGGGATCTATCAATTTCTTGTGTTTTAAGTCGATGAGAAGTTCATACTTTGTCAGGAAGACTGCTCCTATAATTGGTCTTGTTATGTCTGCCACAATGAAAGTGAATGGATTTTCTCGTCTGAGTTTTAAAATTACGTTAAGTAATTTTTTTTCCGAAGGTCGATATTGTACTTCCATTAGCTGCTGACAATACTAAGTCTGAATCTCTTTTGTAATTTTTGAATTTGTGGGCATGTAAAACCGAAACTTCTGCACCACTGTCAATTAAAAAATTAATGTTGTTGTCTTTGTCATATATAAATAAACGACGTGTAATCATTTGCCGTCGCAATGATGGAGTTTTTTAGTTTGTTGACTTGTGTGTTGTTCACATTTCCTGGCCGCTCTACCGAATGAATAATGGCATCTACATACCCAATTAGCTGACCGTTGTCGTGACATACTTCGATGTCGTGTTTGTTACCTAGAAAAATTTCGTGGATTGGAGTTCCTTGAACGGGAGTTTATTAGTTCTTGTACTTTAAGCGACAACTTATTAAAACTCTAAAATCTTGGTTGTTGTTTCGGCAAAGTGGTGCGTGATTGCAACTAAGTCTTCAGCATTTGGGGATTTCTTATTTATAGAAGAGATTTCACCTCCTGCTATAACTTCCCACATGTTATCTGCTAGTTGCCTGTCAAGGCAACATTCAGACTTTTTGGTAATTTTCGTAACCAAAGTTTGTATATGAGTTCGCTACTTACTGAGGAACCAGCTAGCAATAGTAGTGAACGAACTGGGAAGGTCTTTGATCACCCATCTCAAAATCCGACAGTCTGTCAATTAGTGTTTTCTTGAGTCCATTTTATAGATTTGTGGACGGTGGATTTTGGATAATATCCAATAGACATCTACGTGAATACATTTGTTTTGCCTGCAGCAAAGTACACTTTCGTACTGTACCACATTTTATAGTATCTTTCAAGCTTGTGTACAGTACTTTCAAATCTAACAGGCTGAAGCGAGTAGTGTACAACATCCGGTTGGATCTTAACAGAGTGTGTACACAACTTTGAGTTGGTTGCATAGCTATTTTTGATGCAGACTACTTTGTCATAGCAAGTACACCAAGTAGATTTTGCTGTACCGTTCGAAATAGATATGAAGATCAAATTAAAAAATCATGTCTAAAAAGGTCGACTTTATTTTTAGTTTATTTTAATCATTTTCTCTTAAAAGTATTGAAGTTTAAAAAATTTCATTTTATTCTTTTTAAGGTTTGTATGAATTATTTTAACATTCTTTTATTTAATCTAACTTATATACATGTACTTTGTATACAAGCACAAGTACGCGAGGAAATTTCACATTGAAAACATTTCGGTTTTGAGTACAGTACTTGAATGTTTTACTTTTGTTTTGTAGTATACTCACTCGAAGTATGTTGTTGACAATGATAGAGTGTATGTATACTTGCTTCATGCAAATGTTTTGAAGAGGCGTTCGGATGTATTCGTGCAGATGCCTTAATATCCAATGCTGTGACGATTACTTCCTGTGGTTGAGCTGTTACCAAGAATTCGTATTTCGTTTTATCCACTGTGATACTTTTGGCTTGAAATTGTATTTCAGTGTGTCACCAGTGTTCACCATGCCTCAGGACGACAAAAAAAAAACGAAACGGCCATTTCAGCCATTTTGACAGGACTTTAACCGAGCTTCTTATAATCAATTGTGTTGTGTGTGTTATGAAATGTTTGAACACAAATGATTAAGAACTGGACCTACATGTTTTATGCCGACTACGGACGGCTTATGTTCTCAAGAAACTTTTCATGGCAGTTTTTTACTCTCTGATGTTTGCCATTGTCTGCAGAGAGGTGACGGCTGAACAGAAAAACTTATTCAATTGAAAAAACTTTCTGTATCAGGTGATTCATGGATTCGAGCCAGGGTTCTCCGGCGTATGGGCACATACTCTACCCACTGCGCCACGACAGCCTCATGCCTCAGGAAAGTTATTCAAAAAAGGTAGCAATTTAATCGTGGTTGCGTGGATCTGTACGAGAGTCGTAAGTGGATTTTTTACCAAATCAATTAATGTCGGTTGATCACCACTAGCTGTATAAGGTGTGTGTGTGTAATGGAGTGGGGTGTGTGTAGGGGTGTTCGCTGCATATCTCAAAATAAAACTCTTCCCGATAGTGTACCTATTAATTCCCAGTGTAATGCCTACGAATACACTGTGGAACAAATTCAGGTTAGCAAAAGTTAGGTCGATTCTGAGAGTGAGGGGTGAAAATAGAGGCTAAATTAGAAGACCCGTATCGCTGCGTTTGTTTATGTTAGTTGAAATTTTTTTTTAATCGACCTTCGAACTTTGCAGTCAAATGCCGATTTTCAGCATATTGCTTATATGGTGTTTTTGGCTATAACTCGTCGACTCATTGATATTTTTTCAATCTGTAAAAGCCAAATTATTGGCAGAGATCCGTGCAACAATTAAAAATTTTAAAAAAATTGATTTAGAAAATTTTTGTGGTGCTTATGAATCAAAATGTTGGAAAAATTATTTTTTTTTTATGCTTGTTGAAAATATTTTCCACAAAACTAAGTCTTTTTTGCTTTCTGTTTAGTCTATAATATGCTTCTCAGTTTCTTCAATAAATTTAATTTGAAAAGAAAACAATCATAATACAAAACTTGCGTTTTCCAGCTTAATATTAATATTAATTTACGTCTCATTTTTTATGTACCAATTTTGTTCAGTGTTGGTTTTGAAGAAACGTTGAAAAAGAAATTATAAAAATATGGGAAAAAATATAATTTTGAAATGTTAGTTATGAAAAGTTTTAATTAAAAAAATTAAATAAATTAAATTAATGATTTGGACAGTTGCCGTTTGGCAGGCGGCTGTGGATCAACATCACTGCTCTCTCTAATATCTTGGTCATCGTCATCATCACCAGAAAGGTGGATAATTTCGTCCAACAGATATTCTGGAATTTCATCTTTGTCTTCCCCTTCTTCGTCTTTCTCCTCGTCTTCCTCTTCTTCAAAGGTGTTTTTATGCCACCAACAAATTTCAGCGAGTATTGCATCTGGAGATTTCTTTCCTCTGTACCTGAAAAGAAAATAGTTTTCAATCGTTAACATGTTTAAATTGTGCACCCTGACAAAGATATTAGAAAAATCTAGGAATTCAAAATATGCACACTCTATAGTTACCTTATTTCAAATGGAAGCGCAGTTTGGTGATAACGTTGGCCTTGCTCATCAGATTCAGTTGGCAACTGTTGAGCGCGTTGATCAAGATGCTGATGCAAGAGATGCATTTTGTACGACATATTAACCCCAATTTCATCGAAAGCTGCCAACATGTTTGCAACAGATTGCCTGTAGTTGTCTTTGCGTTCTTTACCCAAAAGTCCTTAAATGACTGCTTTCAATGCGAGCCATGCATTTAGTTCTCGGTCTGTCCGAACTTGGTCAAAATCTTGACGACTCATTAGGGATCCGTACGATATGTCGAAAAAAAAAATTCCGAAACCTAAAATGTCGAAAAATTGAAAGCCTTGCTTCACCGAACATATTTTTGATCGAAAAAAAAAATGTCGAAAAAATGTAAAAGGTCGAAAAAACATCGAAATTGGCAAATTTCAAATAAAACAACGAAAATTGTAGTTAAACTATTAGTTTTATTTGTTGGGATCCGTTTATCATTGGTTTTTTCTGCACGAAGTTTTAGATTTGAATTACTTTTATATATTTCATGCTCATATGCAATCGGATCATGACAGTGTTCGAAACAATTTTTTTTAAGGTGGTGCTTATCACGATGTATCACTGTAATCACTCGTGCTTTACATTGGCACTTTTTTTTTTTTCGCACTTCCAATAAAATGCATCTTTATATTGTTTTTCGAAGTAATAAACGAAACCATCAACTACTATTTTATTTTTTCCTTTATTTGAAGTAACAGTAAAAATATTATTAGACATTCTTGGACTCCACGTATAACATATATTTAGAAACGATTGACTGTGACTAAGGATTGGATTGTAAAAAAATCATGAAGCATGGTAAACAAAAGTGTAATTTTGTTGATTTCAAGATAGTAACCGTTATCTCATTGAACTAATCAATGGGAGAGTTGCATCAATTTACAAAATGCTCACTTTATTTTAATAGAATAACAGTTATCGTTAAGAGCTTGTATTTTGCAAAAGAAAAAGTAGAAACAGAGAAATAGAACACAACAATAAGTCGAAATAAATGTAAATAATGATGTGCAAAAAGCGCGCGCGTTTTGCACATCATTATTTACATTTATTTCGACTTTTTTAATTTCGACATTTTTATTTTCGACATTTTTTTTTTCGACCTTTTTGGTTTTCGAAATTTTGTTTTTCGACATTTTTGTCTTCGATGTTTTTGGTTTCGGAATTTTTTTTTTCGACATATCGTACCACACCCCATTGGTACACCAAAAGGCATAGCCTTCTTCTTTTCACTTTTCCATTGCATAAGAGTTTAATAGCAATTAAAGCAAACTTTTTAAGGGGCATATTTTACGTCAGTGATAAACTCTTGCGAGAAATATTGTTTATAGGCTTAAAAAAAAAATCACTCGCATTGCCACATTTTTCATCGCTTGCCATGAAACGTCCACAAACATTACAAAAATGGTCCATTTTACATTTTGGTTCCGACATTTTTAATACAATATATATTATACAATATTTTCTTTTTTATTTTTATGAAACCGATGCACTTCACTTAAATCACTCACAAAATGAAATAAGTTCTAAAAAATTAATTTTGCTACCTGAAACAAAAATATTTTTTATAAAATATTTCAACAAAAAAATTTTACAGAAAAATTTGTCAAAATAAAATATTTACATATTATATAAATAAAGATTTTGGTGTTGTTATTGTTGTTGCTGCTGGTGCTGTTGTTGTCGCTGCTGCTTATGCTGTTGTAATTGTTGTACGTGTTAACTTTGCTGCTAATAATGTTGAGCAGTGACCGTGTCGACTGCGTGGTACTTTTGTTGTTGCTCAGACAGCTGCTGTTCGTGGGCGAGAGATGCTTGAGCATTATGGTCGTTTTGTTGACTGCTGTGGTTTTGGTCGGTTTTTGTAACCACGGTGATTGCGGATGTGTGCCGTAATTTTTGTTGTGCTTGTGGATTCGCAGGATTGCCAGTATAGTGTGTGTTATTTTATTTTTTTATGCGTTTTATTTTATATGCATATATTTTCAGCTCGCTACAGTTTTATTTGGACTATATTTTTTTAACAAATTATTGAGCAACAATTTTATTTGAATTATATTTTACAACTAAATATAAAATTTAATTTTTTTTTTTAATATATAGTAAAGAAATTTTTAAATTTAAAAACTATATTTTAAAAGTATTTTTGATATAGTATATTTTAATAATAAAACTATTGTGGGACACCACATACATGTTTTTCAATTTCGAAGAATGTTCAAAAAAGTCAAAAACAGGAAAAAAGAGATAGTTTTGATATGAGTTTGAAAAATAAAAAAATTTAATGAATTTATTCGAAGCCGTTTGCAGACGGTTGTGGATTATCATCATTGCTCTCGCTGGCAATATCTTGGTCAACGCTGTCATCATCGGAAAGATCGGTTAGCTCATTCAAACAATATTCTGAATCTTTATTGCTGTTTTCTTCTTGTTCTTCGAAAGAATTCTTACACCGACTTTTAATAAAACTCAGTTTGCATACGAGATATCTTCACATAAACCGAGATAAAAACCACATAATTCGATGTTCTGAAAAACCGTCTCAAGGTGCAAAATTAAAATGTCCGTTTGTTGAGCCAACTTAACAAACTGTGCCAAATGGTTTCTTGTTTTGGCCAATATTTTCAATCCGCAGCTTCAGATCCGAGTAGACTTTTGAAAAAACAAATTTTTGTTCCACAGTGTTAATGAACTTTCATATCAAAAACTAAATCAGTCATTGCTTTATCAACAGTCATAATATAATTAAAATTTTTTTTCTTTTAGGTAACAATGCTTATATCAGATTTTTCACAAAGTCTTGTTGATGACTGCAATATTATTGATAGAATCATAGACATTCTAGAATCAATGGATGTAACAGAGGAGGTAAATATTGATTTTTTTATGAAATATTATGATTCCAATGTAAGGTATGAATAAAGTATCCACAGATTAAGATTTTGCATGATTAACCAAATGCTCTAAGTTATGTTGCCAATTTATATTTTAATAATCTTTAATCTTTAGTGTTTGCTGAACCCTCTCTTGCCGAGGCTTCGTTGAACAACCCTCGCAGTCGTTGTTCTTATCTACTAAAATATGCAGCTATAAATGTATTAATCTTAACTAACCTTAAAAGGGTGATTTTTAATTTTTACCCCTTAGCAGAGCTGCAAAAGAATGCATTCAATTTGATTTTATTTACAAAAATTTAAATCAGTGAATAACGAAATAAGAATATCATTCAATCACTCAGAATTAATTCATAAATAAAATTTTTAATTCATATTCAATTATTAAAATTGTATTTATTATTTATTTCGATTATTCATTTTCGTTATTCAGAATAATGAATCAATTTTTTTATTCATATGAATGCTATTCACAAAGAATGCAATTCACAAAGAATTTTAGAATTTTCAATTATTCTTTTTTTATTCATTATTAATTTTTTAACCATTTTATCTTTTATTTATAATTTCTATTTTATTCATTATTCACTTTTTATTCATTATTCATTTTTAATTCATGGCTTCGGTGCAAATGATTAATTCTTTGAGAATAGCATTCATATGAATAAAAATATTGATTCATTATTCTTATAATGGCTTCTTGAATAACTTTTTTCAATTTTTAGACATTGTGTGTTTTTCTTTTTTAATAAATACTAGAGTACGCTAATACCATACATTTCGCCATACCACCCCCGAGCGACGCAGTCTGTTCCAGCTAGCATTTTTCTTTAAAACTATTCGGTGCATTCGGTTCTCCCTACCAGTAGCGCACCAAAGGGGGATTTTGGGGCTTAACCCCCCCCCCCTCCCCAAATTATCGTAGCAAAAAGAGAAATAGGACACAATCAAAGTAACTCACTCGCGAAAAGTAATCACAAGTTTTTATCAAAAGAATGGAAACCTAAAATATAAATTTCAAATCTATTGTCGTTAAACCCTAATCTTTTAAAATATTCATGATTTATTCGTTCAGAATACATGTGTTTAAATTTTTTTAGTTGTAACGAACCACTTTGGATATTGTTGACAATTCTTAGAATTGAGCATGGTGTGAGAAACAAGACGGTAGCGTATTTTCTCAATCTATTTGGTAGCGTATCCCTCTCACCTAAAATGTCTCTAGATCTGTTAAAAACAGGTAATTAATGGATAATTTTAAGCAAAACCCATTAACAAAACGAAGTTTGTGAAATATATTTTTTTTAACTTTTAACAATATACTAGTATTTAATTTAAAAGCATAAATAATAATAAAAAGTAATTAAAAAGTGCATAAATAAAAAAGGGCATACAATTAATTAAAAAAAAAAAAACGTGGAAAACAACACTGCAATGGCGCCACCCATTGAATGACCAACTTGGGTGAAAGGGCGTTTATTTCCCTAGATAGAGCTGTGGTTGAAGTACTAATACCTTATTATTAAATTGCCACACATTCAATTTGTTACTTCACAATATAATATTGTATAGAATTTATTTATTATACTCTAAGCATAAAGCCAACAAAATAAAAATTGATTTACCAAATGTCAAAATTTATTGACAACCGTTTAATTTATCTCAAACCTAAGAGTTAGGTTTTAAAAACATCTAGTTCCACTATTCATTCCAACACTATTTCCTGGCGATACAAATTCGCTGGATATGGCGCCTTAGGAGTTTTTGAAAAACTAATTGGATTTTATTAAGATGTTTTGGAAGGAGATTTTGATGATTTAAAAATTAAACTGAATATTTGGTATAAAGTTAGAAATAAAACTAGCGATGGAAAAAAGTGTTTGAAGCTTTAGAACTGTGCAATAAACGAATATTTCTAACATATTTAATTTTCCAATAATTATTTAAAATGCATGATGTTGCAAGATATAAAACAGTGTCACAGCGCGAAATCTGTACAGAAATATGACGCGATCAGTGGATTTTATTTTAGATAAAATCGCTGAAAGTAACGTATACTGAATTTGAAAATATAGTTTTGGTTTATTTTGTTAATCTTAATCACAATAATCCTGTAACTAACGTTTTTTTCTGTAAAAAAAAACAATTGATAACAATTTTTTAAATTTTAAATAATTTTTTAATGCAACTAAAACACTTTTTATAAAAACTTATTTTTAGTTATCATTAGCTGCATTCACGTGTTCGTTGATCTAGAGAGTGGTTCTATTTATTCACGATGCAAAAACAAAAATTAGAACCAGCTCTTTTCCTGGCTCTATTCTGATCTTAAAATGCTGCCAAGTTTACAGCATTTTTTTCAAAACGAACATAGTTGGCAAATCTAAAGTACTCTTCGACGAGTTTTTGTCTTACTGCTCGCACACGTATTTTGACACTTTATCGCGAGTGGTGCCAAATTCTTATAAAGTTGAACTAAAACTGTTCCACTGAGATTTGATCTGATCCAGTGCCACGGGAATGTAGCTATTATGTATACTATCATTGTGGTGGAAATCTTTGTTTGTTTGTTTACTACTGTGAGGTAAATAGTGAGGCAAATAGACGGACTAAAATTTGACCTGGAAAATAATGACTTGACCGGCCTTCTCACCTTAAGGCATTATTCTTCATTACATTTATATTCAAAACGTTTTACAATGCTTTAAGATACATTTAGAGTTAAAAAAAAAAGAAATTTTTCAGTCATAAATAAAGGTGCAGCATGTTCTGAAGAAGATTTTTAAATTTTAACGTAAATTTAAATTTAAATAAAAACGTAAATGGATCTAGAGATAGCTCGATAGCCTTTGTCAATATTAGTCAAAATTCCTAAATAGAAAATTGCAAGCATATCTAAAAAAATTCACGCAGGCGTAAAAAAACGACAAATGTCATTTTAACATCCTAAAATGGGTAAAAAAAAATGGGAATAAAATATAAATAACATGCCTTTAAAAATATATAAATTAAGGATCCTCTTCCTTTATAATTGACTTTTTAACATATTCTTTGAGACAAACATCAAATTAACTTATTAAACGAACCAATTAATTAATTAATGAACTCATCTTGTGACGTATAAACTGCCTCCTGTTCATTTTCTCTGAAGCTAATTCATATTTTGCATATATGATTTATATAATGTTAATAATTCCTTTAAGAATATCACGCCTATTTGTATTTACTTAAGTCAAATACTTTACTTCAGATATTTGATTGAAGCAACTTAAGTTTTCAATATACCAAGTTTTCAATGTTGGTGTAAAATATAAATAAGCTTCCGAAGAGTTTAAATGCCCAGAAGTTTTTGCATGCTCTTCAACAGATTGGTGCATTTACCTTCAACTATTTTTTCTTTGGATTATAAAATTAATACAGTATTTTTTTTGTGAAGACATTTCTTTAAAAATTTATTATATTATTTCTAAGAGCTCTATGGTTCACCCTTCTATAAAAAGGTATCAAGAATACTAGCAAATGCTTTGTTATTAAGTTTTTATAAAAGTATATTATAAGTTTCTTTGGAAAATTGTTTTAATTTGATATGTATATTAATAAATGTGCTTTAAAATATTAACTTTTTGAAAGATATGTAATAAATGCAAATGTGGAACAAAGACTAAATTTTGGTAGTTAGAACTATAGATATCATTTTCTTATATGCTATACGACAACCGGCCCAAAATTCCACCCGGCCACTGGAGGTGAAGAAGTTTAAGGGTAAGATGTTGCTTGCCCTGGCTGAGGTTTTACCAGGAACTATTAGTGCAAAAATCGGACTCACTAACCAGTACACAATAGCCGCTGTAGTAACGTGTTTTTTTTAATATGCAAGTCCGACCTATTTTAAAACCCTCCAAAAAATTTCTGGTTGCGCGCCTGATTACAAGCTATTGTGCATTCGAGTAGTAACTCCTTAACATAAATATGAATAATTTTTCAGTGTGAAGTTATGGGTATATCCAACGTAGACAGCCAGCGAGTTTATTCATAAATTATTTATAAATTAATTTCAAAAATAAACTTAAAAAGTGAATTTCAAAAGATCTGATAGCCATTATGCAAATAAAAATCTGTTCAAGAATGACAGATATGCAACTGCAATGTCTTAAACCTTCATTGGGTAAGAGCCTCTCCCTCTAATTGATATCACAAAAAGATATAAAGCTGAAATCACTTCAATCCAAGAAGGGCCACGAAAAGGACGGGGTTGCACAAGACAAGTATCCCAAGATATACACTATAGTGGCTGTTGCAAACCATCCTTGTATAAACTCAGTCAATCAGTTCAGTAAAAAGCAAAAATAAATAATGACCATTAAAAAGAAGTTACATCAGCAAATTTGGCTGAGAATGTAACCAAACTCCTGTTTGCCAGCAATACATGCTTAAGATACATGATAAGCAATACATGTCAGTCCAAAAAGCTGATATTTTTATTAAAAGTTGCACACTATATTTGAATCTCAGAACTACTTAAAAAAAAAAAGATTTCTTCGTTTTTCAAAATGGCGGCCATATCTTCTTTGATACCTATAGCGATATATGCATTTGTGTTAACTTAAATTTCTCAGCTCCTTTTATACATAGAATGATGAACCAAAAAGCATAATATAAAGCACACTTTGGCCTTTTATCTGTCATGTAAGTGATGCATATCAGAGAACTGCAACGAGTCTATGATTCGAACGAATGACTATGATGGATGATTTATTCATCAAAAACCGAATGCGAGAGCGTGTGGTTGCATACAACAACCACCACTTTGTTGTGACTCCCGACCTACACAACAATTAAAGTAACTTAAAGTCATGCATCAGCATAAAAACGTAAATAAACAAGAAATTATTTATTGCTTTTATGAACGAATGCTTGAATTGCAGGCGTTCATAAAATAAGTAAGAAATGTTTTGTTTCCATGAACGACTGCAAGTACGGTGACTCGAATTGCAGGCGTTCATGAAAAAGACAGAAACTGACCTAATTTGAGCGCATACGCTCAATTCGACAATAAAGTAAATAAAGTTATAAACTAAATAAAGTTATAAACTAAATAAAGTTATAAGCTAAATCAAGTTATAAAGTGCCAAACAAAAGGAGAGTAAAGTAAAATACACTTAACTAAAAGTCCTGCGTTTTATCCGAGCTCCCGTCTTTGGTCTCTCTTCTCCTTGCTGAAATCACGGAGACCAAGGAAGTTAAACACAACTTCCACGCGAAGCGTGCTCATAACAGCGATGAGCGACGAGTGCCGCCGCTTTCACTCATCGCTCATTAGAATGCCGCTCAATGATTCTAATGATTCTAGAGTCATTCCTTATGATTCTAGAGTCATTAAGGGAAATCGCGTGCAGTGTTTCCGCTGACATATTTCATTGTACTTATAATATATAAATTTGTTATTATATACATATAATACTAGCGGATTTGGCAAATGTATGAAAATAAATCTTAAAAAAGTATTAAAAAAATATTTAAATGCATATACTTAATAAAAAAAAATTTTAAATATTATTGATAGAAAAGTGAAAAATTGTGAAAATATTATTGAAAAAAAAAAACTATTAAAAATTTTTTGGAAAAATTTTAAAGAATTATTAAAATATTAAATAAAATTGTTTCAATTAATAAAAAACTATAAAAATCATTTTAAATATTATTAACAAAAAAAAATATTTCAAAAATTCATTCAAAAGTTCACCAATATAAAAACATACATAAAAAATATTGATTTACATATTAACATATGTTCAACAAAAACAACTTGGTTTAAAGGGCAGGTTTAATTAACATTTATAGGACATTAAAATAAATGGAAGTAATATACACTATTACAGCATTTAAAAGCGGCAATCCTGTTTATTTTGGATTGCCGCTTTCCTTATGGCATCCCTAAACATAAAGGTTCTCAGCAATTCATCATTGCAAGTGTGAAAGTGAGTTGAAAAATTGGTTAAAAACATACAATAACAACAAGGAACAAATAATAGACAACATACAAGTATAAGTAAATTTGCTAAAATTTAATTCTTTGAACTAGCGATCCCCAACTTAATAATAAACACGTAAAACACAAAAAAAAGTAAAACATGGAAAACACACGCCAATACTGAAGTGCACGCAAATCATTCAATGACTCAAGAGTCATTGAGAGTGCTTAGAATTCAACAGTCTTTCTAATGGGCGATAAGTGAAAGCAGCGGCACTCGTAGCTCACCGCTGTTATGAGAATGCTTCGCGTGGAAGTGGTTGTTGTTGTGCGCAACCGCACGCACTCGTACAAGGTTTTTGACAAGTGATTTAGAATCGTAAAAAAATGATTCGCTGCAGGTCCGCTTTCTGATGCATATGAAATACTTTCTTTATATTAAAAGGAATTATTACATTTTTGTGTTGAAAACTTAATATCTTGCAATTTTTTATAGAAACCAGTAAGTTGCAGTCATAGAGTACATTCTAGAATACATTTTAGCTGTTTGTTTCAACATAATTTTTTTTAGCATTCTGACTCATCAACTGTTTTGTTTACAGCCTCTTAAAAATTTTAATTTTAAGAAATTTGCCAAATTTTGCTGATTATGGGGTAACATATCTCTGGTGGGCACGGGTTTATAAATTTAAAATTAATTCACAATAAAGAACATAATAGCATTATATTGCAGTTAAAATTTTAAGTTGATATTTGCTTCTTTTGGGAGATACAGCCCTTCAAACGCCATGAAATTCGTCTCATATGCAATTCTAGCCAAAAAAGAAAAACGTAAAGAGAAAAGAATGCAAGAATAAAAAACTCGTATTGAAAAACATAAAGCTCAAGGTATGTAATGCAGAATTCATTGAATATATAAATTTTTTGCTAAAAAACAAATCGTTGCTGAATAATTTTAGCTGCAACAGTACTGAGTGTTTCAAATGACAAAGAAGCAGAATATATTGATTTGAACAATTCAATAGACTCCGATAACATTTCGAGCACTGTGAATAAAGTAAAAAATACATTACAGACGAATTTTCACGTGGAAAATCAAAATATGTCTCGACGCGGTACAGTTAATTTTATTGACGACAGAATGCTAGCTAGCATGGAAAAATGTAGACTATCTACGAGAGATGCTATGCATATTGTAACAGCAACGGCTGCCGCCCTCCTTAAAAAAGTACAAGACAATTCTACAAGTTCCACATCAATAAATTTACAAGATCTTGTAATAAATCGAACCACAATTCACTCAATGCGAAGAGACTACCGCCGAAGACAAGCTAAGCAGATTATCGATGAATTCAATGTATAAGATTTTTTATTAGATTTTAGAAATCAGTTTAATTAGTTTTATTGTAGATTCCTGAGGTATTTGTTCTACATTGGGATGGCAAACTTCTTCCTGTAAATAAAGGAATAGAAAAGCAAGACCGATTATCTCTTGTTGTGACCAGTGAAGGAATGGAAAAATTGCTTGGCATCCCAAAAATAGAAAATTCTTCCGGAGAAAATACAGCTGAAAGCATTTTCATTTTTTTGCGCGAATGGAAACTTGATGGGTTGGTTGAAATTGTATCTTTTGATACGACAGCTGCTAACACTGGGGTTAATAACGGCGCTGCATACTTGCTTGAAAAAAAATGAGGGCGAAATTTACTTTTTCTTCCATGCCGCCATCATATTAGTGAGTTATTTGTAAGAGCTGTATTTTAATTAAATTTTGGAAAAACATCGGGACCGGAAGTCCTCCTCTTTAATCGATTTGCGACACAATGGAAATATATTGAATCTGAAAACTTTAAGAGCGGAATTTTGGACGAAGAATGTTAACGAATTTTAACATCATCTCGCGTACAGCATCTAAAATATTTTTGTCAAAATGCGGTAAAATCTCATTACGTGCGTGCGGATTAGAAAGAATTGCTCCAACTTACACTACATTTCATTGGCGAACAGGTACCAAATTTTTTGCAATTTCGTTTACCTGGTGCAACGTCACATGCACGATTCATGTCAAAGTGTCTTTATTGCCTCAAATTATTCTTGTTTCGCGAGCAATTTAAATTGACAGCAACGGAATTAAAAAGTCTTCGCAGTATTTGCTTATTCTTGATGCTGATATATGTTCCATATTGGTTCCGTTGTGTAAATGCTATTGAAGCACCAAAACAAGATCTTGAATTAATACAAAACGTCATTGTTTATTTTGATAAGGAAGTTTCAAGTATTGTATTGAAAAAAATAAGAAACCACATGTGGTACTTATCTGAAGAAGCAGTAGGTCTCTCATTTTTTGATGAAAGCCTCCCGTTGGAAGTGAAACGAGAAATCGTCCAAAAACTTAACATCGGTGATTATGTAGATTGAAGTGAAAATGAAAAAGACATACCAAAAAAAAAAAATTGTTACAATTGAGGAAATATTTTCTTACAATGGAAAGGTTATCTCTCACTTTGTCTCTTCAAGAACAAAGCGATTTTTTTCTCGATTGATAATCGATTCAAGCTTTCTGCAATCGTACCCTTCTGAATGGCGGGAAAGGGCGGATTACTGATAACATTTGGCTGTGGTGAATGATGCAGCTGAAAGAGCAATTAAACTTGTTACTGACTTTAATCGCTCTTTAACATATGATGAGGAAGATAAGCAGTTTTTACTTAATGTTGTTGAGCACTATCGGCACTTATACCCATCTCACGAAAAATCCTCCCTCATAAGCACAACACTATTATCTAACATATAACTTACATATATAAGTTAACACAAGCTTCCAATGACCATTAGCCAACACGCGCATCCGCCAATTGTAACGTGAGTATGATACGTGACAATTTCAAATTCGAGGCAGACACAACGTCAGCAAGAAACCACAATACAAAAAACAACAACGACAACAAGAAACCACAATAACAAAAAGCAACAACGACAACAGCAACAACAATAGCGGCAACAGTTAATTTAAGTTATTCTTAAGTTAGTTCTATTTTGTACGGCAAGAAAAACAGTGGCACATAGTGCCAAACAATAAAGTCACAAAAAATAATTATAAAAGAACTCGTTTAACTGGCGCCCAACGTGGGGCCACAAAAAATTCTTTATAGTAAGAAAAAGTGGCCGTGAGTTCGGACTCACAAATGAAAAATAAATTTCACATAGTGGAAAAAAAAAACTGAAAAAAAACCGTGAACATTTCTTTTTAAATAAAATTGTGAACGAAAACATAAACTCACAAATGAAAAATAAATTTCACATAGTGGAAAAAAAAAAACTGAAAAAAAACAGTGAACATTTCTTTTTAAATAAAATTGTGAACGAAAACATAAGCTCACAAATGAAAAAATAAATTTCACATAGTGAAAAAAAATTGAAAAAACAGTGAACATTTCTTTTTAAATAAAATTGTGAAAGAAAACATAAATTTCAGAAATGAAAAAATAAATTTCACATAGTGGGAAAAAAACTTTAAAAAAAAAAGAACAGTGAACATTTCTTTTTAAATAAAATTGTGAAAGAAAACATAAACTCACAAATGGAAAAATAAATTTCACATAGTGAAAAAAAAAAAAATTGAAATAAAAACAGTGAACATTTTTTTTCTTTTTTTAAATAAAATTGTGAAAGAAAACATAAATTTCACAAGTGAAAAAATTTTTAAGAAAAAAATTGTTAAACAATTATTGAGCAAAAGACTCACGAAATAAGGATTAATAAATAAAAAAACCCAACCGGCCGGAATTAAATACCGAGATGAAGCTGCTTTGTTTGTAAGGTCTATTCTTTCATATTTATGATTTCTATGATGTCAATATAGTTAGATAGATATAATTAGATAGTTAGCTGATTTAAATAAATACTAACTAAATTTAACTATATAACGGAAAGATTGTTTAAAATATTTCATATTTTTGTTGAAGAAAATTTCTTGTTGCTTCAATTAATTTTGTAGAGAATAAATTATTTGTCAAAAATAAAGTGAAGAAAAAACTTTATTTTAACTACCCAAGAATATCATAGTGTGAGCAGGGAGTTCAGTTTCTTTTATTCATCATGATGAACGCAAGTATTGATACTAATACCCTACAAGCAGTGATGACCGCTGCAATTCAAACGGCCACAGAGCAATCTCGGCGGTCGTTTGAACGTACAATAGCTGGCCTCACCTCCAGACTTCACGCACTAGAAACTCCTACGGCTGTAGAGGAGTATAAGCCTGTCTCTAACGACCCGACGAAGAAATGTGAGGAATCATTAGACATAATCAAGAGTTTACCCGAGTTTAGTGGAGAGCAAGAAAAATACGTTTCTTGGCAACAAGCAGCCTTCGCTGCCTATAAGTTATATGAAGCATACTATGGTAGTTCAAAACATTACCAAGCTGTAGCGATCATGCGGAATAAAATCACTGGTCCCGCAAATCTTATCCTTTCATCATTTAATACAGTTTTGAATTTCCATGCTATCATAGCTAGGCTTGATTTTTCATACGCCGATAAAAAACCAATTCACCTCATAGAACAGGAGATGTCAACGCTAAGACAAGGTAGACTATCAAAAACAGAATTTTATGATGAGGTAGAGCGAAAATTAACACTAATGATCAATAAAACGATAATGTCTTATGAGGGAAATACAGCTCTTGTAGCTTCATTGAGTCAGAAGTATCGTCAGGATGCCTTAAGGGTGTTAATTTCAGGGTTAAATAGACCGATGAGTGATGTCCTGTTTTCGTCAAAACCGACAGATTTGCCAACCGCACTTGTCCTCACCCAAGAATTAGAATCCAATCAGGCACGATATGCGTTTGCATCTTCATTTGCAAACAGACACGAACGTCCAACTCGTACACACCCAAGTTACCAATATAGTTATAACTCACCACGGTATAGGAACATGGCCTTACATCAAAACCAGGTAGCTCCGGTACCAATGGAAATAGACCCATCAAGCTCCATGTTTAGACATAATAAACCACTTAACTCTCATATCCAAGGTAACCAGAGAACTCCATGGGGGAATCATGTCCAAAACCAACAGGTGGTTCCTTTTACTAACCACACAAGGTTTAGTAATCGTCCTCAGTTAAGTAATCCCTTCAAACGATCAAATGAGTCAGGTACGCAACCAATTATTAAACAGCAGAGGATTAATCATCTTGATCAGCAGTCCGCAACTAGGGTTGAGGAGGACTATCATAAATATACTGATGACTGTGATTATAGCCAATATGAGGAAATTGGGGACGATGACGAAAAAGAAATAGTAGATGAGATAAATTTTTTAGAGAGCGTTCCCTCTTGCCATATGTAAGCCGTACTCTGGCAGGAAGGGAAGTTAAACTCTTAGTAGACACCGGTGCGTCTCAGAATTATATCAAGAATCTAGAAGGTATCAAGGCAATAAAACGAATTAATAAGCCTTTCTATGTTAAATATCTGCACGGAACGAATAAGGTTAATGAAAAATGTCTGATGAATATTTTTAACACAACTACTAATTTTTATATATTACCGAACCTCGCTACATTTGATGGAATATTAGGTTTTGATTTTTTGCGCCAAATCAACTCAAAGCTAGATTTGAAGAAGGGAATTTTATATCACGACGGCGGTGAAGAAACGTTGTTATATTACTTTTGCAGAAGTGTAAATAATATCTCAGAAAAGTGCGAGTTACCTAAAGAAATAAAAAAACATGTCGATTCCATTGTGGAACACTATTCTCAAGTGTTTGCCGACCCTACTGAATCACTACCGTACACAAATATTGTTGCAACAATAAGAACGGTAGATGATAATCCGGTTTACTCAAAAGCATATCCACATCCAATAGCCGCTGCAGAGTTCGTAAATAAGGAAATAGCCCAGCTCTTGGAAAATGAAATCATAAGACCATCCCGTTCTCCACGTTCTCCATACAACAATCCGATTTGGGTGGTTGACAAAAAGGGCATTGATGAGACCGGAAATAAAAAAAAGCGTCTAGTAATAGACTTCAGGAAGTTGAATGAAAGAACTATAGCAGACAGATACCCAATTCCGGATACATCTGTTATTCTTGCCAACTTAGGCGAGTCACTGTTCTTCTCCACCTTAGATCTGAAATCCGGCTTCCATCAAATAAAATTAGCTGAAAGAGACAGGGAAAATACGGCATTTTCCGTTAATAACGGGAAATACGAATTTTGTAGGCTTCCTTTCGGGCTAAAGAATGCCCCAAGCATTTTTCAAAGGGCCATCGATGATGTGCTCCGCGAAGAAATCGGAAAGTGTTGCCAAGTCTACATAGACGATGTAATAATATTCTCTAAAACCAAAGAACAGCATTTAAATGATATAGGAAGAATTTTGTCAAAACTGTACAAGGCTAATACATCAAGGCGGGTATCATTTGAAAAAAACAAATTTTTTAGGAAAAGCGTTGAGTTTCTTGGGTTCGTTGTCTCTGATGGAGGAATAAAAACCTGCCCCGAGAAAATTGAATGTATCATGAATTACGAAACTTCCACAACACTTCGTAGCCTGAGATCCTTTCTGGGGCTCTCTGGGTACTACAGGCGCTTTATTAGAGATTATGCGCAAGTGGCAAAGCCACTCACTAAATATCTTCGTGGTGAGAATGGAAACATAGGAGCAAATAGATCAAAATCTGTTGAAATAGAATTGGATATGGAAGCAATGGAAGCCTTTAATAGGATTAAAAGTATTCTCGCTTCCGAGGATGCTTTACTTCTGTATCCAGATTTCAAAAAACCGTTTGAGCTCACAACAGACGCCTCGTCGCATGCATTAGGGGCCGTCCTTGCACAAGATGGCAGACCGATTACAATGATTTCACGGACCTTATCCTCTACGGAAAAAACTATGCGACTAATGAGCGAGAATTACTTGCCATTGTCTGGGCTCTAAAAAAACTTAGGAATTATTTATATGGTGTTAAGGACCTTCGCATTTTTACCGACCATCAACCATTGACCTTTGCCATTTCGGATAAAAATCCAAATGCAAAGATTAAGAGATGGCGGGCCTTTGTTGAAGAATTCTCTCCCAAGTTTTTCTTTAAACCTGGCAAGGAGAATTTCGTTGCTGATGCGTTGTCCAGACAACACATAAATGTTTTGACTGACTGTGACTCTGAAACGAGACATAGTGAAGAGTCACTTACTTATACAATTCCTAAGGTCCCAAATCCGATAAACTGTTTCAAAAATCAAGTAATTTTACATAAAGGTGAGGAATCTGAAAAGACAACGAAAATTTTCTTTAAATCATTTATAAGACACACAATTATTTTTAAGGAACCACGGGATCTCTTTGAGAGACTAAAGGAAGTAGTAAATCCAAATGTAATAAATGGCATTTTCTGTGACCTACCAGTGCTTGCACTAATCCAAAATGAAATAATTAAAAGATTTCATTCGGTTAAGTTTCGCTACACTAGTAAAATGGTCAATGACATATTTAATTCAGACGATCAATTGGAAATACTCACCTCAGAGCATAATAGAGCCCATCGTTCAGCTCGTGAGAATGCTAAGCAAATTTTAGAAGACTACTACTTTCCCAAGATCAGGAGTAGGCTCAAGGAAATAGTATCAAATTGCAGGCTCTGCAGAGAAGCCAAATATAAAAGACACCCATTAAAAGCAGAAATAGGGAGGTCACCAATACCATCATATTCAGGTGAAATATTGCACATGGATATTTACAGTACTGCTGGCTCCCATTTCCTTACGAGCCTCGACAAGCTTTCGAAGTTCGCTATTGTATCCCCTATCAGAACAAGGGCCATAGTTGATATAAAACAACCATTGTTGCTTGTCTTAAATTTTTTTAAAAATACAAAAGTTATTGTGTGCGATAACGAAAAATCGTTTCAGTCAGGAACAATAAAATGCCTTCTTAAGAATCAGTTCGGAATAGACGTATTTGCTACACCGCCTTTCCACAGCACAACAAATGGTCAGGTGGAAAGGTTCCATAGTACCTTAACGGAAGTAGCTAGATGTTTGAAGATAGAACAAAACATAGAAGACCCCAAGGAACTTATTCTGATCGCAACGAACAAATACAACCGATCCATCCATTCATCCACTGGACAGAAACCAATAGATATCATTCATTCAATGCCTGCTGAGATGTGAAATGCTATAAGGGAGAAAATAGCTCAAGCACAAGAAAAAGAATTAAATTATCACAACAAAAACAGACGCACGCGTTCTTTCAATCCGGGGGAGAAAGTTTTTGTTAAGACCAATAGGCGTATAGGAAATAAATTTTCAAAGCTTTTTATAGAAAAAGTCATTCAAAAAGATTTAGGAACGGCTGTGCTTATTGACAATAGAATAGTACATAAAGATAATTTAAGGTGATGCTACTCAAGACATTTCCGTCGTTTCAGGTTATTTTCGCTGGCCTTAGTAAAGCGCAAAATTCTGGACTACTCACAATCACACTACATCCCTATCGCTGATGAAAAAGTAGCAATTACAGAACAATTTGGCTACCTACAACACAAGACAAACCTTTCGGAATATGAGACTCTGGCCTATGAGACGCGGGAACTTCTAACATATTTCCCTCAAACGCATGTAAGAAAGGTTTTACAATCGGACGTTGATAAAGTTCTACAGCTTTTGGAAACTCTTAAGATTCACCACCGACATGCTCGCGGTATTAACATATTAGGCACAGCACTGAAATACATAGCAGGGACCCCCGACTTCGACGATTTTAACGAAGTGAAAACAAAGGAAGACGGTCTAATTGAGGCCCATGAAAGGCAAATACTGATTAACACAGAGATGCAGACAAAAATAAATGAAATAACGGACAGACTAAATAAAATACTGGATGTAAAAAAACAAGACATAGATACTGGACACCTTTTTGATTTAGTAATGGCAAGAAATAGGGCTTTAATAACAGACCTCGACAATCTCATCTACTCTATCATGCTAGGGAAAACCAACGTAATTAATCCGATAATTCTCGATAGTAAAGAAATAGATGCAATAATAGAAACTGAGCACTCTGCGGTTGTTAGTATAAGCGATATTATATCAAATTCCAAGCTTAAAATTATGCAGAATAATGACATTATTGTCTTCTTTATTAAGTATCCAATTGTAAAACAAATTTGTAACAAAACATTAATTGTACCGGTAGTGCATGAAGAAAAAATGATTTTATTAGAGACGGACGCTGTAGCAAACTGTCACAATAAGTATAAGCCATTGAAAGATTGTAAGAAAGCAATATCTGTTACATTTTGTCAAACTGATGAAAACAGCTTATGCGTTCAGAGTATTCTCAATAATTATACAGCGTCATGTAAAACCATATCGGCACATCAGATTTCTCCCATATTGGTAGTTGATGATGGTTTAGTAATTGTCAATGACCAATATGTTGAAATTGAGGAAATCGGAGAAACAAAATTAAAAATTAAGGGAACTTTCTTGTTAACCTTTGACGACCATATTTATATTAATAAAACAATGTATAGAAATAATAGGAAATTGACTCGTCTTATTCCAGAACCTCCTGTAGCTCACAATATTAATTTTACTGATCATCTTACACTACTCTCTTTGCCGTATCTTCATAACGTTAACCTCAAGAATTTAAATCATATCACTCATCTAAAACAAGAAGTAAAAAAGTATAACTATGTATGGGCAATCATTTTTTCCTTAACAATAGTTTCTATCATAATAATATTAATTTTACTGATCATCTTACACTACTCTCTTTGCCGTATCTTCATAACGTTAACCTCAAGAATTTAAATCATATCACTCATCTAAAACAAGAAGTAAAAAAGTATAACTATGTATGGGCAATCATTTTTTCCTTAACAATAGTTTCTATCATAATAATGTTAATAACTAAAAAAGCTAGAAATAGAACATATAAAAACAAAAATATTCCCGTAGTTAATTTTGCAAATGTAAACTTAGAACAAATATTAGAAAGAACCGAGGACGGTTCATCTTAAAGAGGGGAGCAGTTAACACAAGCTTCCAATGACCATCAGCCAACACGCGCATCCGCCAATTGTAACGTGAGTATGATACGTGACAATTTCAAATTCGAGGCAGACACAACGTCAGCAAGAAACCACAATAACAAAAAACAACAACGACAACAAGAAACCACAATAACAAAAAACAACAACGACAACAGCAACAACAGTAGCGGCAACAGTTAGTTTAAGTTATTCTTAAGTTAGTTCTATTTTGTACGGCAAGAAAAACAGTGGCACATAGTGCCAAACAATAAAGTCACAAAAAATAATTATAAAAGAACTCGTTTAACTTATATATCCAGATTTTATAAAAAAAGTAATCTTAAAAACTTCTAATTCAACTCTTTATTTTTATTATAGGTATTATAGAAATTCAGCTCTATGCGATACTAACGAATATCTATTTCGACTAAGATCTTATACGAAAATGGAATTTTATTTAACTGCAACTTTTTTAAAAACTGCAAAACATAGAAAAAGTATTGTAGGTAGGTGAGATATACTGTACTATAAAAAACATACAACTTTCAACAGTTTCTGAAGAAAATTAGCTGCAGGGAAGGTAAAATCGAGAAAAGTGTGGAAATCGTGAAAAAGTAAATTTTACCATATTATGGGCTCCACTAGGCACCGACAGATCGGGTTAAAAAAATTAGGGCAGTATTTTTTACATAAAACCTCATATTTTAAAAGGCGCAAATATACAATTTTTGGCTAAAAAAAAATCCCATACAAACTGCGGCAAAAATTATTTATTTATAGCATGTTCTCACGGCAGCCTCAATTTAGTAATTCGGTCTATGAATTACGAATGTGAATTACCCTGTTCTCACGAAGCAATCGTAATTCGGTTTGACAGCTGGTCTTTGTGTATTTTATTTTAATTTTACTTGATTTATTGTGGAGAAAGAAAATGGGGGAAAAATGTGCAAAATAAATATTTGTTTATTATATTATTTATTTTTTTAAGCAATGATACTCACTTTGTCTGCTGACTTTGAGAATTTGACTATTTGTTTTGTCTTGTTTTTATTTCTTCTTACGTTTTGCTTGTGGTTTTCGATTGATTTTCGATAAAAATTAGAGATGAAACTGATTTCTACGTAATTCGGATGTTAATTCAAAATGAATTATCTTCAAATGAGGTCAAATTCAAATTTTCGCTTGTCAAATTTTGTATGGCGAATTCCTTAATTCGAAACTTAAATAAGCCTCGAACTACGAATGAGAGCCGAATTACGTTGTTCAGGGTGCCGTGAGAACATGCTATTACATAGTAACACATTTTCAACAAAAACAACTTGGTTTAAGGAGCAAGTTTAATTGATATTTAACATTAACATTCTATTAAAATAAATGGAAGTAATATACACTATTACAGCATTTAAAAGCGGCAATCCTGTTAATTTTGGATTGCCACTTTCCTTATGGTATCCCTAAACATAAAGGTTCTCAGCAATTCATCATTGCAAGTGTGAAAGTGAGTTGAAAAATTGGTTAAAAACAATACAATAACAACAAGGAAGAAATAATAGACAACATACAAGTATAAGTAAGTTTGCTACAATTAAATTCTTTGAACTAGCGATCTCCAACTTAGAAGCTAGTTATTTATCTTAATCAACACGTAAAACACAAAACAAAAGTAAAACAAAAGTAAAACATGGAAAACGCACGCCAATACTGAAGTGTACGCAAATCATTCAATGATTCTAAAGTCATTGAGGGTGCTCAGAATTCAACAGTCTTTCTAATGAGCGATGAGTGAAAGCAGCGGCACTCGTCACTCATCGCTGTTATGAGAATGCTTCGCGTGGAAGTGGTTGTTGTTGTGCGCAATCGCACGCACTCGCACTCGGGTTTCGACAAGTGATTTAGAACCGTTAAAAAACGATTCGCTGCAGGTCTCTGCTTTGTATGTGTGTTTTTTGTACCAGCTTTTGAAAAGCCGCTTGGTACGAAAGTTGGGGGACCTGAGCTGCTGGAAGCTCAACCAGGGTGCAGAAGGCACAACGGTGTCAGTTTATTTCCCACGAAAATAGCAACAACAACATACTAGCGGAATTGATTGTTATGTAAGCTGATTGGTTTATTTGACGTTATGATTGATACACAACATTCCTCCACAATTCGGAAAAGAAAAAAATTATTGTTAAAAACCTAACAATCATTTTTTTTCTAGTTTAGCTGTTATTTTTTTTTTTTATTTCTTGTATTTTATTTTACGCTATTTATTCTATCCTAACTTCAAATTTATTTATTGTTTCTTCATAGATTTTATTTAATATTTTTTTATTAATATAACTCATTTTTACATTATTTCCTCACATTATTTTTTTGTTTCTATTTCATTCCACATTATTTATTGCATTCTAACTTCATATTTCTTTGTAATTTGTTTATATTTTTTATCTACAATTTATTTCCTATTTCTAGCTTTCGTTGGTATTTGTGGGTGGTTGTAGAAGTTGTTATCTTTCATCTGACTGCTGCTTTCTACCTTTTGACCATCGGTGCTGACCCGGCGTATTTTTCTTGCTGCCGTCATGGTTTATTTTGTGCTTATTTATTTCAAGTTTACGGATGCATTTGTTGCTTTTTCACCGAATTGTCAATCGGTGCGCCGGGAAAAATATCTCGGCATGTTTTTCTGATTGGGATTTATTCGGTACTGCAAATGTGGTTGAAGTGTGTGTGTTGTGATGATATATGGATGTTTTGTGTCTACCACTTTACTCATGTTGGATTCGTCTCTGGCAATTTATTAACACTTGATTAATTTCATTAATCACTGCTTTTCAAATAGTTTTTCGAATGATGTTCGTTTTTTACGAGGTGATTTGCCATTTGTTGTTCGAATCAAGTTGGCTTTCGAGGGGTTTTAAACGCATTTGTTCTACTTGTTTTAGAGTTGTTGCTTTAAATGGTTGGTTTTATTTAAGTTATTTTGGATAATTTTTCGGTGGTTGTTTTAAGAAAGGTTTTAATTCCTTTCATTAAATTATTTTGTCCGTGTTGCTCTTTTTATGAAAGTTTTGACACTTGTTGGTTTACATATTTGCTTTAGTAAAGGTTTTCATACCTTCAGTTGGGTTATTTTATTTTAGATAAATGGTTGTGTTTGTTTAAATATTTTGCTTGAGTTGTTTTTAGAATGGCTTTGATTCCTTTCGTTAAATTATTATGTCGGCGTTGTTCTTTTTTTAAAGTTTTGACACTTTTGGGCTTATTCAGCTGTTTTATTAAAGGTTTTCATTATTAAATGTTGGTTTAAAGTTTTTATTTATTTTACTTTTGTTTTTGTTTATCTTTATTTTAAGATGCTCCATCTGTTTCTGCGGACGATACCGCCTTGCTTCTCTGTCATTTTCCCAATAGATCGCCTTTCATTGCAGTATTGTATCAATGTACTGCCGCCTGTCATAGTTGTTTTCGTGGATGTTGCTGCCTGTCACAGTTATTTTTGCGGATGTCGCCGCTGTTTTATTGTAGTTTTGCACGCGGAAGCTGCCGCATCTCACAGTTGTTTCTGCAGATGTCGCCGTCGCAGTTTTTGTACGTGGATGCTGACGCAGAAGCAGCATACACTTCATTTCAGTTAAATATAGGGTACTTCTGCTTTCTCCGTTAGCTATTCTCTCTCCGATTATTATTTTATCTGGTCCAGCGGCGTCATCTTTGGTTGCACCCCCACCCTTCCTATTCAGATGTTTATTTTCTTATTATCTCTAAAGTGTAACCCGTGTTTCTCAAAGAAATTATTCACCAAGACGGTGATTTTCTATCTTTTTACTTTTTACTTTACAAATTATTTCTATCTTTTACTTCAATATTCATCGACTTTTACAATTAACTCGTTACTTTTTACTTGAATATATTTTTCTAACGTTTGAGATATTTTCTAGTGTTTATTTTGTATCTACTTTGAATGTAGGTTCTTTAATTACAAACTTTATTTATTTACTTTTCTTTGCTCTTCTCGTTAAAAATTTATTTTTCCATGCTGCACTTGACCCTGGAAGGTTAAATTGCTTATTTTATATATGTTCAAACAAACACGAAAATCTCCTGTTTTAAGATATTTTTTTGCGACAATCATAAGTTTTATTTAAAAGCATAACAACAACTAACATTGTAAGAAAAAACGTAAACGTGAGACGATTAGATACAACAACAATACAATAAATATAATAATAGTGTACCGTCGATTCGACGAAGCATGACCTTCCAGAGTTAAATAAAAAAGCATAATTTAAAATTTTGCTTTGCTCAAATTTTCTTTAAATATTTATTACTCTATGTTTTCTTTTACATTTTGGAATTTAAAATCTTAAGTTATTATTTTTTTAAGATGAATTGATTTGATTCTTTCATTACGCGATTCCATTCTATAGAAATAATTTCTTTCCTTTTATTTTTAACTTAGTTTTTCTTTAAATCTCGGCTTGCAGTTACTTTTGTTATTTTATTAACTTTATTAATACATTTTCCTCTTAAATTTCAGAAACTGGTTTTCTTCTCTACATTTTAATGCTTAATTGCTTTCTTCCATTTTTAAATTGAACATTTCCATTCGTATGCATTTTTTCTGTTAATCTTTTCTGATATAAATTCAAAAAATTTTTGTAAAATTTTTTTCCAATATTTAATAAAAATATTTTTCTCTCTTTCGCTCTATTTTAATGTTATTATATGCGAATTTTCGTTTAACTTTATTTTTAATATTTTGTCTTACCCAAATGGTGAAATAGTGATGTGTTTTTTTTTCTTTTGCTTACTTTCTTCATATTTCATATTTGTCCACAGGCCTCAGCTGCCTCGGTCGTCGTTCCAAAGCTAAATTCAAACACTAAACTGAAACCAACTAAATAAAACACTCACGATTTTACGTAATTCACTCATTAATTTCCCATCAATGACTCTCTTTATTTAGATGAGACCAGATATTTATAACCTATCTGGGATCGCTTCTTCTTCTTATTTTTATTACATACTTAAGTCTAGTTTAACATATTTACAAAGGTTTCACAATTACATTTCTTTATTTTCTGATCAAGACTAAAATTACCCGGGACCATTCTTGAGATTAACATATGTACAAAATGCTTCGTATTGCATAATGGAATTCCCTTGCACCAAATATTGTCCAATTATTAATTACAGCAAAAATACTTTAAACGTATTTTTGTTTGCTTGCAATTACAATAATAAAATATTATTAATCAAAAGTGTTTTCAATGCACTTCGTTTCCGACGGCGGGAGGCACAACAGTGTCAGCTTATTTCTAATAACAATGGCAACAACATACTGGCGCTATCGCTTGTTATTCAAGCTGCTCGCTTGTTACCGTTTAAGTTATGGCACGCGTTATAACTTAAACGGTTTAGTGCATTAATACTGACTCTGCATTTTTATGCCGTTGCACTTGGACTTGGCACTGGCCTTGAATTCCGAAATTCATTTATTTATTGTATTGTATTCTATTTCTATAACCCATTGGTTCCTACTTTTGTTGGTATTTGTGGGGGGGCTTATAGAGGTTGTTTTCTTTCATCCGACTGTTGCTTTCTATCTCTTCGTCCACCGATGACGTCACGGCAGGCCCGTAGACAACAGGGGGTCTTTTAGGTGTTCAAACCCCCTCCCCCCCTTTGGGTCCAGAAAGTATAATGAAATAACACAAATTAAAATCAAAATGTGATGTTTTTTTAGATAAACTGTGATAATGATGTTAATTTTCTTGAAAACTTCATTATTATTCACTATTATTTTTCACTATTATTGATAAATTCTTCTGGCCAAGTGAAAGATCAACTTTGCTTATAAAAGTCATACTCATTATATTGGAACTCATCTCCAAGGAGTTTGTATATTAAAAAATCAGTTTCAATGCTCAAAAAGTCCCTGATATCCAGCAAAATATATATGTATATATGAAATTATACCTAGAACGAATATTATTTTGTAAATTGAAGAAAATTAGCTTGACATTTTTTATGCCATATCTAAGTTAAGGACCCAAAACTTTTGGAAATGCATTCATTTGAATGAGTTTTTTTTCATCTTTTAAAGTGTAAAAAATACATGAACCACGAAATTGAACACATTATGGGGTATTCCACGTAAAGGGAATGACTAAAAAGTTTGACTATTTTATTTTGTTGTTTTCTTGGTATAGAAGATATTTAAAATTTAAAACTTGGCAGAAAAATTTAGCCCTGAGCGAATTCTATAGTGATTTGATGATTTTTTAATCATGTTACCAAATTTTCATAAAAAAAATTAACAATTACAGTTTTTTAAGCTTCAGCATTTGTAAAATTATTTTTATTATATTAAAAAATTAAAAACAATTTGGAAGTTAAAAAAATTTTTTTTTAGTTTTTTTAATTTGTAAATAATTTAAATATAAATCCACAACCGATTTAATTCTTAAATATCCAAAAAAAGTAATTGTTTCATTCTTTTTATAAAAATTTATCTAGCTGAGTAATTATTTTAATATTAACATGACCTTATTTTCATGTGATATCTTATATAATAAATTGGGTATAAGATAGTAGTGCTGTGCAAAAACCAGTTTTTGAAAAATAGTCTGAAATTTAAATATGACTTTATCGGAGTTGATTCCTCTGCTCAAAAAATTTTATTAAAAAAAAATATATAGAGTAATTGTTATTGGAATTGAATCATGATAAAATGAAACTGTTTTTAAAGATCTTAAAATATTTTCTTTTGAATATTATTTGAATTTTCGAAAGCGTTTTCGAGAACAGTAATATTTTAGCCCTTAAAGATAACTCGAACTAGGGTTCACACAGCTTCAAATAGTTGTACACAAGCTGGGGATCAATAAAAGCGGAAGATAGTCAAAAAGAAACCAAATCTAAAGACTAAAATTTTTTTGTTTCTCCCGTTTTTATGAAATGTCTATAAAAGTTGTGAAAACAGCTTCACCAGGTGAACTTATTAAAAAATTTTTGCATATTTTTAGCTGATTTTAATTTTGATTTTAATAAACTGGAAGAAATCTAACCTATTTTTACCGTTCACACTAATATTGTTGAATTACTAAAATTTTGTCACAGACATTTTTACTTTTTGTGCTAATTTTCGGAATAATACTTTTTAAAAGAAATTAAAAATTCTCAATTTTTTGCATTTTTCAACAAATCATAGGTAAAAATCAAAAAACTTAGTACACAAAAATTGATTTGTAAAAAAAAAAAATTAAATAAACTCTTCTCACCTCTCTTATGGTCATTTAAAAACAGGCATATTTACAAATATTCTTAAAAAAAAACGGATTTGCTTAAACATTTCCATATCCTTCTTTTATTTATTACTGGTATCAACTTATAGATTTTTTGTCAAAACCCCTCTCCCCCCCTTCCCCCCTTTAGTAAATCGTGGCTACGGGCCTGCATCACGGCATATTTTCTTGTTCGTTACTTTGATGAAGTGTGTGTTGTGGAGATATATAGATGTTTCGCGACTTGAATTCAACTAATGTTGTCTTCCTCTTTGGCAAGTCATCAATTCTCGATTAATTCTATTAATCACTGCTATTAAAATGGTTTTTCGCTGTCTAATTTTCGTTGCCATTAAATGATTGGTTTAAATAATTTTATTTAATTTATTTTAGAATTTTATTTAAGTGTTCTTTAGAAAGGTTTTGCTTCCTTTCATTATATTATCTTCCAGGTTTTGTTCTTGTTATAAAAGTTTTGACACTTTTGGCTTACTAGGTTGTTTTAGTACCTTTTGTTGTTTTGAATATTATGATTTTCGTTGTTGTAAATAGCTTATATGACTTTTGTGGGTTTAAATGTTTCTGTTTTACTTGTTTTCGAATTGTTTGTTTAAAATAATTTGTTTGTTTAAATAATTTCATTTTAGCTAATTTTAGAAAAGTGGTTTCGTCTTTTGTTTGTTTAAATAATTTTGTTTTAGTTGTTTTTTTAGAAAGGTTCTTATTCCTTTCATTAAATTATTTTGTGGGTTTTGTTCTTTGATAAAAGTTTTGACACTTGTTGGTTGATTTAGTTACTTTAGTAAAAATTTGTATGCCTTGGTTGGTTTAATTTGTTAAATGTTTTTACTTATTCGTTGTGTTTTTGTTTTTGTTCATCTTTATTTGAAAATTCTGTCTTTGTTTATACGGACGATACCGCCTTGCCTCTCTGACAATTTCTCAATTGATGTCATCGCCTTTCAGCGCAGTATTGCATGCGGATGCTTCCACCAGTCACAGTTGTTTTTTTTTCGGATGTCGCCGCCTTTTATTTCAGTTGCGCACGCAAATGCTGCCACCTTTTTTATTGCAGTTTTGCACGCGGATACTACCGCCTCAGCATCACACACTTCCTTGCAGCTAAACTTGTTGTATTTCTCATTTCTCTACTATCTATTCTCTCTCCGATAATTTCTTTATTTTTTTCCAACGGCGTCAACTTTGGTTGCACCCCACTCTTGTCCGATATTTCCTAATATAGTTTAAATCCTGTTCAACTATTTCTAAAGTATTATTCATATATCTTACAGAAACTATTCATCGTTTTTAATAATCATTTCTATCTTTTACTTTATTTTTCATAGATTTTTACAATTAATTCGTTATTTTTTACTTGCGCATATATTTTCTTAATGTTTGAGATAATCTCTAGTATTTATTTTGATCTACTTTAAATGTAGGTTCATTAACTCCAAACATTTTTTATATACTTTTCTTTTCTCGTTAAAAATTTATTTTTCCATACTGCACTTAAATAAAAATTCATAATTTAAAATTTTGGTTTGCTTCACATTTTTTCTACTAGTATTATTTTCTTTAAATATTTATTACTTTATGTTTTCTTTTACGTTTTGGAATTTAAAACCTTAAGTTTTTTAAGAAGAATTGATTTGATTCTTTCATTACACGACCAAATTTCTTTTTAATCCATACATTTATATTTCAATAACTTGGAAAAAATTTCTAACCTTTTATTTTTTCTTTAAATCTCTCTTTAAATCTTTTCTTTAAATCTTTTTGTTATTTTATTTACTTTATTAATTTCATTTTCTCTTTAAAAATTTCTCAAATTTTAAAATTAAATCTTAAATTTTTCAGAAACTGATTTAAACTCCATTTTAAAATTCAACATTTTTATGCGTTAGCGCACTTTTTGTTCTGTTAATATTTTCTGATATAAACTAAAAACAAAAATTTTTAGAATCCTTATTTTTCTCAAAATTTAATAAAAAATAATTTTTCTCTCTAGCTCTATTCAATGTAATTATATTTTATATGCGAATTTTCGTTTTCCTTTCTTTTTTAAGTTTTATCTTTCTTAAAATGTAAAATAATGTGTGTGTTTGTTAGCGTTCATATTACTTAGGAAAGGAACAAATATTGCTTACTTAATTTATGAATTACTACAATGACTAAGTAATATGTTTTACTTTAACTTTGAAAATCAAAATTCAATTTGTTTATCAATTTCCCTTCCAATTAAATTTAATTTCAAAAATATTTGTTTTTTAAAAATTTAAAATTAGCTTTGAAATTAGTGTTTTCTTAAATTGGTTTCCTTTCATTCTATATTAAAAAAAATTTTTTTTTTCTTGTAAATTATTAAATTTTCTGCATCTTCCATGTGTTGGAAATATTGTGTATCTGACACTTGTTCTCTACATATCTTTCTAGTTTCTTGGTTTCTTCTTGGTCGGCAAGCATGACCGTTTTTGGTTTTGACCTTCACTATTTTCCCAATTTTTTTTTATTGTTCATCTTATGTTTTTTGTCCTTTGTGTTGGACCTTGTTTCATTTGTACCTATCTCATTACCCTGTCGCCGTATTCTTGTTTTATTAATCTTTCTTTGCTTTCTTTTTTTACTATAACATAATTTATTTTACTATTCTCCATTTTCATTTCGTCAGAATTGTGTTATAATACAATATTGTTAGTTTAGTTTGCATTGTATACATCTAAATTTTATTTTGATTACTTTCAATTGCTGCCATTTTTTTTTGTATATTTGTTTTTCCTACTGATTCATTAGTACTTTATCCCCGATTTTTAACTTTACTGGATTTGAGGTACTGGATATTGCTTTTTGACTGCTTCTTTCATACGTTCCTGATTATGTTTTACTAACTCATGTGTTCTTTGGATCTGGTACTTTAATACCTTTGAGGGATCCTCGGCATTATATACCGGCCCACACTTGCTTTTCAATTTTGTCGGCATTTCTGAATTGAACCCGTACAATGTTCAAAAAGGCGTCTGCTTTGTTGATACATGTACTGTGTTGTTATATACATGCATCGCACTTGCCAACCATCCCAGTTTGACCCATCTTCTTTTGCGAAACTTCGTAAATATTCCGTTAAAGGTCTATGGCTTCTCTCTAGCGAACCATTTGCTTGTGGATGATACGGAGTAATATGTAATTTCTTAATACGTAACAATTTACACAAGTCCGAAAATAGACGTGAAATAAACTTTGACCCACTATCGGTTATTAATACCCTACCCTTGCCACATTGTGACGAGTCATAATTTCATTAAAAAATGATTTTGCCACAGTGCTCGCTTCCTCATCTGGTATTGCGACACAAACCATGTATTTTGAAAAATCGTCTTGGAATGTTAATATATATTTATTACCAGATATTGTCTCTGGCATAATACCCACCATGTGCCTATAAACTTTATCAAATGGTCGTGTTGGTGTATCTGTCAAGACCGTCGGAATTTTTGTTAACCTAGAACTTTTGTTTACTTGACACTTCTTGCAATTCTTTACGTCTTCATATTTGCTTCTTCATTCCTTTCCACCTGTATTCTTTTCTTTTTTTTAACAACGTTTTTAAGGCTCCTTGATGGCCTCCTAATGGTGGATAGTGAAAATCTTTCAATATTGTTTCTATTTATTTTGGGTTTCCTCTCCCTGCTCACTTTGTAGTTCTGGGAAATTTTCTGATTTGCCTTCTAGCTCGTCGGCTTAAGTTTTGGACCTCGTCTGTACTAATCTTATATTCTGCTCTTGTTGTGGTTCCTTTTCCCGGGTTTACATATTATTTCCAAATCATACCCTGACATCATGTGTCTAAATCTTGCTAATTTTAATGTTTGGTCTTTCAGATTCGCTATTCCCCTCAAGGGTTGGTGACCCGTGTAAATCTTGAATGGTCTACCTACCAAATACGCTCTCAAATTTTTTGTTGCCCATACAATTGCTAAAAATTCTTTTCTATTGTCGAATACCTTTTTTTCTGCGCTATTTAATGATCTACTCGCAAAGGCAATTGGTATATCTTCTCCTACTTCCCCCTGTGACAAAACTGCTCTTATCGCTTCACAACTTGCGTTAGTCGTTAGTCAAAAGGGTTTCGCAAAATCGGGATTGGCTAACGCCGGTGATGAAGTTATATCTTCCTTTATCTTTTCAAATACTTTTTGTCATTTATCTGACCATTGAAATTTTGTGTCTCTTTTCAATAAATTATTTGTAGGGGATGCCAATTGCGACATATTTTTTATGAATTTTCTGTAATAATTTGCTAATCCTGTAATAAAAATGCTTGAACTTCCTTTCTATTTCTTGGTATGGGAATATTTTTTAAGCATTCTAACTTTTGTGGGTGTCTAGTAATGCACCCAACTCTGAACATTTATGTCCTAGATGTGATATCTCTCTACGGAGGAATAGACACTTTTCCGTATTTAATTTCACACAATTTTCCCTTAGTCACTGGAACACTTGAACTAATCTTTCCTCGTGCGTGTGAGGGTTTTTTCCATCATTTTAATACACAAAACAATCTATTCCCTGTAATCCCGCCAGTATATGATTCATCAATCTTTGGAAAGTTGCTGGAGCTCCAGTGAGTCCAAATGGCATTCTATTGAATTTATAAGGCCCAAATACTGTGCTAAACGCTGTTTTTTCTCTATCGCTTTTGTTGAAAAAAATAAAATTAAAAATATTTAAAAAATATCTACAATGTCCTAATTGATCCAATATTTCATCAATTCTTGGAATTAGAAAATTTTGTTTGATGGTGGCGTCATTTACCTTTCTAAAATCTATGACTAACAGTTATGGATTCCACTACGGAACATACCGCCGAATACGCTCCTGTACAAATAATTTAAAGTCCACATAATATGGTGTAACATATTATGCCAATGACCACCGCTTGTTGTTTTTACCCATTGCGACATACAAAACCGCAACTATACAATATTTAATAAAAACAAACCAAGCGAAGGCTTGACCTACTTACAATCGCTTGTTCAACTTCCTATATTTTGTAATATCGATTTCGACACATAAAATTGCAACAAAATAATAATTAATAAACAAAGCAAGCAAGAGTTTGACCTATTTATTATTCTTGTGCTTGCGCAACTTCTTTGGTTCTTTTCTTTAATACACACATACGTTGGTATGTAATGAATGCACCGATATAAAAAAACAAGAAGATGTATTTACAATAAGCTAGTTGTAAAATTCTTTATTGGAAAATAAAAGTTAGACTGATTCGAGAACTGAAACAAATCAGTCTATTAAACTCAAGTCTCAAAAATTTTTTTTTTTGAGCCGAAGAGAAGGCGAACATTGAAATCTATTTATTTATTTATTTATTTATTTATTTATTTATTTGTTTATTTATTTATTTATTTATTTATTTATTTATTTATTTATTTATTTATTTATTTATTTATTTATTTATCTATTTATTTATTTATTTACTTATTTATTTATTTATTTATTTATTTATTTATTTATTTATTTAATTATTTATTAATTTAGTTATTTATTTATTTATTTATTTATTTATTTATTTGTTTATTTATTTATTTATTTATTTATTTATTTATTAATTTAGTTATTTATTTATTTATTTATTTATTTATTTATTTGTAAATTAATTACGACCTTCTTTCATAAGTTTTAAGTTATGTGTTTATATAACTCCAATAATTTTTCAATTATTAAATGTTATATTTTATCGAGCTCAAGGTCAATGTTGCTTTCCGAAGAAAACAACTGAAGGAATAACAACTAACAACAATAATACCCTATAAAGAGTATCAATCACATAGCAGACTAGACAGCTGTTTCGTTGGCCGCTACACCAACTCATCAGTAGCCTTTTTTGTCGTGATTCTTGCTGTGATCCACTAAGCTCTTAATTTTCTACTTGTTTCACGAATGCAATTAGTAAATTACCCTGAATTGTGGTACAAGAATACAAATGATATGAAAGCAGCTTAAAGTTCTTCTAATTTGTGAAGCATACTTTCAGGGAAAGTATGTTCTATTATTCGAAGATAGATCAAAGCTTTTCTAAATACTCAAAGATTTTGTTGTGCTAGCTGCTGTTGCTCTTCTATTTCACAGTCGATCTTAGCTTCAGCAATTAGCTGATATTAAACTACGACGACATGAAGATTTGTTTCTTTTGAAAACTTAGATTTTTAATTTATTGTGTGTAAACACACACAAATAATCATATTTTCAACGGCCGGGCTACATGATGATGTTAAAGAGATCGCAAGACAGTGGATCGCCTTGCCTGAAACCTCTTTCGGTATTGAAGGATCCGGAGAGGTCATTTCCTACCTTGACGGAGCTGCGTGTATTGCTCAACGTCATTCTGCAAAGTCTAATCAACTTTGCAGGTATACCGAACTCAGACATTGTTGCGTATAGGCAATCCCTTCTCGGGCTATCGAACGCAGCTTTAAAATCGACAAAGAGATGGTGTGTGTCAATTTGATTTTCGTGGGTTTTCTCCAGGATTTGTCGTAGCGTGAAAATCTGGTCTATGGTGGACTTACCAGGTCGAAAGCCACACTGATAAGGTCCAATCAGTGTTTTTGTAATCGGCTTTAATCTTTCACACAGTACGCTTGAGAGAACCTTATATGCGATGGAAATAAGACTGATACCTCTATAACTTGCGCAGATTGTTGGGTCTCCTTTCTTAAGTATAGGGCACAGTACGCTGAGGTTCCAATCGTCGGGCATGCTTTCTTCTAGCCATATTTTGCTGATGAGCTGATGCATGCGCCTTATCAATTCATCGCCGCCGGTTTTAAACAATTCAGCTGACAGGCCGTCAGCACCCGCTGCTTTATTGTTTTTGAGTCGTTGGATAGCAACTCGAACCTCTTCATGGCTAGGTGGTGGTACTTCCACTCCGTCATTGTTGATTGGTAGCTCTGAACTGCGCTCTCCATGGGCGGCATTGGTGGAATCGTCGCCAGTAAGTAAATTGGAGAAGTGCCGTCTCCACAATCTTAGCACACACTGCGTATCCGTATTCAGATCTCCATTTTCGTCTCTACAAGTGGATGCTCCGGGCTTGAAACCTTGGGTTAGACGCTTAACCTGTTGATAGAATTTTCGTGCATCTTTCTTGCCCTGGTAAACCTCTAGTTCCTCACGCTCACGCTTTTCCTTCCTTCCTCTTTTCGCGGTAGTTTTCTCGCACGGCTCGCGTTGCAGCTGACTGCAGCGTTTTTCTATATGCGGCGTTTTTTACTGCAGTCGCAATGCGACACTCCTGATCATACCATTGGTTCCGAGGTTGCGGGCGCCGGAAACCAATGACTTCTTCAGCGGCAGCGCGCATGGAGTGGGATATATGCGCCCAAAGTCCGCCGGCGTCGTCGGGTCCAGAGGTTGGTTGGTTGAGCTTAACCGAGAGTTGAGCGGAGTAGGCTTCGGCAGTCCGTTGTAATTGCAGCTTAGCGACATCTAGCTTTCGTTGCATTCCTCTGCGTATGTTCTTCGCATTGCATAATCGCATGCGGATCTTGGCTGCAACAAGATAATGGTCGGAATGGTCTAGAACACTAGAGGCATGCCTTCCGTCAATTACAACATGATCAATTTGGTTTCGCGTTTTTTGATCCGGGGACAGCCAGGTGGCCTTGTGGATGTCGAGGTGCTTAAATCTGGTGCTACTAACTACCATGTTTCGCGCCGCGGCGAAGTCGATCAGTCTTAGACCGTTGTTCGTGGAGGTCTCATGAAGACTGAACTGACCGACAGTGGGGCCAAAGATGCCTTCCCTTCCGACTTTCGCATTAAAATCGCCGAGGACTATTTTCACGTCATGGACCGGAAGGTGGTCGTATACGTCCTCAAGACTAGCGTAGAAAGCGTCTTTGACGGCTTCGTCCTTTTCCTCCGTCGGGGCGTGCGCGCAAATAATGATTGAATTGATGCGGATCGTGGCCAATCTTTCGTTGACAGGTGTGAACCGGGAAACAAGGTGGCGTAGTTTCCGGCTAACAACGAATCCACATCCAAATTGGCGCCTCTCCGCATGGCAGCTGTAGTAGATATCACAGTGTGCTTGTTTAGAGCAGCCTTGCCCTTTCCATCGCATTTCCTGGATGGCGGTGATGTCAGCCTTTATTGTTTTGAGGGCTTCCGCCAGTTGGATAATGACACCTTCCCTATAAAGGGTTCGGACATTCCAGGTGCATATCCGTAAATCATTGTCCGTTTTTCGTTTGCGGTGGTCGTCAACGTAATTGGGGTTCTTATTCGAGGCTGGTTTAGTTTTCATTGGGCAGTAGTAATGTGGCGGGACCCAAACTCTGCGCACATGCCATGTTTAAGGTCTGTGGAGTGACCCGCCGCTCAAATTAGCCGTCAAACTGACGGATGCCAGTTTGCCGTTGCCCAGGGAACACCACGTGGAGGTTTGAGTCGACTTGAGACGATTTCGACATGGATAATGCTGGCCTCGCCAAGTTGAGGCGGTCAGACACGTTGTCATGTGAAGGTTCGTCCCCTGTTCCCAATATACTTAAAAGGGCATATACTTAATTTAATAAAAAAAGTGGAAAACTGCAATGGCGCTTGTCTTTCTAATGTCAACATTTTTTGACAAGCGTTTGATTTATCTCAAAGAGTTAGATTTTAGACTATAAAAATTCGCTGGATATGGCGCCTTAGGAGTTTTTGAAAAACTAATTGGATTTTATTATGATAGCATAAGCAAATTGTTTTCTTTATAGATTTTCTTTTCTCTATGTTTTTAATTGAGTAAAATCGGGGAACAACCCTGAAAAAAGGGGCAAGTATAGTGTTTTATTCCACAGTTCTTGAATTATTGGTTAATTCTTTTAAATAACCTTATAATTTATATTGTCCTGGGCTTTTCTTTTTTTAATTTTTGTAATTATTTCATTCCTTCTTCATAAAATATATTGCCTTTTTATTGTGAGCCGTTTTGCTTGGATTTTTGAAAATTGTAGATGCATGCCGCATTTTTCCTTATTACGGCAGTATATAAGTTAATATATTTTTTTATTAATTTTTGTTTTTAAAAATTGTTTTTAAAAATGAGAGTTCTTCTGATGTCGTCAACTTTATTTTGCTGCTTTATTAGAAAAAACTTAACAAAAATAAAATATATTAAACTAAACCAAAATCTCATTAGTATGTGTGAGTTGTTTTATGAAGTTATTCTTGTTGTGTTTGTGCTGCGGCTTTCGATGCAGTTTTTGGTGGGAACGTTTTCTAGCGGATGCCTGGCGTCAAATTGCGTCTAGCTTACAGTTGGCGTGTTTAGCGGACTTTTCGAAACAACTTGTGTGTTAACAGCTCCCCTCCTTAATTCAAACGTCATCGTTTGATTTAGGTGTTGAAATGAAAATTTTATTGAGTCGTTCTATTGCCGAAAGTTGTTGATCGTCCTTGGTTACTTTTGCAATTTTTACTCCGTGTAACTCCTTCCATATAGTAGTTTTTATTACTAGAAGTACTATCAGCAATATTGTTAAAAGGGTCAGTACAATGTTGGATCCAAATGATATTTTGTTGCGGGTATTCAATAAGTTGATATGAGGGGTGTTATTGAAATTAAGTTCATTCATCATTTCCAATGAAAACATCTCTTCACAATTTTGTAGCTTGGAAGTTGGTTGTAATAGGGTGGGTAATGGTGTGTATGTGGTGATTTCCTTGGAAATGTATGTTTTGCTATTAATTTTTATAGTTCTGTTATGAAATCGTATTAAAAATGTTCCTTCTAATTCCATTGTTTCACTGTCTATTAATGCTGATCCATTGAATTGGTTTAACAATAAAAGTCCTATGGTTATTTCGTCGATTTCCGGTATGTGTTGGTTGTTTACTATTGTGCAGTTTGGTACTTGGTTATTCATTAACTTAGGAATGCATGCAGTTTTACTTATATCTACAATATTGTCATAAGGACATATTGATAACTTATACGTTTTATACTTTTCTCTTGTTCCATATGTTTCGTTTGTGCATTTTAAGATAGAATTATATTCGATTTTATTGATTTTGTTTTTCTTTTTCACGGGTTTAATTAATAGTCATTGTTTTACAGAGTTCTGTGTTAGTCTCTGGTAAACTAATTCAAGTGCCTCATCATCAATGCTTACGGACGGTATGCTCTCTTTTTCAAATATATCTTTTACAATATCTAATTCATAGTTCGATAACATATAGGGACTTACAATATTTGCCTTGGCCCAATGTATCGCATATTCAATGTCTATTATTTCCTCTTTAATTATTTCTAACTTACTTTTCATAATCATTATAATTTCGTACTCAATTTTGCCTTCTGACTTAACAATTTTAGAACTTCATTAGTTGCATTATTTATTTCATTTATTCTTTCTATGGTCATTTTATTAATTAGAGCTTCTTGATTCCCTGTAGGAAAATCAACTAATTTAAAAGTAGTTGAAAAAGTAGTTGAAAAAGTAGTTTTTTGTCAACCACAACTAGTTAAAATTCTGACTTTTTTCCATAGAACGAACTAACATATTTTGTATGGTGATGTCTGCTAAATAAGTCAGTTCACTTTCGTCTGCATATATTTGCAACTACTTGTTAAGTTAGATTAATTTTAATTATTTTTTAATTACTTTAAAAAAAATCAATTGAAAACTAGTTAATATTTCACTTACTGAAGATGAATATAAAAGCACAAATATTTTAAATTTCTATACATCAAAGAGATCATGTATTTGGCTATATTTAAAAATATATACATAAATTCATTACGTGAATGCAGCTTACGGAAGCAGTTTCCAAAAACGGTCACCCCACCGCCTGGGTACATGAGCGAAGGTGCCGATCCAATTGATCGGAATTGTGTGGATACTGCGCCTGTTATTTAACACAAGACTTTTTTGATGCTTCATTTCATAATATGAGGTAAACAAGCGTGTCGGCGAGATTTTCCACGCTTTGCAATCATCAGTCATGGTCGATGGACACTCCGATATTTTGCTTAGTGCTTATTTTAACTGTCAATCGCAATGAAGTGATGGAGCAGACTCTTTACTACTGAAGTGATGAGGTGTTTGCTGAATGGTTGAGCAATGCATCAATTTCCGCACAAAGTCCAAATTGTCCAATGTTTGCTAAACACTACCAGTTTGTAATTTGAATATCTTAAATAATAAAGAATTTTTAATCGTTTGACAGGGTTTTGAGGCAGTCTATCAGTTTTAAAGTGTGTTTACCACGTCTGTCTAGCACCTCAATGTCGTAAATAAAAAAATATGTCTTTTTGGAACAAAATATTAGTGTAGCCTAAAGTTAATAATATTTAATGAAATAACATGGTTAAATACATACAATAAAAATTTGCATTTAAAACATGCCAAAATCAGAGTAGTTTCCGTCTTAATATAATTCAAAGTAGTTCATATACTAGTTTATTTTAAATTAGTTTTTTAATAAGTTGTTTTTTAAAAACAAGTTAATTTGTTCCTATAGGGTTATTATTCATTAATACGTTATTAATTTTGTCGGTTAATATTTTAAAATCGGAATGGCCTGGCGTTCCAGCTGTCCATTTCCATGTGCTACCAGTAAAATCTAAGGTTCTTCTTTCCCGGTTTTTTGTTGACAAAGCATTTTTTTCAAAACGTACATAGTTGGTAAATACTCTTGGACGAGTTTTCGTCTTACTGCTCCCACTCGTATTTTGACACTTCATCGCGAGAGGTGCCAAATTGTAATAAAGTTGAACTAAAACTGTTCCATTGAGATTTGATCTGATCCAGTGCCACGTGAATGCAGCTGTTATGTATGTTATCATTGTTATTTAACTTTACCATACTTTCATATGCAAATTTTACTCCCAATTTACTATTGATGCTGATTCTTGTTGTTACCTCACCTATGTGAGTTTTGTCACAGTCGGTGTTACGCCACTTGAAAAGTGGTATCTTTGTTGTCACGTGACGTGAGGTGACGGAACATTTGGAATGGAACTAAATATCTTATTAAACACATCTTAGTAACACATCTTACACATCTATGTAAAATAAATGACAGCTGTGCGAAAAAAAAGAAATCATAGTCGCAAATAAAATTAGATTAATTGGGCTACTCACAGTTTAAACGTATATTAACAAAGCTTATTTATAGCATTTGTTAGTTTTGAAACTGTGAGCACCTCAGTATGTGACTGCCGTATTCAATAATTATGCAAGGCTGTTATAATATGCTGTAGACAGGGCATAAAAATACGAGACACAAAAAACACGTCCAAAGGCTACTTTTATTTACGAGTGCCTGCGTATTTGCGTTTGCATGCAAAACAATAACAAAGCAAAATACGCTTACGTAAGTTGGCGTAAAAATAACAAATCGTAAATTAAACAGGCCTGCGTACTCAAACTACGCATAAATAAATAATTTATTTATAATAATAATTATAATAATAATTATAATAATAATTAAAATAATTTAAAATGCCTAAATAATTTAGTATGAGTTCTTTTGTTATTTGGTTTTTTGATTCCGATAGATCTGATAGTGCAGATTATGGTGAAAACTTAAGGATTAAATGAATAAAATTAAGGTCTAATCCGTTAGAATTGTTTGATGAAGTGTGAGTTTAAAATGTTAAATATTTGTTTAAGTTTGTTTGAACATATGGTAATTGAAAGAAAATTAAAGCCTCCAAAGAGAAGTTTCGCAGTTCTTCCAATTTTAAAATAGGCTGCTGTATTACGTTTTTTGGCTGAAGGAAGTTATCAAAAAGGTGCTGGCAATGACTTGAACGTTGCTTTGGCCCAGCCTACCTTCTCAAAAACTCTTTCGGAAGTGTTATCTACGATAAAATCAAATTGCGAAATCAAATCAAATTGGCGTTTTTCGAGAAATTTGGATTTCCTGGAATTTCCTAAACTAATGCAGTAATTGCCTGCAAATTTTAAGCCTTGGGCTATAAATTGGTTTTTGGCCATAAATGTGACCATCTCTTCAAATTGCCTCCTGGTGGTTATTTTTAAGCTAAAAAGTATAAGTTATAAACAATTTAAATTAATAAACTACAATTTTTGTTCATTTGCCCTTTTTCTGCCTCCATCTCACTTCAAAAAGTACGGCGCCTAATTTTGGCACTTAAATGCGACACAGGACGGCTTACAGTGACAACTATAATGACAAAAAAATTTATTTGGATGTGTTTAGTTACGCATGTGACATAGGTCGCTGTTAAGTGACTACTAGAATATGGTTTAGAGTCGCAGTGACTTATGTCACCTCACTCCGCCAACAAGAATAGAGGCAATTGTGAGGTGAACAGTGACGGACTGTTCAGAAAAAATAAATTTTAAAGTCCAATATAAAGGTGCAGCATTTTCTGAAGAAGATACCTTTCAAATAAAAACGCAAATGGATCAAGCGATAGCTCCATAGCCTTTGTCAATATTAGTGAAAATTCCAAAATAAAAAATTGCACGCATATCTAAAAAAATTCACGCAGGCGTAAAAAAACGACAAATGGCATTTTAACAGCCTAAAACGGGTAAAAAAGTGGGAATAAAATATAAATAACATGCGTTTAAAAATATATAAATTAAGGATCCTCTTCCTTTATAATTTGTTAATAGTGTACAATAACCGCAACAACATAGGCGCACCAAATTGTCCAGCCACAACAACACAGCGCAATGTACGCTTGCTGCTCTATATTTTACTTATGGTACAACAACAACATAGGCAAAACAAATTGCAGCTACAGCACAGGGCAACGCATGCTTGCTGACCTACTTTTGTTTATTATTAAGTTTGTTGTTTCTTTTTATATTGTGAATTCTTTGCACTTTTTATGTTTTTAATTGTTTACGTTATCAATGCTAAATCAGCAATATTTATCATGCATTTAGGTTTTGTCATTTATTGAAGTTAATGTTAATTAGTCAATATTTAATTTGTTTAACTAAGCAATATGTTTTATATTTAAGCAGGTACAAGGAAATAATAAAGTTAGTTATTTATTTTACACTAATCATTATAGTGCTTTTATTTAACTACGTAAACAATCCAGGTTCAAGTGCCTGTGTTTGTTAAGTGTTCAATCCAGAGCAATCCAAGTTCAAGTACTTGTGTTTGCGCCGCTGGAACAAAACAAATAGCATACTTGACTTTTGACTTTTTAACATATTCTTTGAGACAAACATCATACGTATATTTTCTTATTAAACGAACCAATTCTAAAAAATGTCCATGATCAATGAACTCATCTTGTAACGTATAAGCTGCCTCCTGTTCATTTTCTCTGAAGCTAATTCATATTTTACATATTATTTTTATAATGTTAATTCTTTTAAGAATATCACGCCTGTTTATTTATTGGAGCCAAAGACTTTACTTCAGATATTTGATTGAAGCAACAGGCGTATTGTTTTCCTACCGACTTACAAAAGAACACTAGGTCGGATAACTTAATACATGCAAAACAACAACACAAAGTTGGATATTTATGTGAGCTCAGCCAACTCGGTAAACTGCTATCCAACCTAATTTGAAGTGCTGGAAAGTTGAAAAACTGCTCTATTGTGAATGAGCCACGAAAAAATCCTAGGGAAATTTTATGCATACAATAACATGCACACATAAACAAAACGAAAAAATATGAAGGAAGTCTAAGTGAAATTGCTTTACTTCAATTTTTCATAAATTCATAAAATAAAATATGATTTTTATCTCAAAATGCAAGAAAAACAGCGAAAAATGTGGTCCCGTGACGAGACAATTGCGTTTTTGAGGTGCTATCTCGCCCGGAAAGCGGAGTTCCAGCATCAAAAAAAAAAAAAGAGATTGGCCTACGCGAACGTGCTGGAAGACATGGTGTCGTTAGCAATTTCGGTGCATAATATATGTTTTTTAAATTAAAGGAATTCAATTAATAACCTGAATTTTCAGGATTCAGAGAGGACACCGATATGCTTGGAGTCCAAAATGCGGGTCCTTCTCCAAGCATATAAATCAGCACACGATAATAACCGCAGTATTGGTGCCAGTCCGTCCTTTGCTCCGTATATGGAGCTAATGGATGAAATTTTTGGCACCAGTCCAATCATCTCAAACGACCACACTGTTCACGTTGGATACAGGTCGTTTAAAACTCTAACGGTACGTGTGGACTCGGTATCACCATCATCATCGCCGAAAGCGACCTCGCCACAAGCATCACCTTCGCTGGTATCAACACCGCTACCATCACCGTCACCATCGTCATCAAGTATGGACTCTGCCCAAATTGCGAGCACATTAGGATTGTCTCCATCTCCATCATCACCGTTAATGCAGAGAAAAAGGTCCGCTGGAGACATTTATTATGAAAATAAATTTAAGCTCAGAAAGTTGGAAGCCGAGGAGAAACAAAAAGTGAGGAACAAAGCCATGGAGGACTTGAAAGATATGTTGAGGGAGAAATGGCAGAAAGATAGCGAGCTTGAAATTAAAAAAGTGGCACTGCTTGGAAAAATTGCAAACCGCGAATAAGTACCAATAAAATTTTTCTTTTTTAATAATTTTATCTTAACTTTTTAAATGCCCGCTTTTTTAATGAACATAACTGAAATGACTTCGATGACTTTGCTCCTCGCTTTTTGTTTTTCCTTGGCTGATGAGGAATATTTGTGAACTACTTTTAGTATTTCGTTCCTTAACCATTTACGTTTAAATTGATTAATACTAAATTGAAACCTGTCTACTTTCCAATGCAATAAAAATATGCACTTTTATTGAGACCATATTTTTATTTTGTATTAGCAACGCTTATCGATTGTCCAAAAAGCTAGGAAAGAAAAAACAACAACCACGACGACAACGTACGACAGCATTTGATGTTTGCGTATAAATAATAAAAAATAGATTTGTGTATATAACTTTGTAGTGGTTTGAAATATTTGAAAACTTTTCACAGAAATTATTTGCATTTACAAATACAGCATTTGAAATAGTTAATTTTCATAAAAAAAATCATAGGGTTAGCTCATGATTTTCGATGAAAGAAACACTTAATTGAATTATGTGTCAAAATAACCCAATTTTTGTATATAAATAATATGTCATATGAAAGAGTGTGAAAAAGGAAAATTACACCAAAAAAGAGGCTTTTTGAAAGCAACATAAAAAAATTGAATTGGTGAGATAATGGAAAATGTGTTCTTAGTTCTCCAAAATCATTTAATTTAACTTTTAGACAAAGAAAATTTAAAGAAAATCGATAAAAAAATGACAGATATTTGCTTGCAATAAAAATATGCACAAAATTAAAACTTGAAATTTCAATGGTTTTTTCATTCGGATTCAATGACCTTGCATTAAGAAAATGCATTGCATTGAAAAATTTACAGTTTTCTAGATATCACAATAATTTTGATGTCAAAATAACAGGATTTTTTTTAACAAACTATCCGTAAAAAATATTAACAAAAATTTTAAGTTATGTGTTTATATAACTCCAATAATTTTTCAATTATTAAAGGTTATATTTTATCGATTCACGATAAAAGGCTACTGATGAGTTGGTGTAGCGGCCAACGAAACAGCTGTCTAGTCTGCTATGTGATTGATACTCTATATAGGGTATTGTTGTTGTTAGTTGTTATTCCTTCAGTTGTTTTCTTCGGAAATTTATTTATTTATTTATTATAAAATATATATTATTATTTATTTTTAAATCTGTCTGTTCCGTAAAGTGGAGTAGTCTTCGCAAGCGCCCTTTTAGCAATCCAAAGCTATTTTCCACTACCATTCGTGTTGAGGAATGTATTTCATTGAATTTGCGCTGGCTCTCATTTAAGTTCCCATAATCCTTGAAAGGTGAAACCAGCCATTTCGTTGATGGATAAGCCGAATCACCGATTATAAAGCATGCATTTGGAAACATTTCCTCATAATGGCTTTCTGCATCTTCAAATAATTTTGATCCTCTTAATACTCTATAAACGTGAAGCGATCCCGGTTCCCCACAAGTTGTATCGATAAATTTTTTGTTGGCATCCACTACAGCTTGAAGCACAAGACTATATGTTTTCTTCCTGTCAAAGTACATTTCCTTCTGATTTTTTGGTGCTTTAATGGTGATGTGCGTGTAATCGATAGCGTCAATTACGCCTGGAATACTTTTTTTTTTATGGAACTTATCAGTATTTTCATTTAAATAACTTCCTTCTGGCCATTTGATATGTTCATGGTTTATACATATTAAGAAGAGGGTGACTCGCAGCACAGTGGACCACGCCGCAGAGGCAGTTACTCCAAACAAATTTGCCAGCTGTCTGAAAGTCTTCGTGTTGCTGACATACCAAACGTACATGTACACTGCTTTTGTTGGTGAAATACGTGTTCTACCACCACCAGATTCGTCAGGAACGCAGTGAGATTGCGAATACTTCACTGAAAATAAGAAATCCAAAAGTTATAACATTCATTCGTTGTTTAATGGCATTTTGTCATTACTTATTAGATGCTGCACCGTCTGACGTCGCAGCCTCATGTGCATTTTGAAGTCCATGTCGCTCATTGCATCCAGTGTGCCTTCAAAATTGGAGCACTTTTCATGTTGCTCCACTTCGCTGTCTGTATCTTCCGAGGAGCTGGAACTTGCGAATACCGCTTCCACCACTTCATTAACTTCCATCGCTCCATTGCGCTGCACACCCATGTATAAATATGCAATCTGTCAACGCAAAATATAATTCATTGATTTTATTTCATATTTTAGAAGAAATAAATATATTTACCAAAGAATCCTCGAAATTACTCATTTTGTTTTGATTTTTCTTATTTTTTTTAATCCAAGTAAACATATGCTTATGTTAGTTCTTGCCAGAATTGGTAAGCAACTAAAAGCAAATTTTATCCTAGTTGCAGTGTTCTTTTGCAACTCGTTTACAAAAGAACACGCCTAACTTAAGTTTTCAATACACCAAGTTTTCAGTGTTGGTATAAAAAATAAATAAGCTTCAGAAGACTTTAAATGTCAAGAAGTTTTTGCATGCTCTTGTACAGATTGGTGCATATACCTTCTACTATTTTTTTCTTTGTATTATAAATTTAATACAGTAGCAATTCTATCACTTTCATCTTCTTTCGATGCTGAATAAAACTTGTTGTTTTATTGTTCTGACAAATAAAACACACCTGGTTTGTATGCTATATGTTTTATTAGTGGCTTTAAATTAGTATTAAACGAAGTTTATAAAACAAAATAGAATAATAAACTCAGCAATTTGAGTGCAAGTTACTCAAACTGTGGTTGACATATATTATGCTTAAAACTGCTTATTTAAAAATTTTTTTGCAAAACCAATTATTGCGACATTAAAATACAATAATTGAACATGAAGTTTGACCTAATTGTTGTGCGCGTGCTGCATTTAGCAATGCCGGCTTAAAGTTGCGCACAAGAACTGACCAAAGTTAATGCCTGTTTGCAATTAATTATTAATATATTTTTGTTGAACTCAACATTTTGCTACTTCCGACAAATTGGCCTTCTGGTTGGAATAAGGTTACCATTTTACTTCAAATGCTGAGTTATCGTTGCCCTTGACGTTTTGAAGCTTTATGTCGTCAGACCGTTTGTAGCTGTTTCGGCATACTCGAATCTTAATGATAACCGCTAGGATACCCAAAAAGCATGATTGCTGCAGTAGTAGCTACGATGATATTCATCCAGTGTTGATATTTTCGAATTGTTTTCCAGTTGGTGGAGTGCAGATTACTTAGAGATTCACTTAATTGCTTTTCGTTAGACTTCAACAATTCGCTTAAGTCCACTGTTAGCGGAATAACAGTTTAATTTAATATTTGAACAGGCTCTTGACTGCTAATAGAACTGCTGTTAATCATTGCCAGTAGTTTAGAGTAGTGCATTACTGCTGAAATTTCTTCTTTAAGGGGTGCCTCCAGTCTTATAAATTTCGACTGAATGATGCAAACAGGGGTACACAGGAGTAGACACAGGTACAGCCAAAAATTATATTAAGAAGGGATTCATTTTAAAGGGGGTCAAGAGACTTGAACACTCATTTATATTAAGGACAGTGAATAGTAAATTGATCATAGATCAAAGATGTCTAGTAAATGTGTTGAACGAGTATTCATATCTTTATTTATTACCAGAACTTAAATCGTTTGAAGGTATAATAGGATACGACTTTATAAAACAAATAGGGGGTACTATCGATATGAAGAATGAAATACTCACTTTTAATGGTGGCATAGAACCACTTAAATTCAAGAGTTGTGCGGAAATTAACCAATTAGAATTAGCGCATTGCCTGCCTTCATACGTAAAGGCAAGGTTTTATGAAATTATAAATGATGTTAAAGAGGTGTTTGCAAACCCCAATATTAAATTGTCATACAATACAAATGTTACTGCCACTATAAATACCCGGTCAAATGACCCAGTTTATAGCAGGATCTATCCATACCCAATGGCTGTTAATGAATTCGTTAACAAAGAGATAGAAAATTTATTAGAAAACGGAATAATACAACCTCGAAGTCCGCGTACAATAACCCGGCTTGGGTTGTAGATAAGAGGGTGTCGACGACAATGAACAGAAAAAGAAAAGGCTGGTTTTTGATTTTAGGAAGTTAAACAATGTCACTAATAACGACAAATACCCAATACCGGATACTTCAGTTATCCTGTCCAACCTGGGCAAAGCAAAATATTTCACTACTCTAGACCTTAAGTCTGGATTTCACCAAATACTGTTGCATGAAAAAGATAAAAAAAAGCGTTTAATATCAATAACGGAAAATATGAATTTTGCCGAATACCTTTTGGTCTGAAGAATGCGCCCAGCATTTTTCAGAGAACAATAGATGATATCTTGAGAACAGAAATTGGGAAGACATGTCACGTTTATGTAGATGTTATTTTCTCAAAACGAAAACGACCATTTAAAACATATTAGGAACATTTTAGCATTGCTCAACAAAGCAAATATGAAAGTAAACTTAGAAAAGTCAAACTTTTTTAAAGAAGAAGTGGAGTTTTTAGGATATATAGTATCCAAAGAAGGGTTAAAAGCCGCTCCTGACAAAGTTAAGGCTACACTCGAATACAAGGAACCTAAAACCGTCCGAAGTCACCGTGCTTTTTTAGGGCTATCCGGCTACTATAGAAAATTTATTAGGGGATATGCCAACATAGCTAAACCACTCACCAGATATCTAAGGAGAGAAAATGGGAATATCAGTGCAAATCAATCAAAAAAATATTAATTCAATTAGATGATGAAGGACGAAAAGCTTTCGAAAAATTAAAACAAATTTTAACCTCAGAGGACGTTATATTATTCAGATTTTAGTAAACCATTTGACTTAACGGATGCATCTTCAACAGCTATTGGTGCTGTTCTTTCACAAAACAATAGACCTATCACATTTATATCACGAACCCTCTCAAAAACAAAACAAACTATGCAGTTAATGAAAAAGAACTATTGGCCATAGTATGGGCAATAAAAAATTTGAGAAATTTTCTGTATGGCTGGAAAGGATTGAATATCTTCACGTATCATCAACCTCTTACATTTTCGGTGTCAGGCAAAAATCCAAATGCTAAAATTAAGCGATGGAGGGCTTTTATAGAAGAATGTGCTCCAACATTTTTTTATAAACTAGGTAATTTAAATGTCGTAGCAGACACTTTATCCAGGCAATTTTTAAACCGCTTTTCTGAGTCTGGTTCACATTCAGGAATGTCTTTAACAGATATCATCAAAATAATAAGAAGTAAGAAAATAGTTAGAAACCAAATTTTAATCAACAGACAAGACGGCAACAAAAAGAAAACAAAAATTATGTTTCAGAAATGTATTCGACTCGATATCAATTTTATAAACGAGGAAAATCTTATTCGGTTACTAAAGAAACAATTAATCCTTACGTAGTTAATGCAATTGACTTTGAAGAAGAATATTTTGGTAAAGTACAGCAAGCATTATTGAGAAATTTTATGGGTGTTGAATTCGTATTTACTAGAGAAATGGTAATTGATGTAACTAACAAAGATGATCAGGAAGAAATTCTGATCACAGAACATAATAGAGCACATAGGAATGCCAATGATAATTACAAGCAAATAACTAAAGATTATTTTTTTCCAAACATAAGGAAAAGATTAAACGAATTAATAAGGTCATGCAGGACATGTTTAGTCTCTAAATACAATAGGAAGCCAGAAAACCATATTATTGAAAGAACTCCAATTCCAACTTACCCCGGAGAGATTTTGCATATAGACATTTATTCAACGGTGAAAAATTCATACTTGACATGCATTGATAAATTTTTGAAATTTGCGGTGGTAAAAAAATTAGAAACAAGAACAATTCCTGATTTAAAAGCAGGCATAATGGAAATAACTTAATATATTCCCGAACACAAAAATTATTATGTGCAATAATGAAACAGCGCTGAAATCGAAATCAATTAAGAGTTATATTAGAAATAATAACATACAACAGCATGAAGTTCCGCCTTATCATGGAAAATCAAATGGTCAGGTAGAACGCTTTCATAGCACACTAACGGAAATAGGTAGATGTATTAACAAAGAAAATAATTCAAGTAATGTTGTGGAGACAATTTTGTCAGCAACAATAAAATATAATAACTCAATCCACTCGGTAACGGACTGTAAGCCGATAGATGTAATTTATGGTAAGGGAACATCAAATAAAGATATTGAACAGAAATTGAAGACAAAACAGAAATGATTTAATATTTCATAATAAAAATACAAAATATAGAACATATAACGCGGGAGATATCGTGTACGTTAAGATGAATAAAAGGTTAGGAAATAAGCTCCCAGGAATTTATTTATGCACAGAAAGTAATTCAGGAAGATTTAGGTACTACTGTTAGAATAGATGGAAAAAATATTCATAAAGATAATATTCGCTAATTTCAGGTTGTGTCACTATTGATACTTAAAAAATTATTGACTATTCGTGGTCCTTTTATGTACCGATAGAGGATGGAGAAGTCGCAGTTTATAACGTCACTAAGTACTTAATACACAAAACTGAACTAATGGATTTTACCAAAATGGCATACGAAAATTTTAAAATTGCAGAAAGCTTCTCTTATGCAGAACTGCGGAAAAATATAGAAATAGACTTAGAATAAATAATTAGATTGGTAAACATGTTAAATTTACACCACAGGCATGCACGAAGCATTAATTTTTTGGGATCAGCCCTTAAATTTGTCGCTGGTACACCAGATTTTTATGACTTTAATGAGATTAAGGTAAAACTGAAGCTTTGATCAAATCAAATAATGACCAAGTAATTGTTAATGCAGAAATTGTGAGTAAAATCAATCAACTAACAAAAGAAATCAATGAACTAAAAAATGAGAATTCTGTAAAAAAGAGGATCAAATTTTTGAGCTAATTTCGCATAGAAGCAATATTATTATATTAGAATTACAGAATATTAGCAAAAATTAATATTGTGAACCCTTTACTATTAAGCGACAATGAACTATTGGACATAGATTCTTACATTAGAAATAGGATAAGTTTAGCAACAGTACTTAGCAACTCTATGCTTAACGTAGTTCAGAATGATGAAACGATGTATTTTATAATACAATACTCTGTAGTTGAAGAATTTTACAGAAAATTTATTGTAAAACCAGTTATCCACAACCAAAAAGTAGTAAACATAAAGTTTGACATAGTTGGAAAAATGGGAAAACAATTTAAATTAATAAATAATTGTAATAGTGGAACAGTTATTGATTTCTGTCATATGGAAACAAAAGAGATTGTTTTGTTTATTAGATTTATTCAACCAAAACGCTGCAAATTGCAATACGAGTTATGCCAAGAGGTATCAGAAAATTGACCAAATTATAGAAGGCGTAATACTATTGAACAACGATGTATTCGTGGTACGAGAAGGAGAAGGAGTTGAAGAAGTTTTAAACGGAACATATTTAACAGTATTTAAAGATAAAGAAATTGTGAATGGTATTTTTTTCGAAAATAAGGAGCATCAAGCTTATAACAATATCAAACATCACGGGTTACAGAAAGTAAACATAATATAACAATTCGAAGAACTCACTCTAGAAAATATTGAGGAAACCGATATAAAAAACATTAAGAGAATATCAACACTTAATCAAAAAATAGAATCGAGTTATAATAACATGAAAATATCTGTATGGGTCGCAATAGCCATTTTATTGATAATAATTATTCTAAAACTCTGGAATAACAAAGCAATTAAGATTTTGATGAGCAGGCATCCCCAGCAAAACAGTGACGCAGTATCTCAAGAAATATTAAGCCGAATAGGCGAACCAGACGAAATGAATAACTCCGTGTAATCAGGGATGATTACATTTAAGAGAGGGGGGTGTTAACACTTCTAACACGTGCAGTCGCATCTATGATAAAATGCTAACGATTAGTCTGCTCCCACGCTGACGATCAGTTTAGCAAAACGTACGTGACAATATGAACAGTAATAAGACGCTCATGATTTGACAACAGCAATAGCAAAAAAAGACAACAATAGCAAGAACTACAACAACAACGTTCACAAGATCTGTAACAGTAAAAAATGTATTATATTTTTGTGTTCAAAACGTCTTGCAACTTAAATAATTTTTTTTTTAGAAGCAGTAAGTTGCTGTCATAAATTTTTTTCTAGATTACATGTTAACTGTTTCTTTAATAATTTGTTTGTTTTTTAATTGCTTAATATGTTCTTCATAGTTTCAAGAATAAACATTTTTTTACAAATTCAAAATGTGCATGGGCCTCGATTGCTTTATATGTAAAAAAAAAAACTGAAATTTTTAGGAATATATATTGATATTTAAGCGTGCCTGTAGCGACCTTTATATTGAAAATTTGATTTATATGGGGAATAGTGTTCTCTTTCGAAAAAAAACCGAATTCCATTTTTTAAGCTCAAATAAAAACTGGTTTTTATAAAAAACTAGTACGCCCTTAATTTTTTTTTAAATTTTTCTTTAAAATGAGTTATCAAACATGAAAATCGAATTTAAACTACCAAAGTTATGATTTTTACTTTTTGTAAAAAAAATTATTTTTTTTTGTTTTATTAAAAAAATCACAAAAATCCAAATTTTCATTTTGGAAAAATTTTAAAAAAACTTGAATACTAAGAAAGTAATAAGCTTAAAAAGAGACCCGCGCGTGAGTTCGATATAATATAAAAATCAAATTACTGTAGCTGCTATTTTATTATATCATTTATTTTATCTGCTCAAACCGGTATATTTCAGAAGGGAAACATTCCAAAGAATGTTAACAATCATTTCTTTGTGTATATATATAGTGATTTAATTAATTTTGGAACACTAACATCTTCGTATTATTTGTTTTGTATAACTTTAAAATAGTTTTTCTCAAAGCTACGTTTTTCAAAACTGCGGGCAACCTAGTTCAAAAACTACATACTTACCGACCGAACTACCGACCATTACAATATTTGGAAGGACATTTTTTAATAACATTTTAACCAATTTGAATGAAACTGATTTTTAAAATAGCCTTTTAAAATTGTTGTATTAAAATAAAGAATGCAGTTTTTTTATCCAAGTACGTATATATTTTTAAGAAAGCTTTTTTTTAAATTCTGACCCATCAGATAGAATATATTTTCATTACGTTTTAAGTTGTTAAAACAATTTTTTTTCGGGTCAACCTAGGAACCAGCAGAATGCCGGAGTGTGATAAGAGGTCTAACAACAATCGTTGTAGCTAGCGCCATCTTTGTTTTGATAAAAAACAAAATTCTGTATGTTTATATATAACAAAACATAAATGCATATTTTTACCAAATTTGAAAATTTTACAATTTAACAAATTTCTTCTAATAAAAACCATCGATGTATTGCCGGCCTTAAGCATATCAAGTATTGAAAAACAAATTTAAAATTAAGCTTTATAGAAGATTCTTTTGTTTCTATTATTATTATATTATACAGGATTTGTTTTCGAGAGTTAGTCCTGAGGCCTTTAATATAACAGTTTTGTTTTTTAATATAAAAATTTTTACTTTTAGACGGATCTATTAACAAAAAACAGAGCCTTTGGATCAAAAAAACATCAAAATCAAATACTTGAGTTGTTTAAAGAGATACGATTGGCATTGGCAACAGCTATGTTCAATTGGTCGGCGCAAAGAGGCTTATCAAAAAATATTGTCGCAAGACTAATTCAATATCTTTCTAAATATAAAACAACTGAATCAACTGGAAACATGGATGACGTAACAATGACTATGCTTATGGCATTTTTATACTCATGTGACACTAGTTTGTTATTGCGTCTAGAAGGCCATGCAAATATTGCTTCAAATCTACCTGTTTTACATGAAGCTGGATTTGCTCAAAGAGTTTACGATGTCTTGACGTCTGATGTCAATTGGGCAACTAATACTCGCCTTCATAATTTTTTAAAATTTTCCTTTGGCTTAACTCTTGCTAGCTTACGACAAATACCAGAAAATCTGCAAAATTCACTTTCGAGGGTTATAGAACAGGATGAGCACTTAATTGATGAATCTCTTTCTCTTCAAATTTTCGATTTTATTTTTCATTACATTTTGGAAAATCAAATTATTTTCAAGTAAGTATAAATTAATCGAAGAACAACATAATTTTTTAAAAATATTCTACGAAAAATCGATGGACCAATTTATTTATTTTTTATAATTAATTTTTTTAGGGAATTGGAAAAAATAATCACTATTTAGAAAAAATTGATTTAAATTCTTTTACTGTTAGCCAGTAGTGCCACTCGAAACACTTCGGTGTAGGCCAAAAAAGCTCTGCGATCAGAAAAAATTAGTTGCATATTAACATAACAAGAACGTTATTAGTAAACAAAAAATACCTAATGTCCTTTTCGAGTCAAGACCGAACAATAAATACAGTTAGTCACAAAAGTAAGTATACATAAAAGGCTATGACACATTGTTAATAAAAAAACAACAATATAAGTGAAAAAAAAAGAAATAGATTTTATTTATTTAATCAATTAATGTTCTCTCAAAAAACCAAACAAAAAATTATTTAAAAGAAAAAATTAAAAATGCATTTCATATTAACGTAAAATATATCATAAATTACGTCACAAAAGTAAGTATACATGTATGGAATGTTATGAAATTAATGATTTTTTTGTTAAATTTCATTATATTAGTACTTTGTTGGGTATCCTTTTGCTTTTATAACAGCTTTCATTCTTGATGGCATTGAATCTACCAATGTTTGGGTCACTTTACGGTCTATTTTCGACCACTCATCCAGAAGAACCCGTTTCAAGTCGTCTTTGGTTTTAATTTCATGTTTTCTTACTTGTCTGTCCAAGTGCTCCCATAAATGTTCAGTAACATTCATATCTGGTGACTGCGGTGGTGTTCTAAGCTGTTTTGGAACATGGTAAAGTAGCCACTCCTTGACAACACCTGACGTGTGTTTGGGATCGTTATCTTGCTGAAAGATGAACGATCCCTCTAAGCCCAATTGTGTGGCACTGTCCAGTAAATTATCCTTTAAAATGTTAAGATAGTAGTTTTTATCCATAATTTCATCAATAAATACTAAATTTCCCACCCCAGCTGCCGACATGCACCCCCAGACCATTACAGAGCCACCACCATGTTTTACTGTTCCCGCTAAATTTTTTACTTCAAGCTCTGTGTTTGGTTTTCTCCAAACTTTAGCACGTCCGTCCGACCCGTGGATGTTAAATTTACTTTCATCCGAAAAGATAACAGTTTTCCAGAAGAAATTATCATGACTAAGGTGCTCTTTTGCAAAATTTAATCTCTTTTTGTCGGTTGACCTTGTTGATAAACGGCTTCTTTCGAATATTTCGACCATGATATCCTGCATTATAAAGCACTCTTCGAATTGTCTGGGGGTTGCATGCCGTGCCAGTTTCTTTCGTGATCTCCGTTTGAATTTTCGGGGCACTGAGCTTGGGATTTTGCTTAATTTTTCTGACAACAAACCGATTTTCTTGATCCGTAAATTTTCGTGGACGCCTTTTTCTTGCCTTATTTTCTGTGTTCCCTTGAGTTTTATATTTTTCAATAATTTTTTGCACAGCCGCTGGGCTTTTATCAACCAATTTAGCAATTGCCCGAATGGATTTGTTGTCTTCGAAATGTTTGATAATAAAATTTTTTAGATCACTTGAAAATTCTTTTCCTCGTGGCGCCATTTCAAAATTTTATGGAACCTTTACAAATCTAGAATATATTTTATTAAAAATTGCACTTCAAACACTTCTTCATCTAACATTTAAAACAGCTTAAATAAAAATAATACTCACTCAGCCTCATTTTTCGTTCACCTTGATTGATTTAATTTTAAAATGCACTGACTGCATACTTATTTTTGTGATGATATTTTGAATGCTTTCACAGATAGCACAGCCTACTTCTAATACAAATATAAATATGCCGTTATTTTCTTCGTTGACAGATTGCTTAGATGTTTGAAATTAAGAGTTGCCAACTTTATTTCTTTTGGGACTAACTGTAACTAGAAATAAATAAAAAAAAACCAATTGGCTATGTTAGTCCCCAGATCAATTTGTGCTGTGCATATTTTTAAATGTTTGTGCTCAAATGATTGAGAACTTGAACTTTTATGCCGAGTTAGGCGGCTTATTTCCTCAAGAAGCTTTACACATCATTTTTACTATCTGAGGTTTGTCTGCAGAGAAGTGTCGGCCGACCAGAAAAATTATTTCTATTGAAAAAAAATTTGTATGTCAGATGGAATTTGAACCGTCTACTGCGGTTCTTCGGCATAAGGCCCTCGCAATTTAACCATTACGCTACTAACGCCACTCATTTTAATTAAAAATAGTAATAAATTAATTTCATGGTATTGCCTTGAACGGCAAATCTTATACTATTTCATACAATTGAAGTGGAAATTTCTGTGTTGAGGTACTCTACAAAAGTATCGTGCCGATTTTAATGAAATAAGTTTTAAAATGTCATATTTGTGCTACAGCAAAACATAATAATTTAAAATTATAGGAGTATTTGCCTTTCAAAATATTAATAATAATTGATACTGTGGACAAAAACACCGTGGAATTTGAATTAAGTCTTGGAGACTCCGATAGGGACACATGTTTTTATTTTTAAGGTGGCACTACTGTCACTAACATTTGTGCCAAATAACACCTAACAACAAAGTATACATTAGTGTTTGAGTTACGCGTGCTTTTGTAAATAACTAATAGTTAATTTTTCGTAACTTACTTTGACGTGGTTTTTTCTGTCTCGGCTCATCTTTGGCACTGTGTTCACCCGATTGTTCGGTTTTTTTCGGGTCATAAGCGTAGATCAAAGTCTCAATTCCAGTTATGATGCGTTTCATTGTGTCTTGATGGAATGTCAACAAATAACACCGTATACATTTTCGAGAAGAAAAATTTTTTATAAGACTTCACTTTAAGCCAGAATAAAAAAATGTTAGTGGTATTCTCCAATTTACTTACTGGCGACGATTCCACCAATGCCGCCCATGGAGAGCGCAGTTCAGTGCCACCAATCAACGATGACGGAGTGGAAGTATCACCACCTAGCCATGAAGAGGTTTGACTTGCTATCCAACGACTCAAAAACAATAAAGCAGCGGGTTCTGACGGCCTGTCAGCTGAATTGTTTAAAACCGATGAATTGATAAAGCGCATTCATCAGCTCATTAGCAAAATATGGCTAGCAGAAAGCATGCCCGACGATTGGAACCTCGGCGTATCTTGCGCCTGCCTGTACCAAGCCAGGATAAAGGAGGAGGGTTGTTTGTAGGATACGTCCTGCAAACGTAAAAACTGATAGGGCCAACCAAGAGCTCGGGGTGGCGCCCATCTTGGTAGCAGGTCATATTCGGTATATCGATATGAAACAAGCCTGCGAAGGTATAGCAATTGACCTTAAAACTTGTTAGTACGGGGACAGTCTGGAAAAAAAAAAATGGTTGTGAAGTGTTGGCATGCGTTCATAAAAGTGTCAACTCTTCGGCTTTCCGAAGTGTTGCTTGTCAAGAGTTTGACTCGCACCCTCAAACTGGCACGGCAGTCACTGAGGGAAGTGTTGACATTGGTTGTGATAACTAAGGGTTCTCATACTGAGCACGGCAGTCCCTGAGAACAATGGCCAATACTCTATGTCTGGATGTTGAAATCCGAACGGCCAGAGTAAGAGTTGCAATTGCAAAGGTCCTCCAGAGTAGGTACCAGTCATGTGCAATAATTTCCAGCTGAGTCGGCAACTGCAAATTGTTAGACTAGCCTTTAAGTGCTCATTGAGCACAGTCATGTATAAGAATGCACTTTTTCGTAATTGCATTTGTGTATTCTTGGTCTTTTTGCGGGGATGTTGTGGATCCTCATTTGACGGGATCGAATTGCCCAGATGACTGTCGTGGGCTGGCCCTTCGGGGAGTCTCGTACTGGTTGTGGTTGTGTGAATGCTACACAGGTCTAGATTGACCGGCGGGATCGCGCAATGGTAGGACCGGGCTGGCATATCTGTCTTAATATGCAAGAGATTGGGTAGGTCTCGTCTCCACCAGTAGATGGATGGAAGTACGTCGCTACGGAAGACTAAACTGGTACTGCTATTACGGGCAGTATGTAATTTATTACATAATGCTCCTAATCAGCAGGGCACTGGGTGATGCTTTGTGTTTGCGAAACAGCTTCCATGTTCGTGTTACCACACCGGATGCCCCGTATGTTTTACTTGTTTAAAACATAAACGAGTCCGTGTTGTGGTACAACACAAACTTCATGGTTGTCTGTTTCATGAACTAAAGGGTCCGCCATCTATCGTTTCTTTTCAACTAGTTTTTATTTCGTGAATGGTAACACTTAGCACATGTCTGATTTGACAGATAATTAGTTTTGTTCTTCCGCTGAACGAATATGGTTGTGTATACGTTTGAACAACGCTGGGAAATATTGCCTGCGATCGACTTACAGAAGATGCCGATTTTGCCAAAAAAATCATGTTTCCAGATGAAGCTCATTTTGATCTTGGCGGCTATGTAAACAAGTAAAATTGTCGCATTTGGGGCACAGAAAACCCGCACGCATACATTGAAAAGCCGATGCACCCAAAACGAGTCACGGTTTGGTCCAGAGGCATAATTGGGCCATTTTTCTTCGAACATTAGCAAGGAGTGGCCGTTACAGTCAATGGCCATCGTTATCGGGCCATATTGAAAGAATTTTTGTTCACAAAAATTGAAGAGGAGAATATTGCCAAGATTTGGTTTTAACAGGACGGCGCTACGTGCCACACAGCCGAAACTACACTCGATGTTTTGCGCCCTGTTTTTGAAGCATTATCAGCCGCAGAGCTGATATCGTTTGGCCACCTCGGAGCTGCGATTTGACACCGTTGGACTATTATTTGTGGGGTGCTCTCAAAGATAAGTGTTACGCCGACAAGCCAGAGACAATTGACTCTTTAAAGGACAATATTCGTGAAGCCATTGGTGAAATACAGCTGCACACAATCGATAATGTGCTTAAAAATTGGACCGATCGTGTAGGCTACTGCATGGCCAGCCGAGGCAGCCATTTGAATAAAATTATTTTCCATAATTAACCGGAAGGATTGTACATTCAAATAAAAAAAGAAATTTGAGAAAATATTCAGTAGTTTTTTTTTGTATTTAAAAAAAAAAAGTTATTTGGCGGACCCTTTATTAGCCTAGGTTTTAGATAACCCAAGTTGCTTTAGCCTTACGGCAGGTGCAGCTTGATACTCTTAAACTCGTCTGTGCCCTATACTAAAGAAAGGAGACCCTACAATCTGCGCCAGTTATAGAGGTAACAGCCTTATTTCCATCGCATATAAGGTTCTCTCAAGTGTACTGTGTGAAAGAGTACTTACTTACTTAGGAGGTCGTAACAACCCGTGTCCGGGTTTCAGCCGACCTCATCAGCTCTCGCCAGGCGCCTCTGCTTTGCGCGCGCCTTCTCCAATCGGATACACCAAGTGCGGTTAGGGCTTCCTCAGCCTGGTCCATCTATCGTAGGCATGGTCTCTTTCGTCGTCGTTGACCAGCGACCCTCGCCTCGAGCACCTTTTTCGCTGGAGCTTCGTCGTCCATACGATGGACATGACCCAGCCAGCGTAGTCGCTGCACAGTTATACGCCTAGCTACGTCAATGTCTTCATAGAGCTCATACAGCTCGTGGTTCATTCGGATGCGATAGTCATCGCCGACTCGAACAGGACCGAAGATTGTGCGAAGAACTTTTCTCTCGAACACCCCCAGAGCGGCTGCGTCAGTTTGCGAAACTACCCATGCCTCAGCGCCATAAAGCAGCACAGGTAGAACGAGCGTCTTGTAGAGTGTTAGTTTTGTCGATCGAGAGAGGGCTCTGGAACTTAGTTGCTTACTGAGCCCGTAGTATCACCTATTAGCAATTATTGTTCTTCGCTTTATCTCCAGGCTGATTTCATTGTTGGTATTAATTGCGGTGCCAAGGTAAACGAACTCCTTGACTACTTCAAAGTTATAGCTGCCGGATGAAACGTGGGAGTCTAAACGCCGCGCTCCCTTGTTTGTAGACAGCATATACTTTGTTTTACCCTCATTTATCGTCAAACCCACTTTGGCTGATTCCTTTTCGATAGCGGCGAAAGCAGCGGTAACATCTCTCTTGGTTCTGCCAACAATATCAATATCATCAGCGTACGCAAGGAGCTGGACACCTTTATAGAAAATGGTGCCATTACGATGCACACCGGCCTTTCGTACGATCCCCTCCATGATGATGTTGAAGAGATCGCAAGACAGTGGATCGCTTTGCCTGAAACCTCTTTCGGTATTAAAGGTTTCGGAGAGGTCATTTCCTACCTTGACGGAGCTGCGTGTGTTGCTCAACATCATTCTGCAAAGTCTTATCAACTTTGCAGGTATACCGAACTCAGACATTGTTGCGTATAGGCAATCCCTTCTCGGGCTATCGAACGCAGCTTTAAAATCGACAAAGAGATGGTGTGTGTCAATTCGATTTTCGTGGGTTTTCTCCAGGATTTGTCGTAGCGTGAAAATCTGGTCTATGGTGGACTTACCAGGTCGAAAGCCACACTGATAAGGTCCAATCAGTGTTTTTGTAATCGGCTTTAATCTTTCACACAGTACGCTTGAGAGTGAAGGAGTAGATCTACCTGCTAAATATGCATGTTGGCATCTACTCAGGGGATTATGCATCAGCGAAGTGCTCTCAAGGCAGTCAACCATCACTCTTTCCATCGTTTTGAAGAGGAAGGAAAGACAACTTTCGTCTCTCTCCAGACTCTCGGAACGTACCCAGTCGCTAGGCAAGTAACGAATATACCCCACAGCCTAGGTGTAATGAGATCTTCCCCCCACTGTACCATAGCCGGAAATATACCGTCTATCCCTGATGTTTTGTACGGAGCAAATGAGCGTATAGCACTCCTCACTCCGTCCATAGTGATCATTCTTTCGGCTTCCAGTCTGTCAACCCTGTGCATCCCTTTCTTCAAGGGTGTCCACGGGTCGTCAGACCTAAAGCTTCCAGGAAAGTGCACCTCCATCAGAACTTGCATCGACTCCTCTAAGTTCTCTGCCATGGTTCCATCTGTTTTTCGGATTAGTCCCACTTTGGAGAATCGATCTTTTGAAACCATTTTCTGTAGCCTACATGCTTCTGAAATAGTTTCCATCCCAGAGCAGAAGTCTCTCCACGACTGCCTTTTACGGTGTCCTATGAGGTTCTTCAGTTTCCTTTTCCTTGCCTTGTTTCTGGGGTTCCCCCTCTCATGTGCAGATTGATGGCCTTCCTAACCTTCTTCTTCAGAGATTCGAGTTCCGTGCACCACCATGGCGTTGGATAACCCTCGTCCTCTGAAGATATAGGACATGCCAGCTCGTAAGCTTCGACCATGGCCGAAATGAGATATTTTACATGGCTTTCCACTTCCGCTGTTATCCCTGGTTCTTTTATAGCTTTTTGGGTCAGTGTTTCCCTCAACTTCGCCTTATATTTCGCAGGATCTGTATTCTTGAGAATCCTTCTTGCTATTCCGTTGGAGTCGGATTCCGTACTTGAAGTAAACTGAATGAATCTGTGGTCCGACATGGTAAGCCTATCCACGACCCTCCAGTTTTCTATTCTGTTCAGAATCCTTCTGCAAATGAGGGTTACATCAATGACTTCCGCTCGTCTCGCATGAACGAATGTCGGCTATGCTCCTCTACTTGCTACAAATTCAAGCAATTGCTCTCCTCTGTCATTGTTGTTGGTGCTTCCCCACACAGTATTGTGCGCGTTGGCTCACATCCTATCATCACTCCAATGTTCTTCCTTTCCTCACAGTACTTTACGAGATTCTCCAACTCTTTTGAAGGTTTTTGGCCCGGAGAGTCGTAAAGAAGATACGCTGAAGCTACTATACAAGCACCTGCACCACCCCCGATTCTAACAACGGTGAGATTCAGGGAACATAGATGTAGCATATGTACAGCTAGTATACCATGTCTCACCAAGATACAATTCCTCCAAGGTTATTGGTGCAATGCTATATCAAATCCGTCCTCCTCCATGCAACACATCATCATTGCTGATGCTGCCCTACTACAGTGTGGATTGAGCTGACACACCACGATGTTTTCCTGGTACGGGCACACCACCCGCCCTGGTGTTTCCTCCCTTGCAGAACTCCCCACCAGCCCCGTACCAGGGGTTCCATCGCACTCATTTTGCATCCTTTTGGAATTTGATGAGAGCTTGATCAAGCCAACAGTTGAGTTTCCGCCCTGCCAGCCTGATCGTGTCCACCTCATCCGTCCGGCACCACACGGTGAACTTGAGGCCTCCTTCCTTTGCGTCTCCGAACTTCGTTGCGTTACTAACTCTCCATTTAGAAGTGTCTGCAACGCACTGGTTCTGGGTCTGCAACCTCCTTAGTATGACCTCCTTGCTTTCGGAAGTACCGTAAACAAATATGAACATCCTTCTAACATCCTTCAATGCGTATAGCCGTGTAATGACCTGGTTTTCAGGTTCTATAGCTGGGACAGCAAAGCGGCTGTCCAAGGTCCTTACAATTATTTATATTGACCACTAAATCAAAGACAGTTGGGTTTATGGTAAACGTTACAATTAAGTTTATTTAAATAACGCGTTTAATAATGATTATATATTTGATTTAGTGAAATTAAGATTAATGAAAAGAATTTCAAATATTCTGAAATGTTGACATGTGTACAGATCTTAGATAGGTTAGTTTAATGTTAAACTTATGTGAAATTATTTGAAATAACTATTATTAGCAGCGTAAGTATAGTAGATTATATCACCCAATCCTTATGTATGATTTGTTTCTGGTGCTTGGCTCGGTATCTTTCCTCCGGTGAAGGCGTCTCGTGACGGGACTCAGAGCGCAGGTTCTGTACTACAGTGATGCTAGCCTAATTCTGCCACAGATGGGGCACAGGGAGGGGGTACTATCCTGCTCTATCCCTCAGCACGACCAGGGTAATGAAACCTCACTATCGTGGTCTAACTTCCCTAACGGTGGACAGGGTTAAAACCTCGCCCCACTATAGACCTACCCTGGACCTGCCGGTTTGCCCCTGTGATTGCGATATCGTCCCGTCCGTCTGTCCAGTCGTCTCCGAGTTCAGCTGAGTTAATAAACCACGCTACTGGACTGGAAGATCGTCGTACTTGTCCGTACACTGTGGAAACGTAAGTCGGATGGTACCCTAGCTTGATTCCCTTACTAACCTGTTGTTTCTAGTCGCGCTGAGTTAATAACCACGCTACCAGACTAGAAAAGTGTCGTACGTGTCCGTGTGAGTGCCTAAGTCGGACTGTACCCTAATTCGATCTCGGTTAGCTAGCTAACACCGCTCTGAACCTAGTCTGAGTTATTTAAACCATGCGACTAGATTGAATAAGACTATCCAAATGACCGTGTAGGTCCCGCGGAAGAAGATGCAGCTCAGGGTTACGGAAACCACTCCACTGCTTAGTTATTGATCAATTATTTATTCGCTTGTCTGTCCCACTGTCAATTTCCTTACGCGCATAAATTCCTTTAAGTATTCTATCCTATTTCTACTACTATACACTTCACTATATTATAAATTATTCTCTTATCTTCTGTATTGTCTGTGGAGTCCTTGTCTAAGGCGCTTATGGAGTCGGTAATTTATGTTTATTGGAAAAAAATTGCCTTCCTCTGCTTGGTCGCTACTTGCAGGTTCTGTCCTGCGGCTTGGCTGCGACTTTGGTTCTCTGCTGTTGTCGATTCTCTGTCCGCTGCTTTGGTGACGGTGACTGCGCGTTGGCTGCGACGTTGGTCTGCTGCTTGCAGTTGCTGCTGCACCTTTACAGCGACGCGTGATCCTCTGCTGCGTCGTTTGACTCTTTGCACTTACCGTCTCTGCTAACGGTTCGTATGGCATTAAGTGTTGACTACGACGCGACGTTCACGCTGCAATTTTTTATGAATTTTGTACTTGCCGATTCTGACGGCTCTTATGGTTTTCACTTTGACTTCGACATGTGTACACTTCAACTGTTATTTCCAGACTGACCACGATTGAGTGAGCTTTCGCTCTTTTATACTTTCTAAATCGTGTCATTTAGTGAAATTGATTGTTGAAATTCTGATTGGTTGGTTTGCTATGCTCTCCGGCAAAGCAAGTAAGTATGTGTCACGGCTGGTTGTGTGCAGCTAATATTCCTGTGCTGCTCTCTCTTGTGTCTTGTTGTAATAGTTGGTTCTTATTGGCATCATAGTGAGCTTTAAAGCTGACATCGCCTGACTCTCCCGTTAGTTTGCTTCTAGAATATTCCACCGCGAGAATGTGGCATCACACCGGATGATTCTCCCGTTATGGCGATGGTGTTTCCAGCACATGCAAAATAAAATAAAACAAAATGAGTTGAGTGGAATGTGTTATATGAGAACTACCCTAGTAGGAACGACACCTTCGACCTAATGCAGTGTGCTCATTTCTTATCTCATGGTTATGGAGTGTGACAGCGCCTAGCCCTACTCCTCTCAATAAATGAAACCCATTTGTTTTCGATCTTATTCTCTCCCAGAGATATATATATATATATTTATCGTATAAATATTCACGTACGATTACATATAATTTCAATATTAAGGGGGAAAAATGTACTGAAATAACAAATGCATGTTTATGTTGGGTGCCATGAAGTAAATGTTCTCCATTCTTTGTTGATTTATTGGATGGATTGGATTTTTTATTTTAAATTGTGTATCCATTTGATCCCCATTACCCGCTACTAATGTGTACAACAGGGAGAGGGCTGCCTTGAGGAGACACCATTCGCGATCTAATATCCCAAGACCCTACACCATCCGTGCAGTCTCTCTCGGCATGGCGTCTACAACCTTAGATATGGCGTTAATAGATTTTTTTCCATATGATTTTTATTTAGTACTAACCTTCAAACGATACGTATAAAAATTTGACAACAATCTGACAATTGATTTGTGAATTATATCATTTTGTGTGCAACTATTGTTATTGAAAAAAAAAAAATGGAAAAAAAGTGAATTTCGAGTTTTGATAAAACATTACCTTTTGATAAAAAAAACTAGTAAGGAATGGAGCTTCGGCAGGGTACCGAAGCTAAAATACCTCCCCGCGGCCGAATTAAAGTATATACGAAGTCTTCAGACGTCTGTTAAATGTTAATGTATAATCTGCAAAAATATTTGTGTCATACGCTTAATTTAATTTTACCCTTAGCTACCACATAAAGTAATTTGTAAACAAAGTAAAATGCTGCACCGACTATTCTAGTATAAAGGCCCCACATTTTTCCGAAGAATATATGTATGGGTTGGATAAATTACGTGGGCGGAACTTGGGTACATTCAGACACGATGTCATGCAGTTTTATATGTATGACGTCACTTTGTATGGTTGGGTTGGCGTGTATGGCGTGGTTTTCATCCGATTTGGCCAAATATAGTGGTAGTCTATTTAATATACAAAAGCCTATGTGCAAAATTCCAGGACATTTCTGCAATTTAAGCAGATTTTTAAGGGATTTTACGGTTAATATAAAGCTACTTTGTATGGGAGGTAGGCGTGGTTTTCATCCGATTTTTCCAAATGTTCATTGCATGTTGAAGATCAAACCTTACATGCAAAAATTTCAAGGCATTCCATTAATGTTTGTGGATTTTCAAGAGATTTTAGAACCTTCAAACCTTACATGCAAAATTTCAAGGCATTTCATTAATGTTTGTGGATTTTGAAGAAATAAAGTCACTTTGTATGGGAGGTAGGCGTGGTTTTCATCCGATTTTCTCAAATATCATAGAAATGGCTTATATTAAATACCAAAGCTATGTGCAAAATTTTAAGACATTTCCTTAATTTTTGTGGATTTTTAAGAGACTTTACGTTTAAATTAAAGACACTTTGTATGGGAGGTAGGCGTGGTTTTCATCCGATTTTTCCAAATTTCATAACCAGTTTTTATATTGAAATTGAAAGCTTGCTTGTCAAATTTCAAGGCATTTTTTTAATTTTTGTGGATTTTAAAAACATTTAACGGTTAAAATAAAGCCACTTTGTATGGGAGGTAGGCGTGGTTTTCATCCGATTTGGCCCATTTTCGAACTTGGTCCTCCTTTTTTAAAAATAAACTTATATTTTAAATTTCATCGCGATAGCTTGAAAAAAAATCATAAAATTACGGCTGTAATCGTGTCGACAGATGGATAGACAGACGGAAACATGGAAATCGACTCAGGATGTGATGCTGATCAAAAATATATATACTTTTCTATACCTGCCACGCCTCCTTGGCGTTGCAAACGGAATGACATAGTTAATATACCCCTTACGCAGTACGCATTGAGGTAAAAAAATACAGTGTAAACCAAACAATGGCTTGATAAACATTATTCGGACTCTGCTCCATCGAGACAAGTGGTAGACAAGTGGATTGCGGAATTTAAATGTGGTCGTACCAGCACAAATGATGTAGAGCGCAGTGGACGCCCAAATCAGACTGTTTTTCCACAAAACATCAAAAAAATCCACAAATAAGTTATGAACGCTCGCAAATTGAAGGTGTACGACCTAGCTGGCATTGTAAACATATCAGATGGTAGTGTTTTTACCATTTTACTCAAACATTTGGGTATGCGAAAGTTCTGTGCAAAGTGGGTGCCGCGTGAGCTCACAGTCGACCAAAAACAACAACGGATTGATGCTTCAGAGGAGTGTTTGGCGCTGTGAAACCGCAATAAAATCTAATTCTATCGTCGATATGTGATAATGGATTAAACATGGCTTCACTATTAAACAGCAGAATCCAAAAGACAATCAGCTGAGTGGACAGCAGTCGACGAACCGAATCCAAAGTGAGCAAAGACCCAACAGTCGGCTTGTAAGGCTATGGCGTCTGTATTTTGGGATGCGAAAGGAATAATATTCGTCGACTATCTCCAAAAAGGAACCACCATCAACAGCGACTATTCTGTGCACTTTTGGATCGATTGAAGGCTGAAATCGCCAAGAAACGGCCTCATTTGCAAAAGAAGAAAGTGTTGTTTTACCAAGACAATGCACCGTGTCATAAATCGATGAACACGATGACAGAATTGAATGAACTGGGCTTCGAATTGCTTACTCACCCACCGTAATCTATTGATTTAATCCCCAGCAACTTTTTCCTGTTTTCTGATCTCAAGAGAATGCTTGCTGGAAAGAAATTCAAGTCCAATGACGAATGAATCGCTGAAACTGAGGCCTATTTTGACGAGAAAGAGAAATCGTACCATAAAAGTTGTATCGAAAAGTTGAAAAATCGCTATACTCGTTGTATCGCTCTCGAAGTCAACTATATTTGTAACGAACCTCCTGGTCGTTACAGCTCTTTTTCAGCTGAGGTATCCTCAACGGCTGTCCAGGGTCCTTACAAGACGGTCTTGGAGGATTTTAGACTGCTTGACCTTCTTGGTAAGTGCGGTTATTTATGTATGACTCGTAATGGTTGGCTCAGTGTGTCCTCGTCTGAACGGTGATGCTGGCGAGTGGTTGGCTGGCGATTCTAACTGGGGGTCCTTACTACCAGGTCTGCACTCTAGTTGCTGGTGAAAGGTGACCTTGGTGCTGGTGACGAGCTTTGGAAGTTCGCTGCTCGTCTTCTGTGCGGGACTGTTCGCTGCGTAAAAAATCGAAAGATCGGGTGATCTTCCCTTGGCCATTTACTTCACGACCGCGTTGACCTTCAGAACCTGTCTTAGCGCTCCGTTTTGTCGTCTGTCCTCGTCGGTCGGGGCGAGAGGATGTCTAATTGAGTGAAACTCGTGGTGGGTGGAGGTGATAATGAGTTGGTAGGGTTTTCCACTCGATGAGAACACTTGAGAGAGCGATACTGAACGAACCGAGCGGGTCCTAGGGACAGTAGGGCGACTCAGAGTACCACTCGTTGAGGGCGGAGTGAGTGTGGTACTGAACGAACCGAGTGTGTCCAACGGGCAGTAACACGACTCTATCCTTAGGAATTACTCAGGTAGGATTTGCCACTCGATGAGAGCACTTGAGAGAGCGATACTGAACGAACCGAGCGGGTCCAACGGGCAGTAACACGACTCAATCCTCAGGCAATGCTTTGGAATCTGCACTCGTTGAGAGCACTCGTGAGAGCGATGCTGAACGAACCGAGCGGATCCTAGGGACAGCAGCGCACTCAAAGAGTGGGATCGCTCTTAGGGTGAGCGGAGCTCGTTGAGAGCAGGGGTGAGTGTGGTGCTGAACGAACCGATCGGGTCCTAGGCACAGCCACATAACTCAAGGGGGAGAGGAAAGGCACTGGGAGCTAACTACGTCTCAATAGTCTGTTGGCTGCAGTAGGACTAGTTTATGATGTCTAAGAAATGTTACCTTGTCCTAGCGCTGCAAGTGAAACACGTCAGGTTGGTTCGAAGTTTCGTGCAAGACTTCTCGTTTATTGAAAAATAAACTTATAAGAAAGCGTTGGCTTCTGCCAGCGGTGCTTAATAATACCTTATTATTTGTATGTAGTAAGTAGCAAGTAGTAAGTACTAATGGTAAGTATTTTGTACTTCATGATATATACATAACAAAGTAAGTATGTAAAATAAGATATTCAAGAGCTTAATATTATTATATCATGTTGGATGCTAGGTCTTCTTTTAATAAATATAATTCATTGTAAAATATAAATTCAATACAAGTGTAAATTATATGTTAGCATATTTTCTCAGGATATTTACTTTTATGGAAATAATATAATTAACCCTCCGATGAGTGAGAAGGTCCCTAGGAACCTTTTCTTTTTGCCTTTTCAAACTGAAATTACTCCTACTTCGGCCACTACAACCCCCCCGCCCCAAAGTATTCCACTCTGTATTCCAAGAGTATTTTGTTGCGCATCTTTTGGAAAAAAAATCAAGCCGATCGGATCATTACTTTAGGAGTTATTGAGGTTTTAGTGAGAATAGTATGCGGACGTGTGAATAGGTCCGTATGGACCTTGTACTGAATTTCACTAATAAATGCATGTTTTTGGGCATCATTATAATTTTTTTATTGTTTCAACACATAATTTACTTGTTCTGAACACAAAGACCTAAACTCAAAGACATTAGGGATGATGGTAAAAACAAAAAATTCTAAGAAAAATTCGAAGACATGAACTTTATTGCTTTCAAGGAAAGGCACAATATTCTAATTTTATACTACTAGCAATAAACCAGTTCTTAGAATTTTTTGTTAGTATTTTTTGTTCTTAGTATTTTTGTTCTTAGAATTTTTTCTTAGAATTTTTTGTTTTTATCATCATCCCTAATGTCTTTGAGTTTAGGTAGACGTACGAAAGAGTATAAAAGAAGTTGTAGTTTCGTAAACCAAATCAGTCAAAGTTTAGACAGCGAAGAGTAAAATCGTGTGTGATAGAAACAAAAATATAAATATGGCAGATGCAAGTACTTTGGACGTTGCTGAAATTGTTGTACGCCGTAGTACACGTTACCAGCAAATGACTGCGGATGAAAGGCGTGCAGCTGATAGTAGATTTGCTGATTTTATGGACGAAGACATGGATGAAGAAATTGATATTGCTGCAATTGATAATTATGAAGTTGAGGATGATGAAGATCGCACATACCAACCTGCTGAAGAGTCAGATGCCGAAACTGAAGGATACGTCGAGCTAAATGAAGATACTGATGACGACGATGATGAAGAGGAAGAAAATGATGGACAGGAAACGAATGAAAGTTACTAAATTGGTAAAGATGGCACCCAAGGGAGTAAAAAAGCACCACCAACATCACGCACTCGTAATCATAACGTGGTCGACTTCACAAGAAAGAAACCAGTACCAACAGGAAATATACACGACCCCTATACAATAATGTGTTCAATCATGACAGAGGAAATAATACACTTAGTGCTACGTGAAACAAATCGTAAAGGCAGGGAGGTTACAGCTGCATGGAATTTGGCGAATCCCACGAAGAAAAAGGAGTGGAAGCCAGTGGCAGTGAAAGAGTTTGACGCCTTTGTAGCTATTCTTTTGTATGCTGGACTCACAAGATCAAACCATGAACCAGCTATGGAATTATGGGGCGCGACGCGTTGCCCAATATACAAGGCTGCGTTGTCGTACGATCGCTTCATGTGTATAAAGCAATTTATTCGATTCGACAATGGAAATACTCGACAACAGCGACTCATCAACAGCAAAACTGCGGCTATTGACGATATTTGGCAAATGTTGCAACATAACTTGGCAGCAGCTTACACTCCTCATGAAGCACTAACAGTTGATGAGCAGTTGTTCCATTACAGAGGCCGCACCCGCTTCACACAATATATTCCGTCAAAGCCAGCTAAGTATGGTTTGAAAGTATGGTGGTTATGCGACTCACAGAGTTATTATCCTGTGAAGGGAATGGTATATTCTGGAAAACTGCCAAACCAACAACGGGAGATAAACCAAGGGCAGAACGTAGTGCTGGATCTTGTGGAAAAATATTTAGTTGCTGGCCGTACTATATACGCGGATAATTTCTTTACCACTCTTGACTTGGCGCGTATTTTGTTGAGGAGGAAGACAGCATATGTTGGTACAGTGCGCTACAACAAAACATTCATTCCACAGGAGTTCAAGAAGAACCCGAAGCGCACCATCAATAGTACATTACTTGGGTTCAACGAAGGGGATATAGCGTTATGCTCATACGTGCCGAAAAAAAATAAAGTGGTGAACGTGCTCTCCACAATGCACTACACCTGCCTCGTTGACGAGCAAACCGAGAAGCGGAAGCCCTATGCCATATTAGATTACAACGCCAACAAATGCGGCGTTGATACCATGGATCAAATGCTAGGCACTTACAGCTGCAAAAGAGCAACACAACGATGGCCGTTGGCCATGTTTTATAATATGCTGGACGTCGCTGCATTTGCTGCTTTTACGATTTACAACGAAATGAAGCCTATAAAAAGGAGTGACAGACGGCGGTCGTTCTTGTTACTGCTAACGAAACAATTGGCCACACCAAATATCGAAGAACGTGCCCTGAACAACCATATAACCTCATATCCAAGGATACGCAATGCGATGGAAGCATTCGATATCAGGGTAAGAAAAACATCTTCAAATTCAAGAATAGAATATATATTTATTTGTTTTTTATTTTTCTTTTCATTTCAGGTATTACCAAGACCGATGGAAGGCAATGCACCGTCGTTTGCGGCTAGGTCAAGTAGACCGTCATGTCGCCTTTGCCGTTCTAAGTACGGGCGGCAGCGGAAAACGCGGGCACACTGCTTCGGCTGCGGCAATGCTGTTTGCGGAGAACATAGCACACTTTTACATCGCTGCAACACTTGCGCACAGGGCGGGGGACAAGAAGTACACGCTCAACAACAATAATTTTTAAACTTTTTTATAATAGTCTTAAGAAAATTCAAGCAAAAAAAAAAAATTAAAAAATTTGAAAAAATTATTTTTGTATGTAGAATTTAGTTATAAACAATAAAAACAAAAAAAAATTAAAAAAAAAAATGTTTTTATATGAAAAAAACATGATTTACAAAAAAGGTCCGCAGGGACCTTTTCACACGGCCGTGAAGTTCAGAACTTTCACTCATCGGAGGGTTAAACTAAAATAAACGTAATATGGTGAGACGCCTCTTGCGACGGTGCTGCGTAATATTATTTTTAACGATAAAATAATAGATGAAACAAACCATGATGCTGCTGTGTTTGTTAGTAGCATTGCCTACTAAGGTAGCATACAACCATCGGTATGGTTGTCGTAGCTGGGGTTGATTAGCAGGCGTTGCTGTAGCTGCTGCTGGCTAGACTTTGATGTGTGAGTGTCGACATCGTCATGTTGCTTGTTTCTTCATACCGTTTGCATATCACCTTGTCTGTGGCTGAGTATCATTGCTCCGCATAATGTCTGTATGCATGTTGCCATGTATCGCTGGTATAAACATTGTTGCGTTGATGGGGCATACATTATATACATGTGTGGCGTATAAATTGTGTTGGGCCTATTTCCCAGAAATAAGTTCGTCACATGTTGAATATTATAATCGAGTTTTATCAAAATTTTGTTTTTTTCTTACTTATCCTACGGACTTATTGAATGACCTGTTCTTCTTTGTGAATGACTTATCTAAAGCTCTTCTTTATGACCAACTCTCAGCACCGAATTTTTCCAAGCACGATCTTATTTTCCTTATTTATGATATTCATATAGAAAATGAGTCGTTTTCTTTCAGCTTTCGTGATTTTAAACATATTGATTATCATCACCTCGATCAAGAAACTCGAAAAATAAAGTGGCAAGTAGTTTATGACATGCCATCGATTGATGACTAGGTTATTTATTTTCAGCAAAACATTATAAATCTTTTTAATGAATTCGTTCCGATCAAAATTAAAAATATAAAAACTCGCCAAAAGCCTTGGTTAAACATCCATATTAAAAGACTCATAGCAAACCGTAATGCGTCTTATAATCGTTGAAAGCGATTTAAAACACCAGACTTGTATGCTGAATTTATAAATATGAGAAAAAAAGTCAACAATGAAATTTCGATATCGAAGCAACGATTTTATAGTGACAAATATAAAAATGCTCTTAATACAAAAAAGGTTTGGAAAGAAATCAGATATATTGGTGTAGTGTAAGAACTCAACAGACATTTTGTAAACATACCCCTGCCTGAGGTTGATGAAAATTTTTGTGCAAATTTGAACGATTCTCGGAATTTCATCCAGCGAACAGAAGTAACTTTTTCGTTCCGTTGTGTTAACCAACGTGAGGTTCTGTCTAGCATCCTGTCAATTAAATCAAACGTCGTAGGTTTTGATTAAATCCATCCGCTTTTCAAAAAATTTTATTATTTGTTGTATTACTATGCGTAACGCACATTTTTAATATTCATCTAACTACATCTATTTTTCCAAAAAGCTGGAAAAAAGCTAAAATTATTCCAGTACCTAAAACATGTAGTGAATATCGACCTGTAGCCATTTTGTCGTAAGTGGCTAAGGCGTTTGAAGAAATTCTACATCGGCAATCTAATAAATTTATCTGCCACAGTAATTTGTTATCCGACAGGCAGTCAGGATTCAGGGCAAAGAGGAGTTGCGTTACTCCACTAATAGATGGAGTATAGATGGAGTCTACTAATAGGTGGACTGGCTTGGACGTTAACAAAGTAAGCTTCTTAATTTTGATTGATCATTCAAAGGCGTTCGATACAGTCCATCATGATATTCTTCTCGCCAAATTGGTTAATATGTTTAATTTTTCTCCTACAGCATTTAACCTATTGTGGTCATATCTTGTTCAAAGATATCAAGCCGTATTTGCCAATAACATATCGTCGAAGTTTCTGATGGTTTACAGGGGAGTTCTCCAGGGCTCTGTCCTTGGGCCTCTTCTATTTTCAATCTATGTGCATGATTTACCAAATGTTCTTCAACATTGTAATATTCATATGTACGCTGACGATGTTCAGTTGAACGTTAGCTGTAAGCGTGAGAACATTTCTGACTGTATATTCGCCATCAACAGCGACCTAGCGTGCATAGCAACATGTTGTGAAGTAATCACAAACGAAGCCAATAACCACTGCATATTTGTAGGCACTACCTTTTGTGCCATACAACTTGGCCAATGCCAAGTCCAAGTGCGACTGCATGAAAGTGCAGTATCAGCATTAATTGCACAAAACCGTTTAACCTATGACGCGTGCCATAACTTAAAATGTAACAAGCGAGGTCATGAGAAATAAACTGACACCTTTGTGCCTTTTGCACCCAGAACAAAATGCGTCGACAGCATTTTCAATTAGTAATATTTTATTGTTATTACATGCATTCAGTTATGGTAATTTAAATTAATAATATTTTATTGTTGTAATTGCATGCATTTATAGTATTTTTTGTTGCAATTAATAATTGGACAATAATTGAAACAAAAGAATTCAGTCTTTGGGAAATTAAAACTATGATAAACAAAATGATATACGAGCATTTTACATATGTTAAACCTAAGAATGTTCCGGGTAATTTTAATCTCGGCCATGTTATAAGGAAATGGTTTGTGAAATTGAAATTATGAAACTAAACCATTGTAAAGTATTGCGCAATTAAATATGTGTTAAGTATAGCCAATTAATCGATAAGCTAGACTTAAGTATGTAACAAAATTAATAAGAAGCAGCGAGCCCAGATATGTTATAAATATCTAGTCTCTGCTAAATAAAGAGTCAGTTCAAAGTTAATCAACGAGAGTGGTAGTTTATCAAATGCCTCACTAAACACAATCGACCTGGTTACCAAAATCACTCGAATTTAAGCAGAATGTTGTAAAATCGAGAATATTAGACACAGTGGATCTGCCATTAACAAAACCATGCTGACGAGTTGTTATGACTTCACCACAATGAATTTTTTCCCGATCGTTTACGATCCGCTCAAAAAGTTTTGGAATCGATTAGAGCTGAGCGATAGGCCTATAGTTATTAACATCATTCCTTTATGTGTAGGACTTATAAATAATTTTTTCCAAAAAATTGGAAAATAACTTTCGTTAATTGATTTATTGAATAATAAAGAAAATGGTTGACTCAAAACGGAACCGCATTGTGTTAACACTGCGGCAGGAATTCCATCGGGCCCAATGCCAAAATCTTCATCGATGGATCCAATTTACTTTAAAATATCCTCAGAAGTGAAGGAAAAAGATTCCAAAGAAACTCGGTACGGAATTCGTATAGTCAAAGTACTCTCTATCACGATTAAAAGCATCTGAACAGAATAAGTCTTTGAAAAGGTGGGCAAATAGGTCACAAATTATGACGGGATCATCAGTGAATCCACCAAGAGTTCTGAATGAAGAAGAAAATCCATCGGCTATCTTCTTTGTGCTAATAAATTCCCAAAATTTTCTTGTATCAGACAATATTCTCAGCTTAACATCATTTAAACATTCATCATATAATGTAGCTGAGCGATTTTCAAATTCCAGAAACAAACATTTGTAAGTCTCTAGGTCGGTCATTTGAGTCAACAAAGTGGTGTTGTATCTCCTTTAAATGAAATTTCGCACAGCGTAAATTACACGAGCAGCCGCAAGTCTATAAGCCAAAATAAAAAAATATTGAACAACACTGTACTTGCAACGTTCTTCCAAATTACCTCGCCAGGAACATTTTTACTTTCTATAAACTTTCCATTTCGTGAAATATAAGACTGCCCACTATCTCTTAATCTCTTGTTGTTAATATCTTTCCAATTTTCGAAATTAACTTTCCTTTTAGTGCCTCGATTGCACTTGCGCATCACGTTAAATTGTTCCCTATTATTCATTTGCTTATTCACTTGCAACGTTCTTCCACTGAATGACGCTTTAAAATGCGTTTCAAATGTCCGAACCTGCATTTTTTTACTCAGTTTTGTTTTTATAAAATCTGGGAGAGTTATTCTAACGGGAATCCGCGAAAAAAACACTTCTCAAAAAAATGTCGCTTACAACGTTATTCGCGGCTACGCTTCATTTATTGATATCATCTACTATTTTGACACTTAAAAACGCAATTGTCAACGCACTTGTGGGCATTGCTAATTTTCTTCGTACCAACAGCATAGAGTGTAAATTATGTAAATTACAGAGGTAAACAGAGTTTTTTCCTTCACGTTTTTAAGTAAAGTAACTCTGTTAACACATGCCAGAGATTTAGCAGAGTTGATGCAATCTCTCAATTTACACTCTATGCCAACAGCACCACAAACGCATTCACAATACAAACAAACCGATGCTGGAGACACCTTGTGGCAAATAAAAGCAAATTTTTGATAGTTGTAGCATAGCAAATACACAATCCTCTATCTATTGAGAGATGGTGACGATCTACTGCAGCATAGCTTCTGTTATAATTAGGATTGAATTAACAACTTTTTCTAACAAGTCTTTGTGGGCCTAGTGGATAGTGTATTGGGCTCTTAATTAAGAGGACGTGGGTTCGAACCCCACGGGCAGGCCAAAAAATATTTTTAGTATTTAATATTAAAGTAATTAAATTTTCTTGTTGTAGTAAGCGCTAGCAACAAAGAAACCATCAAATTTCCAAGAAAAAATCTGTCGAAAATTTTTCAGATTTCACTCCAAGCAAATCACAGAACGAGGAGTAAAAAGCTTCGCTTCAAAAGTTATTCAGACTATTACATTTGTTAGAATTGTAAACGCACGACAGAAGGATTTTTGTATTTTTGTCAGATACACAAAGATTTAGAAATTCAGCAGTGTCACCAGTGGACTTACCTACTATCACAGCATTCAGGTTTTTTCGACAGTAAATTGCAACTCCACCTCCTCTTTTGTCAGTTCTGTCGTTTCTAAACAGATTGAAATTATTAATGTTAAGCACAGTGTTGTTAATATCTGAACAAAACCATGTTTCCGAAACACATATGAAATCGACAGACGAATCTTCAAACACAAACTGTAAATAGTCTAATTTATGCGCATTTAGGCTTCTAGCACTAAAATGTAGTAGATCTGAATTATCTCTAGAATTAATCGTTCTGTATATTTTCATATCATCGGCATAAATAAGCAGATGAGAGTGTTCAATGACGTGAGTTACATCATTGATAGCTAAAATAAACAGAAGAGGACCAAGGTGACTACCCTGAGGAACACCTGATCCAGCAATAAATTCAGAAGACAATGCGCCTCGGAAACGTATTTGATAAGATCGCTCCACCAAATACGATTTAATCCAGTTCACAAAATATTGTGGAAATCCCATTAACTCAAGTTTAAATAAGATTAGATTGTGTGGTAGCTTATTACATGCCTTACTAAAGTCAGTGTAAACACAATCGACCTGGTTACCAGAATCAATAGAATTTAAGCAGAATGTTGTAAAATCGAGAAGATTAGACATAGTCACCATGCTGACGAGTTGTTATGACTTCCCCAACAGTGAATTTTCACCCGATCATACACCATCCGCTCAAAAAGTTTTGGAATCGATAAGAGCTTAGCGATAGGCCTATAGTTACTGACATCGTTCCTGCAACCCTTTTTAAAAATAGGACTTATAAATGATTTTTTCCAAAAAAGTGGAAAATAACTTTCGTTAATAGATTTATTGAATAATAAAGAAAGTGGTTGACTCAAAACAGAACCGCATTGTGTTAACACTGCGGCAGGAACACCGTCGGGTCCAGCACCACACTCCTCATCGATCGATCTAATATACATTAAAATATCCTCTGGAGTGAAGGATATATGTTCCAAAGATACTCTGGGTTCGGAATTCATATATTCAAAGTACTCTCCATCAGGAGTAAAAGAATCTGAACAGAATGATTCTTTAAAAAGATTGGCGAATAGGCCACAAATTTAGACGGGATTTTGTCAGTAAATGTCAGAGTTCTAAATGAAGAAGGAAATCCATCAGATTTATTCTTTGTGTTTACGAATCCCCAAAAATTTCTTTGGATCTGTCAATATTCTCAGCTTAACATTATCTAAATATTCGTGATATAATGTAGCTGAGCGATTTTCAAATTCCTGAAACAAACGTTTGTAAGTTTCTAGGTCGTTTGAGCCTAAGCTACAGACGTATTTCTTCCATGCCCTATTCCTGTTGTTGCGAAGAGTCTTTAAATCCTTTGTGTACCACGGGTACGCAGAATTCCTCGCAAATTTGAGACTATAAGGTACGGATTGAGAAAACACAGCAAAGAGTTCCATATAAAAAAAATGTATGGAGTCACCAAGGCAATTTCCATTTATATATTCTAAAATTGCATTAAGTTTACCATGAAGCAACTGATTCAACTTCAAAAAGTCAGCTTTTTTAAAATTGAATTCATAAAGCTTATCTGCTGAATTAGAATTTACTATATTTGCTCTGTCGGATTCGTACCAAATACTCAATGGTGGATGATATTTATCAACAGTAGTCAGAGCACGAAAGGTCCCTTTTAACAATGACATTGTTACTGTCTGTATTTAAGACCAGGTAAAGAAGTCTTTCAAGACTATTATAAATAAACTCACGTCTTGAAAGCAAGAACATATATTGTCAACAAATATTCTTTCTTGGCGAGTCTTCGAATCAGATGCACAAAAATATGTATCATCGTCAGAATGCCATTTTAAGTCACTCAGATTGAAATCGCCCATCAATAAAATGTCGTCATTAACCCATTATGGACTGATCCATGTTCCCATTGAGCTAGAATGATGAAACTTTTCAAAATATTTAGTTTGGTCTAACTTAAAAAAAATAAAAAAAAAAGAATTTAAAAAGAAAAAAACTTAAAAATCGAGTAGCCACCTCGAGATTTTTAAATTTCATATTTCAAACGATATTCTACAAGCAAAGTAGAGCATTTTGCAGAGCATTGATCACAAGTATTTCCACAAAACAAAAAAAAATATACAAAAACGTATTTCGTAAAGACTAGCATTGTGTCAACCCGCAGGAGCCACTTATGTCAGTCAGACTTCATAAAAATTTACAAAAGTTAAATATAAAGCCTAAGGGCCGTTTTCTCAGTGGTCGGTTAGTCTAGCTCTTAACCGGGAGATAGCTTAACCATACGATAGCTAAAAAACAGTTTCGTTTTCTCCAAGTGCTGATTAAGTAACCTCGTTGGATCATTAATTGTGAATTTTTCAATTGTGAATACTAAAAACTGCATATCAGCTGTCATTTGTTTATTATTTTGTAATTGTTTTATTTTGTGCCGCAAAAAAAGAAAAATGGAAAAACGCAACAGACTATATGAATATGTCCATTCTCTATTCTGATTGACACTCAAATTGTAACGAAAAAGAATTTCTTGCAATTCTTTGCATTTTTGTGTAAAATAAATTTGAACACAAACAATAAAAAAAATTGCCTGCTCAACTGTTCTGCCGATTAGCAGCTAACCGGAACCACAACTTGCCGTTAACTTAACCGGCACTTAACCGACAGATAGGCACTAACCGAACATTGAGAAAACGATATTTTGCTAACCGCTGGTTAAAGTTCCTGTTAGTGCTTAACCGGACATTGAGAAAACGGCCCTAAGAAAGACGATCGTATAAGAATAATATATTACTTCATTTTTTTTGTAGATTTTTTAGAGGTATAAAATTAAAGATAAAAAAATATGGAAAATTCCCAAATTCCCCGCTTGAAAATATAAGTTAGCGTAATTGTTCAGCCTTGAGCGAAAACAGGTCGATTAGATAAATGCTTAAAATTTGATATTCTTTTTGAAGATCATGAAAATCTATCACTGTATCTATAAAATCTATCTCCTGGTTAAGAAAAGTAAACCGTTGCGTATACTCAACGCTGGACAAAAATGGGTTAACGCCAAGTAAATTTATAATATATTCTATGGCAATCAGCAAAGCTTGTATAGACCTCTGCACTACTCTTAGGCGGAATATGCGCATTCATAACATATACATTATAACTACAATATATAACTTTAACACATGTGATTTCGATATTAGTAGAGCAGGGAATATCAATAAACGAACTTACATAAGAGTTCCTTCCAGCTAATACTGTTGGGATCCTCCCTATGAGGATACCCGTAGGTTTTTTTGACGAATGTCCTGAAACTTGTTCCTACTTCCCTATGCATATGAATTATATTATACTACGTTGCAAAATTAATGATACTGTTTTAATTTTGTTCCAATAAAAAAATTAAAGAATAACACTGGAACAAATTCAGGTTAGCAAAAGTTAGGTCGATTCTGAGAGTGAGGGGAGAAAATAGAGGCTAAATTAGAAGACCCGTATCGCGGCGTTTATTTATGTTAGTTCGAATTTTTTTTTTAATCGACCTTCGAACTTTGCAGTCAAATGCCGATTTTCAGCATATTGTTTATATGGTTTTTTGGCTATAACTCGTCGACTAATTGATATTTTTTCAATCTGTAAAAGCTAAATTATTGCTAGAGACCTGTGCAACAGTTAAAATTTTTTTAAAAATTGATTTCGAAAATTTTTGTGGTGCTTTTGAAGCAAAAAATGAATGATGAAGCAATGTTGAAAAAATTATTTTTTTTTATGCTTTTTGAAAATATTTTCCACAAAACTAAGTCTTTTTTGCTTTGTTTGATCTATAATATGCTTTTCAGTTTCTTCAATAAATTTCATTTTCATCAAAAATTACAATAAAAAACAACAATATTTTTAAATGTCAATATGTAAAACAGCTCATATGACCTGACACACTTTCACACAAGTGTTTTGTTCCCAATAAAGAATTGTTTTCTAAGCTTTGCCAATAGATCATCATTTAGATCTCATATTTTTAGAAAACATAAAATAAATTTATCTAATGTTGAATAAAATCGTATAAATCCAAATTTCCCTGATACACTAATGTGTACTTTAATACCTAATTCGCATGAGGAAACGTGTAGTAATTCAAACAATTCGCAAATGTAAAAAAATAATTTATTTGGAAATTTATTTTTGCAACTCAAAGTGAAATATGTCTGAAATTGCATTATATTATCTTTCAAAGGAACTTTTTGAAATTTTAGATAATGATGATTTTAAACAAGATAGCATTGAAAATATTTTAAAAAACAAAATCAATTGTGCTTATAAATTTGAATGAGTTAAATTCAACTCTCAAAATGAAAAACAATTTAAAAACTCACAATAAACAATATGTTGAACCCAAAAAACAAAACTTAGGATTTGATAATTATCACAAAAATTGTTTCTTTTACTATATTCCAGTCTTAGAAACTATAGTGTCTCTGTTAAGTGATAAAAATTTTACAAATGTTTTTTATACAGAAAAGGAATCTAAGTCCGATGCTTATAGCGATTATAACGATGGATCCGTGTATAATGCTAACCCATTCTTTAAATGTCATGCAAAGCGAATTGAATTTCGGCTATTTCAGGATGCTTTTGAAACTTGCAGCCATATATCATCTTAAAAAAAAAAACATAAACTTGTGGGAATTTATATTGATGATAAGAAATATTAATAAAAAATTTAGATCCACAGTTCACAACATTCAGTTGGTGTTGTTATGTAAGGAAAGTGATATAAAACTTTTTGGTTTTGATAAGATCCTACATCCTGTCATTCGAGACTTTCGAGTTATAGAAAGCGAAGGTGTTATTATTCCAACCACAGATAAAACTTTCGAAAAATTGAAGGGATCTGTTTTTGCTGTACTTGGTGACTTAATAATCTTCAAAATTATAATGTTTGCAATCCTGGACTTCCATCTTCTTTAAGCCATGATTTATTTGAAGGAATTATTCCATTTGACTTAATGTTAACAAGCAAGCATTACATATCCCACGATGTTATAACTATTGATTTCATAAATTTATCCTTAATTTATTTAAGAAAAAAATTTCAATTAAATTTGTCATTTCCAAAAACTGAAAAACATGATAAAACTTCCGGGTAAAGCCAATGAAATCGCATATATTTTATTTCTTTTCCCTTTAATAATGTTAGGTAAAATTAATGATTACAACGACGCTGTATGGAACTTTGTCGCATCCATTCTAGAAATGTGTCGACTTATACTTTCATCAAGCATATCGAAAGCTCAAACGTCCGTGTTAGCTCACCACATTCAGGTTTATTTTCAGTTAAGAAAGGAATGTTTCCCTAATAAAAAGTTAAGGCGCAAACATAATTTTATTTTTCATTATCCAGAACTAGTAAGGCAATTCGGCCGCTAAAATTTATGTGGACGTTGGGTTTTGAACAAAAGCATCAATGTTTTAATGGTAAAGCAAAGGTTTGCTGAAGCCACCAACAGGCTCACGCTATGTATCTATTCTACATATATAGATCTTCATTAGCTATATGAAGATCGCTTCTGCATTTCAATTGTTTGTAGTGATTCTGAACACTTCAAGCAAAATCTTTACGGTGCAAATTCCAGAAGATTTTATATATTTATGTAAAAAAATTTCATATATGAATACAGTTTATAAAGAATATGATATGATTCTTGTTTACTGTAATGAGTATAATAACAAAAGTACTTAAAATTAAAGCTATATTTTTGAATAGCACCTATATATAGCATTATTTTATGGAAAAATTCTTCAAATGTGTTACAACGAGAACTTAATTTTATATGAATGCTTAAGTATTGAAAAATCGCAGAGCTTGCTTGAAATGTCTAAATTTGTAGAAACGCAACCATTGAATATTTTGTATTTAAATAAAAATTATTATTACGCACCAACCTCATGTCCACTTTTAAATTAAGAACTCGTTTTAATTTATATAATAATATATATAAGAATGCAGAGACTAATACCACTAATATAAAGTTTTATTCTATATTCTGTATAGTTAAGTTTTAAGTAAAAATATAAGACTAAGAAATAACATGGCGAAAATTTTGGCTGAAGTTTGGAGTTCAAACAGAAAATCAAACAAAGTTTTTATGGCAGAAGCGTCACTTACTGCTGTAATTAAAAAAGGTTTTTAATAATTTGTTTATACCTTTTTAGTGGCGGCCGTGGCGTAGTGGGTAGAGTGAGTGACTCTTACGCCAGAGAACGCAGGTTCGAATCCTCCATCCGACACAGAAAGTTTTTTCGATTGAATTAATTTTTCTGTTCGGCTGTCACCTCTCTGCAGACAATGGCAAACCTCAGAGAGTAAAAAACTGCCATGAAAAGCTTCTTGAGAACATAAGCCGTTCGGAGTCGGCGTAAAACATGTAGGGGCAGTTCTCGATCATTTGTGTGCAAACATTTCACATCACACACAACACAATTGATCATAAGAAGCTCGGTCAAAGTCCTTTCAAGGGCTGAAATGGCCATTTCGTTTTTTTTTCGTTTTATACCTTTCTGATTCACTTTCAGAATTGACTGATCAAATACCTTAACGACTACCTGCATAAGGGCAGGTTCTCGTGAAACTCGAGCATAATAGCCCTATTCTGTTGATTGACAATTGTAAATTTATTGACAACTGTAAAAATGTCTTATTCTTAAATATAAACAAACGCTCATAACATTACAAAACTGTTAGCAACATAACAAAAATATTCAGAACAAATAAATAATGTAATTTTTAAGCATTTTATTAAATTTGGTAGATCATATTGGATCCGCCTTCTTGAATTTTAAATATCTTACCTCAAATTCATAATCAGCGACCTCAAAAACCCTCCTATACGTATTTTTTCATTATTTTGAAGATGTTTATGAAAGTTTGTTGGCCATATTGGATCCGCCATTTTAAATTTTAAAAATCTAACCTCAAATTCCCTAACCCCAATACATATTTTTTCGTAATTTTAAAGCATTTTAAGAAATTTGGTCGGCCGGCCATATTGGATTCGACATCTTGAATTTTTAAAATTCTAACATCAAATTCGTGATCAAAGACCTCAAAACCCTTAGTATATATATTTTTGGGAGAATTTTACCATTATAAATTTGAATTTTATTAATAATATTCATAATTTATCAAATAACGTTAACTATTTTTACATATTGATATCTTGAAGACGTTAGCTTGATTCAAATCAAAGAAAAAAATATTCCAAGTTAAAGTTAAGATATTTTGTGCACTTTTGGTTGTGGTTTGGCATCGTATCAGTAACTTCATTGATGCGAAAAATATTCCCAAAAAAAAAAAAAAACGCAAGAAATTCTGTTAGTTTTTAATTTAATTGGGTTTTAAAGTCATCATTATACTATATATAAAGGCGACCTTAAAAATAGTGGAATAGGTATGTTTTGGAATTTTTTTTTTTCAATTTTTTTGGCAGAAAAATAAGTCTTTAAGACTCGTATGAAAGTTGTGCTCTTTCCGAACATAATCCGTTAAAACATCGTGGAGTTTGTTTCAATTCATATAAACTGCGTTTTACTTTGCGAACTATACTTTTGTTGGTTCTTTCCCGTAACCAAGTGGTTGTTCTAGATAAATCTGTTCCTCTAATTCCCCATACAAAAATGCTGTTTGTAAGCAAATATATATTTTCTTAATTAACATACCTTCGTTAACTGTTAGTGATAAGATGATTCTTACTAAGTCGTACTTTACCACAGGGCTGAATGTTTCCTCAAAGTGAAGATCATGGACTTGGGTAAATTTACCTGCAACAAGACGAGCTTTAAATCGAGTTTCACTTCCATCAGTATTAGGTTTACTTTTATAAATCCAACGACAATCGATTAGCTTTCTGTTAGCAGACAAATCACATAATTCCCAGGTCTGGTTTTTCATAAGTGTACCATATTCTTCGTTCATTGCAAGATTCCACTTCTATGCGTACTTTTAAAGCATCTTCATACGCGTTAACTGAAACTTGACTGAATGGAAGCATTACTGACTTAGAACTGTTTGATAATAGTTTTCAAGTTTATAGAAAGGACAGGCACGCTGACAATACTTCTGCTGTAGGTGGTGGAATCCTATACGCTGTAACGAACTTATTCGTAAGTTACTTTATTAATATTCCCTGCTCTTCTTATATAAAACTTATTTGCGTTGAAGTGATACATTGTAACTCTAATGTATATGTTATTAATGCGTATGTTCCTCCTAAGAGTAGTGTAGAGGTCTATGCAAGCCTTGCGGAGTGCATAGATTACATAATTGATTTACTTGACGTTAATAACGACATTTTATTATTGGGCTATTTTAATCTACCTGATTTAAAATGGCATTCTTCTGACGATGATACGTACTATTGTGCATCTAATTCGAAGACCCGCCAAGAACACATATTTGTTAATAATATATGTTCAGACTTACAAGTGAGTTGTTTTTATAATAGTCTTGAAAGACTTCTTAACCTGGTCTTAACTACAGACAGTATGTTGTTGTTAAGAAGGCCTGTCATGCTCTAACAACTGTTGATGAATACCATCCACCTTTGAATATTTGATACAAATCCGATAGAGAAAATTTAGTTTAAGCTTTATGAATTCAATTTGAAAAAAGCTGACTGTTTGAAGTTGAATCAGTTACTTCATAGTAAACTTAATGTAAATTTAGAATACATAAATGGAAATTGCCTTGATGACTCTGTACATTTTTTTTATATGGAACTATTTGCTATGTTTTCTCAGTCCGTACCATATAGTCTCAAATTTGCGAGAAATTCTGCGTACCCCTGGTACACAAAGGATTTAAAGACTATTCGCAACAACAGGAACAGGGCATGGAAGAAATACGTCTGTAGCTTAGGCTCAAATGACCTAGAAACTTACAAAAGTTTGTTTCAGGAATTTGAAAATCGCTCAGCTACATTATATCACGGTTATTTAGATAATGTAAGGCTGAGGATAATGTCCGATACAAAGAAATTTGGGGATTCATAAACACAAAGAAGAAATCCGATGGATTAACTTATTCATTTAGAACTCCTGAGGGATTTACAGAATATCCCGTCAATATTTGTGGCCTATTCGCCAATCTTTTTAAAGAGTTTTCTGCTTAGATTCTTTTAATCCTGATGGAGAGTACTTTGAATATTTGAATTCCGCACCCAGAGTCTCTTTGGAACATATATCCTTTACTCCAGAGGATATTTTAATGTATATTGGATAGATCGATGAGGATTTTGGCACTGGACCCGACGGTGTTCCTGCCGCAGTGTTAACACAATGCGGTTCCGTTTTGAGTCAACCACTTTCTTTATTATTCAATAAATCAATTAACGAAAGTTATTTTCCACTTTTTTGGAAAAAATCATTTATTAGTCCTATTTATAAAAAGGGTTGCAGGAATGATGTCAATACCTATAGCCTATCGCCAAGCTCTCATCGATTCCAAAACTTTTAGAGCGGATCGTGTACGATCGGGTGAAAATTCACTGTGGGGAAGTCATACCAACTCGTCAGCTTGGTTTTGTTAATGGCAGATCCACTGTGTCTAATCTTCTCGATTTCACAACTTTCTGTTTAAATTCAATTGATTTTGGTAACCAGGTTGATTGTGTTTACACTGACTTAAGTAAGGCATTTGATAAACTACCACACAATCTTATCTTATTTAAACTCGAGTTAATGGGATTTCCACAATATTTTGTGAACTGGATAAAGTCGTATTTGAAGGAGCGATCTTATCAAATACGTTTCCGAGACGTATTGTCTTCTGAATTTAGTGCGAATCAGGTGTTCCTCAGGGTAGCCACCTTGGTCCACTTCTGTTTATGTTAGCTATTATTAGAACACTCTCATCTGCTTATTTATGCCGATGATATGAAAATATAAGAAACGATTAATTCTATAGATAATTCAGATCTACTCCAGTCTGATCTAAAATCCTTTGAAGTTTGGTGTTCTAAAATAATATGTTTCTAAATCCAGCCAAACTATGACCTTTTCGCGACAAAGGAATAATTTTATTTTTGATTATAAGATGAAAGATACTGCCTTAAGTCGTGTATATACCGTCAAGGACCTAGGTATATGCATGGATTCTAAGCTATCGTTTAACATTCACATTGATTATATCGGGTGGTTAAATTTTAAGGGCCGATGTTGATTTTGAATAAAATGAATTATTAAGGAAATTATTGTCATATCTTTTTATTATGATAATATTGGTATGGTTCAATTATGTATGGAACAAAATATCGACCAAATGGCCGCCGCGACCTCGGCGGCACACCTCCATCCAATGGCCCAAATTTTCAATGACGCTGAGGCATAAGTGAGGTTCTATGCCGTTAATGTGCCGAATTTTCTCATCCTTTAGCTCTTGAATTGTTGCTGGCTTATCGATGTACACCTTTTCTTTCAAATAACCCCAAAGAAAGAAGTCCAACGGTGTCAAATGTGCCTCATCACTGAAATTGATTTTCTTCGAAAATTGATCATCCACTGTTGCCATTTCTTGCCGCCATTCAGACCATTGGCGACGCTTGAAATGGTCAAGACGCTTTAGTTCTTGAGTCAATTGCACCTTGTAAACGTGTAAATGCAAATCTGTATGCATAATGTTCATTAACGACGAGCGTGAGAGGTACAATTGTTGGGCACGACGACGAGTTGAGATAAACGGCTCTTCAGTCACACTATCGCGAACAGAAGCAATATTTTCTGCAGTACGAGCTGTACGAGCATGCACTGGTGTTTTCACATCTCCTACAGACCCGGTTTGCTCAAATTTTTGCACGATTTTTCCGATTGTACGCACATTTGGACGATTAAATTGACCGAAAAATCAAGAAGTGCACGATATGTATTTTGATTTGAACGCCCATTTTCATAATAAGCCTGAATAACTTTAACGCGTTGCTCTATTGTGTATCTTTCCATGATTCAAAATGAGTTAGTCTGAAATTGAGAAATGTCAAATGAAATGCAGAAAAAGTTCAAAAGTGCAAAGGTGTAGTTCACATTCAACATCGGCCCTTAAAATTTAACCACCCTTTATTTGTAAAAAAGCCTCTTCAATGATTGGATTTATAAAACACTGGGCCAAAGAATTTAATAGCATGATTACAACTACAACGTTGTATTTTGCAATCGTGCGTCCTCACTTAGGGTATGCAAGTCAATTTTGGTCTCCAAGTTACAATGTGCATGTTGATCGAATAGAAAGAATCCAAAAGCGTTGTGTTCGGTTTGCTCTAAGGGGCTTAAGTGGAAGGGAGATATAGACCTTCCTCCATATGATGATCGTTTGAAACTGTTAAAAATGCAGTCTTTAAGTGATCGAAGGAAATCTGCAGATATCGTATATTTACACCAGCTCATAACAGGTGTATTGGATTCCAGAACTTCATATTCCAGAACTTCCTTCTCACATAAGTTTTACTACTAACCGTAGAAGGAGTAGAAACGCTAACAACTTTATTTATTTGCCATTTAGTAGAACAAATTATATAGCTATTGCTCCTTTAAGTCGCATGAGTTCCTTTGTTAACTATTGTAGTGTTTTTGATGTTAATTTGACAAAAGGTCAGCTCAAAAGTAAATTATAATTAGTTGTGTAATTAGATCTATGTATACGCATGGTTATTGTTACGTCTTGTGTTGTCCCTTAGCCCAAGTCATTTATTGGTGGGTAAATTTTTCCCACATTAACTTGTTTGTAGGTACTGGTATCCATAACATTTATATTTTTCAATGATTACTGTGTCGTGGCTTTAGATGGGTTAATGCTGAGGAAGTGCGATAAAGCTGTAGTAGCTGAACTGTATTGTTATTGCATGTTATATTAGGGATGTGTTTTGTTTTTATTCGTTCATTTGGGTGAAGGGGGTTAACGCCCAAAACTATCACCTGTGTTCGCCCCTGTCTATATATAATATTGATAAAGCATCGATCCTTTCCTGCAGCAGTGTCGTTTGTTTCACAATTTGTATTATTTTCAATTTCGAAAAAGATTGTTCCGATGTGCAGTTTGATACCATCAGGCATAAAAATAGACGCAAGGCTGTGTCCAGATTAGGCAACGCTGATTCAATTTGATATAGTGTTGTATTTTGTGCAACTGCGCGTTAGTTTGATGTGAACTTGTGCTAGGCAAGCCACTGGAACTTACTTTATTTATGATATATGAATGAAACATCTGCATTTCGTATTCTAAATTGGTATAAAGGTGTGGATATGTGCCTACTAAGTTTATATGTGACTGTGTTCTGATGTTTGATCGGTGCACATCATTTTATCGGCATCAAGTATTTTAGCCAGGAATGAGAATTTGTCTGCTATTCCTTTGTACTCGTATATCTCCCCCTCTAATTCCCATCTCTACACTCAATTTTTTAATGACTCCATAAAAGTACGAACTCTAATTCCTGTTGTTCTTTGACCAATTGTAATAATATATAATTTTTAGTGCGGTCGCCATTTTTCGTAGACAATCGATAATCTCATAGAGGAAATAATTCCAGGTAAATATTTCAGAGGAAACCTTCCGGATCTTTGTTTTTGTAGAAAAAAAGTATTGGGTACGTAATAGATATGAGAGTAAATTGTCACTATTAGAATAAGGTATCTTTCAACCAGTAATGCAGCAAATAGTAATAGGTGCCCCCAGAGACGTGATGCCCTAAGCAATTGCTTAATTTGCTTATGGGCTAATCCAGGACTGGTGGTTCGTACTGCGGTTGAAATTGTGTTCTTTTTTTTTTTCAAATTAAAAATATTTAGAATCATACCGGCAGTTTTGGTTTTTTTTTAAGAAAAATTTAAAACAAATTATTTAAATAAAGTCCGTGTTGTAATCGATTAATGATTGTTTTGGCTAAAGAATATTTTTTTTTTTTGTCATCAATTCTATGGAATAAATGGGAAGATCTATAATATGCTTGCTTTCGGGTTTGTTCGCATTTTGCTCGCTTTGTTGCAAGGGAGGCAAAGGCGCGATGGTAGCACGTTCATTTGTAGCTGAAATATACGCGGTTCGATGCTAGTATGGAAAGGGAAAAATGCATTATTCCCGACACAGGTTTTTCGAAAATTTTTTTAAATATAAATCAAAATATATTTAACAACAAAATTAACAACAGCAAGATCTGTCGCTTGTGCTATGAGGATTCAGCCTGGGTACTACTTAAGTCATCAAATTAAAATAATGAATCCTCTTGCTAACCAACTGTGTTACGAAAGTAAAAAAAACTGCGATCTAATTCTGAACATGAGTATTGAACTTTTCCGTAACTGTCCATAAACAAAAGTGACAACTGATATTTGCCATGACATCGCCATGTTGAAAATACTAGTTAGCTTTATGAACATGCAATAAAAATAGAATTTAGCAACTACAGCTTTTTCTCACTTCCTCAGTATTAACCCATTTAAAGCCACGACCCAGAAATCATTGAAAAATTTCAATGTTATGGAAAGTAGTGACCCCAAACAAGTTAATGCGGGAAAAATTTACCCACCAATGAATGGTTTTGGCTCAGGAAGAACACAAGACATAACAACTAACAATGCATATATAAATCAAATTACACATTTGTTTTTAATCTACTTTTGAGTAGACCTTTTGACAAGTTAACATCTAAATCGCTACAATTGTTAACAAAGGTACTCTGCGGTTTAAAGGAGCAGTAGCCATATAATTTGTTCTACTAAATGGCAAATAAATTAAGTTGTTAGCGTTTCTACTGCTTCTACGGTTAGTGTTAAAATTTATATGAGAAAGATGTTCCGGGAATCGAATATACCTGTTATGAGTTGGTGTAAATCATATATGTAATATTTCTATATTGGCAGTACACTCAAGGTACATTCCCCAACATTAGAGTACAGATATATTGTTATATGAACGAGAAAATATAGAACCGAATGTGCGGCGCGAAACCTTTCGGTTAAAATTTTTCTCAATTCATTTAATTGCAAAAAAATAAAATTGTGCGTAGTTGGTATTTGTACAGAAAAAATCCCCAAATCCAATCATTTTACATGCGTAAGTATCGACATATTCACATGGAATCGTGTGTAAAATATATATATTTATACAGTATGCAGAAATGCGCCAAAAAATAAATGTGAGGATTTTTAGCAGAGAACAAGGAGTAGAATATTTTTAGAATAAAACGTGATTAGATATTTAGCGGAGTTTGTAGCGTGGTATTTAGCGGAGAATGGTGGAAACTTAGTTTAACCATTAAATTTGATATATGCAGAGTGTAATTGATAGGTGGGGAAATGCTAATTCTACCAAAAATTAATAATGGAGTTCTTATTGAACCACCTGCTAAGGATGTGTGCGACATTTTAGTAGTGAGAGAATTTTAAGACAAAATTTGTCAAAACTTAATAATAAAAATTGAAACTTTAAGGGGATTGAGGAGGGGGAGAGGATGGCTTCGACAAAAAACTAAATTTTTTTCTAAAATTATTTTTTGTGATCATTTAACAAAAATTATATTTGTTGAATTCATCGTAAAATCATAAAAAAGAACTTTGTTCGGAAGGGCCTATTTATCATTAATTTGTCTTTTTGAAGCTTAACTTATCGTAGAAATTATTAAAAAAAAACATTTTTCTTTTATGTAGTTAAAATTACCCAATTTTACCTCTTAAAATAATTTCAGAAACAAATTTAGTTCAAACCCCCCCCTCCCCCTCCCCATAAAAGTTTTAATTTTTTTTAATATTTTACTGTTTTCTAATTTTGAAAAATGTGTATTTGTTCTGCGATCAATATTTCTCTACCTACGGTACTGAATGCCTTATGGCAAACAAATTTATGGATGACCATATAAAAATAGACAATTTTTTTCACAAATCTACTATTCTCCATGAGAATAAGTTATTACTTTGTAAATCGATTAATAATACACGTTTGTTCTAATACATAAAAGTACTAAATTATTATTAGAAAAATAATATGTTCGAAAGAAATTTTAATAAATAACAAATGTTTAACATTTTTAAATGTTTAACATTTTTAACATGGTCTCTAATTTGAAACATCATTGCAGTGCTTTTAACACAATAATCGTTTTTTATTTTAATTTATGTGAAAACAGTAAAAAACACAATGCAGTTGATTGTTTATATAAAAATTATTATAAAAATTTTATTATTATGTTTATAAAAATGTTGTAGACAACGATACTACTGTTTCGTATTTTAATGTAACGATGTGCGTACACTGAGCCAAATTGTACGTTGAAAAGAAAACACTCGCGCCGCTAATTTCACAAAAAATGTAACGATGTGCATACACTGAGCAAAGTTGTACGTTGAAAAGAAAACACTCGCGCCGCTAATTTCACAAAAAAGTCACTGTTTCGATAGAATCGTAGGCGCAGACGTAAAATTTTTTATTTGATATATTTGCTGAGGAATTTTTGTTCTTGTTCATTTTTGTGTATGTTATATTTAAGAAATTCAATGTTATGTCTAAGAAATAGAAATAAATATTTCGGAAAAATATGAACAGTATCAAACGACAAAATCGAAAGCAACTGCTATGCTTAAACATTTTACATATTAAACACTCTGCCTGTCCTGAGAGATTCTTAGCAAAATAAAATTCTTCTTCCCCTTCAGTATAAAACATGTTATTTTAAATTAAATAAAAGTACTCATATTATAAAAAAATGTTAATATTTTAATTATGATAAGTTTTTCTATGTACGCATCAACATCAATATCAACGGCTTTACAGTGTAAGCACCCTTCCTATTCGACAGCTTGATTATGACTGAATGAAAATAAAAACGTAAATTTGCTGAAGCAAGAAAAAATTTCATTGAAGCATGGGACGCAAACCTTCTCAGTCGACAGTTGGCATAAGACTTACTTACTTACTTAGGTGGCCGTGACAACCCGTGTCCGGATTTCGACCGACCTCATCAGCTCTCGCCAGGCGCCTCTGCTTTGCGCGCGCCTTCTCCAATCGGATACACCAAGTGCGGTTAGGGCTTCCTCAGCTTGGTCCATCCATCGGAGGCATGGTCTCCCTCGTCGTCGTTGACCAGCGACCCTCGCTTCGAGCACCTTTTTCGCTGGAGCTTCGTCGTCCATACGATGGACATGACCCAGCCAGCGTAGTCGCTGCACAGTTATACGCCGAACTACGTCAATGTCTCCGTAGAGCTCATACAGCTCGTGGTTCATTCGGATGCGATAGTCATCGCCGACTCGAACAGGACCGAAGATTTTGCGAAGAACTTTTCTCTCGAACACCCCCAGAGCGGCTGCGTCAGTTTGCGAAACTACCCATGCCTCAGCGCCATAAAGCAGCACAGGTAGAACGAGCGTCTTGTAGAGTGTTAGTTTTGTCGATCGAGAGAGGGCTCTGGAACTTAGTTGCTTACTGAGCCCGTAGTAGCACCTATTAGCAATTATTGTTCTTCGCTTTATCTCCAGGCTGATTTCGTTGTTAGTATTAATGGCGGTGCCAAGGTATACAAACTCCTTGACTACTTCAAAGTTATAGCTGCCGGATGAAACGTGGGAGTCTAAACGCCGAGCTCCCTTGTTTGTAGACAGCATATACTTTGTTTTACCCTCATTTATCGTCAAACCCACTTTGGCTGATTCCTTTTCGATAGCGGCGAAAGCAGCGGTAACATCTCTCTTGGTTCTGCCAACAATATCAATATCATCAGCGTAAGCAAGGAGCTGGACACCTTTATAGAAAATGGTGCCATTACGATGCACACCGGCCTTTCGTACGATCCCCTCCATGATGATGTTGAAGAGATCGCAAGACAGTGGATCGCCTTGCCTGAAACCTCTTTCGGTATTGAAGGTTTCGGAGAGGTCATTTCCTACCTTGACGGAGCTGCGTGTGTTGCTCAACGTCATTCTGCAAAGTCTAATCAACTTTGCAGGTATACCGAACTCAGACATTGTTGCGTATAGGCAATCCCTTCTCGGGCTATCGAACGCAGCTTTAAAGTCGACAAAGAGATGGTGTGTGTCAATTTGATTTTCGTGGGTTTTCTCCAGGATTTGTCGTAGCGTGAAAATCTGGTCTATGGTAGACTTACCAGGTCGAAAGCCACACTGATAAGGTCCAACCAGTGTTTTGTTGGCATAAGACTGATGTTCGTTTATTTAGCTTCGGCGTCACATGCATAGGGGCACTAATACTGATACGTTACACGCGGGTACACTGCCGGTAAACGCTGTTCTAGATACAAATAAAAAATAATTGTTTTGTAATCAAACAGTGCGAAAAATTTTGAATTTTGTTTTTTGGTCGTACATGTCCAAATACGCAACCATTGGGGACATCGGACGCAACCGAAAATTTAATTTTTATAATTTCTGTACATAATTTTGAATTTGCTTAAAATAAAATATTGAATTCTATACTATTAAACTTTTCATACAAATAAAATGTTTCTTAAAATTTCAACACATTTCGCTGATTTATTGAGTTTTTTAACGAACTAAAACTGCGGTCGTTTTGGTGTTGTCCGTATGCAACCTAGTGTAATTGTATTGTCTTTATGCTTTCGGGTTAAGTTTACTCAGGAAAATTAATAAATGCCGAAGATAAGGCCAAGCTGTTTTTATGGCCAAAATGCCGTACTTATTAGAATGGAGAAAGAAATCAATTAGACATTCATTCCGCTTCTATGATCAAATCAAAACTTCTCTTTATTAAAAATTGTTCTGCTATTTAAAACAAAAATACCACTAATAATAATGTTTCAATTCTTATACTATTTCTTAAACTCCTCCCCACTATTTCATTGTTACTTAAGTTTTGCAGTTTAAAATTTCGTTCCACATTTGTTTCGCTTCCTCATTGATTCATCGATTGGTGTTTGAGAATTTGTGCTGCGCTTGCACTTGTGCTTGTACTTTGAGCTGCTGATTAGGTTAGCTGGCCAGTGAGCGCATTGACATTTGGTTATGACGAAATGTAGTCATTCAAATTGACAAAAGAATGAATGAAAGAAAAGAAAACGAAACACAAAACATCTATTGTTATTACTACGTAGCGCACCGTAAGCTGGCTGTGCTATGACACTACACTAGTAGATAATTTATATTTTGGATAATGTTTTAATAAATCAATTAAACCAAATAGTAATTTAAAGATACACATATACTGAACAAAACTGAATTTAAGAAAGAAAAATTTAAATTCGTTTGTTTTATCATTAAAATGCACCATAATATACGTACAGTACTGAAAAATGTCCCCGTACTCAACACGGAATGCGTTATATGCTTCTTAAGATGTGGTTCAAAACGAATGCATGTGTTAAATAAATTAGAAAAAAATTATATCGTGCTTGGTTGAGAATAAAACCACTATTCATGAGAAAAACAAGAGAAATTACTTTAAAATATTTTTGTTTGCCTGCAGCTGAATTCGAACTCAGAAGCTCCATTCTGGGATAATGAGAAAAAGATTTTCATTTACTTTCCATTTCAAATTCTTTATTTTCGTTTTTCATAATTTCAAAAAATTTATTCAGAAACACTCAGTGAGAAATTTCCAATCTGGAAAAATATTTTGGAAAATTGACTCCTATTTAAATATGCAAAATTACCAGCTTTTTCGGAATGATAGATCGGATAAGAGAGGTGGTGGAGTTGCAGTATATTGCAAAAAACATCTTAAAGTTAATATTCTAGAAAAATCAAGACAATCAGATATAGAAGTTTTAATCATCGAAATTTTGACAATGGCACTAAAACATTTGTCTCTTGCGTGTATAACCTTAATTGCAACTGCAGCTTGGATCAATTTTTCTCTTCAATGTCAAATTGTGCCATCGATTATGAACATTTTATTATAACTGGTGACTTTAATTTAAATCTTTTAGGAAATAGCAATACTGCCAGCAGCTTCCTTGATCGTGTGTCTGGAGTTGGTCTCACTCTCGTTAACACCTCTATGCCAACCAGCTTTTCCAACAACTCGTCACCGAACTTGCTTGATATTTTCATTGTATCCGATGCATCATTTATACTGCTTTTTGACCAAATATCGTTCGTATCGGACCATGATCTTATTTTTGCACATTAAATATTAGTCTTACACCCGTTGAGCCTGAAATTAATTTTACCTATCGTGACTTCAAGTCAATGGATAAAAGCTCTCTGATTCATAACTTGGATTTAATTAACTGGTCAGACTGCTGGTTTTTACAATCAGTTGATGACAACTTAAATTTTTTCATTGACAAGATAAATTATCTTTTGGACTTGCATGTCCCCATGCGTACGCGCCGCGTCTTAACCTATTAAAGCCCAGCTTTGCGTTAATGCAACGTGATACTTTTCTTACGTTTTTGTATATTTTTTGTTGTTTTGTGGAAATTCTTGTGATGGAAATGAAAAAATATTGGCGCAAAACGCTCGACTTTGCTTGTAGAATACCGTTCAATATCGTTCAATTTAAAAATTAAAAATCTCGAGGTGGCAACTCGATTCTTAAATTTTTTTTTTTTAATTTTTTGATTTTTTTTTTTTCCAAGTTAGACCAAACTGAATTTTTTTGGAAAGTTTCATCATTCTAGCTCAACGGGACCATGGGTCAGACTTTAATGGGTTTAATAATGACTGACAATGGTTTACGCAGGCAGTTAAAATAGTTCTTAAAAATCGCACTAAGGCATATAGGAAATAGAAGCGCCATCCCACTGCATTAAACTGGAATGAGTACAAAAATGTTAGGAACGCAGCTGTTAGGCTGGCTAAAATAACATATTTTAAATCAAAATTGAACCCTGAGCATCTCTCAAAGCAATTGTGGAGAAATCTAAAAGGCATTGGTATTTGTAATAAAGACTCTGAGGCTTGTCACATAGATCCTAACCAATTAAATGATTTTTTTGTTGCTGCATGTGCATCCAATCTAACTTATACCATCGAAGGTGGGAGCACTGATACAATATCTCAAAACGAATTTCAGTTTCATGCAGTGAGTGAACTAGATGTTGCTGGTTGCGTAAAGAAAATAAAATCAAATGCGTCTGGAAAAGATGGAATCTCTATTAGGTTTATTAAACTCATTTTACCGCATGTCTTTAGTCCGCTTGTCCACATCATAAACCACTGTTTCACCACCTCGTGTTATCCAGATATTTGGAAGGTAGCAAATATAATTCCTGTGATACGTGCAACCCAGGTGATTTTCGTCTAATAAGTCTTTTTTTCTTCGGTGTCCAAGATATGTGAGTAGCTCATGGCGAAGCAGATATCCCATCACTTAAGTGTATTTAACCTCATGTTTCCTCATCAGTCTGGTTTTCGCCCTGGTCGCAGCTGTTCCACTGCTGTAGTAAAGATACTAGATGACATAAGAGTACCTTTGACATGCACGACTTGACATTGCTCTGCTTGCTAGATTTCTCCAAAGCATTTGATACCGTTATTTCCATCGCATATATGGTTCTCTCAAACGTACTGTGTGAAAGATGAAAGCCGATTACAAAAACACTGATTGGACCTTATCAGTGTGGCTTTCGCCCTGGAAAGTCCACCATAGACCAGATTTTCACGCTACGACAAATCCTGGAGAAAACCCACGAAAATCAAATTGACACACACCATCTCTTTGTCGATTTTAAAGCTGCGTTTGATAGCCCGAGAAGGGATTGCCTATACGCAACAATGTCTAGAGTTCGGTATACCTGCAATGTTGATTAGACTTCGCAGAATGACGTTGAGCAACACACGCAGCTCCGTCAAGTTAGGAAATTACCTCTCCGAAACCTTCAATACCGAAAGAGGCGATCCACTGTCTTGCGATCTCTTGAACATCATCATGGAGGGGATCATACGAAAGGCCGGTGTGCATCGTAATGGCACCATTTTCTACAAAGGCGTCCAGCTCCTTGCGTACGCTGATGATATTGATATTGTCGGCAGAACCAAGAGAGATGTTACCGCTGCTTTCGTCGCTATCGAAAAGGAATCAGCCAAAGTGGGTTTGACGATAAATGAGGGTAAAACAAAGAATATGCTGTCTGCAAACAAGGGAGCGTGGCGTTTAGACTCCAACGTTTCATCCGGCAGCTATAACTTTGAAGTAGTCAAGGAGTTTGTTTACCTTGACACCGCCATTATTACCAACAACGAAATCAGCCTGGAGATAAAGCGAAGAACAATAATTGCTAATAGGTGCTACTACGGGCTCAGTAAGTAACTAAGTTCCAGAGCCCTCTCTCGATCGACAAAACTAACACTCTACAAGACGCTCGTTCTACCTGTGCTGCTTTATGGCGCTGAGGCATGGGTAGTTTCGCAAACTGACTCAGCCGCTCTGGGGGTGTTCGAGAGAAAAGTTCTTCGCAAAATATTCGGTCCTATTCGAGTTGGCGATGACTATCGCATTCAAATGAACCACGAGCTGTATGAGCTCTACGAAGACATTGACGTAGTTCGGCGTATAACTGTGCAGCGACTACGCTGGCTGGGTCATGTCCATTGTATGGACGACGAAGCTCCAGCGAAAAAGGTGCTCGAGGCGAGGGTCGCTGGTCAACGACGACGAAGGAGATCATGCCTGCGATGGATGGACCAGGCCTAACCGCACTTGGTGTATCCGATTGGAGAAGGCGCGCGCAAAACAGGCTCCTGGCGAGAGCTGATGAGGTCGGCCGAAACCCGGACGCGGGTTGTTACGGCCACCTAAGTAAGTAAGTAATGATATATAAAATATAATTTAATACAACTAAAATATAATTTTAAACGATGGTGAAAAATACTTAAAATCCAAAAAACCCCTGGTGGCAATTCGAAGTTCGACAAAATGGTATCCAGCCCTTCCGCCATTGTTGCCAAAATATTAAATATAGAATCTTTCGAATATCTGACTTTCAGTGGAAACGACTCTTAAACAAGATTGTCTTGTTTCATAACTGATAAAATTGAGCCGTTACTGTTGATACGCAGGGAAGGCTACGACGCACTCTATTTGACCCGTCATGAGGTAGCTGTACTCAAGATATATTGAACATAGTAGAATAATAATAATCTAAGTAGAATAATCTAAGTTGAAGCAATTTTTACAGTGCTCTCCCTGCTCTTACCACGATTGTCAAAGTACAAAGCAAGCAAATTGAGTTCTGGTGTTTATCGTATTTAGTGAACCATGTACTGACGTTTCATTTGACATTAGCGGTCAGCGACTCTCCTTATTTCTCCTACCTAGATTATTCTACCATGGTAGGAGTGATAGTTAAAATTCTCTTTTGTGGTGGGCACAGCACCTGTCAAAATCAGGTTCGTTCGAATAAAAGCAAAACAAATAACCAAACTTGCAAATTATAATATATGTACTATGTGTTTGACAGCTTCTGTACCCACCACTCCGAAACGAGTCTACCATATTAATATACCTTGCCTGTACTGAAACTTACAGAACATTCATTGATTATATTCATTAACAGAAAGACCTACGAAATTACCTCAATGAAAAAGTAAGTCGAGAAAACACCATGAAGGTACACTGAAAACAATGTATTATGTCAAAGATGACTTCTGAAGTATGGAATAACCATAAAATTCAGACTGTACTTCGCATATAGTTAAATGATTCTTTTTTATGCAAATCAGTTAACTTCAAATTTTAAATAACCTTTTGTTTAAATTGATTGAATGTTTCGATCTAACATCTAATCGAAACATCTTAATCGATTACAGTTTATTTGGACGTTGTAACAAAAATGTGCAAAATTAAATGTAAAAGAAATTTTTATTTTAAATTAAATTAAAATAAAAAGTACTTTTTTAAATGCGCAAATGCAATTGCAAAAAAACTTAATTGTAATTTTATTTCAATTCCATGTAATTGTAACTAAGCACGAAATTAAATATAAATAAATTTTGCGATTACTGTGTTCTTCATTAAGCACCTTCTTTCAGTTTAAAAAATTAAATTATTTCACTTCTCGTAAATTAAAATTCAGTGAGAATGAGTGTTGATTTGAGAAGTTTTTGGCATAACAATTTTTTGTTTCCATTCTACGTGAATGAGCTTTTTAAATCACACTGGAATATTCTCATTAACATTTTTTTCTTAATTACGAATTCGAAAAGAAAATTTTGATTTCGAATAAGTTGTTTTTTCTTGTTCTCATCAATTAGGAATATGAAATAAACATTTCTCACAATTTTTTTCTCATTTTCACGTTCTCATTACACCAGAATGTGGCTTCAGGTCCGCGATAAAGAACCTACAGGACTCCCAGCAGGTTAATTTTCTTTTTAAACAAGTTATTTTTAAATTATTTTTTTATTAAAGTCATTATTACTTATTTGTGTTGTGCTATGTTTGCTTTGAGAAAATTTACTATTTTGTTAATCTCACTCTGTACTGGGTTCAAACTGGGCTTCTATCGAAATATTCTACATTTCAAAAGTGAACCCCTTATAAAGCCTTCAGTAGTCGCGCACTGGTTTACAATCGATTTTTCTGAAACTTTTACTATTTACAAGTAAACACCTACAAAATTTTTTTGTAATTGAATGCGATTTTACCGTTTTTATATGGTCACTTTGTATGGGAGGTAGGTGTGGTTTTTACCCGAATAGGCTGTCTAACTAGCTCGGGCTTTATTTTTTTGATAAAAGCTGTGGCGGAACCATCAGTTACGCCATCCCCATTCTACAGCTTTTCAAGCTGCCCAGCGACACTTTGTCGCTATTTGATTCGTTTTTATTTTGTTGCATTTGTATGCTATTAAATCCACACATAGTTGCCCACTTTCTGACTAATTCATTTTGGGCTTATCACATAAGTGGTAAGCCAACTCAATCGTTAGTAATAATGCTAAGTTGTCAGTAAATGTATATTTTTACAAGAATATGAGCCTTTTATTTTAGCTCAAGAAAACTACTGACTCAATTGCGACGACTCAATTGCTGGCGCTTTGTTATAAACGACAAACCGTAGAGCATGGCACAGCAGGCGATCATATTGCTACTGGCTTGTTGTTGTTGTACAACAACCAATTTGAGTTTCTATGTGCCTAGCGCTTGTTGCCTGCGTGTTGGCTTAGCTACCCAACACGCAGGCTATCGCGCTGCCAGTAAGTTGATTGGTATTTGCGACGTCGGCATTTTATTGTTCTGCACTGTCCGTCCGTCATTAGCGCTGATGACGAGTCGGATACTTATAAATGACAACGGCTTTGACCGCTGGCGATTAATACATTGTTTTCGGTTTAGAATAAACAATGCATAAAGCAATCATAGTAGTGGTTTTATGTGTGTGCGACGCTCTTCATAGCGTTGCAGCGCATTTTTAATTTATTGTGGTGGCATGGACTATGGTCCATGCTGCCAAAATCAGTAGAGTTATGCATTCAGTTCTGCAGCTACGTCTAGCTGCATATTTTAAAAAATATCAATTCAATTTAAATTTTTGAAAATAAAAGTAAACATTCTATTTTATTTTGTTACTAAAATTTCGGCACGTGTAAGCTCAATTTAATATCTTTTATTTGGAATAAACTATCCATAAAGCTTATATATTTCATTTCATTAAGATCGCTTCAATATTAAAACTATAATCGCCATAACAGGCGGACAGACAAACAGTCGGACTGACGGAAACATAGCAATATGCGGGGAAAACAAAAATATATTCAATAACAGAAGTTGTCTTGAAAATTAATACGTTTTTGAGGAAAATTTCTTTTTTAAGCCTTTTTTGAAATGAAGTGTTTTTTCTTATGTTATTCTAAATTTAAGAAATATAAGGAAGATATCCTATATTTTATGAAAGTTAATTATTCGATTGAAATTAGGTTGAACTATTTAGATTTTTCCACTAAATTTTTGTAAAATAAAATCTGATTAATGAAATTTAGAGACATAATTTCACGCTTATTTTTAAATTGTTGTTTTTTTAGTATTTTTTTAGTTTGTAACAAATTCAATGGTAATTAAGTTAGTAAAAAATAAAAAAAACCGTATTTGAATACATTCTTTATATTCTAAGAAATAAATGTTTCATATTGCTTGGAGATTTTTAGCTTGGAGTGCTCTACTTTTTGTTCGAAAAGTTTCAACTTTGAAAAATTGCATAGAAATTTCAGAAGAGAGCTTCAATTTCATAATATTTCATCAATTATCTGTAGGAAAACTTTGGCCTTTGCCATCCTAAAATCGAAAAATGCGCAGTGTGCGATGCTTGAACTCAAGTAAAAACAAATTTGGAAAAAAAGAGTGCGAGTTCTTAATCGAATCAGCAATCTATCGTCCATCAGACTCCCTGTCAGCGTCAGGCTTCCAACTATATACATATCGTTCCAAAAAAAGATGGGAATGATTGGAGACCACACATTTACGACCTATCTATCGACCTATACAACAAAAATATATTTTTAAAATTAGATCCGGTAAGATCATTCCATGACCACGGAAGATATACGTAAAACCAATATTTCCATACCTTAGAATTAGACTTTGTATTTGTTTACCTTGGCGATATACTAGTTGCCAGCGAAACCAAAGAATAACATTTACGACATTTAAACGTATGGCAACTAAAGCGAGTAGACAAATATGAGCTTAACATTGAACCAAACAAATGCGTTTTCGGCGTCAACAGTATACATTTCTTGAGTTACAATTTTTTAAAAAAGGGAGTTCAACCATCTCCAGATGGAATGCAATGTATAACTAACTACCCAAAACCTGAAACAGTTAAACAAATGCAGAAATTCATCGAGATGATAAATTATTATCACAAATGTATTCCAAAAATGGCAAACTTATTAACACTTATTTACGAAATGGTAACATCAGCATTAAAAACAAAAGACAAACACTTGATTTGGACGATAAAAGAAAGTTTTACTAAGGAGTGCTACTTAATCCTTTTGATAGCAAAGCAAAACTTTCTCACGCTGAAGATGCATCCAACAGTGCTATCGCACAGAGGTGCACTGGCAAAATTTGGCGACCAAAAATCGTTTTTCACATTTCACTGTTTCAAAAATCTAATCTAACCATGCAGTTTTGTTAAGCATACTTTAGTTACGAAACATGCAAATTTCCACATTCATAGGTCAACGGGAGCGTATTGAACGGCGTAAAAAAAGGTCCATTCTCATTTTTTGTACATTTGAATTTTTTACATATTTTGTTCAAGTTTGAAGACGTGTAACTTTTTATCGGTGCAACATTTTTCAACAATTTTTTTATTAATGTCAGTAAAATGCCTTATAAAAAATTTAAAAGTTATTACATTTTATGTTTTATAATATTTCTTTCAGATATTTTTTTAAAAGTCTATTTTTTAAACAAATTTTAAAAAAACTCATACAACTTCGTGCCTCGGCAGATCTTGGTTATATTTTTTAGAAAGTTTAAAGAATTTCAAAACTTTTTACCGAACATACTATAGCCGCCATTCGCCGCCGGAGAGCACTTTTTTACAAAATAAGGTAGGCACCTTATATGAACTCAACTATTTTTATACGACACAGACCTAACCTGTGTATGTGGTTTGCTGAAGTGTTCACATTTGCACGAAAACGTATTAATTATGCGTTTTTATTGCCACAATTAAACATAATCATACAGTTAATGAATGCAACTGCAGGTAACGCCATAGGTAGAAATCTTAATTGGTAATCAGGTAGAATCCTTTTTGCACACATTTTTTATACAGTGAGTGTCACTTAAAATCGTACAGCAAGTGTAGGCTGACAATTTATTAAAAAAAAAAACAAAATGGACATTTAAGCCCTTGAAAGGACTTTGACCGAGCTTTTCATGGCAGTTTTTACTCTCTGAGGTTTGCCATTGTCTGCAGAGAGGTGACGGCCGAACAGAAAAATTAATTCAATTGAAAAATTTTTCTGTGTCTGGTGGGATTCGAACCAGGGTTCTCTGGCGTATGGGCCACACACTCTACCCTCTGCGCCACGGCCGCCACTGACAATTTATTTAATTATTCCTAAAGAAAAACTTGTTTCTATGCAAAATTTTATGGAAATGTATGTTAATGCAATATATTTTGTTAATATATTAAAAAATTTACAAAAAGCTTTTTGGGTTTTTTTTTTTTAATGAATAGCAGCAACTTGACTCACGCGAAAAGTGGTGTCACTTAAAATCGTATAGCTGATAAGTTTGTTTTAGTTTTGGCGAAAAACTTGATTTCCGTCATAACGTGGGATATATTTTTAGCGTTTGGTACTAAGTCAGAAAATGGGAGTTTGGGTTTTTGATAGGGGTCTAATCACTTATTCTTATAATTCTTCCACTCTCAATTACTATCAACAACTTAAACGTAGTACAACTGCATCCCATTGCTATTAGTTGGTCCAAAGGCATTAAGTTTATAACATTCAATTTGTGTTTGGTACAAAAGACTTAAATTGATTTAAGTTGACTTAAGTCTTTATGCATACACATTAAAAAAAAAATTTTGTTATGCATTTTGGTTACATTGTTATGCTCTTTTTACGTTACAACTGCGTTAAAGAGGATTTCGATGGATGTTTGGTTTTAAGTGTCAATAATGTCTAATTGTCAGAATTCGAGAATTAAACAGGAATTCTTTTAATTTTGTGTCAGCTAAACAGTATACTACAGTATTTAAAATGCATATGTAACGTGTAGTGAAATAGAAATTGTTTGATTTTTTCTATCAAAAGCAATATCTGCAAGTGCAATAAAAAAATGTCTTCCTCAAACTCTTCGCCACAATCGTTACCGGACTTGACAACACAAGACCTTGGTAAGTCTTTCATATTTTAAATGGAAGGAAGCAAAAGAAGAAAATTTGACACCAAAATCAAATTCAGCTACTGGACACGTTTGTTCAGGTGAGTCCTCGGCAGCATGAAGGATATGGATTTCATTACCGAAGGCAGCAACTGACGGATGCCAGGTTTCCAAGGAGACCATGCCTCCGATGGATGGACCAGGCTGAGGAAGCCCTAACCGCACTTAGTGTATCCGATTGGAGAAGGCGCGCGCAAATCAGAGGCGCCTGGCGAGAGCTGATGAGGTCGGCCGAAACCCGGACACGGGTTGTTACGACCACCTTTTGTGTGAATGTTTTAATATAACTTTAATTGGAAAAGATTGCTAAGCCGAAAAAAATATTAACCAGGGGCGGATCCAGGAAAATATTTCGGAGGGAAGGGGGGGGCTTAAATATAAGAGATTAATATTAATGTACGCTATATATGTATGTATCGTCGTTGGGTGTGCAATACCGCGTATCAACCACTTGCACATACACACACACGGTATCAGTAAAATTCTACAGGAGTGAAGAAAATCTGCTTTCTTTTAAACTATTGAATGGATTTTCAACTAAACTAAAAAAATTATTGAAATAAGATAGTTGCTCTGTTCTGCAATCAGCATTTAATGGAAAATCCGCCCTATATTAACTTAATCAGATTGAATTAAAATCCAAATTTAAATTTTGGCCTTTTTGCAATATACGCGGTATTGCAAGTGGCTGATACGCGGTATGGCACGCCCAACGACGATATGCATAGTATATTTATAAAATATGTAATCAGTAAATAAAATCCACTGCTTTTTAGATTGTTAAATGATATTAATTTTTCTTGGCTTTTTCGATATAATGCCGATTACATTTTCGGACGTTACTTCCATGTTACGATACATGTTCAGCAACGTCAACCCGTTCAATCGGTCCTCACTAGTTTTGCTTCGCAGATACGTTTTTAATCTTCATAGAGTCTATGAAACTGTAAAAAAGCTTCGCTTCTCTCGTGTGCCAAACGATGCACCTGTGTCTTTTTTTTGCAAGTTATACACCTTAGAAAATTAAAAACGGTCAACATTTGTCATTTGTATAGTAGTAAAACCACTATATCTTTAAACCGTTAGTCCTACAAAAAAAATGTTTTTTGGAGATATTTAAGAGATCTTGAGTTAGTCTTCTTTTTGTGGTGTAGTTTTTTACCAACACTTATAACAAATTTTAATTTTTTGGAAACTAATTCACATTTTCAAGGCCACCATTCTTTTTTTGCCGTTTTGAAAACATGGTCGTATTGAGGCATTTAGTTTCAATGCATTCTTCAAATTTTTCATTGAAAAATTAGTTCTTACTATTTTAAACGAATTTTCCAAAAACTCCATACACAATTTTTTCATACAAACACTTTCAAACTAAAAGTGGGATTTTTTTATATTTTTTGTACTTCTCAGTGTATTTTTTAATTTTTTCAGATAGTGTACCTAATGGTCCCATCTCATTTTTGGTAAAAAACAGGAGAAATTCACTAAATCTAAAAAAATACAAGTTTTTTTTTTGGAAAAACACGTGGAAAACAGGAGTCCTACTCTATTGCGATGCTACAAAAAAAATTCGCAAAATTGATTTGATTGTACGGATTTGCGTATGTATCGCATTTCATTGTCGCATCGCATTGATTGTCGCATCGCAATGCAGAGTAGAGCTCCAGGTTAGCCAAATAATAAATATTAAACGCAGAGATAATTTTGCACGTTACCATTGCGTCAAAATGTAAATAAAAAAGCTTATTAATACGAAGTGATATCATTGTAAATAGTCACTTCACTGAAACAAAAAATCAAAGAATTGGTCCAATGTACGATTCAATGAATCTCTGCTCACTGATTCAAAAAATGTTCTTGGATTTAATTAAATTGTTCTTACTCACACAACGCATTATTTAAATGAATGTACAGTAAAATATTGATATCAATGCATTAACATTAGTTTAATGAATCCGGTTCTTTGAAACTAAGAACTATTTCCTTGATTTAATAAAATAAATTAATAAAGGAATAATAAAATTATTCCTTGGCTGTAAGAAAAAGTGCATAAAATTAAAAACCAGATTAATTGCACTCGTACATGGGACTAATTCATCAAAACAAAGAACTGTTTCTCAGATTTTATGTACGTTTTTGACGGATTCAGTGTTCATCGTGATCAAAGTTAATGTCATCGTACAAGGAATCTTCCTTCTACTTCTTCGTAAAGATTCGAAGAATTCCAAACACGGCATTTTTAAATTTACTTTGACTTCTTGGATGTACTTCAATGTACACTCGATTTATCCTTTGTCCACGTCTTATTCATAGCAGCAAAAACTATCTTTACGGGAGCATTATAACCGGGCGTGCAAAGAATGTACTGAATGATTTTTGCATTTTTTTTTTAGGCGCAGCTTTCGTTTTCTAAATGACAAAATAGAATGATCCATTGACTTATGGTAGTTACCTTATTGTCTTTCCTTAGATTGATTTTAACCTTGTAACAATAGTTCTTCACGTAACCAAATTCCTTGAGTAATTTTGTTGCATTTTGTTCACATCGTACAAGTTTTGCATATCAAATTTTTGCAAGATTTTCCATTTCTTAATTGGAGCATGCAATGTTTCCAACAGCGTCATCTGCAAAATCTGCTTTAATTAATTACAGAATATATTAGCGATCAAGATCTCGGCATCGCATCAATCATTGATATACACTTTCTCCAAATATCCAAATATTAAATGATATCAAGAGGTGACATTATTGCCTTGAATTTTAAACACATATCTCTGGACAAAAACAGGCTTTCCGAGAGCAAAAACAGGCCACAGGTTTTGCTTCGAAAAAATAGGAGTCTCCTGCCAAAATCAGGAGAGATGGGACCATTAAGTATACCTCCTACGGCTTTGCTTTTATCAAGGAATAAAAGAAATAAATAAAAAAAAATAAAATAAAAGTAAACAAAGAGCGCAACAACAAGAGCAGAATTAATGTAGTCAATTTTTTGAACCTTTGCTTTGTGCTAAGAAGTAGAAAAACATTGCTTTTTAAATTGGAAAGCACACAACTGCAATTCCGCTTTGGTTTTAGCAGAAGGTGTGCTTATAAGATTTTCAAAGTTAATGGACTGCATAACCCACAGAAGATTACTGATGAGTTGGTGTAGCGACCAACGAAACAGCTGTCTAGTCTGCTGGTGGTTGTTCTGTAAAGAACATTGTTGTTGTGGCAACGTGTTGCTTCATGAAATTACTTGGCATAAAGCTCAAATGTAATTCTAGAAAATTAATTTTTTTAAGAATTGCTAAAAACTAAATAAAAAAAAAAAATAAATAAAACTTTATATACATTTTAAGCATAATTAAAAGCTATCGGAGGTATATTTCTAGCTTAAAAATTATAAAATACTATAAGAAGTATATAAAATACGTGTCTTTTTATGTAAAAATTGTGTAGGAAGTTTTTGAAAAATTCGTTTAAAATAGTAAGCATTAATTCTTTGACGTACAATTTTGAGAATGCATTAAGAATGAATGCCTCAACACGACGTTGTTTTAAAATCTCAAAAAAAAAAAAAAGTTGTGCTGAACTTGAAAAATGTGAATGAAATTTTAAGTGGTCAAAGAAATTTAAATTTTTCATTAATTTTTGTTAAGAAACTGCACATTTATAAAATGTGAAATGTGAAAAACAACTCTTAAACTAACACTGACCATTTTTTTGTAGGACTTAAAGTTTTGAAGATATAGTTGTTTTCCTATATGCCCGAATGACAAATTTTGACTTCTTTTTAATCTTCCAGTGTGTAAAATTTACAAAAAAAAATTTAAATAAAAATATTTATATTTTTTAAGTACTATGGCGTGCAAAATTTAAAAAAAAATTGGTATCGTCAAAATCACTTTTTGGACAAAAACGTCCGATTTGACATGGAATCACCGATATATCACTGTTTACAGCTAAGGGCTTAAAGAACATACAAAAACAGGAACAGAACTCTGGTGTGAATATTTAAAACAAATTATAAAAAAGTCGGTGTTTTTCTCTTAAGTACCTTTAGACCACATAATTAACACTAGTACATCACATTTAAAACCCCAAAATTTCCCCCTGAATCCGCGCCTGTTATTGACTGTTCGTTGAACCTATAACGTTTTTCTGCAAACATATTTCGATGTCATTGTTGATTTTTAATGCCGATATTCGAGGGTTTTCATTAAGTTTTCGTATTATTCACCTTTAATTGATTAATTGTTTTATGACTTTTTATAATAAACTGTATAGTGCTGCGGCTCATGTTAAGTATTTCTAAAATTTCTGCGAAACTTTTTTCTATTTTATGATGACAAATAGCCAATTTACATGCTTCAATAGGTGTTTGCTTAATTTTTTGAGTTGTCGCAAGAAAATTTCGAAGAAGTCTTTGGAAATCTTAGAAAACTTATCAGCTGTACGATTTTAAGTGACACCACACTTTCGCCCGAGTCAAGTTGCTGCTATTCTTTAAAAAACTCCAAAAAGCTTTTTGTAATTTTTTTAACATATTAATAAAATATATTGCATTAACATTCTTTTCCATAAAATTTTGCTGAGAAACAAATTTTTGCTTAGGAATAATTAAATATTGTCAGCCTACACTTGCTGTACGATTTTAAGTGAGATTCACTGTATATAAAGCCGCGCAATTGCATAGCAAATATATTTCCCACAAAAACTCTTACGCGTAATCATAATTGCTATGGAAAGTATAACGATTTTGTTGCTAATTTGTGTTTGGTAAACAAATTTAAAAATTATGTTATCGTCGCGGCTGTCATTGGCGAAAATATTGTCAGTCACAATACTATGGAAGCTGTATCAATAAAGGTTACAAATATTGTAGACAGAGTAAAAAAGTGCTTTAACCACTGCTCGAAATTGATGCCGAAATGTAAGCTGGCAAACGAAACCTGGCTAAAAAAACTCTTGAATACGATTGTCAATTAAACGAGGAAAGTGATTCTGATATCGATTCTGAAGATTGAGATTAACATAATACCAAGAGAAGAAGACCTAGGAAGCCTTTCACTGAGAGTTCTGTCCTCTCTCAAAGAAGAAAACTTCAGAAGATCTGGGAAACTTGTAAAGAGTTTGTCGAAAAAGCCTATCTGCAGCAATTGAACTCCTCACGAAGGCACTTGCAATCTGAGATTGTTGAACGTGCATCCAAAGCTAGTCCAAATCGCCTTAGAAGGGTATTAACTGCCTTTCCAACACCTCAGCAAAAACAGGAGAAACAAAGCCACCAAGTGCTTATCTCCTGACTTAGCATTGACACTCTTCATAAATACCAAAATGACAAAACAGTAACATAAAGAGGTGAGAAGTTCCACAATGGCCATCGGTGTACACTGCTACCCAAATTACAGAACCGTCGTAACTGCGAAAGGCCGCTGCATGCCTTAAATGGAAAAAGGAAATTGTGAGGACAAGAAATTATGTACCAATTTCTGTCCCACAAATACCATGTTAAATTATTAATTTATTATAAATTTAAATATATATAAATTATATTATAAATATTATTAATAATATACACTTTGTATTATATAACCCACTATTGTTAAAATAACATTCACAAACAAATAAATATACACATACACGCATCCATGCATACCCATGCATGTAAACAAAACAACCGAACAATGAAACAGGAAAACAGCGCAAGCAAATAAAAAGCGGCTCGCTAGCATAGTAAAGAGAGTCTTGAACAGAGCACAGCCACGTGCACATGTGCAAAGACTTAGGTCAGTTTAGCTCAGGTTCTCATACTAAAGGCGTTCACACCCTTTAAGCTCAAGTTCTCATAGTGAAGGCGTTTACATTCTTTAAGCACAGGGTATTCATAGTAAAGGCGTTCACACCCTTTAAGCTCAGGTTTTTCATAATAAAGGCGTTTACACTCTTTAAGCTCAGGATATTCATAGTAAAAGCGTTTACACTCTTTAAGCGCAGGTTATTCTAAATAGTGTAGGCGTTCACACCCTTCTAGCTCAGGTTGTTCCTCTTCATATAAGTAAATACACGAAGTCTAAATAATAATATAATTAATTAATTTTATGTTTAGGAATATTACTAAACAATAATAATTACAGAAATTATTAATATTTTGTATAATGATTATTTTATCATATATAAAATATAATATTAATATTTTGAATAATAACATTTAAAATATAATCCTATTGAAGTAATAGTATTAAATAGATAAAAGAAATGCCCAATAAAGAATTCTTGTAAATTAAAAAAACTAAAACTACCGAGTTATACATTTTTTTGTACTGAACGCTTGGTTTACTCGCTGAGCCTACCCCAGCAATTGCAAACGAACTGGAGGGTTCATTACAAAATATAACAGAAACATCAGCTGAGGTTAAATTGCAATCTTTGTTGGACCAGCGGCTGAGCGAATACTGCAAACTATGCCAGAAGAGAGTATCAAGCTCAGCAGTGGAAATTTACAGCTGCTCTCTAAATGGGGCTGCGATGGCTCATCGGCACAAAAGGAGTACAAGCAAACTTGTGGAGAAGTAGTAAGCGACGAGCATATGTTTATGGTGTCTTTAGTACCACTTCGGTTGGTTGACTGCATTACTACTGAAGGAGCTTATGAAGGACCATCAACTTCCAAAGCAGCAAGTACGAACAGACAGACTACGAATATATGGAAAAATCCGAGTCCTTCATCTACAAAATACTGCAAACTAGTGAAATTTGCCTTCCACAAGAAACTGCGAAGATCATTAAGGAAGAAGTAGCGGCCATTAATACACAAAAAGACATTTTGGAAGATTCCGTCTTCATTTTGAACGGGAAAAATATCACAATTCACCATAAATTGTTTCTTACAATGGTCGATGGTAAGGTAACGCCAGTATTAACTGACACAAAATACACTCGATCGTGCATTATTTGCGGCGCTGATGAGTGCCAAAAATTGGGAGATATACATTTGGTCTTTCACCGCTGCATGCCAAAATTCGCTTTATGAAACACATTTTGTAAGTCCCGTTTGACTTGGATTTTGGTGGAAAGGACACAATAAAAACTCTGAATGCAAAACTATGCGGGAAGAAAAAAAAAAAACAAATTCAAGCTGAGTTTTACAAAGTGGGACTAAGTGTTGACACCCCGAAGCTTGGAGCTGACTTGCTGATCCCCACTGGAATTCTACTTCAAAAACCACTGGAATTCATGAGGTGTTAATAACAAGGTTGCGAGCATATACGAGCAGAGCGTTATGGACAGTATGCAAAGGAAACAGCAGAATTATATAGTAAATTATATCCTTGGCGTGCCATGTCTCTGACACTGCATAAGGTTTTAATGAATGGCGAACAAATCATAAACTATCATATCCTATCTATTGGAGAGCTATCTGAAGCGCTAGATAAAAGAAATAACGATTATAGGTTCTATAGGGAGCATAACACCCGAAAGTTTTCAAGGCAAAAAACAAATGAGGACCTATTTCAAATGCTTATGATATCATCTGATCCCTATTTTTCTGTTTTCAGAAATTCAAAGAAAATTGCACATAGTCCCTTAAGTAAAGAGGCTAGAGATTTAATTGTTAAACCAATTGATGAAATTTTTGAAGAATAGTGATACCAAAAAGCAATTTATAAATACTTAGATAAATTATACTTTTTATTAGTACATATACAATGTTAAAACAATTTAATAAAACATTCTATACAAAAATAAAACCTTTATATGTAAAAATTTTTTACTTCTGAAAATTTCAAAAAACCAGATTAAAAAAAGTAGACAAGAGGAAATCGCAGAAATTGTATCAAGTTCTCAAACAAAACGCAAGTACATATTTTATCGTTAAAATGCAAAAATGAAATTGCTATCTATTTACCAGTCTAACTCCCATGCAAACTGGCGTCATCTGTATGGTAAAAGCTTCATAAATGCCATAGTTTTGGAGATATTGCCTTGAAACTTGGCATACCTTCTCCTCTAAATAAAGACCATCTTTAAAAATTATTCAAATCGGATATGAACCACCTACAATGCCTTGCATGGTATAACTAATGTGACCAACATTTCAGAGCAAAAAAAGTACACGCACAGACTTTAAAAATAAGTACAAAAAAAGCACAAAGAATAAATATAGAAGTACAAAAAAGAAGTATGCGCACCAAAATATATGGATCAATAATGTATGAAAAGGAAAAATGCATGAATAATTCCATTGTGCAAGAAATTTTATTTATAAGAGATTAAAAATTACATTACGCTTAAAATTAAAACGTTTAAGCAAAATAATGTTAATTTGTTTATTAATATAAATTCATTTAGGGACAAAAATTGTTTCAACAAATCAAAAATGAAAGATAAAAGAAAAAAGAGTATTATAGCAGGTCATTCAATAAGTCCGTAGGATAAGTAAGAAAAAACAAAATTTTAATAAAACTCGATTATATTCTTCAACGTAGTTGCCTTCGAGAACGTTTCAACGAGTATAGCGATTTTCTAACTCTTCGATATAAATTTTATAGTACGAATTCTCTTTTTCGTCAAAATAGGCCTCAGTTTCAGCGATTACTTCATCATTGGACTTGAATTTCGTTCCAGCAAGCATTCTCTAGAGATCTGAAAATAGGAAAAAGTTGCTGGGGGCTATATCTAGAGAATACGGTGTATGGGTAAGCAAATTGAATCCCAATTCTTTCAATTTTCCATCGTTTTGTGACACGGTGCATTGTCTTTGTAAAACAACATTTTTTTCTTCTGCAAATGTGGCCGTTTCTTGGCGATTTCAGCCTTCAATCGATCCAAAAGTGCACAGTAATAGTCGCTGTTGATGGTGGTTCCTTTTTGGAGATAGTCGATGAATATTATTCCTTTCACATCCCAAATACAGACGCCATCACCTTACAAGCCGACTGTTGGTCGCTTTGCTCGCTTTGGATTCGTTTCGTCGACTGCTGTCCACTCAGCTGACTGTCAGTTGGATTCTGGTGTGTAATAGTGAAGCCATGTTGTCACATATCGACGATAGAATTCGATTTTATTGCGGTATAACAGCGCCAAACACTCCTCTGAAGCATCAATTCAGTTGTTGTTTTTGGTCGACTGTGAGCTCACGCGGCACCCACTTTGCACAGAGCTTTCGCATACCCAAATGTTCGCGTAAAATGGTAAAAACACTACCATCTGATATCTTTACAAATTCAGCTAGCTCGTGCACCTTCAATTTGCGATCGTTCATAACTAATTTGTGGATTTTTTGATGTTTTGTGGAATAACAGTCAGATTTGGACGTCCACTGCGCTCTGCATCATTTGTGCTGGTACGACCACGTTTAAATTCAGCAATCCACTTTTCTGCCATTTGTCTCGATGGAGCAGAGTCCGAATAATGTTTGCCAAGCCATTGTTTGGTTTCCGCTGTATTTTTTTTCATCAAAAAGCAATGCTTTATCGTAACTCAAAATTCACTTTTTTCTATTTTTTTCTTTGTTTTCAATAACAATAGGAGAACACAAAATGCTATAACTCACGAATCAATTGTCAGATTGTTGTCAAATTTTTATACGTACGTTTGAAGGTTGGTACTAAATAAAAAACATATGGAAAAAAAATCTAGTACAGCAATCTATGTGTCATCCTATGGACTTTTTGAACGTACTGTTATTTTACTTTCTTTAATACTTCTTATTTTCCCCTATATTTTCTTTAACAACATTAAAGCAATTAAAGTTTCTGGAAAAAATTATGCGTCATCAACAAATATATGCAACATGTTAACATATTATGATTATGTGTTTATATATTGGTATATATATATATATTGGTGTTTAACAAAAATAAACCATATGTTGATTATGCTTCTATGCTTGTTTCACGCTGATAAGCGCATACTAGAGCATGCATGCAAGTTAATACCACCCAGTATACCTAAGTAAAATGATAAATGTAAACACAATTGTAGCTAACACCATAAGTAAAACTAATAATGTAAACACATTTGTAATACCTAAAGATATAATATTTCTTTATAATCAAATAGCTCTAATAACACAATCACGCCATCCGCGGATTGTTTACATTTAAACACTTTAAATAAGCCAACAATGATAGATTGAGGGCAGTTAATTGTAAGCGTTAGAGTTAAGAGTTATAGTGATAATCAAAACTTTTTAAAAACCCCAAACTGAAAGGAATGTGATTAATTGGCGCCCAACGTGGGGCACACAAAAATTAAAATACTTGTTAAACGTGTCACATGTGAAAACCTTTTATAAAAAAAAGAGGACATTAAAAGCATTGGTGATCAATCTGCAAGCTTAACTTCGTGTGCCCGAAAAAAAAGAAACATTCAGTGACTCGAACAAATCGCGATCCTCAAAAATCCTGAAAATAAAAAGTAAGGATACGTAAAAAGTAAAAAACACGATACGAGTAAAATAAGTATTAAATAAATGAACTGAAATCAAAGTTCATTAATAATTTACACTGAGAACCTTTGTATTTTAACAATAAGTGAACATTAAGAACATCAATTACAGAATAATCGAGAAAAACGACAAAGCCGTATCAGCAGCAATAAGTGATCAATAAGTGACCATCAATAAGTGAACATCAATAAATTAACATCAATAATAGAGCAGCAGAGAAGAGCAACGAAGCAGTATCAATAACAGAGTTCATCTATCGACGAACCACGTATGGAATTTAAGTTAGATACTTTTATCGAAATTATTATAAAAACAAATATATAAATAAACAAGAAAAAAAAGCTTTATTATTGTAACTATTGTGGAGGCAATCACAAAACAAAAGAATGCTCCTATTTAAGAAGAAATTAATTTAAAAAATAATCCTGGAAGACTTAATAAGACAATTTAGCAAAATAAATACAGGAAATAGCATTACTCAGAATTAGTCACACGACTTATAACAACCAATACAGCTAATTTAAGAACATAAATTGAACAAGTAAAAAACCAACTAAGGATTGTGACAGGATCGGGCAGACTGACCGAGTTCAAAAATGAAATAATTGACGATTCAATTACATGTACGGAGACATTAGATATAATAAAATCATTGCCGGACTTTTCTGGAAAAGGATACGTTAGCTGGAGGGAAGCTGCCCATAATACACTTAGTCTATATAATAAAGGTAGCAGAAAGTATTTTGCAGCAATTACCATATTACGAAATAAAATAAGCCAAGAGGCAAATGACGTACTCACCAACCACGGAACACCATTAAATTTTGACGCTTTAATAAGTAGACTTGACTTTGCTTTTGCGGATAAGCGGCCAACTCACATCATTGAGCAGGAGTTGAGTGTCCTTCGACAAAGACATCTATCTATAATGGAGTACTTTAATCTAATTAACAAAAAGCTAACTTTACTTATCAATAAAACTATAATTACTCATGGCAATAGTTCACCACCAACAAAAGAATTAAATGACACACATCGGAGAAACGCCCTTCGCATTTTTATAACAGGATTAAATGCGCCTCTTTCCAACATTCTATTCTCTTTATCGCCGGGAGACCTACCCAACGCTCTTGCCAAAGCTCAAGAGTTGGAATCTAATAACATCAGGGCAAACTTCGCCCTTCAATTTAATAAAAATATGGGATCAAAAGATCCTAACACTAGATTTCAAAACAATTTAAGATACCCACAAAATAATTATAATAGACAAAATAATTTACTTGGCCAAAAAGCATACAATAATTTTTCAGAACCAAAACCAGAGCCTATGGACTTTGATAGAGGTTCTTCAATGTTTAGACAACAAATAAATAATAATAGGCCACCAAATAACTGGAACCAATATAAGAATAATTTCAAACCACATTATAGTCAGCAAACTTATAACGCGTATAGGCCAAATTTTAAAAATAATTCACAATTACAACAAAGAAATAACTACGCAGAAAAAAGACCATTCCAAAGCAACTCCGCGCAATTACAAAACAAACACCAAAGAATAAATAACATTTGCGAAAGTGCTTTTTTAGACGAAAGCCCCATCTCCCCTACATTTACGCCACAAGTGACAAAACAGGACCAGCTGCTATTGCAAAGCAGGAATATTATTGAATAGAAATATGTTGACAATAAATAAAAGTGTTAAAACGATTAATGGATTCATTATAATAGAACATTATTCGGAGTTAACATTATTTAATATAAAAGAAAAGTTTTACGAGATAAAGGCCTTAGAAGCAGATTTGCTCATAGGATGAAATTTATTAAAAAAAGCAAATACTATATTGGATTTCGAAAAAGAAATCTTATTATTTAATAACGGAAAATATAAAATCCATTTATATGAAAATTAATTTTAAAAAATCAATTATATAATGAAAAAAAAGAATTTGAAGATACATTTTCAGGATCAAAAGATCTTGAAACGCCAGCCGAAGCTTTTACCGGCAATAATATTGAAAATAAATTAAACAAAAATTCTTTGGGATATAAAGATCCTAAAGCGCCAGCCGAAGAATTTACCGGCAATATAAAACCAATAAATAACTTTGGAAAAAATATTTCAAAAATGCCAGTCGAAGAGCATTTCGATAAAGAAATTAATAAATTAAATAAATTCAAAAAATACATAATAAAACAAATTGAGTTGATACACTCAAATATAAATTTAAAATTACCTTTTGTAACGGATGTAAAAGCAGAAATTCGGACTACTGTTGAAACTCCTATATGGAGTAAACAGTATCCTTATCCATTTTCTGTCAACGCATTTGTAAATAATGAAATAAAAAAATTATTAAACGACGGAATAATACGTCAGAGTAAAAGTCCATATAATTCTCCTATTTGGGTCGTGCCAAAAAAAGGAATAAACCCTGATGGAACACGAAAACTTAGGATGGTTATAGACTTTAATAAATTGAATGAACAAACAATACCAGATCGTTACCCCATACCAGACGTAAGTGTTATACTTTCTAATTTGAACACGTCAAAATACTTTTCAACAATAGATTAAGAGTCTGGCTTTCACCAAATTTTAATGAGTGAAAATCACATAAAGAAAACAGCATTTTCTGTGAATAACGGAAAATATGAATACCTTCGTTTACCCTTTGGATTAAGAAATGCTCCAAGCATTTTTTAGAGAACAATGGATAATATATTGCGTGAATATATTGGAAAAATATGTTACGTTTATATAGATAATATTATAGTATATTCAAAAAATCTAGAAGATCACACTAGGGATCTTAAAATAATAATTAATATACTTAAACAAGCACACATGAAAATTTCCTTAGAAAAATCAAAATTCTATGAAAAGGAGGTTGAATTCTTGGGATATGTTATCGCCCAAAACGTTGTTAAAACTGACCCAAAAAAGATAGAATCCATCAGTAATTTTCCAATTCCGAATACACTAAGGCAACTTAGAAGTTTCCTTGGTATGACCGGTTATTACCGGAAAACGGAAAAATTTCGCAATATATGTAAAAAAAAATACAATTACAACTAGATCAGGATTGAATATTAGCGTGTCAAAAATTAAAAAAGCTACTCAGGTACAAGTTGAACTATCACAACCAGACTTCAATAAAAAATTCACATTGACTACAGATGCTCCAACACTGCTATCGGTCGAGTCTTAAGTCAAGAAGGAAAGCCAATTACTTTTATTTCTAAAACTCTTAATTCAACAGAAATCAATTATGCTACAAACGAAAAAGAGCTGTACGCCATTGTCTGGGCTCTCAAAAATTTAAGAAATTACCTTTACGGGGTAACTAATTTAGAAATTCAAACCGACCACCAGCCTTTAACCTTCGCGGTCTTTAGCCGCAATCCAAATGCCAAATGAATCGTTGGCATGCTTTCATAGAGGAATTCTCGCCAAAAATGGTTTATAAGCCCGGTACTACCAACACAGTAGCCGATGCCCTTCCAAGACAATATCTCAATAACCTATCTGAAAACTCATCAGACAATGAAACCCAACATTCTGTTGAAAGCAGTGACAAAACACAAATTAAAGAGACAATGAAACCACTTAATCAATTCAAACAACAGATCCTTTTAAGTAAAAATAGTTTTACAATTCATGAATAGTTAAAAATTTTCAATAACGTTAGACATATTATAGAATATTATACACCGGAAAATCTGATCAATCTGACAAATTTAATGGAATTTATTCGACCAAACATAATAACAGGAATTCATTTTTGCTCTTCAGGAACGAACTCATTGTAGAGCGCACAGAAATTTCAGGGAAAATTTAAAACAAATTTATAAAAAATACTATTGGCCAGATATGAATAAAAATTTTAAAGAACTAAACAAAAATAAATATGACAGACATCCAAAAAAGATTCGAATTGGAGAGGCTCCAATTCCAAAGGAAGAGGGGAGGCAAGTACACATAGATATTTTTTATGCACAAAAATTAAAACTTTTAACAAGTATTGACGCATATTCTTAATTCCTAGTAATTAAACACATAGAAGTTTTCCTAAAAATATAACAAAGTTTCCTGAAGTCGAAAAACTAACCGTTGATAACGAGTCAGGACTCACAACTCCTCAATTCAAATCCCTAACCCAAAGAATAAATATGGAAATTTATTATTGTGACCCAAGACATTCAGTAACAAATGGTCAAGTAGAAAGGGTCCATTCGACCATAATTGAAATAGCCAGACGTATAAAAGAGGAATTCAATTTAATAAGTGATGTAGAAGCTATAATTCGTGCTGCTCAGCAGTACAATAATACAATTCATTCTATGATAAATGAAAAACCACATGAGGTTCTGTACAATAAAATAAAACATGAAAATTTATCAAACACATTGGAAAAAGCTCAGGAAAAAATGTTAGAGACACACAATAAAAAAAGAATAGGAAAAAATTTCGAACCTTGTCAAACAGTTCACGAAAAAATAATCGGTGAAAGAAACAAATTAAAACCAAGGTATAAAAAGCAAAAAATAAAAGAATATCTAGGAAATAAAGTCAAAATACATAAAAAAGAAAGAATAATACACAAAGATAACATTAAATCATAAACTTAAAATTTTTCAGAACAATGCTTTTCTTAATAACATTTATACTCATCACAATTACAATGGCAGACATCATTGACTATACAAGAGAAAACTACATATTAATAGAAAACGGAGATGCGACAGTTTACGACGAATATGGTGATGTTTTTCACATATCAAATATTACGAATTATAAAAGGATAGTAGACGAGACTAAGACACATTTTTATAAACAATTTAAATACAATAGTTTGAACACCAACGAAAACCTAAATATAAATATCAATATTGATTGATATCAACAGTATCAATCAGTATCAAAGTATATTGACTTAGAAATAGAATCTATCGAAACTTTGATTGGACAATTAAAAATGAAAAATTATAGAAATAAAAGAGGGATTAATGAAATTGGTAAACTATGGAAATGGATCGCGGGAAGTCCCGATCATGACGATTTAGTTTTAATTAATAACAAATTAAATGAGCTAGTTGAAAATATTAATAAGCAGTTCACTACAAATTCAGATATATTTAAAGCAGTTACTCAATTAACAGAATTAGTAAAAAGTACAAAAGGAAGTTCTAGAAATTTAATTTATACAATAACATCAGCAAAAGTAGGAATTTTAAATACAGCCATCTTAGACCTTGAGGAAATAAAAAACATTACTAAGCACGAACACTGACAGATAACAATGACGGACCAAATGGACGTTTCAAAATTTAAAATTTTGCAAAACAATGACATTATTATAATTTATATATAGTATCCAAAAATTAAAAATAATTGTAAGCTTTGTGAAGCAAGCGCCATAGATGCTTAGATATCTATCTAAAAGAAAAAATTGTAAAGAAGAAATTGCTAATAGTTTTTGTGAAATAACAAAAGAAAATTCATGTCTTTCCGATATTCTAGCATTGATGTTATAAAAGACGGAGCAATATTGATATCCGGAAATCATACTGTAGAGGAAAATAAAATAAAAGGAGTTTATTTGATTACTTTTTAAAACAAAACTATCATAGATTACGTTACTTATGAAAATATAAATGCAAAAGTTTGGAATTATTTAAAGAATAATAAAATTACCAATTTTCTAATCACACAATATCTTGAATCTGAGGATATAAATTTAAAATTCAAAAATATCGATTTATTAAATCAAACTAAGAACGAAATTGAGTCGCATTCCATTTACGGAACATTTACACTTATTGCAATTCATCAGTTCTTAGAATTTCTTTGTTATTCTGAAAATGTTTGGAAACCACTGCTTTCTACTAGCTGCTACTAACTGCTTTCTATATAAAAATTCTTAAATTATATAGAAAGCAGTTAAATATCCCGTTTAGAACACAAAAAGTTAACAATATTATTTTAATATGAAGAAACTATTTCATAATCATTATTTTTATGTTAGATTAAAGTGCATGAAGAATATTCATCATGCTATGTACAATAGGAGCTAAGAAATATAAGTTACCACAAACGCCGTTTTGAAAGAAGAAAACAATTTTTTCTTAAACCAATTCTGACATTCAAATATAGTGGACAACTTTTTATAAAAATATGAACTTTTTTTTTATTTGGATAAGTTAATTTGGACTGACTACACAATATTTTTTTACTAATTTTATTATAATAGAACTAAATTTTTATTAACATATATCATAAACATCCATTTTTTTATAAGAATTATTAATTTGTTATACAGAATTCTCCTTAGCATAACTCACTACGAAATAAACCTAATCATTTCGCCAAGGTTCTGCCGCGTTAGGTGTGATTAATGCTTTTTCGCGCTGTTATCAATTGTTTTGTTTTTATAAAACGAACTCCATCGTTTTCTGGTAAAGCAAGCGGCGAACATGTTTTGCTTTTAAGCCGGCGAGTGCTCCGCAGTGATTATTCGTTGTCGCTACATGAATTGGTTACGCTCTTACTAACAGAGTTCTGTTAAGCTCTGAACTCTGCACTATTGGCTCTATTATTGTAAAAAAAACGAGTGCATTCGTGCAGAGGTTTAGTAAACACACTTCAAAGAGAATACGTATAACGTTCTGGAGCTCCTCTGGAAATTACTTCAGTTCGAGGACCTCAATTCACATACATAACATTCAGAAGTTTTGTTAAAATTCTAGAAAGCAAACAACAACTTCTGTTTATCATCCATAACCTAACAGGATTGTAGATAGTTTTAATCGCTAACTACCAGATGTAAGCGTAAGCTTTTTCCAATTTTATTTCGTAAAAAAATACGTAATTTTGTGGGAAATCAAGTTTTGTTTATTTCAAATATAGACCATCGGCTTCTATACATTTGGACGATCTTTCAGGAAATTTATGAATAGCATGCCAGAAAAATTGCTTGTTTTTGCGGCAATCCACTTGTCGAGCCATTTTCCAACTTCCTGAAAATCGCTGAAGTAATGCTCTGCGAACGCATGCCCCAATGAAGTGAAGAGGTGATAGTCAAATGGCGCATAGTCAGTCAGTTTGGGGAGTACGTCGGGTGCAGAAGGATGTCCCATCCAAGCGATTTCAAGGTGTCTTTCACGGGTTTTGCTCAGTGAGAAATTAATTCAATTGAAAAAAACTTTGTGTCAGATGGGACTCGATCCTGGGTTCTATTCAACCAGTACTCAACCAGTATGCCACGGCCGCCTTTTGATTAATGCATGATTTAAATTTATCTTTTGTTGGCAATAGCGTTGTGTATTTACGGTTTCGTTGGGCTTAAAGAGTTCATAATACACAATACCGCTCTGGTCCCACCAGGCACACAGCATGGTCTTCTTGCCCAAGCGATTTGACCTTGGTGTTGAAGAACCGGCTTTGCCAGATAAAAGTCATGATTTTTTCACTTCAGGTTTTTAAAATAAATCCATTTTTCGTCACAGTTCACAAGTTCACAAGTGACTGCGATTTTCCTTTGACATTCATTCAAATTGTGTGAGACCCATTTACCGAGTTTATTGGTCTTCCTTATTGCTTGTTAACGTCTGCTGATTGTTTCTTGTGATACATGCCAGTTGCAGTTGAGCTTGGATTGATAATGACCCATCCAATAACTCCTGCAATTGTTCGTCTTCGCACTTTTGTGGTCTAATAGAGCGTTCACTGTCTCTCACACTGAAATCACCATTGTTAAATTGTTGAAACCATGTTCTAATTGATGGGGCGTGTTCACCCCCATATGTTTCTACCAGGAAACGATGACTTTCAAGACTTTTTCTTTTGATTAAATAAGAAAAGCAAAAGTAAATGTTCGTTTTCAGGCACAAAACTGAACTTTCGGACTTCTTTTTTAAAAACCCGAAAATTTACGACAAAAATACAAAACAGTAGGGGAAGGTAGGCAGTTGTGGACATAGTTTTGTTTTTCAATCATATCTTTTTACCTGGGGCATATTATGCGGACATATGCATATTAATGGAAAGCTAGAAACCTCAGCTAACTAGTTTTGAAAGAATTACATTGATATCTCTCATTGAAAATTTTATCAAATTTTTTGTGAAATGGTAATTTTTGCTATATTTTTTTTTGGTGGGGGGTTGTGGACACCTTTGTAAAATGAGCTAAAATATAAAAAGTATGAAGTTAAACGCAATGAAATAAATCAATAATGAAAGTTTATTAATTTTAAAGGCCATCAATGGCAAAAATAATAACGAGAGAGGGCATCATTCCACGTCAGAAGCACAATTTGCGCATGTGAAGTAGCTGGCACGCATGTCCGCACACTTCAAGTGTACTGGCCGATCACATTCATTGCAGTGAACGGAGTTTGAAGCGGTCAATTTTTTTGGCAACATCTTCATGCAAATGATGCAGAATTCCTCGTCCTCATCTTCCTCCTCCGATGACTTCTGCTTCTTGGAACGCGTAGATGGTCTGCCATGTTTTGCCGGTGGTTTGGCTGGTGTTGATGTGCTGCCGCGCTTAACTGGTGCTTTGGCCGACAATTGCTTGACAAGCTTGCTGAGTCTTGTCAAATCATGACTAAAAACATCGAAAAAATGCATAAAAACACTATCAAAATAATTTATATTGACATCAACGACAATATTTCACGATTTGTCAAAAAAAAATTGGGTGTCCACAACACCCGACATTCAAGTGTCCACAACTCCCTTGAGCAGCCATTTTGAAATCGTATGAAAAAAATTTTTGTTGTGTAGATTGTGTCCGAACCCGGTGTTGAATCTCAAAGAAAACTAAATTCCACGTAAAAAAATCCATTGCACTCACCTTCTCACTTAACACACTTCACACGGTGACACTTCAACGTTCAAAACAACTTTTGTGATTTTTTTCGAGGTAAAGAAAATAATTTGTTTGCAGCACAAAGCACACACGTCTGTTCACTTTTGTATTTGGCACAAAAACATCGTGCTACTATAGCGCACACATGAAATTTGTCAGATCTCTCAAATCTGCTCTGTGTCAAAAGTTACACAGGGGTGTCCACAACTACCGACTGTCCATAACTGCCTACTTTACCCTAACAATAAAAAAAAATTGAAAGGCGATATGAGTGCAGCAGTGCAGGATTCCAATAAGCACAACAATTTACTTTTTCCAAACGCTCACATCTTTCTGTGTTGGACCTGCGCTATTTAAGGATCCAGTCAGTTGCTGCCATAGGGCTTTTACAGCAGGTTTATCCCGCTTCGTGAATCCTTTCGCGATGTCGGGGTACTTTTCCATAAAATTCATGATTATGGTATTTTGAACTTTATTTTTGTTTTTCCTTGTTAGAAAATTAAATAATTAATAATAACATTGAACAGAATTTATAGCTTATCTATGTACTTACATTTTAATAAATTACCCTAAAGCCAACACAAGAAAAGGCGCAATTGTTTAATTCTGACAGCGATCAGCTGCTCGATTTATTTCCGATAAGCAAACCGATAAAATCGGTTTCTATGACACCTAAAACAGATAACGAAACTGATTCGAATATAAAATCGACAAAGTCAGAATTTATGACACCTAGCCTAATTTTTGTCGGTTTTAATTCTGATTCCGTCAGTTATCGGTTTCTGCAACATCCCTGATTGTTAGAATGGTACGTGTTAGAAGGATAACTATTTTTATATACCCAACCCCATTTGGTATCCAAATTATTTGATGCAAATTGAAGCCGTGCAGTTGGGCACAAGATATGGTTGAATTTCTGGCTTTCATTCGCTTATCACGCTCCGAGAGCTTAGCTTTACGACCTGTTTTGTATTTTTTGTCGTAAATTTTTGGGTTTTTAAAAAAGAAGGAAGGACGTGTACGACCAATTCTATTTTAAGTTTGTGAAAAATTTAGCCCCTGGTCATTATATGCTAAAATGTTGCCCCTTTCTGCTTTGGATAACAAAGTCCCGCGCTATATTTTAATCAACAAGTTCTTGGATCAAAAATGATGTTTATATTCAAACTGACAATGTTGATAGTCATATTATGATAGTCATATGTTGATAGTTCCTATTGATGGAATTTTAAAAAACTGTGGCACTGTCGCTCAAGAATTAAATCCATTGCCAAAATACCCATTTTTTGTGGCAATCAAAATATCTAAAATTGTGGGCGTAAACTATAATCAATAGAGGGTTGAGTTTTTTTTTGTTAAGTTGGTTGGACTATTATTGTTAAATTATTTTATGAGGTTGTAGCTGTACTATTTATATTTTAGGTGTTACGAAATGTTTGCAAATGACTGTTTTTTATATAAATTTTAACTTTAGTGGAATAGAACTTCTAAGGATTAAAACGGATCAAAAAAATTAAAGCATTCAGTTAATAGTGAAAGTCTCTTCTTTCACACCATATGTACTTTTATACCCCCCACGATCCCCCCTTAGAAGCTTTTTCGTTTTACTGAAATATTCGAATGACTCTAATTTAAACGCATCCCTACAAGTATTTTAATGCATGCAATTTTAAGGACTTTTTAGTTTTATTTATTTAGTTACAAAATTACTCAAATATCTTAATTGGTTCAAAAGTTATAGAATTTTGGCCAATGAAAACCTATTCTGAGCCGTTGTGTGTCGTATAGTTTTGATACGATTGCAGTTAAGCAGTAATGAGTGCCTTTTAATGCAAGCTTAACGGTAGTTCGTTAAATCAGTGATTAGAGCTGATAAAGATAATTTGCTTAAAGTAGTACAGTTTGTTCTCTCATTCTGTTTTTGAGATTTCTTCTAACTGTTATTAATATAGATTTGCCGAGAGTGTATAATGAAATCTGTTGGGTGTCGTATAGTTTTGATAAGCACCTTATGCCTCCCTTTCCAATTGAAGAACATGTTTTACTTTTCTTTTAGCCGAAGAATCATATGATTTTCATTAATCCACCCTAAAACTACAAAATTTAAAGGATAGGTTTTAGAATAAGTCAATTCGTAATGTTGAATAAATAATGTTTTTTTTTGTTTGACCCATAATCTGCACACCAGTTCTTAACCGATCTTGGACGAAAAGTATGTCGTTAGGTAGGTCTTAATGAGGGCAAAAAACTCGTTCTAAAAACTTTTTTACTTTCGATTCCATCTTCGACTAGATATTTCAATTTTCCGTCTTTTTGTCTAAGTGAACATTAAAGTTATAATTTTTTTTTAAGAACATTTTATTTATTCTTCATAAAAATCATTAAACTTTTGTGAAGAAACTTTTTTGTAGGGAAAAGTTACAGTGAATTTAATTTTCGGTTAGGATTGTCTTCGGGTTTGTTCGTTAGTCTTCGGTTCGTCTTCGTTTTCATACCAAATTTGTTCACATTAAAAAACAAACCAACAAGCAAAGCAGCAATTTAAGAAATAGGCACAAATTCTTGCGCACAAGCGAACAAAATAATTTCAGTGATTAAAACATACATACTATTTGCTATTCCTTGGCTAGGAGAATTTTTGTACCAAATTTCATCAAAATCACTCTAGTCGTTTAGGTAGAAACATACTATTGCATAAAACGTCCTCTTATGGAATTATTGTAGCTTTTGAAAGCATTTTTTTCTGGGTCAAGAGATCATTAAAATCGGTCTAGCGGTTCCAAATTAAATTGTCGCTCAGTATAATAAAATAAATTTATTAAAATATTCACGCGAATCAAAGTCGGCTTTATCGTTCGCTGCTTTTTTTCATACATAGGTATGTCCCAGCTTACAGCCCAGTCATTTGTGGTAACCTCCACCTCCAAGGACATTTAAAGTTGCTGCTAATTAATCAAGTTAATTCATTTCCAAGTAAGTTAAATAGCCGAGATTCCTTCTTTTTTGAAGTGTCACCATTTTATTATATGTGGTGATTTTAATGAAAATATCTTAAGAAATGATAATTTAACTCGATCATTGTTTGATAATATTTCATCTGTCGGTCACACACTTGACATATCTTTATCACATTCTATGACGTCGAACGTGTCTTCGCACTATGATTTTAAGTCCATTGATTCGGCAGCCTTTTTTCAGGATGTATCATTTATTCCCTGAAATCAGGTTTGATTCAGTCCAACTGTTTAGGAGAGGTTTGCGATTTTCTCAAACTCTGTCAATGCCCTTCTTCATAAACATGTACCTATTAAAACTGTCACCATCAAAAATATGTCCTGCCCGTGGTTTACAAGTCATGTTTATCATGCTTAAAAAAAGCGAAATAAGTTGCACAATATATGGAGAAAAAACCCTGCGCCAGATAAATGGGAAAATTAAAATGCTTCTATTCTGATAATTACCACTATTCAAAAAGAAATATTATTCTGTTAAACTTAAGGCAACCCTCCCATCTAAGGTTTTGTGAAGAAGCTTGGTATATGTTTCTGAATGTCATATTGATACTGATGTTCTCAATGACTTTTTTCTTTCTAATTGTTCTCCTGCTGCGCAAACCTTTCAATTTACTTGTGCTAGTGAGGTTGATGTAGCAGAGTCCATTATGAATGTTAAATCAAATTCGGTTAGTGAAGATGGATTATATGTAATATTTATAAAAATTATTCTTGGTCAAATTCTTCACACATATTGTTAACAACAGCTTCCTTCCACACTTCCTGACTCTTGGAAAGTTGCAACTGTTTTGCCTGTGGCAAAAAAAAAAACACTGCTTCCTAGCCTAAGGACTTCCGGCCCATACGCATTTTGTCGTCTCTATCTAAAGTCTGTAATGCGGCCTATTGCTAACTTTTTTGAATATATTATTTGCGGACGCTTCTTAGGCGCACATTTTATTTAACATAACTATAAAAAGAACAAAAAACAGGAAGAAAAAGAGAGATAACTTAGCAGCTGGGCGTATTAGCTCTCCTTCGCTGGTTTTTAGTCGAACCACTCGCACTAGGTCATCGGCTCCTGGATGACACTGTATTACTCTGCCCAGCTTCCATTTTGTCGGGGGTACGCGTGCGTCGTGAATTACTTCTACGTCATCAATTTCAAGGTTTGGTTTCGGCCGAAACCATTTCACACGCTTTTGCAAGCTGACTAAATACTCGTCGCTCCAGAAATGAGATTGCATCTGACTTATGAGATGCCAGCGTTGAGATAGCGTTCCACGAAAATCTTTGATGTCGGTTCGCCAACTTCGATGTGACCAGGCGTCAATGTATCGTAATCTTCGGAATGCGATGACTAAACGACAAGAGGGCGGGAGTTGACGCATGCCTCTTCTTCAGTCAGTAGCGTGTAGAACTCTTCGTATGTGAGCAGGACTTCTCCAAAGGCGCGTTTAAGGTGGTACTTGATTCCCTTTATGCCAGTCTCCCATTAGCCGCCCATATGCGAAGCACCTGGCGGGTTGAAGTGCCATGTTATGCGTGAGTTTTCGAAATATGAGCGAACGCTCTCGTCAGCCATGCAGCGTTTAATCATAGTACGAATCTCTTTATCAGCTCCCGTAAAGTTGGTGCCGTTGTCGGAGTATATGTGCTGGCAAAAACCTCTACGATTGATGAGGCGTTTGAAGGCTGCAATGAAATCTCATGTGGACAGGCTGCCGACTACTTCTAAGTGCATAGTGCCCGTGCTCATGCAAATGAAGGAGCAGATGTAGCCCTTTGTGCTTTTAATACCTCTGCCATGTGCAAATTTGAGCGCATAAGGACTTCCCATATCAACGGCTGTGTACAAAAAACATCGCACCGAAGTGAGGCGTCTGCGGGTCAAGTCAGCTGTTGCCTGCTGAATTGGTCAGCTGTTTATCCGAGCCCATTTGGCGCAGCTGCGATACATTTGTCGTACAAGACCCCGCGTATTAGGCACCCAGAATCGCCTATGTAGCATTGATTGCATAGTTTGAGGGCCGCCGTGCATCGTGTAAGCATGAATGTCACCGATTATTGCTGTCGCCAGCGAAGATTTTTTGGGCAATTAAAAATTTCTTTTGGAAAGGCATAAGTTTGTTCATACTTTACCAAAACAAAACCAAAAAAAAAAGAAAACGAACTTCAAAATACGTTTACAATCGAATTGAAATTATTTCTTAATTATTGTCACAAAATGGAATAATCACTCCTGCAATATTAATACTTAATTTTTTTAGGCTTCATTGTTGTGACTATCAATTTTGCTTGGCAGAATTTCGTTGATATATAGTTAAAGATGTTGTTGCTTTACGTTGATTTTCGGTTAAGCACGATTCCTGTTCAGTAATTATTGAAAGTTCTTGGGTGATAATTACACCCTTTACTCTCCCCCGCTCCCCCGGGATTCTGTACCTGAACATGAGGGAGAGGGAGAAAGGTAGGTCGTGCGTGACGTCACAGTAAAAGTTTTTAATACAGTTTTAAAAATTTTAATTTTTTATAAAATTTAATTTTATTGTAAATTTCGATTTAATTTTTTATCAATAAAAGAATGCACCAAATAAAGTGAACGATCACAAATCGCAAAAAAACAGCTAAAACAGATGTCTGAATATCCGTCGGCCGGATAGTAGGTCCATTGCCTCGTTGTCGCGAAATTAAATATATTTTTAATTCGACAGGCTACAATATATGGATTGATTTGTTTATGGCAAATAATGTTGAAAACACCTTTTACATAATAAAAATTATTGATAAAATAATTAAATCTAAATAATTTTTATTCCTCTTTGTTCAGCGTTAGTTCTCTTTAAAATTTTTCAAACCATGACACAATCATAAGGTAGTTTCATTTTAAATAGCTGTTCAAAAGACAAGTATTCCAATAACAAAACTGTGAGGGCCTTAAATGTCAAACGCTAAGGGCAATAGTAACTTTGATACCTAGCTACCGTTTTTCTACTTTCTCTCCAAGCTGAGCCTACCTTACACGCAGAGAAAAAAGAACGTTTATCGCCATTTTGCAGTAAACGAACTTCGTTTATCGTGCTTGGAAACGTTTTTTGCAAACGTTTTAACAGTTGCGAGAAACGGAAAAAATTGCGGAATACGGGTTATTTTGTTGTAGGAAAAGAATTTCGTTTGCTACAAGCGCGTGCAATTTTTTAATTACGACAAATAAAGAATTTGTTTGTTGCATTCCTATTTCTATTCAATTTCTATTTCAATTCAATTTAATTTCTAATAAAACCAAACAAAAAAACGAAAAACAAATTTGTGTCAGCTGGGTACTACTGGCCTCGGCCACCACAAACATCTGGTGGAAACTTTTCGTTTTTCTCACGCTTCTGTCGAGCTTCTATCCATGACAAATGTTTAACTTTTGCCATAAACGAAAAAAATTTGTGTATCTTTACTTCAATACAATTTAACTCCAAGCAGCAGCACTAAACGAATATTAGCCGACTGAAAATTCAATTGACGGTGGTGCAACACGTTAAGCAGAGCGCGCAGTAAACCAGACATCGACGAGTCCGGGTTCGAATTCCAATGATTGAAGTAAGATAAATATCAATTATTTCAAATCATATTGAATTTATGTGTTAGAAGAAATGTTTATAATAAAATAAAGATTTGAATATTAAAATTCAATAAAAATGCTATTTTTAGTAAAGCGAATTGCGTTGCTATTTTAGTTTTTATTTTTTCGATGTTTTTTGCTATTTTTTCATAAGATACAACTGAATATTCGTTTGCCGCTACTACAGTTCGCAAACGAAGTATAACACGGTGGTACAAAATTGAATGAAATAGAAAAACCTGGGGAGTGATATTATTTTTCTTGTAGGTCTTGTCGAGTTAAGGGGGTCCTCTGGTAATCCGAAAAAATTTTTTCGATTTTTTTTTTCATATTTCTATTGCTCAGATACTCAAAAACATTTTCCCAAAAGGATTTTTCAAAATTCGAAATAGTTTAGGAGATACAGGCATTTTTGTGTAGGTATGTTTTCGTCAAAATAACGCATCAGCAAAGTTGTTTATTTGCCTGCAGTCATTAGTCGAAAATTCTGTGGAATTCTTCCAAAATATGTATTGATATTACAAAATATACACACACAGTATGTATACATGCAGTATGTATACATGCATGTTTTGATTTAGGGGTTGAAATGATTTTGAGCCCAGGTGTTCACATGAAAGAAGCAAACGAACGAGATTCAGTTTATTTTCGAACGCTGAAAGCTACGCGTGCGCGATAACTGCTGTTGTAAAATAAAAGAAAAATCGTTTTGTGTTTTTTTTTTTGCTATACCTTGATCCGTATAACGGCGACCCCGTTGTCACAAAAAAGGAGTGCATCGCTCACGTGCAAAAACGCATGGGCACACGGCTGCGCAAGGCCAAAAAAGAAAACAAAGGCATCTGTGGAAAAGGCACTGGCAAACTGACAGACAAAGTCATAAGCGAGCTGACTACTTGCTATGGACTTGCTATTCGACGTAATAAGGACTCTGTGGAAAACATGAGAAAAGAAATATGGTCAACATATTATCACAAAAGTTCAAGTGATAGTAATCCACAACATATGTATTGCCCACCTGGTGAGTCCAGCTGGTGCGCCTATCAAAAGTCAGCAGGAGAAGACTCATTAGCCTCATTTCACCACACGTACGCCCCACTTGATGGAAAGGTTCTGCAAGTAATGAAGCCCATATACGAAGCGTTATCATCCGACGATCTACTCAACCGATGCACTGGAGGTGAAACGCAAAATTGTAACGAATCGTTCAACTCGCTTTTGTGGACCTTTGCGCCGAAACATATCCACTGTGGTGCTACCACAGTCGAAATCGCAAATTTTCTGGCAACCTGCATTTTCAACGAAGGCTTCACAAGTATTTTAAAAATAATGTCAACAATGGGTATTGTCATCGGCCCACAAGCCGAGATGTAAGCTGAATCTCGCGACGGAAAACGACTTCAACGCTCAGAGCTAAAAACGTACGCATCATCGAAAGAGGGTCGCACAGCCCGCAGAGCCCAAAAAGCCATGGAAAACTCGTTTTATGAGATGGAGGAAGGCACACTTTATGGGGCTGGAATTGCCGATTAATATTCGTAAGTATTGTATTAAAAAAATATGTGTTAATGTCATTTGTATGCCTCAAAATTGAAGTCAAAACTTTAAACGCGTTTTTCTCGAAACCATGTTTTTCAAAACTTTGCGCACGATAACTCAAACAGTTTTTGACCGATTTTGATATATGAGGCATGAAACGACGCAGAATTTACGCCGCTATAGCCCCTACCTCAAACTTGCCGAAAAAATAATGTTTACTATTTTTTTTCTACACTAGACTACAAAAAAAAAGGTCGAAATTCGATTTTTCATTTTCAAAGTGGCGGCTCCCCCCCTAAAAAAATTTCGATTTTTGTTTCCGAGGTAGGGGCTATAGGGACATTCATTCTAAGTAACTGATTTAGCAATTTGGACCCACCTTTTTTCCGGAGAACCTCGTTACCAGGCCGAGAACTTTCTGAACGGTCCATAAATTTACTTTTTCAAAATTTTGTATTTTTTTCAATAAATTAAGCTACCCAAATCAAAAAACGGAACTAAAATATCTTTACTCGTTCTCTTTCCACAATATTTTGAAAAAAGGCTAAAATTTGGCATAGATTACCAGAGGACCTCCTTAAAGAAGAATCCAATAGTGAAATATGCCGGACACCTCCAAAATTCGGATTTACGGTTAAAAAACCGGCTTTTGTACCTTTGCGCACTTAGAAGCCTGTAATTTTGTGGATAATGATCCGATTTTTAATTTCTTACTAGATTTGGAAAAAAAAAACTAAGATCTTTCAAATAATATATAGTTTATTTAAGAAAACTTGATAAATTTGGGTGTTATTGTCCAGCAAACACAAATTTTGTAGATTTTTCAAAAATTTTTTCATCTTTGGTGACGTTTTTAAACATTATTTTATTAAGAAACTGTAATACTATTGAATTTATTCAAAAAGTACATTTATTTACGATTACAATCCATTTTTGGGTTTAAAAATAGATAAGCAATTGACTGAGTTATTTAATTTTTCATGAAAACAAAATTTTTACCAAAATGCCTGCACAATGTTTTTGGTGTTGTTGTTCTTGTTTGTTTTTGTATTGTTTTTTTTCGTGTTCTTTTTATGCACTTTCTTTAATATACAAATCACTGTTAGCCTAAACACAACACAACAAGCATTACTCATGTAAAATTATTGTTTTTTCTTTAAATATGACGTTTCGTTAATGTCTTCTGTTTCACTGTGAATCTGTGTATTTAAGCAAATCGTGTGCAATTTAAATTAAAATAAAAAAAGGGGTGACAATCGTAACAAATTTTGCTATATTTGTGGCTTATTTACTGATATCAGTCACCGGCGTGATTTTAAAAGCAATATTGGAGTGGTAGAAGTGTACAATAAAGTATTTAATCGTTCTTTTGACTCTAGTCGCTGGTACGAGCCAGAATATGTTTGTCAATATTGCTGTAATACATTAAAAAAAAAGAAATTTCAACCTTCGTTTGTTTTGCCTTTTTCTACGCCTATGATTTGGCATCATCAGCCATATCATAAACCAAATGATTGCTACTTTTGTCAAACCGATGTTTTCGGTCACTGTTTTAAAACGCGCAAAAACATTAAGTACGCAAATGTTGTAACTGTTACAAAACCGATAACTGCAAGTAATGATCTACCGACAACGAGCAAATCTGTCGATGTAACAGAAAAAGATTTTGAACAAGAAGAGTACCTTCCATCCAGATCTACAACAACGGTGCGGCATTTTTTGTCAAAAGCTGATTTCGACGATCTTGTTCGCGATTTACACTTGTCAAAGCGGCAATCTGAAGTCCTCGGGTCGCGATTAAAGCAGTGGAATTTGGTGGAAAAAGATTTCGTTATAACATCTGGTAGAAAAAGTGACCGGACATGGTTACTTGAAGAAAGTTTTAAGACTAGTTCCAATGACAGTGATCTCGTGTATTGCATTGATGTACCAAAACTATTTTCGGCATTAAATCACAATTATAATGCAGATGAATGGCGACTTTTCATTGATGGTTCATGTAAAAGTAAGTTTTCTTATAAAAATGTATGACTTTATTTTTATTAATTTAAGATTTGTAATTTAATATCTAGGCTTAAAAGCTGTTTTATTGCATAACCAAAATCAATTACCTTCGGTTCCAATCGCATATGCGACTAATACAAAAGAAACTTACGAAGTGATGAAAAATATACTATTGTTTGTTAGCTATACCACCCATAAATGGGAAGTCGTCGCTGACTTAAAGGTTTTGACAATTTTATTTGGTATGCAAGGTGGTTACACAAAGTATCCGTGCTATATTTGTGAATGGGATAGTCGTGCACCGAATCGGTATGATCGCAAGGTATGGCCATCTCGCGAGTCACATAGAATAGGCAGGAAAAACATTTTAAATGACCAATTAGTTAAAGCTGAGGACGTTATTCTGCCACCACTGCATCTTAAACTGGGATACATGAAACAATTTGTAAAAAAATTAGATGTAAACGGCGACGCTTTTCGTCATCTAAAAGCGGTGTTCCCAAAACTAAGTGAAGCCAAAATAAAAGGAGGTATTAATTAATTTGTTTACATATCTAGTACGTTTTTCATCGTTTTTATCTGTTTTGATAACTTTTAGGTATTTTTATTGGACCTCAAATTCGAAAAATTATGAGAGATGCAGATTTCATTAACAAGCTAAGTTCCGTTGAAAGACGTGCATGGAAGAGTTTTGTTGCGCTATGCAATAATTTCCTTGGAAATCACAGAAGCGACGACTATGTCACTATTATCAATGAGTTTTTAAGTGCGTATGGTGAAATGGGCTGCAACATGTCCATAAAAATTCATTTTCTGCATTCGCATTTGAACTTTTTCCCAGATAACCTGGGCCAGTTCAGTGATGAACAAGGCGAACATTTTCACCAGGAAATAGCAACTATTGAAAAACGCTTTAAAGGAAAAAATAAGATAAAAATGATTTCAGAATATTGCTGGTCACTTAAACGAGAAACTGATGATGCTGATTTAAAAAAAAAAACGGTCAAGCAAACACTTTTGAGTTAAATAACCAAAAATAAAATTTGTATAAAATGTTTAAAAGTTTATTTTCATGAAAAGTTAAATAACTCAGTCAATTGCTTATATATTTTTAAACCCAAAAATGCATTGTAATCGTAAATAAATGTACTTTTTGAATAAATTCAATAGTATTACAGTTTCTTAATAAAATAATGTTTAAAAACGTCACCAAAGTTGAAAAATTTTTGAAAAATCTACAAAATTTGTGTTTGCTGGACAATAACACCCAAATTTATCAAGTTTTCTTAAATAAACTATATATTATTCGAAAGATCTTAGTTTTTTTTTTCCAAATCTAGTAAGTAATTAAAAATCGGATCATTATCCACAAAATTACAGGCTTATAAGTGCGCAAAGGTACAAAAGCCGGTTTTTTAACCGTAAATCCGGATTTTGGAGGTGTCCGGCATATTTCACTATTGGAATCTTGTTTTACTCGACAAGCCCTACAAGAAAAATAATATCACTCCCCAGGTTTTTTGGACTGTTGCACCGTGTAATTGGCTAATTTTTCAGTTGCGCTAAACGAAAAATTTCTCTGCGTGTATGATTGTAGTGTGTACTTCGTCCTGGCAGTACTGAAAGCCTTCATATTAAAACAGCTGATGTTTTGCTTATATTATTTATCAATTCGTCTATCTGTCATGTTGTCAATAAAAAATTAGCCTATTGTCTTTGAACGCTTAAAATTTAGTTACATATATGTAGAGGCGTTCGTCCTTTTTAATAAAAATAACAAATATAAATAAATCCATTTCGCTGGTCTCACACAACTTTGAAAATAAAAATTTTGTTGAACGCTCGTCACGAATGGGTAAAAGTGAATACATACTAACAGCCCGATTCTGTGTACTTGATAAATTCACCATGTTGAATATTTATCAATAATTGAATATTTATCAAGATTTCATATTATGCCACCAAAAAAAAGCTTCTTCATTGACAAATTTGTCAATACCTCATTTGCTATTGACAAATAGCTTTACTTTATTGTTGTTTAATATTTACACAATTGTAGGCGCTTGAGGTAAATATTTACGTAATAATTATTTATTTGATACATATTTATTAACATTTGTTGAAATTTAGGTAAATGGAAGAAGAAGTCCTTTTGTTATTGCTGCTATTAGAGGATGAAGAAAATGAAGAAAAAAAGTGCGTAGATGTGAATTACGCAGATTGCGGGATGCTAGTGATCCTTTTACCCTGTCGGAAGAAGAATTCACTAAGAATTTTCGCTTGACTCGAGTTCTTAGCCGTCAACTAATAGCAGCTCTGCAGCCTCATGACGTTCAAAGGACATCATTGCCTTTAACAATACGTGTTTTGGCAACGCTTTACTTTTTTGGCCACGGATTGTACCAGAAATGCGTTGCTCCTCAAAGTCGGTCATGGGCTTAGAACATGGTCCTCCACCAGTAACTCGCTGGCTCATTTCGATGCGTCGTGCCCGTGTGCGCAACTGGCTTTTCCAAACTCCCAAAGTCTGCGAAAAAAACACATAAGTTAAACGCACAACAGAAGTAAGACACTGTCTGTTGTCTTTTTTTGCCTCTTATGGCCATAACAAAAACTCATCAAAAATAAATAGCACTTACTTCTTTCCACTTCGCTGCTGTCCGAGTTGGGCCTCGTAAGGCATTTAATCCATCCGCCAGCTCGTTCCAGAGCTCCTGCATTTGCCACGGCGACTTCGGGCAATTTTTTCCAGCTTGCAATTGTGGTCGTTCGCGGCAAAAATTAACATAAAATTGAAGCGCTCCGATGTGGCACGATCATATTTCGGTATGCTATAAGTTTGAGTTATTAATTTTACACAAATATATAATAAAATCAAATAAACAAAAATACTTACTTAATCGGTGTATCCATATTCGTAAAATTTTATGACATATTTTATAAAATCAGCTGTCCATAGAAGTTCATCTCATGTGGTGAATTTCGAAAGCTTTTCATTTATCAAGTTTGTTACAGAGTACTAATAAAGCTTGATAAAATTCTTCACAAATTTTATTGATAAATTGCTTGTCAAGAAAACGCAGCATAGGGGTGTAAGAATGTAACCTAAGTTTTGTGGAAGATACCTTGTAAATTTTTGTTCCTTTTTTACCTTTAACTAAAAGACGCCATAATTGGTTCCTATTTAATTTTTATATATTTAAATAGGATTTATTTAAATAAAATAACGTTAAGAAACTATCTGGTCGGCCGAATACCGAATATTGAGTTACTAAGCCAAATCCGGCAATTATCCGGCTTGCATCTCTAGTTTCAACGGAGAAAATGTATAAAAAGCATTTGAAACACCTTCAACAAGTGTAGCTGCTTCAAAAAACAAAGATCAAGATCAAGTAAGAGCAGCAAACGGAGCTAAAACGGATTGAAATTTACTTTAAAATTCAATTTTTATTATTTATGTCTAATTAGCTTATACCCGGCGCGCTTCGTTTCATCCCGCGCTTATCTAAATATACTCGTAGCATTTTAATTGATTTGTGGAGCCATCTCGTGCTCGAAAACAATTTACTCCTAAAATTTCAGCGCAATTGGCCCAGGGGTTTCTTAAAAGTGTAATTATAGTGCCACCACGCCCATTTTTAGTACAGTTGCAGACGCTAAGCATACAAACTTAATTACCAAATTTCAGTCTTATAAGACCAAAACCGTCTGAAATATAGCATTTCCATTGATTTGTGTGCGGTAAAACAGGGCATGGAAACCCATTTTTAGTGCAATTGCTGAAAGTGACCAAACGAACTGAATTACCAAATTTTATTCTCATACAATCGAAACAGTCAGAAATGTTGCATTAATTTTGATTTGTGGGTGGAAAAAGGGGTCGTGGTTAACACTAAGTATGCAATAATCAAATCTACGACGCAAGTAAAAAAAAAAACGAAATGGCCATTTTAGCCCTTGAAAGGACTTGACCGAGTTTCTTATGATCAATTGTGTTGTGTGTGTTGTGAAATGTTTGAACACAAATGATCGAGAACTGGACCTACCAGCTTTATGCCGACTCCGAACGGCTTATGTTCTCAAGAAGCTTTTCATGGCAGTTTTTACTCTCTGAGGTTTGCCATTGTCTGCAGAGAGGTGACGGCCGAAGAGAAAAATTAATTCAATTAAAAAAATTTTCTGTGTCAGGTGGGGACTCGAACCTAGGTTCTCTGGCGTATGAGCCACACACTCTACCCACTGAGCTACTTCCGCCGTGCAAGTATTACACGTTTTAAGTTTGAGCAAAATCCGTTTAGATTTGTAAAAAAGTCAAACAAATAAACAAATAAACAAACAAACAAACAAACAAACAAACAAACAAACAAACAAATAAACAAACGAAGTGATTTTTATTAATATGTTAGCTACATGACATCCTTACATGACTTTAAAATCAATAAAAAAATTATTAACATTAACTGCGAAGTAGCCAAAATAAATTGCATTTTATTATATAAACATCAAAAATTTAACGCGAAACTCCAAACGCGATTTCCTCGAAACTAGTTTTTTAAAAACGGTTCGATAGATAACTCGAAATCTGTAGGTTCAATTTCAATGAATTTTAGTGCATTTTGTTCGTAATATTGTCCTTTACGCATCCCCCCAAATTCAAGTACTTACTATTTTTTGTTTTTTTTATAGACAAAAAAGCGCGTGAAAATCTCTTTTTGTAACTTTTTACTCTAACTTTCGCCATAATTTTAAAAAAACCCCCGGGGGTCGTGCGTAGGGGGGATGCTAAATTAGTGGTCTGTACTTTTGTTTCATAGTAATAATATCATTAATATAAAGTATTTAGTACTAAGTAGTTATAACGTTGCGGCCCTGTCATCTCCTTACTTATACACACTTCATTATCAATATTCTTTGTTATTCACTGGATACTTAAATAAAAGCATTCTTTACCTAACCATGGAATCAGCAACAAGTGTCTTTCATAAAGAGAACAATATAAAACATGGCGCAGCCGAAATAAAGATTTTTAAAAGGAGAGAGTTCTATGGATGATAAGCAAGAAAAGCCAAAATTAAAATAGCGGAAAGTAAATCGGAGGACTCGCAAATTTCTACACTGGAGGACGAACACGTGCATGGAGTTGGTGAACACACAGAAGAACACGAGTTGGCAGCACAAGGTATGGTTTTTACGTCATGTAATATGAATTTTCGTGCACCAAAGCCTATATCACTGGAAGGAAATTTGGCCATAAACTTTGCCTTATTTCGTAGGGAGTTTGAAAACTATTTAATCGCTTTGGAAAAAGATGGCAAATCAGAGCAATATGTTTAAATTTCATCGGCGACGAGGCTACCTATAATATCAACAAATAGTTGAAAATTACAAAAATTGCGAACATCTGAATTTTAAGTACCGTTTTTTTTTTACATTTTTTGCAATACAATGGAAACAGTCGGAAACATAGCGTTTTTATTGATTTTTGGGTGGTAAAAGGGGGCGGTGTTAAAACTAAGTATGCAATAACCTAATCTAGGACGCAAGTAATACACGTTTTAAGTTTGATCGAAATCCGTTTAGCCGTTTAGATTTGTAAAAAAGCCAAACAAACAAATTTAATGTATTTAAAGAACTGAATGCAAAATTACATTTATGAAAATATTACAGCGAACTAACAATCAAAAACGCCCGCGTTGCTTGTCGACCAAAGCCGAAGCAAAAAATAATAAAATAAAACCGATTATAAACGACGAGTACAAACATACACGCATACTTTAAAAATTTACACGCACGCTGCAGAGATAAAGCCCCATTTCCAATAACGCGTGAGATGCGTTCCGTTTTACGCTGCGGAAGCTGCGTGAAAAAATCAATTTCCAATAGAGCGTGTGCGTGAACATATGATTGCATAATTTTGAACAGTACCCGGCTCAGTCAATTTTGTAAATAGCATTTTGTTTGCGATGTTTTGTTTGAGTTCGAATGAACGTAAAATTTTATCAATCAAGATATGACACAAATTACGCAACTATACACTTATATTTAAAAAAAAAATAATTTGAGATAATTTTTTCAATTTTGATTAAAAGTATTCGCACTAGTACCAATTACCTTATAATAAGTTGGCAACAGTTTATACAACACTATACAAAGTGAACAGCTGTTTTGATTTCAATAGCTGTCAAATTTTCACGCGCGTGAAATATTAAATTTTTCGAATATTTCACGCTGCGTGCACACGCATGCTGGTTATTGGAACCTGTTACGTATGTTTTCATGCATTGATTATTTGCGTCAATTTACGCAACGCATCTCACGCGTTATTGGAAATGGGGCTTAACTTATTTTTACGCTTAAAATTTCGTAAGTGTTTTTTTTGTCTGTGATATATAACACACTGTTTTTATTTTGTGTTCGTCACATGTTCTTACAGTAGTGCCCCCTTTTAGTGATCCTGTTGTGGTTCTGTGATGATGGGTATGTATTAAACCTCTGCACGAAAGCACCCATTTTTCTTAAAACAGCAGAGCCAACAGTGCAGAGTTCAGAGCTTAACAGAACTCTGTTAGTCAAGCGAGCGTAACCAACCAATGTCACGACAACGAACTATCACTGCAAAGCACTCGTTAGCTTAAACGCAGAACATATTCGTCGCTTGCTTTAGCAGAACATAATGCTCCGTTTTATAAAAACAGAACAATTGATAACAGGAAGATCAGGAAGAGGAACAGGAAGATTTAGTTGTGAGATGTAAATAGAATTCTGCTCAACAAATTTATAATTTTAATAAAACATGGATGTAAATGATGGAAGTAAATGAAATTTTAATATTATTGTAATTAATTTTATTATAATTAATTAAATTATTAAATTAAAAATATTGCGTTTGTGGTAATTATATTTCTCAGCTGATATTATACATAAAATGATGAATACAAAAACCATAATATTAAGCACAATTTCACCTTTAATCTGACTTAAATAATATATTTATGAAAAAGTTTCTTCATATTAAAAAAATTATTAAACTTTTGTTTTCAAATCGTGATATTTTGCAAATTTAAGAATTTTTTATGGAAAGCAGTTTGTTAGTCATAACTTTTTTTTGTTCTACTGCAGTGGTTCCCAACCATTTTCAGCTGGTGACCTGACACACCTTTTCTTTACAGGCCCTGAAAATAACAAAGAAATTAGAAAAATAAGAATCGCAATATAGTTTCACAATAAATATTCCTTTCTGTGAAGTCGGATACTATTGATCCCATGTCAAACCGGACGTTTTTGTCCAAAAACTGATTTTGACGATTCCGATTTTTTTCACATTTTGGACGTCAATAGTACTTTAAAAAATAAAAATAGTGCCATATTTTTTTAACTTTTATCTTGCAAGTTATTTATAGACTGAAAAGTTAAAAACATAAAATTGTAATTTGGACATGTAGTAAAAAAAGTATATCTTCAAGTAAGTACTACAAAAAATGTTTGGCCACTTAAAATTTCATTCACATTTTCAAGGTCAGCACTACTATTTTTTTGGCGTTTTGAATATATTATCGTATGGAAGCATTTATACCTTATGCAACTCCAAAATATCATGTTAGACAATTTTAACATGCGAAATACTTTAATTTATATTGAAAACGGGATTTTGGTTTTCTTTTTTTTACTTCTTACGGTACTTTATAATTTTGAAGCTAGTAATATACCTCCGACAGCTTTTCCGAATGCTTAAAGTTTATATTTCATTTTTTTATTTCTTTTTTAAATCCCATTTTTAATTAAAAATTATAGAATTTTGTATGTAAATATTGTGTACGCAGACCAACTGCCTTTTAAATTTTTCAGTGTATTACTTGCAAAAGAAAAAATAAAAAAAATATGCAACTATTTTTCTAAAGTACTATCGACGTGCAAATTACCAAATTTTTGCAAATATGTAAGTCGCGACCCATCTGTAACCCTTCCACTAGTTGGTCACAGCTCACTGGCCTTAATTGTTTTAATAAATTTATTTTAATTAAATATTATTAAAAACGGAAAAATAAATGCATTTTCATTCTAAATAAACAAGTCGTCTATTATAGTTTAAATAAAAAATAAGAAAATCCCTTTTTTGGCGTTTTAAATTATTATTACTTCACAAGGCAATGTAGAAACTACGAAACCTAAAGAACACAGCATAACTCCAAGCGTTCTGCTGTTGTTCACATTACTTTTCATTCTGTTGCGCACTTCTCTGTCGACTCAAGCATAACATTGCTTCTGTTTTTGCTTGTGTTTTGTTCTGCTCACGCTTCGAGTGCTCTCTGTTGTGATACGCTAGTTTTAATTGATGAGAGCAAAATATAGCCAACGCTTGCTCCACAAACGAGTATTCTGAAACGCATTTCAAGCGCACTTATGCAGAGGTTTACCATACATATATGGTAGGTTGATGTTATGCGTGGGCGTGAAGCATATGTAGGGCGTTACGTGTGCGTCTACTTGCGATGATTTTAGTGGGGCGTTATGTGTGGGTCTATTTGCCTGGGAAATAGGTTCGTCACACTGCATGCATGTAACATTGACGAATCAAATAGAATATAGGGTGTGTGCGAATTGAACTAAATTGCTAGCTAAACTAAATTGTGTCGATAAAGCAGTGTTTCCTAAATTAATTTAGGAAAATTCCGAGCTACCTAAATGCTTGCTAAATTAATGAAATTTCTTAAGAGAAGAGAATAATGACATTTCTTAACCTTTAACCTATTTGTAATTAGCCTTAATTAACCTTAATAAACCTTAACTGCTCTACCTTCATTTAGTTTAGGTAGCAATTCAGTTCAATTCGCACACACCCATAATATATAAAGCTTAGTGAATCAGCGGATCACGCAAGACTACTGATGAGTGGCCAACGAAACAGTCTGTCTAGTCTGCTGTGTGATTACTACTTTATACAGGGTGTTGTTATTGTTGTTGTTGTTGGTTGGCGGCCAACGAAACAGTCTATCTATTCTGTTGTGTGATTACTACTTTATTCAGGGTATTATTGTTGTTAGTTGCTTTCTTCAGAAAGCAACATCATAGACCTTGAGCTCGAAAAATGTAATTCTTAATGATTGGAAAATTATTAGAGTTATAGTTATTACAGTTATTACAAAAATGATTTTATAAATGAAGTAATTTATCGTGATATTGTTCTTTCAGGTTTGAATTCTTTTATCGTCGGATACATCTTATTTTTACAGATTTTATTGACTTTATGCATTCAAAAGTAACCGAACTACGTGGAAGAGCTGATGAAACTGCTCGGACTGTAATGAGTTATATGAACGAAGGACTGGAACCTCCTTTGAACCTCGACCACAATTTCGAAATGCTTATGTGTTGCATAGGAAAATTTTATAAAAACAATCGCTCTGGCTTGTCACTCTGTATTGATTATTGGGGACCATTAGACCTTTCTTCACATTACTCTAAAACAAACTCACGATCGGTATCTCTATTTAAATTTATTCGGTTGGCTGGAGAACTGCTTCCATCATCACTATTTGTTTCCTACCTAAAAATGATAGCTGGCTTGTCTAGTTGTAAACGATCAGCACGAAACGCCTTTAATCTACTTAAACAAGTTTCAGGACTTTCTGGCAGCACTACATTGTCATGGGAGCACTTTTTTGGTTCATTGACCCGATATTATGCGTAAGTATTCCGACAAAAATCTTCTTTTTAATTATTTAATTTCTGATATGGTTAAGAACCATTTTTTGTGTTGGTTGTACACGACTATCTATTTAGCAGTTTCAAAAGTAAAAATTCAGGCACATCCATAACAAAAACAAAACATAAATGTTAGGTTTATTAGTTGACCTCTATCATCTTACTATAAGTACACTGCACGAGCTAATGATAAGACCAAACATAAAGTCAATTTTCTTGAGTAAATAAAAAAATGCTGGTAACTCCTCTTATGTGTTCACAGCGTGTGGTCAAAGTTCAATCAATTAATTTGCTAATGGTTTCAAGCTTTACAGCGTTTGATATTTTTGCGTTGCGAAGTAATGATAAGACCAGCACGTTTTCTTGTACAAAACAAAAAATATTAAGTGGACATTTTCTTTTAAAATGTAATACTTTGAAAATGAAATAGTTAAAAAAAAAGTTATATAATAATTTAAAAATTTCGAATTTTATAACAATTTAGTATTGGCTGGCATATTTATCAGGACAACTTGCAAAAATGGGTCGTGAGACACAACTACCATAGGTGCCAGAGAACAAGAGAAAATAGCAGCATATTCACCCAGCACCAGTTTTGGGAATAAGAATGGTCCAAAGTTATTTTCTCTTGTGAAAAGATTCAATTTGGATGGGCCTGATGGATGCCAAATGTTCTGGCACAATAAGCGTGAAACTGGCGAAGAAACGAGAAGGATATACCGTAACTTCGAAGACGGATCACTCAAGGTGTTAGCTGCAATTGGGGCTATTAAAGTCGAAGCAGCAGTAGTTGTTCAACTTTCGTAAGTCGAACCAGCATCAGTTTTTCAACAGTCGTAGCAGACTGTTTTGTGCTTATGATTTCTTCTTATGATTTCTAACTTGTTTGATCGCTCGCGTTATTAAATTTTTTCAATTTTGTTATGATTATGACTGCATTATTATTATAATTGCACAAAAGGTAGAAGGAATAAGCAAAAATCGCAAGCTCAAAACAGTATGCACGATGTTTTAAAACTGATGCTGCTTCGACATATGAAAGTTCAATACCTGCTGTTGCTTCGACTTTCGACTTTACCAATAGTTTCAGTCAATCAAAATGACAACTGCCAAAGCTGTCGTTTGCAGAAACACTTCGAAAACTATAAGCTACAGTTTTTTATTCTACCATGCTTCCACTGTTTGATTTTTCGCAAGCACAAGTAGCAGAAGCTTTGCAAAAATCGCAAGTTTTTAAACGCTCCGAAAGTTCCGAAGTGTTAGGCTATAAAAGCCGCTATAAAAGTTATAAAAGCCGGCATTTTACATTACATTGAAAAATAATTTTTTTTTTTAATAAATGTATTCAAAAATCATGTGGAACAAATCCCCAATCTAAAATGTTGTTTGATTTTTTGTTTAAGTATTATGTTCTGAAAATATGAAAACAATGAAAATATTTTAGGTTAAAACAAAAACAGTTTCTTTACGGAAACATGTAATAACAATTATCCTTTTTTAGTGTAATTTTGGTGTTTTCATTTTTTCGAGCTTGAATTCTTTTGACAGATCAAACGCATGGTTAAAATTTCTATAGTTAATTTGTTTGTAGACACCTTAAATTGATTTTTTAAGTTTTTTGACAAATAAATTTTTTTTTGCCATCAATATAAGGAATTATAAAAAATAATATATTTTTAGTGTCCAATATCAATGATTTTTTTTTTATATTTGAATAGAGACATACATACGCAGAAAACAATTTTTATGAGAATTGTCTTGAATTTTGTAAATTGAGTTTGTGAATTTTTTCACCTAACGTATTACCTGTCAATTAAGTTGATAATCAGCCATCGAATCTGTGAATTTGAAAAATCATAAGCGCAAAACAGTCTGCACGACTGTTTAAAAACTGATGCTTGGTTTTTTTTTTTGCAATATTATTTATTATTATTTTATTACAAGAAATCAATTTTTGAATAAACAATAGAACATTTACACTTAAGATTAAGACAAAATTAAAAATTGATAATTGATTGTCAACAACTACATTCCGATGTTCAAAATGAACAAGTGACGAAATGTAGTTAAACATATTTAGATATTTAAAAGCAAAAATCACAATTGTATTATATTATAAAAGTACTGTTGTGGGATCATAATTGAAAATTAAATATTTTGCAATAGACAAAAGTTAGCTCAACTCTACAAATAAACAAATATTAATAGTAACAATTCGAAATCATCAAAAGCAAAATATTTATGAGCATTAAAAGTTAAATGATAAAATAAAGATACATAAAAATTAATCAAATGACATTAAATCATAATTGCACAGAGATTGGAGCATTCATAATTTCAAAGTCAAACTTAAACAGCCATGATTTTACTTCTTTATGGAACAAATTTATATTACACATACGACGAATATTATTCAGTAAGCTATTAAAAAGTCTAGGACCAGCGCATGAATACGAGTAAAAGAAAAGAGACAAGTTGTGAGGACGAACATTTTGACAAAATGTTGGTCATTAACCCTTAAATTATAGTTTTCATTGTGTATGTTTAATAAGTATCCAGATCTTTTGAAAAAAACTAAGTAATTTATAGTAGTATAAGTGTTTAATTGGCAACACATTTAAGTTTTTAAATAACGAAAAGCTACTATCGATCCTCCTTTTATGGCAAATTAAACGAATAGCATGTTTTTTTTTGAGCAGCTAACAGTGGATGAATTTTATTGAAATGAGTACACCTCCCAGCAAGTTATTCCATATTGCAGTTTAGAGTGGAAAATCCCATGGTAGATGCAAGTTAGCAATTTAGACGAGCAATACGCACCCAAATGGTAGATTTTTCTAGTTGCACCCAAGAGATATCGTTTAAGAGCAACGGTATGATCTAACCATGAAAATTTCCAGTCCAACAACAAACCCAAATATTTAAACGATTTAACGCATTCGATTGTAAAATATTGCGGGGAGAACTGATAAGAGTTGTCCAATCGAAAACCTTTTACAGCTAGAACAATTAAAAACAAAACTACACACGTTAATATCAGAACCCCTTATTTTAAAATACATAAATTTGGTTTTGTCACTAAGAACTAATTTGTGAGAATTAAAACAATGTCTCAGAAGCTAAGTCATTATTCAATTCACGTGTTAAGTTATGCATGGAATCACTTGCATAAGTGCACGTCATGTGTCATCAGCAAATGCTATGACTTTACTAGGCAATGGTAGACAAAAAACAGAATTAATAAAAACGAGAAATAAGATTGGCCCAAGTACAGACCCCTGGGGGACACCTATGTGTATCCACATCAATATAGTTACTAAAGCTGTCATTTATTTTAACTTTTTGTACCCTATTAGCTAAATAAGACTGAAACCATTCATAAATAGAACCTCTTAACAGTGTCGAATGCGTTTGTTAAGTCAACAAAAAGAGCTGCACAGACTTTCTTTTTGTTCAACCTGCTGTAAATATTATAACAAAAGTTTAGTAATGCACCTTCTGTGGACAACCCCTCTCTGAAGCCATACTGACAACTGCTGAAAAATTGCTTTTTCTTTTAGACAAAAATTTGATCATTCTCGTTTTAACGGCCTTTTCAAATACTTTTGCAATAACTGGTGTCAATGAAATGGGTCTATAGTTATTTAACTCGGTTTTGACTCCTTTTTTGAATAATGTTATAACTACAGCTTTTTTAAGATCCTCAGGAAAAATTCCAAGTTCAATGCTTCTATTGTATATATTACAGAGTACATCGGCAACATTGCAAGCGATCTTAATTTAATTTAATTTAATTTGTAATTTGTAATTTATTGTATATAAGATGAGTACAAATAAGAACTATGTTCTTTTACAGTACAGTGGATGCGTAATAATAAACATGATTAATTAATTAATTAGAGATAACAACTAAGAATAGAGTTGAACTTATGATATTAAGGAATATAAATATAATATATGAAACATGAACAGAATCAAGAAGATAATGCAAATCAAAAATAGGTGAAAATTACATGTTAGATTAAACTAGACTTAAAATAAATGTAAGGTGAAAAAGTACACGAAAGAAGGAAGGAAAAAAACAGAGTTTATGAAGCAGAAAAGTAAGAAAGAAGAGATTGTCTAAAGGTTTCTATCCGTTCGATTTCTCTTAATCTACGAGGTAACGCATTCCAAAGTCTTACGGCATTAATGAAAAAAAGATTAGAACTTGTAAGAGAGCTATGTCTAGGAATAATTAAAAGTTTACATCTTCTGGATATACTAAACTGTAGTTTTTCATAGAAATAATGAGGAGTTTTAGTGTGGATTATTTTATGGAGGTAAACACAGTTTCTAGCATTCAAATAACCAGTCAAACTACAACCAAGTATTGCATTTCTAAATTCAGAAAGGTGATCAAACTTTTTCAAACCATATACATAACGAGTAGCATAGTTAAAAGCAATATTAAGTTTCAGCTGAGAGGATGAATCGAGCTTACTATCTCAGAGTATGTTATGACGGGTAATACAAATTGCTTCACAAGTAATTTTTTTTACTTGATGTTCTATAATCGAATGTTCTAAATCTATAATCCGAACATGAATGTGAATTTTTTAGAGACATTATTAATTTGAAAATTTCATAAGAAGAAATGGGCTCAAAATACATGCTGTTAGGGTAGAATGGTTCCTTATCTACACAATTGCAAGAAGCAACAAAGGAACCTACATCAGCAACAACAGCTTTTCCAATTTTTACAAAAAACTTGTTAAAAACATCAGCTTTAACATTAGAATCCCGTACAATAGCGCCTTCAACATTGATACAGTTGATTTGTTCGATATTTTTGGGAACATTATGGAACATCATTTATTGTAAGGATGACTGTCATTCTTTTTTGATATTACCTTAAATTTTTCTAAACTCATTTACATAATATTTAGTTTTGCACAATTAAATTTGTACAAATATTTCTTTGCATAGTTTTTTATACCATTCTTTTAAACCTAAATTGGGTGGTTGCTTCGACAATTTCTTAAATATCTTATTTTTATAATTAATTTTTCCCCAATAACGCAAAAGTCATCCATGGTTTAAGTTTTTTAAGTTTAGAAGTACATTTATCAAATTTTACAGTACACAAATTTACATGTTGCACCAAAGTTTCATAAAAGATCGAATATGCTTTCGATGGATCAGGTTCACAATAAACTTTACCCCAAGATTCAAATAGAAGACAATAGTTCAATTTCGAAAAATCAGTTATGTCAACGAAAGACTCCCGTTGCGGTTTAGATCACGTTTTAAATGGTCTATTAACATTTTCAAGATATAAACACGTCATACAATGATGAGAAAAATGTATATCTGCCACAGAACTATACATAGATATGGGACTACACGTACTTAATTTCACAAAAACATGATCGATACAAGAAGAAGAACTATCCGATATTCGAGTAGGTTCGTTGACACAGTACTCAAGACCATACGAAGACAAATAATAAATATTTATCCACCAAGGGCGAGTTTTCCAAAATATTTACATCAATGTCACCTAGAAAAATAACATTACTACAACTACTACACGACAAAAAGTATCAAGATCAGTTAAAAACATGTCAATATTCGAGTTACCATGAAATCTATAAATGCAAAAAAATTAAATTTTTTGGTTACCAATTACACAACAAATTTTAGCTACATCAGAACTTTGAAATTTAAGACAACAAAAATCACAACCTAACTCTTCTTTCACAAAAACAGCAACCCCTCCAGCAGCATAATCATTACAATTCGCTGGACATTTGTATTGTATTGTATTTGTATAATTTGGCTTGTTTATAAAGGACTCTAAATGCAAAGTAAAGTTATCAAAATTTTTTCGAAGACTTCTAATATTTTGATCAATGATGTATTTACGTAAGCTTAAGAACTGCTCAGTTGATCTCGTCTTCTTGTTGTTATCGGTGGTTTTTTAGTGTGTTGCTGTGATTAGTATTCTTTATAATCGTGTTTTGTTTGATTTTTGTGGAAATTAAGTATTAAAAAAACATTTTAATAACGTTTTTATATGTTTTCAAACAATTCCATTTCGTGGCAGTGTTTATTTGTTCAAGAAATAATTTATTAATATATAACATATAATAATTGATTGAATAGTTTTTAACACAATCCAGTGCATGTTTGTCTGCCTTTTTTTCAATTCCTCTTTGTGCGGTGTTTGTTTACTTAAGTGCAGTCAGCGTATGTAGTGTTGTTGTTGTTTTAAAACAGTTTTGTGTGCGCTACATTTTAATGTGCTAACCCTATAAGCACATTTTACATTCAAAAGCACTTGCTCGCAGAATAATTTAAAATTTTTTGCAATGGATTATTTTTCCATTGATAATATTGCTGCTAGTTCTCTGAACGAGCAATGCAAAAGCCAGAATATTCTGTACCCTATGTTCAGCTGTTCTGGCCCATGTGAGCGAATGTTCCACGCTTCTTGTGCTGGTATTTCTAAATCGTGCCTTGACGATTTAATTTCAGTCCGATCTGGTCTTCGCTGGTATTGTGCTTCGTGCAGGGCCCTTTCCCCGGATGAACTCTATTCTAAAATTAAGCTTTTTGGGGAAAGCCTTAACTTATTAAATAATAACTTCAGAGAAATTGTTTCATTTTTTAGCGAAGTTAGTGCCGCTCCCACTACCAGCGTTTCTGATGAAATTACTGTTCAGGATAACATTTCGGTTCCTTCGTCCATGACTGCTTCTTCCGGAATTTTGTCAGTTTCATCAGAAAAAGACCCTAAAAGCTCTAAAAGAAAGAGGAAAAACAAAAACAAAAATAAGCGTCAGAAGGCGTCGTCCAGACCTTCCAAGGCAAAGCAGCCCTCAGCAATGCCATCAGAAAATAATAATACGGTGATTTCTTATACACCATCTTCTATTCCTCCATTGACTAGTAGTCCAAATACGATTTCAACTACGCCTAACAGTCATTTGACTTTAAGAGCAGTTTCGAGGACCAGAAATGTTTTCATTTCACGTCTTCAGCCCGACACATCAATAGAAAATATATTGACGTTTGTCAGGCAATCCAAGTTAGTAAACTCAAATGCATTCTGTTCATGCAAAAAAATTGGTAATAAGCCTTCCCAAGCTTCTTTCATTTTAACAGTTGCAGCCGATGATTTTACAACTGTTCTTAACTCTAATTTGTGGGCCGATAATATTCTTGTTACTGAGTTCAAGCCAAAAAATAAGCCTAAAAGGGTGACTCAAGCCGCCCGGCAGGCTCAAAAAAACTAAATAGGCTGTCCCTTTACTATCAAAATGTAAGGGGACTACGTTCTAAGACGCAGAGCATATTTCTATCAACTCAAAATTGCTCTGAGGATATTATCGCGTTAACAGAAACGTGGCTGAACGGAAGCATTACTGATTTAGAATTGTTTGACAATAGTTTTCAAGTTTTTAGAAAAGACAGATACACTGACAATATTTCTTCTGTCGGTGGTGGTGTCCTTTTGGCTGTAAGGAACTGCTTTGTCAGTTTTATTGTTGACATTCCCTGCTCTTCTAATATTGAACTAATTTGCGTTAAAGTTATACATTGTAACTCTAATGTATATGTTATTAATGCGTATGTTCCTCCTAAGAGTAGTGTAGAGGTCTATGCAAGCCTTGCGGAGTGCATAGATTACATAATTGATTTACTTGACGTTAATGACGACATTTTATTATTGGGCGATTTTAATCTACCTGATTTAAAATGGCATTCTTCTGACGATGATACGTACTATTGTGCATCTAATTCGAAGACCCGCCAAGAACATATATTTGTTGATAATATATGTTCAGATTTACAACAAGTGAGTTGTATTTATAATAGTCTTGAAAGACTTCTTGACCTGGTCTTAACTACAGACAGTAACAATGTTGTTGTTAAGAGGGCCTTTCATGCTCTAACTACTGTTGATGAATATCATCCACCATTGAGTATTTGGTACGAATCCGACAGAGCAAATATAGTAAATTCTAATTCAGCAGATCAACTTTATGAATTCAATTTTAAAAAAGCTGACTTTTTGAAGTTGAATCAGTTGCTTAATGGCAAACTTAATGCAATTTTAGAATATATAAATGGAAATTGCCTTGATGACTCCATACATTTTTTTTATATGGAACTCTTTGCTGTGTTTTCTCAATCCGTACCTTATAGTCTCAAATTTGCGAGGAATTCTGCGTACCCGTGGTACACAAAGGATTTAAAGACTCTTCGCAACAACAGGAATAGGGCATGGAAGAAATACATCTGTAGCTTAGGCTCAAACGACCTAGAAACTTACAAACGTTTGTATCTGGAATTTGAAAATCGCTCAGCTACATTATATCACGAATATTTAGATAATGTTAAGCTGAGAATATTGACAGATCCAAAGAAATTTTGGGGATTCCTAAACACAAAGAAGAAATCTGATGGATTTCCTTCTTCTTTTAGAACTCCTGAGGGATTTACTGACAATCCCGTCAAAATTTGTGGCCTTTTCGCCAATCTTTTTAAAGAATCATTCTGTTCAGATTCTTTTAATCCTGATGGAGAGTACTTTGAATATATGAATTCCGAACCCAGAGTATTTTTGGAACATATATCCTTCACTCCAGAGGATATTTTAATGTATATTAGATCGATCGATGAGGAGTTTGGTGCTGGACCTGACGGTGTTCCTGCCGCAGTGTTAACACAATGCGGTTCCGTTTTGAGTCAACCACTGTCTTTATTATTCAATAAATCTATTAACGAAAGTTATTTTCCACTTTTTTGGAAAAAATCATTTATAAGTCCTATTTTTAAAAAGGGTTGCAGGAACGATGTCAGTAACTATAGGCCTATCGCTAAGCTCTCATCGATTCCAAAACTTTTTGAGCGGATGGTGTATGATCGGGTGAAAATTCACTGTTGGGGAAGTCATAACAACTCGTCAGCATGGTGACTATGTCTAATCTTCTCGATTTTACAACATTCTGCTTAAATTCTATTGATTCTGGTAACCAGGTCGATTGTGTTTACACTGACTTTAGTAAGGCATTTGATGAGCTACCACACAATCTAATCTTATTTAAACTTGAGTTAATGGGATTTCCACAATATTTTGTGAACTGGATTAAATCGTATTTGGTGGAGCGATCTTATCAAATACGTTTCCGAGGCGCATTGTCTTCTGAATTTATTGCTGGATCAGGTGTTCCTCAGGGTAGTCACCTTGGTCCTCTTCTGTTTATTTTAGCTATCAATGATGTAACTCACGTCATTGAACACTCTCATCTGCTTATTTATGCCGATGATATGAAAATATACAGAACGATTAATTCTAGAGATAATTCAGATCTACTCCAGTCTGATCTAAAATCCTTTGAAGTTTGGTGTTCTAAAAATAATATGTTTTTAAATCCAGATAAATGCCAAACTATGACCTTTTCGCGAAAAAGGAATAATTTTATTTTTGATTATAAGATTTAAGATACTGCCTTGAGTCGTGTAGACACCGTCAAAGACCTAGGTATATGCATGGATTCTAAGCTATCGTTTAACATTCATATTGATAATATTTGTAAAAAAGCATCTTCAATGCTTGGTTTTGTAAAACGCTGGGCCAAAGAATTTAATAGCATGATTACAACTACAACGTTGTATTATGCAATCGTGCGTCCTCACTTAGAGTATGCAAGTCAAGTGTGGTCCCCAAGTTACAATGTGCATGTTGATCGAATAGAAAGAATCCAAAAACGTTTTGTTCAGTTTGCTCTAAGGGGCTTAAGTGGAACTGGCATATTAGACCTTCCTCCTTATGCGAATCGCTTAAAACTATTAAAAATGCAATATTTACACCAGCTCATAACAGGTGTATTCGATTCTCCAGAACTTCTTTCTCACATAAATTTTAACACTAACCGTAGAAGCAGTAGAAACGCTAACAACTTAATTTATTTGCCATTTAGTAGAACAAATTATATGGCTACTGCTCCTTTAAGTCGCATGAGTTCCTTTGTTAACAATTGTAGCGTTTTTGATGTTAATTTGTCAAAAGGTCAACTCAAAAGTAGATTAAAATTAGTTGTGTAAATAGATCTATGTATACGCATGGTTAGTTGTTACGTCTTGTGTTGTCCCTGAGCCCAACCCATTCATTGGTGGGTAAATTTTTCCCACATTAACTTGTTTGTGGTCACGGGTATCCATAACATTGATATTTTCAATGATTACTGGGTAGTGGCTTTAGATGGGTTAATGCTGAGGAAGTGCGATATAGCTGTAGTAGCTGAACTCTATTGTTATTGCATGTATTAAGAAACAATGAGAGTGCTTAAAAAAGCTATCGTTTTACGATTTTGGCTTTTTCGACTGCAATTTAACCAATGATAGAAACTCCACTCCTAGCGATTGCTCTAACGGTGGGGGTGTGCTGATTGCGTTTAATCAGCACATTTCTCTCAAGAAGAAGACATCCTAGAAGTTGCAGACATAAAATTATGTTGCGTTCATGTAAAGTACAGTTTCTTAAGTCTCTAAATGCTTATATATCCCTCCCTTTTCTAACTTAGATGTTTATAGCAAACATTTGTTGACTTTTGTGACTTTTAACCTGCCAATGTTTCTGGGAACTGCTGTTCCGAAGATACTTAATATTTTAGGTATTATATTTCTAAGTATTTTTATTTAAGGTATTATAAGTATTCAATAAGTCAAAAAGTTCATCAGATAATTCCTTTTTAAATGAGCTTTCATCAAAAAAAGGTTTTTTTCCAATAACCGTGTGATCGATTTAGTATTTTTGATGAGAGCAATATTACTTCTGTGTCATGGTCCGATCCTCTGGTTACTCCTGAAGATTTTAAGCAATGCGAACAAGTGTATGCGTACTATTGAGTGCTCTATGGCCGGATAGTTTAATAAAATTTTTCTTCTTTCTTTGCTAACTTGTAAAAAGCTGATTTTAAGATTTTTAAAAATTAGCTGAAATAAATGCGATTAAAACATTTAAAACCCCTTTTTCCTTTATAAAGTAAAAAACAAAATTTTTTAAATTTAATTTATTCTTATTATATTTTATTGTATACAATTTTTTTATCGATGGCCATACCGATGGGTAACTAACGATTTTTTGAAATCGATATTTTTAATATTTTTATAAAAATTTTAAACAAGCTTTTTCTTCCAAAATGACAAACAGTACACCAAACAAAATCCCTAATTTTCTTTATACTTAATTACTCTTTCTTCTCATTTCAAAAATATTTAGTACTGATTATGTTTTATTTTTAAAAATAAAATTGCTGATTGATTTTCATTGTTAATTGCTGTTAAGTATTTTGCTTCTCCTGTAAAATTAATGAATTTTTAGTTACGAGGTGTCAACGTATGGCCATCGATATAAAAAAAATTGTATACAATAAAATATAATAAGAATAAATTAAATTTAAAAAATTTTGTATTGCATATAAACATTGAGAGTAATATCAGTTTATGTGTTGAATAACTCGTAAATTGATAATATCTATTTAAAAATTCTATTAAGCAAAAATGCCAACTGTAGAGCTTCCAATAAGAATAACTTTAAAACGCAGAAAATTTCTAGCTAACTATACCAACAAATGTTAACAATCTTAACAGCTGACTACAGTAACAACAACACATTCATTCACACGCATGCTTGCTAGCGGGGTGAAGGGAAAGGGGTAAGATCATATCGACAGCTGAAAATAAAAAGAATATTGCTTGCTTTGTTTTCTGATTGCCTGGTAGCAAGATCAGAAATACAAGCACTTACACGCATACATTGAAATTAGTGTATCAGCTTACAGACATATATTCAAATTTGTATCGACCTAAAAAACACTAACACATGCGCTACAGCTTACACACATTCATTCACAAATTAGTATTGAAAAAAAAACACTTGCGCATGCGCTAAAACGCTCACATGCTAGACCGACAGAGACAGACAGGGTTCACGATGCGCTTGTTGGGCAGAGGGCAGAAGAGAAAAGGGATACGATCATATCGAAAACAAAAAGAATTTTGCTTGCTTCTGTTTTCTGGTCGCCTAGTAATACAAGAAGAGAGAGACTTTATTCATTTTGTCGCTTTTTAGTTCTGTTTAGTTCTAACTTTTTTCCGCAGTTCTAAACTGGGAATTGCTCATCGAAAAATGCAAAAAAATTTATCTGATAGTCTTCTTGCATTCTCTTATTTATAATAAATTCTCATTGTCGATGTTGACTTCTATTTTTTATTGAGTTTATCTTTTACAACAACCAGTTTTGATGCAAGTAAAACAATAAACGCAACCCAGGAGTCAAGACTGCAAAATTATATAAACATAGCTGCAAAGTCAGCTCAACAATAAGAGTGGAACATTAGTGAAATACAGCTCCAAAGTCAACCCAACAACAACAACACAAAAAACAGGACAGATCAATCTGGAACGTTGAAGTTTAAAAAAATTCATCGTCTATTCCTCTATTAGAGATTTTTATCTAGACTACAGTTTCGATTAGGGTTATTATATTAACACATGAAGGAAACTATTTTGATTTTGTAATGTACATTGGATACGTCAGTTCGTACATCAATAGGCCCAACTTCTTCCGGTTAAATCTTTCACTTTGGTGGGTGTAAATCGCAAATCGTAAAACAAAAAATCTATTTAATGTGAAAATATCCGGGAAAGTATTGAAATGTGTTAAGTAAAATTATACAGTCAGTTACGCTGAAGTCCCATTTCAATCTTTCTGGATACAATCAGGACCATAATTAAAAAAGAGAGTGTTCGAGCTTTCGACAAATTTACACTGATAAGAACCAGTGATAAGAACCTCGTGTTCACGGCAGCCTTTTCCTAGGAATCAATACTATTCGGGATAGAATAGTATTTTAAGAAGAAGAAGGAGAAGAAGAAGAAGAAGAAGAAGAAGAAGAAGAAGAAGAAGAAGAAGAAGAAGAAGAAGAAGAAGAAGAAGAAGAAGAAGAAGAAGAAGAAGAAGAAGAAGAAGAAGAAGAAGAAGAAGAATAAGAAGAAGAGGAAGAAGAAGAAGAAGAATAGGCCCAACTTTATCTGCTTCATTTTGTGTGTTACGTCAACGACAATAAGTGGTGCAAAAGCCTTGTATCCAACGACATCTAGCAGCGGTTGAGGTTCCTGCATATAATAGCTTTGTTGAAATTTTGCATACATATCATATAGAACAGCCTTCGTGATATAATTCAGAGTTTATATGTACTTTTCCTCTTTACTTTTTCTCTTTGTAGACCAATTATAAGAAATCGTGCTCTTTCATTTTGCTGTGATAGCTTAACATTCTATAAAACTTTTTCTTTAGAAATAAGAAAAAGATTCTTATTGTTATGTTGCTTATTTCTTGACAGTTGACAGGTAAATAAACGACACTTTGAGGTTTTTCTTTTATTTTATACACCGGTAGAACATCTAGAGGAAATTTATAAATAGTGTGAACTAAAGTACCATTAATATATGATTTAGTTGTCAAGTGTCAATCAGTATGGATTGTGCTTACATTTGTAATATTTAAAGGTAAATCATATTAAAATTCGTTGACCCCGTTAGGCTGATCCTTGATTTTTGATAATTTGTTGTTTTTTTTTACGAGTACGTGTGTAGATTTTTTATCAAGCTTTGTTTTACTGAATTCCAGCAACTGTCCTATACTGTTTGGTTTTGGAAAATTTATGTCTTCTGAGGAAATACTTGCAGTTTTTAGGGTGTTATTTTTGCGCTCAATTTTTAAGGAAATTGATTCATCAATGGTTTTTATGTTTGACTCTAAGAAAGAGCAATGTCATTAAGTTCATATGCATCAACTGGAACTGTAATAGTATGTGATCCGATATGAAATAAATTCTTGCGATCATCTACATTGGGTATAGAATTAATTGATACAAAATCAATAAGTCCACAAACATATTTGCAACATATGATCAACTAGGGGAATATATTGTGCCACCAGAGTTGAAGTGGTTCCGCTTAAAGAGATTGTTATTGACAGTATGCCTATTCGTTATAAACTAATAGTCTAAACCCCATAGAGCGCCCCATATATCTACGGCGTTGGTGTAGGTTAGGTTGAGTCTAAACTATTCTTTGAATAGTATTGTTGTTTAATATACATTACCCTGTATTATTTCTATATTATATACTCTCTCTCTATTATGTACCACATTACTTATTACATTAAGGAGGGACACGACATTCGCGGCAGAGAAAACAGACCTTTTTTTAAAAATTCATAACTCAGTCAAAAACAACCATTTTTCCAAAATTTTTTTTTTATTATTGTAGAGAATTGAACAAATTAAAAGAAAAAAAAAATTTAAAAAAAATATATTTTTCACTCCGACATGGTTTTATAGAGCTCCATACTGGCGGCAGAGAAAAAAAACGTTTCCTCGTGGTTGCAGCGCTGGGAGTTGCAAAAATTGTCCGATCTGGAAAAAAATTACTTTTTTAAATCTTAACAAAATTGGTTATCGTATGACACGAGCTTTTTTTAAATTTTTTTTTCAATTTTTGGTGATGTTCGAAATTTGAAAGTGTGTTTTTTCGAAAAAAATATTGACTTTAAAAATTCATAAAAAGTCGAAAAAAAATTTAAAAAAAAGCTCGTGTCATACGACAGCGAATCAAGTTTAAAAAAATACAAAAAAAAAAAAATTTCGTCAAAAAATGAACCCGCTAGTGCCGCAACCAGTACGAAAAACATGGTTTCGAGATAAACGCGCTCAAAGTTTGTGAACAAAGAAAAAAAAGGTTAAAATTAAAAATGCGCTCTAACCAACCCGGCTGTAATTTTTGAACCCGTAAGAATTTTTCCATGAAATTTTTTTTTCTTAGAATCTTAAGATTCTTACTAAAATACAAAATTATTAAAAAAAAGTCGATTTCAAAAAACTGCCAATGTCATGTCCCCTCTTAAGCTTTAGTTATGCTTGCATTGAACAATAAAGACAGTGATGTTTGAGACTTAGTGGCTTATGTGAAGAAGTGAATATGGTGCCAGATGTTACTGAAAAAGAATAATGCCACCAAAAGAAGAAACAGTTGAAGGCGAAAATATAGAAAAAATATTAAAATACAGTCTCCCCAGTTTTTCGCGTCAGCTATACAACCGATTCACTTAAAGAATTCGAGTCAGGCATATACATGGAAAACCTGGAAAACCAATTCAAAATATTTTTACGTGCTTCAAGCTAAGAAGAACAAACTGACCAGCGAAAAGTGACGCTTCTTTTACACCAGAAGCTCTATTAATTTTTAATTCATTTAATTTAGATGTTGACGCAGTGAAATACAGTGATGTGCTTGAAAAATTGTACGCTTATTTTCTGTCGAAGGCAATCTCGCCATGGAAGGGCATACGTTTTTTATAATAAAACAGGAAGCGAATGAATCAATTGACGAATATGTTACCGTGTTAAAAAATTTAAGTTTCAATTGCAAATTCGAAATCTTACGCGAAGATTTAATTAAAGACATTATTTGCGGACTATCAACGCAAAAATCGTTCATAAAAGAAAGGCTACTCAGCGAGGGTGATATCACTTTACAGAAGGCGGTGGACATATGAGCATTTCCACAAAAATGTTAACCATAGCTGAAAAATTGAATGTGTTTTGAAATTCAATTTTTTTATCCAGAAAAAAAATTCTGCTATATATGAACTTCGCATTCTGAAAATTTCAATGTCTTAATTAATATTAAATACCATATTAAATACCACCTCGTAAGCTTCGACCATGGCCGAACTAAGATGTTAGTTACTCTTCTTAAGCTCTTTTTTTCTCTTCTTTGATTACACATTTTCTTAACGGAAATTTTGTCGAGTGGGTTATGTCACGTGAGTTACGGCAAATATTTTTTGGAAACTGAATATATTTTGAAATAAGCAAAGTTCATCGGTAAAGTGGGTTTATTATGAAACTTAACTGTTTTCCCATTATTTGAAAATTAAAAACAAAAACAGGTTATATGGTAAAATTTGCTGAATTTTTATACTCTAACAGCCTTACCAAAAAACTAATTTAGTGCTGGCTCTAATTAGTGCCAGCTCTAAAAAGATTTTTTAGCATAAGCTTAACAGAGGCTACAGCTGCTACTAAATTGAAAAGCTGACGCTAAAACTTAATATCAGTTTTTTAGTAAGGCTGTAAACGGGCTTGTAAAACACAGTTTCTTTTTTTTTGTCTCTTGAGTTACGCCCATATTTATCACTGCTATTCTTAATTAGTTACAGGAACGAAAATTTTGGTATATCTTACCATTACTATTTCTTGTAAGGCATATGCACATAAGAAATTTTTTTACATTAATATCATAAACTTAAATACATAAACATAAACTTCATAAACTGAGAAAACGAAGCTTTAAGTCGTACGCATGTCGCGTGAGTTACGAAAATTCTGTGCTATGTCGGTGCTATACAAAAATATGATAAATGGTCAGCAACAAAGAGCATCAACAAATGGCTAACGCATTCGTCGTCTATCGGTTCGCAGCAAAATTGCAACAAATGTGGAAATATTCATCTAACAATAAGTAGATGCTCCGCATTGGCGTTATTTGCAATATATGTAAGAAAAAGAATCACTTCGCAAAAAATGTGCTTTTCAGAAGACAAAACAAAGGCAGTCAACAAGCAGTTGTTCGAACGGTAAAAAGAAGTATGTAAAAAATATATATACCAAGAATCGGGCAATAACTTTTATATTCACGAGAGTCTGAATGCTGAAAATCGTAAAATACTGCAAGCAGCGGTCGTATAAAAACTCCAGGAAATTATTTTTAATGGATTTACCCTACATGGCGCTTTCATATTAGACTGGAGAAAAATGCAGATGGCATTCGAATCTGTAGCATGGATGATGGTTACCTGACCTGTTTTTAAGCAGGTGTAGATACATAATTTATGTGTGTGAATGTGTGGTTAAGAAAGTGGACGTACATATTTTGTGTATGTGTTTGTGTGTTGTTATTGCCCTATAGGAACAAACTAACTTGTTTTTAAAAACAACTAAAAAACTAATTTAAAATAAACTAGTATATGAACTTCTTTGAATTATTTTAAAATGGCATTCAATTCTAAATAGTTTTTATTGCATTATATATGAAGTAATTGAAATACTACTTTAATTTCGTTAAATACTGAAAGAATTTTTTTATTTAATTTTTTAATATGCCTTATGCATTCACGTAATGAATTTGTGTACTTTTTTTCAAAACAGTCAACTAAATGATCTCTTTGATGTATAGAAATTTAAAATTTTTATGCTTTTCAATTCATCTTTAGTAAGTGGAATATTAACTAGTTTTTATATTTAAAATAATTTAAATATAACTAATTTAACAAGTAGTTAAAAATATATGCAGACGAAAGTCAATTGACTTATTTAGCGGACATCACCATACAAAATATGTTAGTTCGTTCTATGGAAAAAAGTCAGAAGTTCAACTAGTTGTGGTTGACAAAAAACTACTTTATCAACTACTTTTAAATTAGTTGATTTTCCTACAGGGTGCTTAAGCAAGTGTACATACATAATTTGTGTGTATGTATATGTACTTAAGCAAGTGGACGTGCATATTTGATGTATGTGTGTGTTGTTATTGTTCCCAGTAGGCATTGGCAGGCCTTCAAAGGGTTACTAGCAGGCCTTCAAATGGATGTCGGAGGCCTACCCTACTAATACCCAAGCCCATATACTTTTTTATATGAAATGGCCAAATTTTCCAGGCCTTCCGCTCTCCTTGCTTTAAAGAGGCCTGCTATAATCACTTCTTTAGAATGGCTTAAAGAAGAGGTTTACCAAAACAATTAAAAAAATATATATTTTTAATTTCCATATACCTACCGATTTATTCTGTGATTTTATTTTATATAACATATTTTTGTCAAATAAGAATATTTTTAAATTGACGTTAATTATTATTCAGTATTTTTGAACTAATATATATTTTGACTTTTAACGAAAAAGTAACCCTGAAATATAAGCAGAACCAGTTTTTGTAGGAAAATTTTAATTGTTGTACTGCCCTGGGCAACGAAAAATTAGGCCTCATAGAAGCGCTCGCCGAAGCAGCGAGGAAGGAGTGTCTTACCGACAAAAGTAGCAGTACATGCACGCCTTCGTTAGAAGAGACCTAGCTTCATTGCATATTGGGCAACAACAACACCCACACACAGGAGCTTCGATAACACTTTAGCAGCCGAAAACAACAACAACACACACAACATACATAACATATTTACGTCCATTTGCTTAAACACTTATACATACCCTGTAGGAAAATCAACTAATTTAAAAGTAGTTGATAAAGTAGTTTTTTATCAACCACAACTAGTTCAAATTCTGACTTTTTTCCAAAGAACGAACTAACATATTTTGTATGGTGATGTCCGCTAAATAAGTCAATTGACTTTCGTCTGCATATATTTTCAACTCCTTGTTAAATTAGTTATATTTAAATAATTTTTGTAATTACTTTTAAATAACCAATTGAAAACTATTACTGATGGCCTCAAGTTAATAATATTTGATGAAATAACATGGTTAAATATATATATAAACTTGTAATCTAATAAAAATTTGCAATTAAAACATGCCAAAATCAGAGTAGTTGCCGCCTTAATATAATTCAAAGTAGTTTATCAATCACTTGTTTTTAAATAGTATTTCAATTATTTCATATATAATGCAATAAAATCTATTTAGAATTGAAGTGAATAATTCAAAGTAGTTCATATTCTGGTTTATTTTAAATTAGTTTTTTAATTAGTTGTTTTTAAAAACAAGTTAGTTTGTTCCTATAGGGCAATAACAACACACACACACACTTACTCAGAAGCTTCGAGAACTTTTTAGAATCCGAAAACAACAACACACACACTAACATAAAATATGTACGTCCACTTGCCTAAACACACACACATACACACAAATTATGTATGTACACTAGACCGAATCGTTTTTGTATGGAGAAAAAAAAGTCAACCGTTCACCGTTTTAAAAGTAAGAGGAACTCATAAAAACGATTTCTGTATACTTTTTTTTCAAATCGGAGAAAATTCCATGAAGCGTTTTTGATTCTCCTGAAGGTCCTTTTTGGTAAAAAACATGTTTTTTTGCTTATAACTTTTTATTTTTCACAGAACGCATACCCAAATATGTTAAAAAGATAAACTTCTTACCTATACCAACATTTCGGCATAACAATTGTTTTAAAGTTATGTATTATTATAACTCTTATTTATTCTATTTTTAAAAACACATTTTGTAAAAAAAGTTGTAAAACACATTTTTTATTGGATTTACGTGAAATCAATCTTGTTGGAAAGGTATTAAGTTTAACTTTATTTTATATATCGATTTGATTGATTAGCGATGAGCGTTTAAGGCATATACATATTAAGTTATGTCACCCCTTATGCAAAATAAATTAAAAAGACCCCACCCCTCATTTGAAAACTAATATTAAGAAGGTTTTAGTACTATTAAAATGTATTTTTTAGATGGAAGCAAAAAGTGACCAAAATGTTTTTTTTAAATAACTTCACCATTCCTTAACCGATCGTAAAGAAAGCATGTCGTTGGATAGGTATCAATAAGGTCAACAATTCGTTCTTACAACTTTGTTTACTCCGACTCCATCTTTGACTATATATTTAAACTTTTCGTTTTATTTCCTCAGTATCCCTAAAACTTTTATTCCGTTTTTAATTAGAAAATAAAAGTTCATAAAAAATCATTAAACTTTTGTAAAGAAACTTTTTAATATCATACGTAGGGAAAAAAGTTACAGCAAATTTAATTTTCGGCCAAGTTTATTTTAAGTTTTGGTCTTTAGCCTTCTGTGCATCTTCGTTCGCCTTCGAAATGACTTTGTTCATCTCCGGTCTTGTTCGTGAGTCTTCGGTGCAGCTTCGTTTGGTTTGATTTCTTTATACCAAATTTTTCACAATCGGCTCAGTCGCTTAGGCATTTTTGAGCCATATATATATGTTTTTAAGCCCTATATCGAAACTATTCGGAACTTCTAATAGCCTATCTTTTTTTTTGAACCAGGAGTATCTTCATACTAAATTTCAACATAGTTGAACAATAGTTTTGGCGAGAGTGCACAGTTAAATTGTCTAATATTATCCTCTTAACTCATTGAATAACTAATCGACTGATTTTCTGTCCGAAAAATGTTCATATAAAATAGCCCAAATGTCGTTCCAAGATACAGCCTGTCCATTTATTTCGATGGCTTCTCAAGCCTTACCTTTTAATTTAGACTTAATAATATCTGAAAAAATTCTTTGAGCTAATTCATCGTATTGTGAGAGTAAAGGGTATATTCTGTCCACTAGTCCTACAAATGTTTGTAAGTCCCCTAAATAATCACTGAACTCTGGCAATCGCTCTAAATATTTTAGCGGATCAATTTGTAATGATCTAGTTGCCATATTTCCTTCTAAACTATTTAAGTCGAGGTCAATGTTTAAAAGTCGGCCGTGTTCTTCTAAATCTCGTCCAAAATTGTCTATTGTTTGTCCTAATCTATTTATTGACTCCTCCATGAACTCATTACAAAATGTTTTATACGTTATATGTGATAAAAGCATTAATAAAATAAATTAAAATAAAGCTCACGTCCTTTAGGCCTTCCAATTCTGTAGAGGTTTTTGTTTGTTCTCCCTTGCCTGGTAGTAGTCCTTCTCGGCAAGCACTATCAAATTTCAAGTCACAACTGTTGGAATTCTCACTTGAACTGCTCCCATCTACTGCTCCTGCAGTAGGAAAAAATATTTTTGCGGATTAGAGTTTTTTCTTATTTCACTTAAACTGCTCCTGCAGTAAATTTGACAAAACAAAAAAAATTTCGCGTTATGTTTCCTTTACGACTGCTCCTGCAGTAGAAAAAAAAATATTTTTGCGGATTAGAGTTTTTTTTTTTTTATTTCACTTAAACTGCTCCTGCAGTAAATTTGACAAAACAAAAAAATTCGAACTCGTATTTTTTTTATTTTAAACAAACTGCTCCTGCAGTGTTTTCCTTTCTTTTATATTTAGTTGGTAAAGGATTGAAATCCACCGTAACTTAATTTTTTGCGACTTATTTTTATTTCACTCGCGTTTTTTTTTTTAAGGATACGTCCAACTATCCCATCCTCGTCGCCAGAAAAAGACTTGAGTTTAATAGACTGATTTGTTTCAGTTCTCGAATCAGTCTAACTTTTATTTTCCAATAAAGAATTTTACAACTAGCTTATTGTAAATACATTTTTCTTGTTTTTTTATATCGATGCATTCATTACATACCAACGTATGTGTGTATTAAAGAAAAGAACCAAAGAAGTTGCGCAAGCACAAGAATAATAAATAGGTCAAACTCTTGCTTGCTTTGTTTATTAATTATTATTTTGTTGCAATTTTATGTGTCGAAATCGATATTACAAAATATAGGAAGTTGAACAAGCGATTGTAAGTAGGTCAAGCCTTCGCTTGGTTTGTTTTTATTAAATATTGTATAGTTGCGGTTTTGTATGTCGCAATGGGTAAAAACAACAAGCGGTGGTCATTGGCATAATATGTTACACCATATTATGTGGACTTTAAATTATTTGTACAGGAGCGTATTCGGCGGTATGTTCCGTAGTGGAATCCATAACTGTTAGTCATAGATTTTAGAAAGGTAAATGACGCCACCATCAAACAAAATTTTCTAATTCCAAGAATTGATGAAATATTGGATCAATTAGGACATTGTAGATATTTTTTAAATATTTTTAATTTTATTTTTTCAACAAAAGCGATAGAGAAAAAACAGCGTTTAGCACAGTATTTGGGCCTTATAAATTCAATAGAATGCCATTTGGACTCACTGGAGCTCCAGCAACTTTCCAAAGATTGATGAATCATATACTGGCGGGATTACAGGGAATAGATTGTTTTGTGTATTAAAATGATGGAAAAAACCCTCACACGCACGAGGAAAGATTAGTTCAAGTGTTCCAGTGACTAAGGGAAAATTGTGTGAAATTAAATACGGAAAAGTGTCTATTCCTCCGTAGAGAGATATCACATCTAGGACATAAATGTTCAGAGTTGGGTGCATTACTAGACACCCACAAAAGTTAGAATGCTTAAAAAATATTCCCATACCAAGAAATAGAAAGGAAGTTCAAGCATTTTTATTACAGGATTAGCAAATTATTACAGAAAATTCATAAAAAATATGTCGCAATTGGCATCCCCTACAAATAATTTATTGAAAAGAGACACAAAATTTCAATGGTCAGATAAATGACAAAAAGTATTTGAAAAGATAAAGGAAGATATAACTTCATCACCGGCGTTAGCCAATCCCGATTTTGCGAAACCCTTTTGACTAACGACTAACGCAAGTTGTGAAGCGATAAGAGCAGTTTTGTCACAGGGGGAAGTAGGAGAAGATATACCAATTGCCTTTGCGAGTAGATCATTAAATAGCGCAGAAAAAAAGGTATTCGACAATAGAAAAGAATTTTTAGCAATTGTATGGGCAACAAAAAATTTGAGAGCGTATTTGGTAGGTAGACCATTCAAGATTTACACGGGTCACCAACCCTTGAGGGGAATAGCGAATCTGAAAGACCAAACATTAAAATTAGCAAGATTTAGACACATGATGTCAGGGTATGATTTGGAAATAATATGTAAACCCGGGAAAAGGAACCACAACAAGAGCAGAATATAAGATTAGTACAGACGAGGTCCAAAACTTAAGCCGACGAGCTAGAAGGCAAATCAGAAAATTTCCCAGAACTACAAAGTGAGCAGGGAGAGGAAACCCAAAATAAATAGAAACAATATTGAAAGATTTTCACTATCCACCATTAGGAGGCCATCAAGGAGCCTTAAAAACGTTGTTAAAAAAAAGAAAAGAATACAGGTGGAAAGGAATGAAGAAGCAAATATGAAGACGTAAAGAATTGCAAGAAGTGTCAAGTAAACAAAAGTTCTAGGTTAACAAAAATTCCGACGGTCTTGACAGATACACCAACACGACCATTTGATAAAGTTTATAGGCACATGGTGGGTATTATGCCAGAGACAATATCTGGGAATAAATATATATTAACATTCCAAGACGATTTTTCAAAATACATGGTTTGTGTCGCAATACCAGATGAGGAAGCGAGCACTGTGGCAAAATCATTTTTTAATGAAATTATGACTCGTCACAATATGGCAAGGGTAGGGTATTAATAACCGATAGTGGGTCAAAGTTTATTTCACGTCTATTTTCGGACTTGTGTAAATTGTTACGTATTAAGAAATTACATATTACTCCGTATCATCCACAAGCAAATGGTTCGCTAGAGAGAAGCCATAGACCTTTAACGGAATATTTGCGAAGTTTCGCAAAAGAAGATGGGTCAAACTGGGATGGTTGGCAAGTGCGATGCATGTATATAACAACACAGTACATGTATCAACAAAGCAGACGCCTTTTTGAACATTGTACGGGTTCAATTCAGAAATGCCGACAAAATTGAAAAGCAAGTGTGGGCCGGTATATAATGCCGAGGATCCCTCAAAGGTATTAAAGTACCAGATCCAAAGAACACATGAGTTAGTAAAACATAATCAGGAACGTATGAAAGAAGCAGTCAAAAAGCAATATCCAGTACCTCAAATCCAGTAAAGTTAAAAATCGGGGATAAAGTACTAATGAATCAGTAGGAAAAACAAATATACAAAAAAAATGGCAGCAATTGAAAGTAATCAAAATAAAATTTAGATGTATACAATGCAAACTAAACTAACAATATTGGGAACAATTCTGACGAAATGAAAATGGAGAATAGTAAAATAAATTATGTTATAGTAAAAAAAGAAAGCAAAGAAAGATTAATAAAACAAGAATACGGCGACAGGGTAATGAGATAGGTACAAATGAAACAAGGTCCAACACAAAGGACAAAAAACATAAGATGAACAATAAAAAAAAATTGGGAAAATAGTGAAGGTCAAAACCAAAAACGGTCATGCTTGCCGACCAAGAAGAAACCAAGAAACTAGAAAGATATGTAGAGAACAAGTGTCAGATACACAATATTTCCAACACATGGAAGATGCAGAAAATTTAATAATTTACAAGAAAAAAAAAATTTTTTTCAATATAGAATGAAAGGAAACCAATTTAAGAAAACACTAATTTCAAAGCTAATTTTAAATTTTTAAAAAACAAATATTTTTGAAATTAAATTTAATTGGAAGGGAAATTGATAAACAAATTGAATTTTGATTTTCAAAGTTAAAGTAAAACATATTACTTAGTCATTGTAGTAATTCATAAATTAAGTAAGCAATATTTGTTCCTTTCCTAAGTAATATGAACGCTAACAAACACACACATTATTTTACATTTTAAGAAAGATAAAACTTAAAAAAGAAAGGAAAACGAAAATTCGCATATAAAATATAATTACATTGAATAGAGCTAGAGAGAAAAATTATTTTTTATTAAATTTTGAGAAAAATAAGGATTCTAAAAATTTTTGTTTTTAGTTTATATCAGAAAATATTAACAGAACAAAAAGTGCGCTAACGCATAAAAATGTTGAATTTTAAAATGGAGTTTAAATCAGTTTCTGAAAAATTTAAGATTTAATTTTAAAATTTGAGAAATTTTTAAAGAGAAAATGAAATTAATAAAGTAAATAAAATAACAAAAAGATTTAAAGAAAAGATTTAAAGAGAGATTTAAAGAAAAAATAAAAGGTTAGAAATTTTTTCCAAGTTATTGAAATATAAATGTATGGATTAAAAAGAAATTTGGTCGTGTAATGAAAGAATCAAATCAATTCTTCTTAAAAAACTTAAGGTTTTAAATTCCAAAACGTAAAAGAAAACATAAAGTAATAAATATTTAAAGAAAATAATACTAGTAGAAAAAATGTGAAGCAAACCAAAATTTTAAATTATGAATTTTTATTTAAGTGCAGTATGGAAAAATAAATTTTTAACGAGAAAAGAAAAGTATATAAAAAATGTTTGGAGTTAATGAACCTACATTTAAAGTAGATCAAAATAAATACTAGAGATTATCTCAAACATTAAGAAAATATATGCGCAAGTAAAAAATAACGAATTAATTGTAAAAATCTATGAAAAATAAAGTAAAAGATAGAAATGATTATTAAAAACGATGAATAGTTTCTGTAAGATATATGAATAATACTTTAGAAATAGTTGAACAGGATTTAAACTATATTAGGAAATATCGGACAAGAGTGGGGTGCAACCAAAGTTGACGCCGTTGGAAAAAAATAAAGAAATTATCGGAGAGAGAATAGATAGTAGAGAAATGAGAAATACAACAAGTTTAGCTGCAAGGAAGTGTGTGATGCTGAGGCGGTAGTATCCGCGTGCAAAACTGCAATAAAAAAGGTGGCAGCATTTGCGTGCGCAACTGAAATAAAAGGCGGCGACATCCGAAAAAAAAACAACTGTGACTGGTGGAAGCATCCGCATGCAATACTGCGCTGAAAGGCGATGACATCAATTGAGAAATTGTCAGAGAGGCAAGGCGGTATCGTCCGTATAAACAAAGACAGAATTTTCAAATAAAGATGAACAAAAACAAAAACACAACGAATAAGTAAAAACATTTAACAAATTAAACCAACCAAGGCATACAAATTTTTACTAAAGTAACTAAATCAACCAACAAGTGTCAAAACTTTTATCAAAGAACAAAACCCACAAAATAATTTAATGAAAGGAATAAGAACCTTTCTAAAAAAACAACTAAAACAAAATTATTTAAACAAACAAAAGACGAAACCACTTTTCTAAAATTAGCTAAAATGAAATTATTTAAACAAACAAATTATTTTAAACAAACAATTCGAAAACAAGTAAAACAGAAACATTTAAACCCACAAAAGTCATATAAGCTATTTACAACAACGAAAATCATAATATTCAAAACAACAAAAGGTACTAAAACAACCTAGTAAGCCAAAAGTGTCAAAACTTTTATAACAAGAACAAAACCTGGAAGATAATATAATGAAAGGAAGCAAAACCTTTCTAAAGAACACTTAAATAAAATTCTAAAATAAATTAAATAAAATTATTTAAACCAATCATTTAATGGCAACGAAAATTAGACAGCGAAAAACCATTTTAATAGCAGTGATTAATAGAATTAATCGAGAATTGATGACTTGCCAAAGAGGAAGACAACATTAGTTGAATTCAAGTCGCGAAACATCTATATATCTCCACAACACACACTTCATCAAAGTAACGAACAAGAAAATATGCCGTGATGCAGGCCCGTAGCCACGATTTACTAAAGGGGGGAAGGGGGGGAGAGGGGTTTTGACAAAAAATCTATAAGTTGATACCAGTAATAAATAAAAGAAGGATATGGAAATGTTTAAGCAAATCCGTTTTTTTTTAAGAATATTTGTAAATATGCCTGTTTTTAAATGACCATAAGAGAGGTGAGAAGAGTTTATTTAATTTTTTTTTTTTACAAATCAATTTTTGTGTACTAAGTTTTTTGATTTTTACCTATGATTTGTTGAAAAATGCAAAAAATTGAGAATTTTTAATTTCTTTTAAAAAGTATTATCCGAAAATTAGCACAAAAAGTAAAAATGTCTGTGACAAAATTTTAGTAATTCAACAATATTAGTGTGAACGGTAAAAATAGGTTAGATTTCTTCCAGTTTATTAAAATCAAAATTAAAATCAGCTATAAAATATGCAAACATTTTTTAATAAGTTCACCTGGTGAAGCTGTTTTCACAACTTTTATAGACATTTCATAAAAACGGGAGAAACAAAAAAATTTTAGTCTTTAGATTTGGTTTCTTTTTGACTATCTTCCGCTTTTATTGATCCCCAGCTTGTGTACAACTATTTGAAGCTGTGTGAACCCTAGTTCGAGTTATCTTTAAGGGCTAAAATATTACTGTTCTCGAAAACGCTTTCGAAAATTCAAATAATATTCAAAAGAAAATATTTTAAGATCTTTAAAAACAGTTTCATTTTATCATGATTCAATTCGAATAACAATTACTCTATATATTTTTTTTTAATAAAATTTTTTGAGCAGAGGAATCAACTCCGATAAAGTCATATTTAAATTTCAGACTATTTTTCAAAAACTGGTTTTTGCACAGCACTACTATCTTATACCCAATTTATTATATAAGATATCACATGAAAATAAGGTCATGTTAATATTAAAATAATTACTCAGCTAGATAAATTTTTATAAAAAGAATGAAACAATTACTTTTTTTGGATATTTAAGAATTAAATCGGTTGTGGATTTATATTTAAATTATTTACAAATTAAAAAAACTAAAAAAAAATTTTTTTAACTTCCAAATTGTTTTTAATTTTTTAATATAATAAAAATAATTTTACAAATGCTGAAGCTTAAAAAACTGTAATTGTTAATTTTTTTTATGAAAATTTGGTAACATGATTAAAAAATCATCAAATCACTATAGAATTCGCTCAGGGCTAAATTTTTCTGCCAAGTTTTAAATTTTAAATATCTTCTATACCAAGAAAACAACAAAATAAAATAGTCAAACTTTTTAGTCATTCCCTTTACGTGGAATACCCCATAATGTGTTCAATTTCGTGGTTCATGTATTTTTTACACTTTAAAAGATGAAAAAAAACTCATTCAAATGAATGCATTTCCAAAAGTTTTGGGTCCTTAACTTAGATATGGCATAAAAAATGTCAAGCTAATTTTCTTCAATTTACAAAATAATATTCGTTCTAGGTATAATTTCATATATACATATATATTTTGCTGGATATCAGGGACTTTTTGAGCATTGAAACTGATTTTTTAATATACAAACTCCTTGGAGATGAGTTCCAATATAATGAGTATGACTTTTATAAGCAAAGTTGATCTTTCACTTGGCCAGAAGAATTTATCAATAATAGTGAAAAATAATAGTGAATAATAATGAAGTTTTCAAGAAAATTAACATCATTATCACAGTTTATCTAAAAAAACATCACATTTTGATTTTAATTTGTGTTATTTCATTATACTTTCTGGACCCAAAGGGGGGGAGGGGGTTTGAACACCTAAAAGACCCCCTGTTGTCTACGGGCCTGCCGTGACGTCATCGGTGGACGAAGAGATAGAAAGCAACAGTCGGATGAAAGAAAACAACCTCTATAAGCCCCCCCACAAATACCAACAAAAGTAGGAACCAATAGGTTATAGAAATAGAATACAATACAATAAATAAATGAATTTCGGAATTCAAGGCCAGTGCCAAGTCCAAGTGCAACGGCATAAAAATGCAGAGTCAGTATTAATGCACTAAACCGTTTAAGTTATAACGCGTGCCATAACTTAAACGGTAACAAGCGAGCAGCTTGAATAACAAGCGATAACGCCAGTATGTTGTTGCCATTGTTATTAGAAATAAGCTGACACTGTTGTGCCTCCCGCCGTCGGAAACGAAGTGCATTGAAAACACTTTTGATTAATAATATTTTATTATTGTAATTGCAAGCAAACAAAAATACGTTTAAAGTATTTTTGCTGTAATTAATAATTGGACAATATTTGGTGCAAGGGAATTCCATTATGCAATACGAAGCATTTTGTACATATGTTAATCTCAAGAATGGTCCCGGGTAATTTTAGTCTTGATCAGAAAATAAAGAAATGTAATTGTGAAACCTTTGTAAATATGTTAAACTAGACTTAAGTATGTAATAAAAATAAGAAGAAGAAGCGATCCCAGATAGGTTATAAATATCTGGTCTCATCTAAATAAAGAGAGTCATTGATGGGAAATTAATGAGTGAATTACGTAAAATCGTGAGTGTTTTATTTAGTTGGTTTCAGTTTAGTGTTTGAATTTAGCTTTGGAACGACGACCGAGGCAGCTGAGGCCTGTGGACAAATATGAAATATGAAGAAAGTAAGCAAAAGAAAAAAAAACACATCACTATTTCACCATTTGGGTAAGACAAAATATTAAAAATAAAGTTAAACGAAAATTCGCATATAATAACATTGAAATAGAGCGAAAGAGAGAAAAATATTTTTATTAAATATTGGAAAAAAATTTTACAAAAATTTTTTGAATTTATATCAGAAAAGATTAACAGAAAAAATGCATACGAATGGAAATGTTCAATTTAAAAATGGAAGAAAGCAATTAAGCATTAAAATGTAGAGAAGAAAACCAGTTTCTGAAATTTAAGAGGAAAATGTATTAATAAAGTTAATAAAATAACAAAAGTAACTGCAAGCCGAGATTTAAAGAAAAACTAAGTTAAAAATAAAAGGAAAGAAATTATTTCTATAGAATGGAATCGCGTAATGAAAGAATCAAATCAATTCATCTTAAAAAAATAATAACTTAAGATTTTAAATTCCAAAATGTAAAAGAAAACATAGAGTAATAAATATTTAAAGAAAATTTGAGCAAAGCAAAATTTTAAATTATGCTTTTTTATTTAACTCTGGAAGGTCATGCTTCGTCGAATCGACGGTACACTATTATTATATTTATTGTATTGTTGTTGTATCTAATCGTCTCACGTTTACGTTTTTTCTTACAATGTTAGTTGTTGTTATGCTTTTAAATAAAACTTATGATTGTCGCAAAAAAATATCTTAAAACAGGAGATTTTCGTGTTTGTTTGAACATATATAAAATAAGCAATTTAACCTTCCAGGGTCAAGTGCAGCATGGAAAAATAAATTTTTAACGAGAAGAGCAAAGAAAAGTAAATAAATAAAGTTTGTAATTAAAGAACCTACATTCAAAGTAGATACAAAATAAACACTAGAAAATATCTCAAACGTTAGAAAAATATATTCAAGTAAAAAGTAACGAGTTAATTGTAAAAGTCGATGAATATTGAAGTAAAAGATAGAAATAATTTGTAAAGTAAAAAGTAAAAAGATAGAAAATCACCGTCTTGGTGAATAATTTCTTTGAGAAACACGGGTTACACTTTAGAGATAATAAGAAAATAAACATCTGAATAGGAAGGGTGGGGGTGCAACCAAAGATGACGCCGCTGGACCAGATAAAATAATAATCGGAGAGAGAATAGCTAACGGAGAAAGCAGAAGTACCCTATATTTAACTGAAATGAAGTGTATGCTGCTTCTGCGTCAGCATCCACGTACAAAAACTGCGACGGCGACATCTGCAGAAACAACTGTGAGATGCGGCAGCTTCCGCGTGCAAAACTACAATAAAACAGCGGCGACATCCGCAAAAATAACTGTGACAGGCAGCAACATCCACGAAAACAACTATGACAGGCGGCAGTACATTGATACAATACTGCAATGAAAGGCGATCTATTGGGAAAATGACAGAGAAGCAAGGCGGTATCGTCCGCAGAAACAGATGGAGCATCTTAAAATAAAGATAAACAAAAACAAAAGTAAAATAAATAAAAACTTTAAACCAACATTTAATAATGAAAACCTTTAATAAAACAGCTGAATAAGCCCAAAAGTGTCAAAACTTTAAAAAAAGAACAACGCCGACATAATAATTTAACGAAAGGAATCAAAGCCATTCTAAAAACAACTCAAGCAAAATATTTAAACAAACACAACCATTTATCTAAAATAAAATAACCCATCTGAAGGTATGAAAACCTTTACTAAAGCAAATATGTAAACCAACAAGTGTCAAAACTTTCATAAAAAGAGCAACACGGACAAAATAATTTAATGAAAGGAATTAAAACCTTTCTTAAAACAACCACCGAAAAATTATCCAAAATAACTTAAATAAAACCAACCATTTAAAGCAACAACTCTAAAACAAGTAGAACAAATGCGTTTAAAACCCCTCGAAAGCCAACTTGATTCGAACAACAAATGGCAAATCACCTCGTAAAAAACGAACATCATTCGAAAAACTATTTGAAAAGCAGTGATTAATGAAATTAATCAAGTGTTAATAAATTGCCAGAGACGAATCCAACATGAGTAAAGTGGTAGACACAAAACATCCATATATCATCACAACACACACACTTCAACCACATTTGCAGTACCGAATAAATCCCAATCAGAAAAACATGCTGAGATATTTTTCCCGGCGCACCGATTGACAATTCGGTGAAAAAGCAACAAATGCATCCGTAAACTTGAAATAAATAAGCACAAAATAAACCATGACGGCAGCAAGAAAAATACGCCGGGTCAGCACCGATGGTCAAAAGGTAGAAAGCAGCAGTCAGATGAAAGATAACAACTTCTACAACCACCCACAAATACCAACGAAAGCTAGAAATAGGAAATAAATTGTAGATAAAAAATATAAACAAATTACAAAGAAATATGAAGTTAGAATGCAATAAATAATGTGGAATGAAATAGAAACAAAAAAATAATGTGAGGAAATAATGTAAAAATGAGTTATATTAATAAAAAAATATTAAATAAAATCTATGAAGAAACAATAAATAAATTTGAAGTTAGGATAGAATAAATAGCGTAAAATAAAATACAAGAAATAAAAAAAAAAATAACAGCTAAACTAGAAAAAAATGATTGTTAGGTTTTTAACAATAATTTTTTTCTTTTCCGAATTGTGGAGGAATGTTGTGTATCAATCATAACGTCAAATAAACCAATCAGCTTACATAACAATCAATTCCGCTAGTATGTTGTTGTTGCTATTTTCGTGGGAAATAAACTGACACCGTTGTGCCTTCTGCACCCTGGTTGAGCTTCCAGCAGCTCAGGTCCCCCAACTTTCGTACCAAGCGGCTTTTCAAAAGCTGGTACAAAAAAACACACATACAAAGCAGAGACCTGCAGCGAATCGTTTTTTAACGGTTCTAAATCACTTGTCGAAACCCGAGTGCGAGTGCGTGCGATTGCGCACAACAACAACCACTTCCACGCGAAGCATTCTCATAACAGCGATGAGTGACGAGTGCCGCTGCTTTCACTCATCGCTCATTAGAAAGACTGTTGAATTCTGAGCACCCTCAATGACTTTAGAATCATTGAATGATTTGCGTACACTTCAGTATTGGCGTGCGTTATCCATGTTTTACTTTTGTTTTACTTTTGTTTTGTGTTTTACGTGTTGATTAAGATAAATAACTAGCTTCTAAGTTGGAGATCGCTAGTTCAAAGAATTTAATTGTAGCAAACTTACTTATACTTGTATGTTGTCTATTATTTCTTCCTTGTTGTTATTGTATTGTTTTTAACCAATTTTTCAACTCACTTTCACACTTGCAATGATGAATTGCTGAGAACCTTTATGTTTAGGGATACCATAAGGAAAGTGGCAATCCAAAATTAACAGGATTGCCGCTTTTAAATGCTGTAATAGTGTATATTACTTCCATTTATTTTAATAGAATGTTAATGTTAAATATCAATTAAACTTGCTCCTTAAACCAAGTTGTTTTTGTTGAAAATGTGTTACTATGTAATAGCATGTTCTCACGGCACCCTGAACAACGTAATTCGGCTCTCATTCGTAGTTCGAGGCTTATTTAAGTTTCGAATTAAGGAATTCGCCATACAAAATTTGACAAGCGAAAATTTGAATTTGACCTCATTTGAAGATAATTCATTTTGAATTAACATCCGAATTACGTAGAAATCAGTTTCATCTCTAATTTTTATCGAAAATCAATCGAAAACCACAAGCAAAACGTAAGAAGAAATAAAAACAAGACAAAACAAATAGTCAAATTCTCAAAGTCAGCAGACAAAGTGAGTATCATTGCTTAAAAAAATAAATAATATAATAAACAAATATTTATTTTGCACATTTTTCCCCCATTTTCTTTCTCCACAATAAATCAAGTAAAATTAAAATAAAATACACAAAGACCAGCTGTCAAACCGAATTACGATTGCTTCGTGAGAACAGGGTAATTCACATTCGTAATTCATAGACCGAATTACTTAATTGAGGCTGCCGTGAGAACATGCTATAAATAAATAATTTTTGCCGCAGTTTGTATGGGATTTTTTTTTAGCCAAAAATTTTATATTTGCGCCTTTTAAAATATGAGGTTTTATGTAAAAAATACTGCCCTAATTTTTTTAACCCGATCTGTCGGTGCCTAGTGGAGCCCATAATATGGTAAAATTTACTTTTTCACGATTTCCACACTTTTCTCGATTTTACCTTCCCTGCAGCTAATTTTCTTCAGAAACTGTTGAAAGTTGTATGTTTTTTATAGTACAGTATATCTCACCTACCTACAATACTTTTTCTATGTTTTGCAGTTTTTAAAAAAGTTGCAGTTAAATAAAATTCCATTTTCGTATAAGATCTTAGTCGAAATAGATATTCGTTAGTATCGCATAGAGCTGAATTTCTATAATACCTATAATAAAAATAAAGAGTTGAATTAGAAGTTTTTAAGATTACTTTTTTTATAAAATCTGGATATATAAGTTAAACGAGTTCTTTTATAATTATTTTTTGTGACTTTATTGTTTGGCACTATGTGCCACTGTTTTTCTTGCCGTACAAAATAGAACTAACTTAAGAATAACTTAAACTAACTGTTGCCGCTACTGTTGTTGCTGTTGTCGTTGTTGTTTTTTGTTATTGTGGTTTCTTGTTGTCGTTGTTGTTTTTTGTTATTGTGGTTTCTTGCTGACGTTGTGTCTGCCTCGAATTTGAAATTGTCACGTATCATACTCACGTTACAATTGGCGGATGCGCGTGTTGGCTGATGGTCATTGGAAGCTTGTGTTAACTGCTCCCCTCTTTAAGATGAACCGTCCTCGGTTCTTTCTAATATTTGTTCTAAGTTTACATTTGCAAAATTAACTACGGGAATATTTTTGTTTTTATATGTTCTATTTCTAGCTTTTTTAGTTATTAACATTATTATGATAGAAACTATTGTTAAGGAAAAAATGATTGCCCATACATAGTTATACTTTTTTACTTCTTGTTTTAGATGAGTGATATGATTTAAATTCTTGAGGTTAACGTTATGAAGATACGGCAAAGAGAGTAGTGTAAGATGATCAGTAAAATTAATATTGTGAGCTACAGGAGGTTCTGGAATAAGACGAGTCAATTTCCTATTATTTCTATACATTGTTTTATTAATATAAATATGGTCGTCAAAGGTTAACAAGAAAGTTCCCTTAATTTTTAATTTTGTTTCTCCGATTTCCTCAATTTCAACATATTGGTCATTGACAATTACTAAACCATCATCAACTACCAATATGGGAGAAATCTGATGTGCCGATATGGTTTTACATGACGCTGTATAATTATTGAGAATACTCTGAACGCATAAGCTGTTTTCATCAGTTTGACAAAATGTAACAGATATTGCTTTCTTACAATCTTTCAATGGCTTATACTTATTGTGACAGTTTGCTACAGCGTCCGTCTCTAATAAAATCATTTTTTCTTCATGCACTACCGGTACAATTAATGTTTTGTTACAAATTTGTTTTACAATTGGATACTTAATAAAGAAGACAATAATGTCATTATTCTGCATAATTTTAAGCTTGGAATTTGATATAATATCGCTTATACTAACAACCGCAGAGTGCTCAGTTTCTATTATTGCATCTATTTCTTTACTATCGAGAATTATCGGATTAATTACGTTGGTTTTCCCTAGCATGATAGAGTAGATGAGATTGTCGAGGTCTGTTATTAAAGCCCTATTTCTTGCCATTACTAAATCAAAAAGGTGTCCAGTATCTATGTCTTGTTTTTTTACATCCAGTATTTTATTTAGTCTGTCCGTTATTTCATTTATTTTTGTCTGCATCTCTGTGTTAATCAGTATTTGCCTTTCATGGGCCTCAATTAGACCGTCTTCCTTTGTTTTCACTTCGTTAAAATCGTCGAAGTCGGGGGTCCCTGCTATGTATTTCAGTGCTGTGCCTAATATGTTAATACCGCGAGCATGTCGGTGGTGAATCTTAAGAGTTTCCAAAAGCTGTAGAACTTTATCAACGTCCGATTGTAAAACCTTTCTTACATGCGTTTGAGGGAAATATGTTAGAAGTTCCCGCGTCTCATAGGCCAGAGTCTCATATTCCGAAAGGTTTGTCTTGTGTTGTAGGTAGCCAAATTGTTCTGTAATTGCTACTTTTTCATCAGCGATAGGGATGTAGTGTGATTGTGAGTAGTCCAGAATTTTGCGCTTTACTAAGGCCAGCGAAAATAACCTGAAACGACAGAAATGTCTTGAGTAGCATCACCTTAAATTATCTTTATGTACTATTCTATTGTCAATAAGCACAGCCGTTCCTAAATCTTTTTGAATGACTTTTTCTATAAAAAGCTTTGAAAATTTATTTCCTATACGCCTATTGGTCTTAACAAAAACTTTCTCCCCCGGATTGAAAGAACGCGTGCGTCTGTTTTTGTTGTGATAATTTAATTCTTTTTCTTGTGCTTGAGCTATTTTCTCCCTTATAGCATTTCCCATCTCAGCAGGCATTGAATGAATGATATCTATTGGTTTCTGTCCAGTGGATGAATGGATGGATCGGTTGTATTTGTTCGTTGCGATCAGAATAAGTTCCTTGGGGTCTTCTATGTTTTGTTCTATCTTCAAACATCTAGCTACTTCCGTTAAGGTACTATGGAACCTTTCCACCTGACCATTTGTTGTGCTGTGGAAAGGCGGTGTAGCAAATACGTCTATTCCGAACTGATTCTTAAGAAGGCATTTTATTGTTCCTGACTGAAACGATTTTTCGTTATCGCACACAATAACTTTTGTATTTTTAAAAAAATTTAAGACAAGCAACAATGGTTGTTTTATATCAACTATGGCCCTTGTTCTGATAGGGGATACAATAGCGAACTTCGAAAGCTTGTCGAGGCTCGTAAGGAAATGGGAGCCAGCAGTACTGTAAATATCCATGTGCAATATTTCACCTGAATATGATGGTATTGGTGACCTCCCTATTTCTGCTTTTAATGGGTGTCTTTTATATTTGGCTTCTCTGCAGAGCCTGCAATTTGATACTATTTCCTTGAGCCTACTCCTGATCTTGGGAAAGTAGTAGTCTTCTAAAATTTGCTTAGCATTCTCACGAGCTGAACGATGGGCTCTATTATGCTCTGAGGTGAGTATTTCCAATTGATCGTCTGAATTAAATATGTCATTGACCATTTTACTAGTGTAGCGAAACTTAACCGAATGAAATCTTTTAATTATTTCATTTTGGATTAGTGCAAGCACTGGTAGGTCACAGAAAATGCCATTTATTACATTTGGATTTACTACTTCCTTTAGTCTCTCAAAGAGATCCCGTGGTTCCTTAAAAATAATTGTGTGTCTTATAAATGATTTAAAGAAAATTTTCGTTGTCTTTTCAGATTCCTCACCTTTATGTAAAATTACTTGATTTTTGAAACAGTTTATCGGATTTGGGACCTTAGGAATTGTATAAGTAAGTGACTCTTCACTATGTCTCGTTTCAGAGTCACAGTCAGTCAAAACATTTATGTGTTGTCTGGACAACGCATCAGCAACGAAATTCTCCTTGCCAGGTTTAAAGAAAAACTTGGGAGAGAATTCTTCAACAAAGGCCCGCCATCTCTTAATCTTTGCATTTGGATTTTTATCCGAAATGGCAAAGGTCAATGGTTGATGGTCGGTAAAAATGCGAAGGTCCTTAACACCATATAAATAATTCCTAAGTTTTTTTAGAGCCCAGACAATGGCAAGTAATTCTCGCTCATTAGTCGCATAGTTTTTTCCGTAGAGGATAAGGTCCGTGAAATCATTGTAATCGGTCTGCCATCTTGTGCAAGGACGGCCCCTAATGCATGCGACGAGGCGTCTGTTGTGAGCTCAAACGGTTTTTTGAAATCTGGATACAGAAGTAAAGCATCCTCGGAAGCGAGAATACTTTTAATCCTATTAAAGGCTTCCATTGCTTCCATATCCAATTCTATTTCAACAGATTTTGATCTATTTGCTCCTATGTTTCCATTCTCACCACGAAGATATTTAGTGAGTGGCTTTGCCACTTGCGCATAATCTCTAATAAAGCGCCTGTAGTACCCAGAGAGCCCCAGAAAGGATCTCAGGCTACGAAGTGTTGTGGAAGTTTCGTAATTCATGATACATTCAATTTTCTCGGGGCAGGTTTTTATTCCTCCATCAGAGACAACGAACCCAAGAAACTCAACGCTTTTCCTAAAAAATTTGTTTTTTTCAAATGATACCCGCCTTGATGTATTAGCCTTGTACAGTTTTGACAAAATTCTTCCTATATCATTTAAATGCTGTTCTTTGGTTTTAGAGAATATTATTACATCGTCTATGTAGACTTGGCAACACTTTCCGATTTCTTCGCGGAGCACATCATCGATGGCCCTTTGAAAAATGCTTGGGGCATTCTTAAGCCCGAAAGGAAGCCTACAAAATTCGTATTTCCCGTTATTAACGGAAAATGCCGTCTTTTCCCTGTCTCTTTCAGCTAATTTTATTTGATGGAAGCCGGATTTCAGGTCTAAGGTGGAGAAGAACAGTGACTCGCCTAAGTTGGCAAGAATAACAGATGTATCCGGAATTGGGTATCTGTCTGCTATAGTTCTTTCATTCAACTTCCTGAAGTCTATTACTAGACGCTTTTTTTTATTTCCGGTCTCATCAATGCCCTTTTTGTCAACCACCCAAATCGGATTGTTGTATGGAGAACGTGGAGAACGGGATGGTCTTATGATTTCATTTTCCAAGAGCTGGGCTATTTCCTTATTTACGAACTCTGCAGCGGCTATTGGATGTGGATATGCTTTTGAGTAAACCGGATTATCATCTACCGTTCTTATTGTTGCAACAATATTTGTGTTGTACGGTAGTAATTCAGTAGGGTCGGCAAACACTTGAGAATTGTGTTCCGCAATGGAATAGACATGTTTTTTTATTTCTTTAGGTAACTCGCACTTTTCTGAGATATTATTTACACTTCTGCAAAAGTAATATAACAACGTTTCTTCACCGCCGTCGTGATATAAAATTCCCTTCTTCAAATCTAGCTTTGAGTTGATTTGGCGCAAAAAATCAAAACCTAATATTCCATCAAATGTAGCGAGGTTCGGTAATATATAAAAATTAGTAGTTGTGTTAAAAATATTCATCAGACATTTTTCATTAACCTTATTCGTTCCGTGCAGATATTTAACATAGAAAGGCTTATTAATTCGTTTTATTGCCTTGATACCTTCTAGATTCTTGATATAATTCTGAGACGCACCGGTGTCTACTAAGAGTTTAACTTCCCTTCCTGCCAGAGTACGGCTTACATTTGGCAAGAGGGAACGCTCTCTAAAAAATTTATCTCATCTACTATTTCTTTTTCGTCATCGTCCCCAATTTCCTCATATTGGCTATAATCACAGTCATCAGTATATTTATGATAGTCCTCCTCAACCCTAGTTGCGGACTGCTGATCAAGATGATTAATCCTCTGCTGTTTAATAATTGGTTGCGTACCTGACTCATTTGATCGTTTGAAGGGATTACTTAACTGAGGACGATTACTAAACCTTGTGTGGTTAGTAAAAGGAACCACCTGTTGGTTTTGGACATGATTCCCCCATGGAGTTCTCTGGTTACCTTGGATATGAGAGTTAAGTGGTTTATTATGTCTAAACATGGAGCTTGATGGGTCTATTTCCATTGGTACCGGAGCTACCTGGTTTTGATGTAAGGCCATGTTCCTATACCGTGGTGAGTTATAACTATATTGGTAACTTGGGTGTGTACGAGTTGGACGTTCGTGTCTGTTTGCAAATGAAGATGCAAACGCATATCGTGCCTGATTGGATTCTAATTCTTGGGTGAGGACAAGTGCGGTTGGCAAATCTGTCGGTTTTGACGAAAACAGGACATCACTCATCGGTCTATTTAACCCTGAAATTAACACCCTTAAGGCATCCTGACGATACTTCTGACTCAATGAAGCTACAAGAGCTGTATTTCCCTCATAAGACATTATCGTTTTATTGATCATTAGTGTTAATTTTCGCTCTACCTCATCATAAAATTCTGTTTTTGATAGTCTACCTTGTCTTAGCGTTGACATCTCCTGTTCTATGAGGTGAATTGGTTTTTTATCGGCGTATGAAAAATCAAGCCTAGCTATGATAGCATGGAAATTCAAAACTGTATTAAATGATGAAAGGATAAGATTTGCGGGACCAGTGATTTTATTCCGCATGATCGCTACAGCTTGGTAATGTTTTGAACTACCATCGTATGCTTCATATAACTTATAGGCAGCGAAGGCTGCTTGTTGCCAAGAAACGTATTTTTCTTGCTCTCCACTAAACTCGGGTAAACTCTTGATTATGTCTAATGATTCCTCACATTTCTTCGTCGGGTCGTTAGAGACAGGCTTATACTCCTCTACAGCCGTAGGAGTTTCTAGTGCGTGAAGTCTGGAGGTGAGGCCAGCTATTGTACGTTCAAACGACCGCCGAGATTGCTCTGTGGCCGTTTGAATTGCAGCGGTCATCACTGCTTGTAGGGTATTAGTATCAATACTTGCGTTCATCATGATGAATAAAAGAAACTGAACTCCCTGCTCACACTATGATATTCTTGGGTAGTTAAAATAAAGTTTTTTCTTCACTTTATTTTTGACAAATAATTTATTCTCTACAAAATTAATTGAAGCAACAACAAATTTTCTTCAACAAAAATATGAAATATTTTAAACAATCTTTCCGTTATATAGTTAAATTTAGTTAGTATTTATTTAAATCAGCTAACTATCTAATTATATCTATCTAACTATATTGACATCATAGAAATCATAAATATGAAAGAATAGACCTTACAAACAAAGCAACTTCATCTCGGTATTTAATTCCGGCCGGTTGGGTTTTTTTATTTATTAATCCTTATTTCGTGAGTCTTTTGCTCAATAATTGTTTAACAATTTTTTTCTTAAAAATTTTTTCACTTGTGAAATTTATGTTTTCTTTCACAATTTTATTTAAAAAAAGAAAAAAAATGTTCACTGTTTTTTTTCAACTTTTTTTTTTTTTCACTATGTGAAATTTATTTTTCCATTTGTGAGTTTATGTTTTCTTTCACAATTTTATTTAAAAAGAAATGTTCACTGTTCTTTTTTTTTTAAAGTTTTTTTCCCACTATGTGAAATTTATTTTTTCATTTGTGAAATTTATGTTTTCTTTCACAATTTTATTTAAAAAGTAATGTTCACTGTTTTTTCAATTTTTTTTCACTATGTGAAATTTATTTTTTCATTTGTGAGCTTATGTTTTCGTTCACAATTTTATTTAAAAAGAAATGTTCACTGTTTTTTTTCAGTTTTTTTTTTCCACTATGTGAAATTTATTTTTCATTTGTGAGTTTATGTTTTCGTTCACAATTTTATTTAAAAAGAAATGTTCACGGTTTTTTTTCAGTTTTTTTTTTTTCCACTATGTGAAATTTATTTTTCATTTGTGAGTCCGAACTCACGGCCACTTTTTCTTACTATAAAGAATTTTTTGTGGCCCCACGTTGGGCGCCAGTTAAACGAGTTCTTTTATAATTATTTTTTGTGACTTTATTGTTTGGCACTATGTGCCACTGTTTTTCTTGCCGTACAAAATAGAACTAACTTAAGAATAACTTAAATTAACTGTTGCCGCTATTGTTGTTGCTGTTGTCGTTGTTGCTTTTTGTTATTGTGGTTTCTTGTTGTCGTTGTTGTTTTTTGTATTGTGGTTTCTTGCTGACGTTGTGTCTGCCTCGAATTTGAAATTGTCACGTATCATACTCACGTTACAATTGGCGGATGCGCGTGTTGGCTAATGGTCATTGGAAGCTTGTGTTAACTTATATATGTAAGTTATATGTTAGATAATAGTGTTGTGCTTATGAGGGAGGATTTTTCGTGAGATGGGTATAAGTGCCGATAGTGCTCAACAACATTAAGTAAAAACTGCTTATCTTCCTCATCATATGTTAAAGAGCGATTAAAGTCAGTAACAAGTTTAATTGCTCTTTCAGCTGCATCATTCACCACAGCCAAATGTTATCAGTAATCCGCCCTTTCCCGCCATTCAGAAGGGTACGATTGCAGAAAGCTTGAATCGATTATCAATCGAGAAAAAAATCGCTTTGTTCTTGAAGAGACAAAGTGAGAGATAACCTTTCCATTGTAAGAAAATATTTCCTCAATTGTAACAATTTTTTTTTTTGGTATGTCTTTTTCATTTTCACTTCAATCTACATAATCACCGATGTTAAGTTTTTGGACGATTTCTCGTTTCACTTCCAACGGGAGGCTTTCATCAAAAAATGAGAGACCTACTGCTTCTTCAGATAAGTACCACATGTGGTTTCTTATTTTTTTCAATACAATACTTGAAACTTCCTTATCAAAATAAACAATGACGTTTTGTATTAATTCAAGATCTTGTTTTGGTGCTTCAATAGCATTTACACAACGGAACCAATATGGAACATATATCAGCATCAAGAATAAGCAAATACTGCGAAGACTTTTTAATTCCGTTGCTGTCAATTTAAATTGCTCGCGAAACAAGAATAATTTGAGGCAATAAAGACACTTTGACATGAATCGTGCATGTGACGTTGCACCAGGTAAACGAAATTGCAAAAAATTTGGTACCTGTTCGCCAATGAAATGTAGTGTAAGTTGGAGCAATTCTTTCTAATCCGCACGCACGTAATGAGATTTTACCGCATTTTGACAAAAATATTTTAGATGCTGTACGCGAGATGATGTTAAAATTCGTTAACATTCTTCGTCCAAAATTCCGCTCTTAAAGTTTTCAGATTCAATATATTTCCATTGTGTCGCAAATCGATTAAAGAGGAGGACTTCCGGTCCCGATGTTTTTCCAAAATTTAATTCAAATACAGCTCTTACAAATAACTCACTAATATGATGGCGGCATGGAAGAAAAAGTAAATTTCGCCCTCATTTTTTTTCAAGCAAGTATGCAGCGCCGTTATTAACCCCAGTGTTAGCAGCTGTCGTATCAAAAGATACAATTTCAACCAACCCATCAAGTTTCCATTCGCGCAAAAAAATGAAAATGCTTTCAGCTGTATTTTCTCCGGAAGAATTTTCTATTTTTGGGATGCCAAGCAATTTTTCCATTCCTTCACTGGTCACAACAAGAGATAATCGGTCTTGCTTTTCTATTCCTTTATTTGCAGGAAGAAGTTTGCCATCCCAATGTAGAACAAATACCTCAGGAATCTACAATAAAACTAATTAAACTGATTTCTAAAATCTAATAAAAAATCTTATACATTGAATTCATCGATAATCTGCTTAGCTTGTCTTCGGCGGTAGTCTCTTCGCATTGAGTGAATTGTGGTTCGATTTATTACAAGATCTTGTAAATTTATTGATGTGGAACTTGTAGAATTGTCTTGTACTTTTTTAAGGAGGGCGGCAGCCGTTGCTGTTACAATATGCATAGCATCTCTCGTAGATAGTCTACATTTTTCCATGCTAGCTAGCATTCTGTCGTCAATAAAATTAACTGTACCGCGTCGAGACATATTTTGATTTTCCACGTGAAATTTCGTCTGTAATGTATTTTTTACTTTATTCACAGTGCTCGAAATGTTATCGGAGTCTATTGAATTGTTCAAATCAATATATTCTGCTTCTTTGTCATTTGAAACACTCAGTACTGTTGCAGCTAAAATTATTCAGCAACGATTTGTTTTTTAGCAAAAAATTTATATATTCAATGAATTCTGCATTACATACCTTGAGCTTTATGTTTTTCAATACGAGTTTTTTATTCTTGCATTCTTTTCTCTTTACGTTTTTCTTTTTTGGCTAGAATTGCATATGAGACGAATTTCATGGCGTTTGAAGGGCTGTATCTTACAAAAGAAGCAAATATCAACTTAAAATTTTAACTGCAATATAATGCTATTATGTTCTTTATTGTGAATTAATTTTAAATTTATAAACCCGTGCCCACCAGAGATATGTTACCCCATAATCAGCAAAATTTGGCAAATTTCTTAAAATTAAAATTTTTAAGAGGCTGTAAACAAAACAGTTGATGAGTCAGAATGCTAAAAAAAATTATGTTGAAACAAACAGCTAAAATGTATTCTAGAATGTACTCTATGACTGCAACTTACTGGTTTCTATAAAAAATTGCAAGATATTAAGTTTTCAACACAAAAATGTAATAATTCCTTTTAATATAAAGAAAGTATTTCATATGCATCAGAAAGCGGACCTGCAGCGAATCATTTTTTTACGATTCTAAATCACTTGTCAAAAACCTTGTACGAGTGCGTGCGGTTGCGCTCAACAACAACCACTTCCACGCGAAGCATTCTCATAACAGCGGTGAGCTACGAGTGCCGCTGCTTTCACTTATCGCCCATTAGAAAGACTGTTGAATTCTAAGCACTCTCAATGACTCTTGAGTCATTGAATGATTTGCGTGCACTTCAGTATTGGCGTGTGTTTTCCATGTTTTACTTTTTTTTGTGTTTTACGTGTTTATTATTAAGTTGGGGATCGCTAGTTCAAAGAATTAAATTTTAGCAAATTTACTTATACTTGTATGTTGTCTATTATTTGTTCCTTGTTGTTATTGTATGTTTTTAACCAATTTTTCAACTCACTTTCACACTTGCAATGATGAATTGCTGAGAACCTTTATGTTTAGGGATGCCATAAGGAAAGCGGCAATCCAAAATAAACAGGATTGCCGCTTTTAAATGCTGTAATAGTGTATATTACTTCCATTTATTTTAATGTCCTATAAATGTTAATTAAACCTGCCCTTTAAACCAAGTTGTTTTTGTTGAACATATGTTAATATGTAAATCAATATTTTTTATGTATGTTTTTATATTGGTGAACTTTTGAATGAATTTTTGAAATATTATTTTTTGTTAATAATATTTAAAATGATTTTTATAGTTTTTTATTAATTGAAACAATTTTATTTAATATTTTAATAATTCTTTAAAATTTTTCCAAAAAATTTTTAATAGTTTTTTTTTTTCAATAATATTTTCACAATTTTTCACTTTTCTATCAATAATATTTAAAATTTTTTTTTATTAAGTATATGCATTTAAATATTTTTTTAATACTTTTTTAAGATTTATTTTCATACATTTGCCAAATCCGCTAGTATTATATGTATATAATAACAAATTTATATATTATAAGTACAATGAAATATGTCAGCGGAAACACTGCACGCGATTTCCCTTAATGACTCTAGAATCATAAGGAATGACTCTAGAATCATTAGAATCATTGAGCGGCATTCTAATGAGCGATGAGTGAAAGCGGCGGCACTCGTCGCTCATCGCTGTTATGAGCACGCTTCGCGTGGAAGTTGTGTTTAACTTCCTTGGTCTCCGTGATTTCAGCAAGGAGAAGAGAGACCAAAGACGGGAGCTCGGATAAAACGCAGGACTTTTAGTTAAGTGTATTTTACTTTACTCTCCTTTTGTTTGGCACTTTATAACTTGATTTAGCTTATAACTTTATTTAGTTTATAACTTTATTTAGTTTATAACTTTATTTACTTTATTGTCGAATTGAGCGTATGCGCTCAAATTAGGTCAGTTTCTGTCTTTTTCATGAACGCCTGCAATTCGAGTCACCGTACTTGAAGTCGTTCATGGAAACAAAACATTTCTTACTTATTTTATGAACGCCTGCAATTCAAGCATTCGTTCATAAAAGCAATAAATAATTTCTTGTTTATTTACGTTTTTATGCTGATGCATGACTTTAAGTTACTTTAATTGTTGTGTAGGTCGGGAGTCACAACAAAGTGGTGGTTGTTGTATGCAACCACACGCTCTCGCATTCGGTTTTTAATGAATAAATCATCCATCATAGTCATTCGTTCGAATCATAGACTCGTTGCAGTTCTCTGATATGCATCACTTACATGACAGATAAAAGGCCAAAGTGTGCTTTATATTATGCTTTTTGGTTCATCATTCTATGTATAAAAGGAGCTGAGAAATTTAAGTTAACACAAATGCATATATCGCTATAGGTATCAAAGAAGATATGGCCGCCATTTTGAAAAACGAAGAAATCTTTTTTTTTTTAAGTAGTTCTGAGATTCAAATATAGTGTGCAACTTTTAATAAAAATATCAGCTTTTTGGACTGACATGTATTGCTTATCATGTATCTTAAGCATGTATTGCTGGCAAACAGGAGTTTGGTTACATTCTCAGCCAAATTTGCTGATGTAACTTCTTTTTAATGGTCATTATTTATTTTTGCTTTTTACTGAACTGATTGACTGAGTTTATACAAGGATGGTTTGCAACAGCCACTATAGTGTATATCTTGGGATACTTGTCTTGTGCAACCCCGTCCTTTTCGTGGGCCTTCTTGGATTGAAGTGATTTCAGCTTTATATCTTTTTGTGATATCAATTAGAGGGAGAGGCTCTTACCCAATGAAGGTTTAAGACATTGCAGTTGCATATCTGTCATTCTTGAACAGATTTTTATTTGCATAATGGCTATCAGATCTTTTGAAATTCACTTTTTAAGTTTATTTTTGAAATTAATTTATAAATAATTTATGAATAAACTCGCTGGCTGTCTACGTTGGATATACCCATAACTTCACACTGAAAAATTATTCATATTTATGTTAAGGAGTTACTACTCGAATGCACAATAGCTTGTAATCAGGCGCGCAACCAGAAATTTTTTGGAGGGTTTTAAAATAGGTCGGACTTGCATATTAAAAAAAACACGTTACTACAGCGGCTATTGTGTACTGGTTAGTGAGTCCGATTTTTGCACTAATAGTTCCTGGTAAAACCTCAGCCAGGGCAAGCAACATCTTACCCTTAAACTTCTTCACCTCCAGTGGCCGGGTGGAATTTTGGGCCGGTTGTCGTATAGCATATAAGAAAATGATATCTATAGTTCTAACTACCAAAATTTAGTCTTTGTTCCACATTTGCATTTATTACATATCTTTCAAAAAGTTAATATTTTAAAGCACATTTATTAATATACATATCAAATTAAAACAATTTTCCAAAGAAACTTATAATATACTTTTATAAAAACTTAATAACAAAGCATTTGCTAGTATTCTTGATACCTTTTTATAGAAGGGTGAACCATAGAGCTCTTAGAAATAATATAATAAATTTTTAAAGAAATGTCTTCACAAAAAAAATACTGTATTAATTTTATAATCCAAAGAAAAAATAGTTGAAGGTAAATGCACCAATCTGTTGAAGAGCATGCAAAAACTTCTGGGCATTTAAACTCTTCGGAAGCTTATTTATATTTTACACCAACATTGAAAACTTGGTATATTGAAAACTTAAGTTGCTTCAATCAAATATCTGAAGTAAAGTATTTGACTTAAGTAAATACAAATAGGCGTGATATTCTTAAAGGAATTATTAACATTATATAAATCATATATGCAAAATATGAATTAGCTTCAGAGAAAATGAACAGGAGGCAGTTTATACGTCACAAGATGAGTTCATTAATTAATTAATTGGTTCGTTTAATAAGTTAATTTGATGTTTGTCTCAAAGAATATGTTAAAAAGTCAATTATAAAAGAAGAGGATCCTTAATTTATATATTTTTAAAGGCATGTTATTTATATTTTATTCCCATTTTTTTCTACCCATTTTAGGATGTTAAAATGACATTTGTCGTTTTTTTACGCCTGCGTGAATTTTTTTAGATATGCTTGCAATTTTCTATTTAGGAATTTTGACTAATATTGACAAAGGCTATTGAGCTATCTCTAGATCCATTTACGTTTTTATTTAAATTTAAATTTACGTTAAAATTTAAAAATCTTCTTCAGAACATGCTGCACCTTTATTTATGACTGAAAAATTTCTTTTTTTTTTAACTCTAAATGTATCTTAAAGCATTGTAAAACGTTTTGAATATAAATGTAATGAAGAATAATGCCTTAAGGTGAGAAGGCCGGTCAAGTCATTATTTTCCAGGTCAAATTTTAGTCCGTCTATTTGCCTCACTATTTACCTCACAGTAGTAAACAAACAAACAAAGATTTCCACCACAATGATAGTATACATAATAGCTACATTCCCGTGGCACTGGATCAGATCAAATCTCAGTGGAACAGTTTTAGTTCAACTTTTTAAGAATTTTGCACCACTCGCGATAAAGTGTCAAAATACGTGTGCGAGCAGTAAGACAAAAACTCGTCGAAGAGTACTTTAGATTTGCCAACTATGTTCGTTTTGAAAAAAATGCTGTAAACTTGGCAGCATTTTAAGATCAGAATAGAGCCAGGAAAAGAGCTGGTTCTAATTTTTGTTTTTGCATCGTGAATAAATAGAACCACTCTCTAGATCAACGAACACGTGAATGCAGCTAATGATAACTAAAAATAAGTTTTTATAAAAAGTGTTTTAGTTGCATTAAAAAATTATTTAAAATTTAAAAAATTGTTATCAATTGTTTTTTTTACAGAAAAAAACGTTAGTTACAGGATTATTGTGATTAAGATTAACAAAATAAACCAAAACTATATTTTCAAATTCAGTATACGTTACTTTCAGCGATTTTATCTAAAATAAAATCCACTGATCGCGTCATATTTCTGTACAGATTTCGCGCTGTGACACTGTTTTATATCTTGCAACATCATGCATTTTAAATAATTATTGGAAAATTAAATATGTTAGAAATATTCGTTTATTGCACAGTTCTAAAGCTTCAAACACTTTTTTCCATCGCTAGTTTTATTTCTAACTTTATACCAAATATTCAGTTTAATTTTTAAATCATCAAAATCTCCTTCCAAAACATCTTAATAAAATCCAATTAGTTTTTCAAAAACTCCTAAGGCGCCATATCCAGCGAATTTGTATCGCCAGGAAATAGTGTTGGAATGAATAGTGGAACTAGATGTTTTTAAAACCTAACTCTTAGGTTTGAGATAAATTAAACGGTTGTCAATAAATTTTGACATTTGGTAAATCAATTTTTATTTTGTTGGCTTTATGCTTAGAGTATAATAAATAAATTCTATACAATATTATATTGTGAAGTAACAAATTGAATGTGTGGCAATTTAATAATAAGGTATTAGTACTTCAACCACAGCTCTATCTAGGGAAATAAACGCCCTTTCACCCAAGTTGGTCATTCAATGGGTGGCGCCATTGCAGTGTTGTTTTCCACGTTTTTTTTTTTTTAATTAATTGTTTGCCCTTTTTTATTTATGCACTTTTTAATTACTTTTTAATTGAAATCACTTTTTAATTAAATACTCGTATATTGTTAAAAGTTAACAAAAAACACATATTTCACAAACTTCGTTTTGCTAATGGGTTTTGCATAAAATTAACCATCACCTGTTTTTAACAGATCTTGGGACATTTTAGGTGAGAGAAATACACTACCAAATAGAATGAGAAAAAACGCTGCCGCTTTGTTTCTCACATCATGCTTAAATCGAAGAATTGTGAACAATACCCCAAGTGATCAGAATTACAACTAAAAAATTTAAACACATGTATTCTGAGCGGATAAAACATGGATTGTTTAAAAGATTACGGTTCAACGACAATAGATTTGAAATGTATATTTTGGTTTTCATTCTTTTGATAAAAACTTTTGAATTGTGTCCTATTTCTGTTTTTGCTACGATAATTTGGGGGGAGGTGTTTAAACCCCAAAACTCCCCTATGGTTGCGCTACTGACTGATATCTATAACATTGATATTTATCAGGATTTCTGTGTCGTGGCTTTAAATGAGTTAATGCTGAGGAAGTGCGAAAAAGCTGTAGTAGCTGAACTCTATTGTTATTGCATGTTTATAAAAAAAAATTAGGTTTTTTGGTTAGCTCGCTTTTCTTTTATTATTTAAAATTTGAGATTTAAGTTCAGATTCAAATTTGATTTGTGTGCTTGGAGCAGCTATATTTGGGTGTTTAGGTGAAATTTGATTATTCCTCTAAGTGTTTAAATTAGAGGAATAATCAAATTCGATAAGTCAAATAGAGATACTAACATTTTAAAATACTTGCTGATTTGCTCCAACTATTTCCTTATCTGGTTTTAGAAAACGAAAAGTCTTGATGCTGAGTTCCGGTGAGTTTTAAATTTAGATTTTGCTTATCTTTCCAGTGATTCAGAAGAAGACGTAGAAATTGAATATTTCTGGAAAACAGTTTATTTTATCAGAAGAGGGGACAAATCTTTGGCATTGTCTTTTATTGGAAAATTAATTTTTAATATTTTGACCTGGCCTTATTCGCCAAATGTTAAAAGCATTTTTTCGCAAATAAGCTTAAAACAAAAATCAGAAGCGGTTTGAGCACAGAATCGTTGATTTAAGAGTGAAGAATTCGTCTTGTTATATTTTGGACATAAAGAAAGAATTAACAAAAAAATACAATAATACAATACAATACAACTTTAATTGAATCTCATAGTTTTTTTTACCATATTAATTAATTTGATATTTATAACATGAAGTGTTTCAGCAGTTTTGCTACGCAAAGAATTACTGCTCGGCTGACAAATTGAAAGATTGGCTTTCCAATATAAGCTGACAGACGATAAGTCAGCACATGCATGTAGAAAACTTCCCTTCGATGAATTTGCAATGATAATCGAATTTATTCCGTGTTCGTAAAAAATCTGGCGTAAAAAATCGTCCAGATTTATTGCAGAAAATTTCCTCTTAGAATAAGTGAAATTTCAAACAACCTCAACTACTGACAGCCGATGATAGTTAAATATCGTTGTACAAGGTTGTCAATATTCGAAGCGCCCATTTTATTTTTAAATAAATCAAAGAAACCACAATTTTTTGTCTGTTCGTCATGAATATCATTTAATTGGGTTCAAGTAGATTTGCTTACATCATTTCTTGAATATGATATCTCGTAAATGGTCGCCATTGGCCTCTACGACATATTGTGCCCGTTTTGCAGCATTTTCCATGGTTTTCTTCAACATTTCGATGGGAATGGCGGTTATTTCTTGACGGATGTTGGTTTTCAGCTCTTCTAGGGTCTTTGGCTTGTTGACGTAAACCTTTGATTTCAAATAACCCCACAAAAAGAAGTCTGGAGGCGTTTTGACATCAAACCATTTTTTGACATCAAACGGCCAGGGAACAATTGCTTCAAAAAATCGATTGTAGTGCGGCTTGTGTGTGGTGGCGCGCCGTCTTGTTGAAACCAGTAGTGCCTGATACGCTTTCGACGAACGATTGGCATGAAAAAATTGTTTATCATATCGCGATAACGCTCCTGATTGACAGTAACTCTGTGGCCATTATCATCTTCGAAAAAGAACAGCCCAATGAGCATTTTAGCACAAACGCCGCACCAAACAGTGACTTTTGCATCGTGAAGAGGTACCTCTTGAATCTCTTGTGGATTTTCAGTTTCATACAAACGATAAATTGTTTTCTTGGAAGGCGCACTTTTCACTTTATTTATTTTTTTGAAAGCACGTTGAGTTTTCACTATTGACTTTTTTTTTTTAATGTAAATTTCAACAATTTTAGAGCGTTCGCGTGGCGTGTACTGTTCCATTGTAAACATTTGCTTGGAATGACTCTTCAAACGCGGTATGTCATTAGTCGATTTGGCATCACTGCGGAAAGTTACAGTGCTGCCAGATGGGCGCTTCGAATATTGACAACCCTGTACTTTTTAATAACGACGAATTTTTATTCTTCTTGTTGAATCGTTTCACTAACTTAAGAGGATCGGGCATGGCAAAGATCAAAAATTTATTTATATTAACATAGTAAAATATACATAAATGTACTGGATTTTACTCGGCGAGAATTGGCATCATTATGTATTCATATCTTTTATTTATATGTGCATTTCCAAACTGGTGTTACGTAGGATTTGTACGAAAACATAATAAAAAAGGATGAAAAAGTCAAATTTTTAAAAAGGTTTTTTATATTAGCGTAGTAATTAAAGAGCACTATATTAAGTAAAAGAATTACAATAATCGATCCTAAGGATTTAAAGATATAATCTAAACTATGCTCTGGCGTGGCGTTACAAAAAACAGAAATAGTTATCGACTTAGATCTTTGTATAACAGAAGACTTTTTGTATAAAGCCTCTTTTAGAAGGTTTTGAAATAATATAAATTTATTTTACAAGTAATCAAATTTAAAAATCTTTGCGCGTTTTTTTGTTATTAGGCCTAATTTATCCCACAGCAGACTCACAAAGTATGTATAAATGACTCAATTTACAAATTTTAATTTTAGATGAAAAACTGCCATCACAAATTGAATTAAAGACGAAGAAAAAAAAAACAAACGAAATGGCCATTTCAGTCCTTGAAAGGACTTTGGCCGAGCTTCTTATGATCAACTGTGTGTTGTGGAATGTGTTGTGGAATGTTTGCACACAAATGATCGAGAACTGGACCTACATGTTTTACGCCGACTCCGAACGGCTTATGTTATCAAGAAGCTTTTCATGGCAGTTTTTACTCTCTGAGGTTTACCATTGTCTGTAGAGAGGTGACGGCCGAACAGAAAAATTAATTCAATTGAAAAAACTTTCTGTGTCGGATGGAGGATTTGAACCTGGGTTCTCTGGCGTAAGAGTCACACACTCTACCCACTACGCCACGGCCGCCACCTTTGTAATTATGTAATGTAATTAATAATTAATAATAATAATTTTGTAATGTAAATTATGTAATTTAGTAATTAAAAAACAAATTTAATATATTCTGCCTCTCCTTGCCTCAACCATTTTCCCATTATTTTTAGCCAATGCCTTCCATTTTTACTAAAACAAATACGTTTACGAGACTTTTACTGAACATTTACTAGAAAACTAGTGCAGACGGTTTGATCATCAAAGTAAATGAGGTTATGTTCAAATTGCTTAAATCAATAAAATTTAAATGTTTCTCTTAGAGAATGGGACGAACTACTAAAAACTGAGTGCACGAGTAGAGTGGAGTGCTTGAGTGTGCATTTTGAGTGTGCGATGTTAGTAAAGTGGAGTGTGAAATCCTTATTAAAAAATCTCCACTCCACTCTGACGGCAAAAAAAACATAGTTTGAGTGTTTACTCAAAACAGCAGCTGTCTGACAGACAGCTACGTTTGTTTTTTATTTGATAGTTCTTCTGTAACCTTTTAGGACTTTTAAGGGTTCTGTGGACTCCGTGGTTGGCAGTTTTAGGGGGTAGCTGATTTCGAAATTGACGTCAAAATTTAAAATTCAAAATGACGGGTAGGGCTGCCACCTAAATTTGTATATTTTTGCGAATTCTTGTACTTTTGAAATTCTGACAACGGATTTGATTTCGAATCTAATTTCGAAGTTTTAAATTTAAAATGAAGGATAGGACCGCCACCTAATAAAATTTATTTTTAGAGTTTTAAACATCATTTAACAGTGCTAAGGGGTCGTTGACTTCGAATCTGTCAGAATTTTAAAATTCAAGAGGGTGGACAGAGTTGCCACCTCAATTTTTTATTTTTACGAATTTGGTGCTGCGGCGAACACTAGGTAAAAATGGGTCGTTGAGTCCGAATCCGTTTTCAGAATTTAAAAATAGTGTACTTTTTTATAATAACGTTGCTATCTACTAAAATGTATTATAAAGAGTTTTAATCATCATTTAACAATGTTAGGGGGACGCTTATTTCGAATCTGTTGCCGAATTGTAATTTTCAAGATGGTTAATAGGGTTGCCACGTAATTTTTTTATTTTTACAGATTCGGTGAATTCGCGAGCACTAGGTAAAAATGGGTACCCGGGTACCCGAACAAAGCTCAAAAAAAATCATGAGCCCTAGACGCATTAAGTAAAATGCGGTCCTATGCAAATGTTAGAATTCTGCTGTATCATAAATAACAAAAATATAATGTTAAATGTCGTTTATACATAAAATCTTTAAAAAAAAGTAAAACAATTAATTTTATGTTAAAATATATTAGTTTTATTCCGAATGCGAACCGATCATCTTCGAAGTCTATTTCGAATTCAGGATCATTTAAAAACTTTGCAACGTTATGCAGTACAAAGCAAGCAGTAACCACTAAAGGAATCCACTCGGTTGTCAAGCGAATTTTATTTGCAAAATTGGAAATCGCTGCTTCAATTGTCCAAACCTCCGTTCGATAAGCGTTCTTTCTTTTATAAGTAATTTGTTGTCATGTTTTTCTGCTTCTGTTCTTGGGTTGCGATAAACTGTCATAATCCATGGCGTCAACGGATATCCTTCATCACCTAACAAAAGAACACCAGTTGTATTTTCGTTTAATACTCTTTGCACTGCTAAATGCCGCCAAATCCGAGCGTCGTGGACAGAACCAGCCCAAGAACAATCAACACTGGTCAACATGCTGTTTGAATCACACGTTGCGTGAACGTTGAACGCAGCAAAGTTTTTCCGACAAATGTATTCATCACCATGACGAGATGGTTTCTTGATTGCAATCAAAGTGCAGTGAACAGCACCAATTGCACATGGAAATTTAAACTTTTGACGCCAAGCTCTTTTGGCTGCTTCAAATTCTGCTTAATTTGATGGAAAATGGATCCATTTTGCAGTTTTAGCCACGATTGCATACATTCCAAATTGTATAGCACACTGTACTTTGATGTAAACCAACTCCAACCTAGATATGGACATGTACACATTTATTTTTATTTTGTTTTAATTTGTTACATATCTTTATTCATTTCACCTAAAAACCTGGATCGCCCATATATCAAAGAAATGTTCTCATTTTTTCCATGTTCGATAGAGCACCACCACGCGTTTCTTCATATAAAGGCATAACACAATTCACCAAATATGAACATTTTCACGTGCGAATCGGTATAATTGATGATAATTGTTATCGTCTCCTGGCCTTCTTGTTTTATATATTTTAACTGCTCGTACTCCACATTCATCTTCTTCATCGGAACTAAATAAAAAATCCAACAAATTGGCCATTTCATTTCTTGAAAACCAAAACACATAAATATGTTAATGAAATCAAAAAGAATGTGAACTGTATGATATGAAATAAATGACAAATATGACATTTGTTTCGCTTTTGTAAGGCTGAGGCAGCTAAATAGCACACTCAACTTTTGCTGAGTGATCTCAGTTTTTATTAATTCGAAAAAAACAAAAACTGAGTGTACTGGAGGGTGCGATGTTTATTCTGAGTGAACACTCAACGTCAAAGAAAAGCATGAGTAGAGTGGAGTTGAGTAAGTTTTATTAATATGGTTTATTCGTACCGATCGGAGTAAACTCGAGTTGAATTCAGTTTACTCCACTTCACTCGCTTTATTAATTCATCCCAATATCATTAAATAAGAATTTTTTGATTACTTTTAATTTTCGTGTCACGGTGGACTTTTTTCTGAAAATGCCCATATATAAATATGCGAAGGCAAAACAGTTCAGTACCATATTTTCGTGTGTTCCTCAACCGATGTTGAAATTTTTTTTTTTAATGAATCAGAGTAGGGAGAAGCACCGACGAATTTTTAAAGATAAATGCTATCTGGAATACCCGGCCTTGCTCGGGGGTAGTATGGCATGCAGGGTGTTTCTCAACCGATTTTGATTTTTTTTTTTTTAATGAATCAGTATTGAAAGGGAGTGCACCGAATAGATTTTAAAGAAAAATGCTAATTGGAATACCCGGCGTTGCTCAGAGAGGGTGTGGTATTCAGGGTGTTTCCCAACCGATTTGTATGGTTTTCCTTTTAAATGAATCAGAGTAGGGAGAAAGTGTGCACCGAATAGTTTTTAAAGAAAAGCTAGTTGGAATACCCAGAGTTGCTCTGGGGTGGTATGGCATTCAGAGTGTTTCCGATTTTGATTTTTTCTTTTAATGGATAAGAGTAGGGGTAAGGAGTGCACCGAATAGTTTTTAAAGAAAGCTGGAATACCCGGCGTCGCTCGGGGATGGTATTGCGAAAAGCTCGAATTTCGACCACTGGTATACTCTAGTATGTATAAATATGTTATGCTTATGAATAAAGAAAAATGTATTGCATGTAGTACTGATTTGTATTGAATGACAATTTTGACGATTTTTATGGTGTAAAAATTATGTTTTTTTGTAGCAAGCTTGCTTGAGAGTGATTTTATACTTGTTCTTCTTCTCTTTTCTGAGATATAAAAAGTACGGAAACACGTTCTAGGAGTTTGTTAGTTACTACAATCGAGTATGTAACAGGCCTATGTTTATGTTTTCGCCATCGTTTATGTTTCAGAGTTTGCAAAAAAGCAACCATTTGCTTATAAAATATTTCCTTTTTTTTATTTTATTGTTAATAGTGATCATTGCAATATTAGTGGAAGTTAAGTAATTTGTTAATTTCATGTTACTTAGTTATTAATTATTTAGTTATTAATTATTTAGTTATTAGTTAATTAATATTAATTAAGTTTAGTTAGTTAATTATACCTCAGCGGCAGGTATAATTATATCATGCTAGCTGGAATACGCGGCGTCGCTCGGGGACGAACCTTGCTTGTGAACACTTTAAATTCTGAAATTCTGTGCCATGAAATGTAATAATATTGTGTCCGATAATGATAATCGGAAGTTTCTATCAACTTCTATAGTTCCCCAGACATATATTACAGAACTGCATCCAAATCGTACGAGTCGTACGAGGGCGGGCTTTAATGGGTTAAAAGATTATGGTTCAACGACAATAGATTTGAAATTTATATTTTGGTTATCATTCTTTTGATAAAAACTTCTGACTGCTTTTCGTGTGAGTACCTTTGATTGTGTCCTATTTCTCTTTTTGCTACGATAATTTGGGGTAAGGGGGACTTTAACCCTAAAACTGCTCCTTTGGTTGCGCTACTGCTTGTAATACATTAATTGGCCAGTAAGGCTTCTGTTTTACTTAAGAATAAATAAAAAATTATATTATCATAATAATGAATAATTTTATTAAATACAGGAACTTGCGACAAGAGCAATGCACAAGAAGTGATACAATTTATAAAAATCGTGCGTTAAACAGAACTATAAATCCACAAGAAATAGAGGGCTTATGTGCGGTATTAGGTGTTATACAGTCTGTTGCTACTAATGATGAAATTGCGAGAGAAGCCATTTGTGAGCATCCTAATTGGGAACCTATTCAAATTCTGCTTGGTAAAATATATTACTAATACCTTGTTTTTATACTTACATTATTTTATATATTTTTAGGCTTACTTGGTTGCTCAGTGCCAATTAATTTGAAATCCGAAATTGTAAAAACACTGGCAGCGTTAGCAAAGACCAAAGATATCGCAATTCAGATGTGGAATAATATTGAGTCTTCTCAAATTATTTCTACATTACCATCTTTTAGTTCATATAGTTAAGGATTGTTTAATTAACTTAGTTTATTATTATAATATTATTTTGTATATTGAACTTTTAGATATGTGCAGTCTCGAAACAGAAATCGACCAAAACGAATGTCGCAGAGAAACTTATCCTCTTACTCAAAGTATTTTGGAACTGCTAAACACTTTATTTACTACAGAAATTCCAAAGAACCTTGGTGCAGGCACTCGTAAGCCAGGTCTTGAACCGTATATAGCATTCGTAATCAATGGAATCTTTCTTAAATTTTATAATAGGTTTGTATTGCTTGCAAAATATATATTATTTTTCCTTGTAGATATTCTCGAGCTTACACCAGAATTTGAAACAGAGGAGCTTTACTTCGGAAAATCTACCTCATGTTTTTCGAATTGCTTGAAATTTTGGCTAAAGATTATTATTTATTTATTTATTAATTTATTTATTTATTTATTTATTTATTTATTTATTAAGCCAATCCAGGGAAATTATATTTTTGCTAAACAGGGTTATTTATTTTATTTATCTTGGATTTTATTTTTTCTTCTTTTTTCTCCTTTCCTTGTTTTTGGCGATTGAAGATGTTTTATTCGTTACGGGCGTGATCCGTCCACATAGCTAAAATTTTTTTTAAAACGTAAAAATAAAAAAAAAACACAAGAAAAGGCGAAAAAGAGAGGGGGTCTTATAATTATATTAAATTATACTTATAATTCAGATTTAAACAAGAATGTGAAAGTGGACATGGGAGCGAAAGTCAGAGATAAGATGGTATTTACAAGACAACAACTTTTTAGGACTATATTAACAATTATTTATTAGATTAAGGGCTTACAGTTAAGTTAATCTTAAGGGCTAATTAACATTTTTATTTTTCCTCTTTCTATTTTCCTGTTTTTTTTTTTCCTTTTTTGTTTTGCCCTTAGACAAACGTTGGCAATAATCTTGCCACTACAGATTCTTGAGAATTCAGGCAGAGAAAGTTAAGGAGCCAGAATTATTATTATTATTATTGTTATTATTATTATTATTATTATTATTATTATTATTATTATTATTATTATTATTATTATTATCATTATTATTATTATTATTATTATTATTATTATTATTATTATTATTATTATTATTATTATTATTATTATTATCATCATCATCATCATCATTATTATTATTATTATTATTATTATTATTATTATTATTATTATTATTATTATTATTATTATTATTATTATTATTATTATTATTATTATTATTATTATTATTATTATTATTATTATTATTATCATTATTATTATTATTATTATTATTATTATTATTATTATTATTATTATTATTATTATTATTATTATTATTATTATTATTATTATTATTATTATTATTATTATTATTATTATTATTATTATTATTATTATTATTATTATTATTTATTTGTAAAATAATTACGACCTTCTTTCATAAGTTTTTAAGTTATGTGTTTATATAACTCCAATAATTTTTCAATTATTAAAGGTTATATTTTATCGAGCTCAAGGTCAATGTTGCTTTCCGAAGAAAACAACTGAAGGAACAACAACCAACAACAACAATACTTTATAGAGTATCAATCACATAGCAGACTAGACAGCTGTTTCGTTGGCCGCTACACCAACTCATCAGTAGCCTTTTATCGTGATTCTTGCTGTGATCCACTAAGCTCTTAATTTTCTACTTGTTTCACGAATGCAATTAGTAAATTACCCTGAATTGCGGTACGAGAACACAAATGATATGAAAGCAGCTTAAAGTTCTTCTAATTTGTGGAGCATATCTTCAGGGAAAGTATGTTCTATTATTCGAAGATAGATCAAAGCTTTTCTAAATACTCAAATACTCAATACTCACTTAGATTCAATGGTGTGAATCCATCATCAGCAATTGCCACGGCTTTGAGTATTGAGGATTGATTAGCAAGGAAATATTGACGGAAATTCTTAATTTGGTTAAAATGTAGCTGGGTGTTATTTATAATAACAGAACTAAAGCCTTTCTTTCATGTGTATACATCCCGAATCGCAACTGTAGCTTAGAACCTTTACTTAAAGACATCTCTTCATGTGCCATAGATTTCAATATAAATATACTTGCAAATGATAGCCTCCGTAGAAATTTTTAGCTGAATTTAGCTGAAGCCGGCCTTAGCATTGTTAATACAACTATTCCAACTAAGTTTGCCAACTTGCTTCTCCTAGCTTATTGGATATTTTTCCGATCGAGACTCTGTTTTACTTTTTGACCAGTTATCATTCGTTTCAGACCATGACCTTATATTTTGTGCACTGGATATTGATCTCTCACCAGCTGTTATTGATACTACTTTCCTTTACCGAAACTTTAAGAGCATCGATTACGGATCATTATTAAATAGCTTGTCTCATATCAACTGGACCAACTGTTGGTTTTTGAGCTCAGTCGATGAAAAATTAAAATCTTTTATTGATAAAATTTCTAACTTTTTGAAACCCATGTTCCCCTTAGCACGTTTCGAGTCAATAACAGGTCCTGCCCCTAGTTCACATCTTCTGTAAAAATGGCTCTAAAAAAGCGTAGCACATCATAGAGCAGGTGGAAACGAAATCCAACCGTGGCGATCTGGGAGGCTCATAAAATTTCAAGGAACGAAGCTAAGTCAACTGTTAGGTTGTCCAAAAAACAATTTTATTTGGCTAAGCTCAGTCCCTCACTGTCATCGAAAAGGCTGTGGAACAACTTGAAAAGTATAGGAATTAGCAAAAAGAATATCGAATCTTGCCTAATTGATCCTAATCACCTCAACAATTTTTTCACTGCTAACTCGTTGTCTGATGATTCAGATGAATCCATTAACCATATTAGTTATTCTATCTTCCCTACTCAGTTTAATTTTAGCGCGGTTAGTGAAATGGATGTCGCCCGCTGCATAACAAAAAGCACGTCTGGTGAAGATGGCATATCCATAAAGTATGTTAAACTTATATTGCCTTATGTGCTCAGCCCGCTCGTGCACATAATAAACCACATCTTTACATTCTCGTGTTATCCTGCAATTTGGAAGATAGCGACCATTACTCCAATTGCAAAAAAATCTAATGCGAGTGAGCCATCTGACTTTAGACCAATTAGCTTGCTGTCTTCGATTTCAAAGGTCTGCGAATCTTTAATGGCTGAGCAGATTTCAAGCCATGTACACACATTTGGTCTCATTTCGGACCTTCAATCTGGGTTCCGCCCTGTCCATAGCTCCTCCTGTGCAATAGTCAAAGTATTGGATGATGTTAGAATACCCTTTGATATAGGACATCTAACCCTACCATGCTTACTGGACTTTTCGAAAGCCTTTGACTCTGTAATACCATAATATTTTATATAAAAAACTTAAGTTCAATTTTGGATTCTCCGATACATCAGTGCGGTTATTGGAAAGTTATTTAAGCGAAAGGTCACAGAGAGTTAAAGTAGGGTTTAATTACTCTACATTCAAGAATACTAATACTGGAGTTCCCCAAGGCTAGGTTCTAGGTCCACTTCTATTTTCCTTGTTTGTCAATGATATTTTCGATATATGCAAAAACGTCACAATGCATGCGTACGCTGATGATCTTCAATTATATATGTCTAGACCTAGCGGGCTCATTGAAGATTTGTGTGTAAGAATGAATGAAGATTTAGATACTGTAGCTAAATGGTCTAAAGATAATAAACTCAAACTAAACCCCATAAAATCATACCAATATCTAAAACACCTTTCTTAAACTTTGATCTACCCCCAATTCTACTCAATAACGTTGAACTGGCAGTTGTTACTAACGCATCTAACCTTGGGTTTAAAATAAATAGTTTCTTGTCCAGTGAGGATCACATTAATGCCTCCGTGAGTAAAGTCTACTTTGTTTTACGGAACCTAAGAATTACCTCGGCGTTTTTTCCCATCGAAACAAAACGAGAACTTGTATTACAACTACGGATGCCCATCATCACTTACTCGGAAAAAGATTATAGCAATTTAATTTCGCTGCGTCAGTTTGCGAAACTACCCACGCCTCAGCGCCATAAAGCAGCACAGGTAGAACGAGCGTCTTGTAGAGTGTTAGTTTTGTCGATCGAGAGAGGGCTCTGGAACTTAGTTGCTTACTGAGCCCGTAGTAGCACCTATTAGCAATTATTGTTCTTCGCTTTATCTCCAGGCTGATTTCGTTATTGGTATTAATGGCGGTGCCAAGGTAAACGAACTCCTTGACTATTTCAAAGTTATAGCTGCCGGATGAAACGTGGGAGTCTAAACGCCGCGCTCCCTTGTTTGTAGACAGCATATACTTTGTTTTACCCTCATTTATCGTCAAACCCACTTTGGCTGATTCCTTTTCGATAGCGGCGAAAGCAGCGGTAACATCTCTCTTGGTTCTGCCAACAATATCAATATCATCAGCGTACGCAAGGAGCTGGACACCTTTATAGAAAATGGTGCCATTACGATGCACACCGGCCTTTCGTACGATCCCCTCCATGATGATGTTGAAGAGATCGCAAGACAGTGGATCGCCTTGCCTGAAACCTCTTTCGGTATTGAAGGTTTCGGAGAGGTCATTTCCTACCTTGACGGAGCTGCGTGTGTTGCTCAACGTCATTCTGCAAAGTCTAATCAACTTTGCAGGTATACCGAACTCAGACATTGTTACGTATAGGCAATCCCTTCTTGGGCTATCGAACGCAGCTTTTAAATCGACAAAGAGATGGTGTGTGTCAATTTGATTTTCATGGGTTTTCTCCAGGATTTGTCGTAGCGTGAAAATCTGGTCTATGGTGGACTTACCAGGTCGAAAGCCACACTGATAAGGTCCAATCAGTGTTTTTGTAATCGGCTTTAATCTTTCACACAGTACGCTTGAGAGAACCTTATATGCGATGGAAATAAGACTGATACCTCTATAACTAGCGCAGATTGTAGGGTCTCCTTTCTTAAGTATAGGGCACAGTGCACTGAGGTTCCAATCGTCGGGCATGCTTTCTTCTAGCCATATTTTGCTGATGAGCTGATGCATACGCCTTATCAATTCATCGCCGCCGGTTTTAAACAATTCAGCTGACAGGCCGTCAGCACCCGCTGCTTTATTGTTTTTGAGTCGTTGGATAGCAACTCGAACCTCTTCATGGCTAGGTGGTGATACTTCCACTCCGTCATCGTCGATTGGTGGCACTGCACTGCGCTCTCCATGGGCGGCATTGGTGGAATCGTCGCCAGTAAGTAAATTGGAGAAGTGCTGTCTCCACAATCTAAGCGCACACTGTGTATCCGTATTCAGATCTCCATTTTCGTCTCTGCAAGTGGATGCTCCGGGCTTGAAACCTTGGGTTAGACGCTTAACCTGTTGATAGAATTTTCGTGCATCCTTCTTGCCCTGGTATACCTCTAGTTCCTCACGCTCACGCTTTTCCTGCTCTCTTTTCTTGCGTCTGAAAAGGCGCCTCTCTTCCTTCCTCTTTTCGCGGTAGTTTTCTCGCATGGCTCGCGTTGTAGCTGACTGCAGCGTTTTTCTGTATGCGGCGTTTTTTACTGCAGTCGCGATGCGACACTCCTGATCGTACCATTGGTTCCGAGGTTGCGGGCGCCGGAAACCAAGGACTTCTTCAGCGACAGCGCGCTTGGAGTGGGATATATGCGCCCAAAGTCCACCGGCGTCGTCGAGTCCAGAGGTTGGTTGGTTGAGCTTAACCGAGAGTTGAGCGGAGTAGGCTTCGGCAGTCTGTTGTAATTGCAGCTTAGCGACATCTAGCTTTCGTTGCATTCCTGTGCGTATGTTCTTTGCATTGCATAATCGCATGCGGATCTTGGCTGCAACAAGATAATGGTCGGAGTCAATGTTGACCCCCCGAAATGTACGCACATCTAGAACACTAGAGGCATGCCTTCCGTCGATTACAATATGATCAATTTGGTTTCGCGTTTTTTGATCAGGGGACAGCCAGGTGGCCTTGTGGATGTCGAGGTGCTTAAATCTGGTGCTACTAACTACCATGTTTCGTGCCGCGGCGAAGTCGATCAGTCTTAGACCGTTGTTGTGTGAACCGGGAAACAAGTTGGCGTAGTTTCCGGCTAACAACGAATCCACATTCGAATTCGCGCTTCTCCGCATGGCAGCTGTAGTAGATATCGCAGTGTGCTTGTTTAGAGTAGCCTTGCCCTTTCCATCGCATTTCCTTGATGGCGGTGATGTCAGATTGTATTGTTTTGAGGGCTTCCGCCAGTTGGATAATGGCACCTTCCCTATAAAGAGTTCGGACATTCCAGGTGCATATCCGTAAATCATTGTCCGTTTTTCGTTTGCGGTGGTCGTCAACGTCGCTGATTCCGAGCTACTATTACAAAAATTCTAGCAAGCTGCTTTTCGTCAGTGCAATAAGACTGTGGAATTCTCTACCAAACAGCATTAAAGTCGTTTCCAACCAAAAAGCCTTTAAGCGTTTAATCGTTGAATATTTCTCCTAACTAACTAATTTCACCTAATAAGAAAGGTGAAACTTACAAACGTTTGTTTCTGGAATTAGTAAATCGCTCAGCTACATTATATCACGAATATTTAGATAATGTTAAGCTGAGAATATTGACAGATCCAAAGAAATTTTGGGGATTCGTAAACACAAAAAAGAAATCTGATGGATTTCCTTCTTCATTTAGAACTCCTGAGGGATTTACTGACAATCCCGACAAAATTTGTGGCCTATTCGCCAATCTTTTTAAAGAATCATTCTGTTCAGATTCTTTTACTCCTGATGGAGAGTACTTTGAATATATGAATTCCGAACCCAGAGTATCTTTGGAACATATATCCTTCACTCCAGAGGATATTTTAATGTATATTAGATCGATCGATGAGGAGTTTGGTGCTGGACCTGACGGTGTTCCTGCCGCAGTGTTAACACAATGCGGTTCCGTTTTGAGTCAACCACTTTCTTTATTATTCAATAAATCTATTAACGAAAGTTATTTTCCACTTTTTTGGAAAAAATCATTTATAAGTCCTATTTTTAAAAAGGGTAGCAGGAACGATGTCAGTAACTATAGGCCTATCGCTAAGCTCTTATCGATTCCAAAACTTTTTGAACGGATGGTGTATGATCGGGTGAAAATTCACTGTGGGGAAGTCATAACAACTCGTCAGCATGGTTTTGTGAATGGCAGATCCACTGTGTCTAATCTTCTCGATTTACAACATTCTGCTTAAATTCTATTGATTCTGGTTACCAGGTCGATTGTGTTTACACTGACTTTAGTAAGGCATTTGATAAGCTACCACACAATCTAATCTTATTTAAACTTGAGTTAATGGGATTTCCACAATATTTTGTGAACTGGATTAAATCGTATTTGGTGGAGCGATCTTATCAAATACGTTTCCGAGGCGCATTGTCTTCTGAATTTATTGCTGGATCAGGTGTTCCTCAGGGTAGTCACCTTGGTCCTCTTCTGTTTATTTTAGCTATCAATGATGCAACTAATGTCATTGAACACTCTCATCTGCTTATTTATGCCGATGATATGAAAATATACAGAACGATTAATTCTAGAGATAATTCAGATCTACTCCAGTCTGATCTAAAATCCTTTGAAGTTTGGTTTTCTAAAAATAATATGTTTTTAAATCCAGATAAATGCCAAACTATGACCTTTTCGAGAAAAAGGACTAATTTTATTTTTGATTATAAGATTAAAGATACTGCCTTGAGTCGTGTAGACACCGTCAAGGACCTAGGTATATGCATGGATTCTAAGCTGTCGTTTAACATTCATATTGATAATATTTGTAAAAAAGCATCTTCAATGCTTGGTTTTGTAAAACGCTGGGCCAAAGAATTTAATAGCATGATTACAACTACAACGTTGTATTATGCAATCGTGCGTCCTCACTTAGAGTATGCAAGTCAAGTTTGGTCCCCAAGTTACAATGTGCATGTTGATCGAATAGAAAGAATCCAAAAACGTTTTGTTCAGTTTGCACTAAGGGGCTTAAGTGGAACTGACATATTAGACCTTCCTCCTTATGAGGATCGTTTAAAACTATTAAAAATGCAGTCTTTAGGTGAACGAAGGAAATCGGCAGATATCGTATATTTACACCAGCTCATAACAGGTGTATTCGATTCTCCAGAACTTCTTTCTCACATAAATTTTACCACTAACCGTTGAAGCAGTAGAAACGCTAACAACTTAATTTATTTGCCATTTAGTAGAACAAATTATATGGCTACTGCTCCTTTAAGTCGCATGAGTTCCTTTGTTAACAATTGTAGCGTTTTTGATGTTAATTTGTCAAAAGGTCAACTCAAAAGTAGATTAAAATTAGTTGTGTAATTAGATCTATGTATACGCATGGTTAGTTGTTACGTCTTGTGTTGTCCCTGAGCCCAACCCATTTATTGGTGGGTAAATTTTTCCCACATTAACTTGTTTGTGGTCACGGGTGTCCATATTGATATTTTCAATGATTACTGGGTAGTGGCTTTAGATGGGTTAATGCTGAGGAAGTGCGATATAGCTGTAGTAGCTGAACTCTATTGTTATTGCATGGTATTAACTTTACCTGCTTTTCTCTTCCACTGTTCTTCTTCTTCATAAAATGTTAATTTGGTAAGATTTATGCTTTGTTCTTATAAATAAGTGCAAGCAAATTTTGATAGTTATTTTATTATTATTTTATGAAATTATTTAAAGTTCTCAAAATTGTTGTATATTATTTTTATAATTTTATATTCGTTCAATCATTTATGTATTTATAATTTAAGTTTTTAATTCATGACTCACTTGTTATTTAATTTCTTAATAATTTTTTAATAATTTTAATGATCATATTGTTAAATTTTATTATCTTGTTTATTTAACCTGCGTCATGCAAAAGAAAATTATTCTTATATGCTAACATATTTGATCAATAAATTAAAATTGAAATTGAAATTACGCAAACTCCTATTGAGTTTAATGTTGGACAAATTGGTTTTAAAATAACATTATAAGTTTTTTTTTTTATATCAACTGGTCATACATTCTCAATGTAAATTATATAAGTTCTTCTTTACTGAACCTAGATAATGCGGTCCTGTGCTTTTAATTATACACTCAATCAGTGCTTTGATTTATCTGTCCCATAAAGAAAAGCTTATATTTCTTAGTTCATACCAATGAACTGAAAAAACAATGAACAATGAAAGTTAAATTACGAAACTTATAATCAAAATACTACAAAAAGTATCAAAAAACGCATATTGTTAATTATATTTCAATTAAATACGATTATCAATAGTTATGCAAGCAGTCAGATAACATCTACGTAACGAAAGTTAAATCGAACTTAAAAAATCTGATGCAAAATCTTTCTGGAGCTTTGTCAATACTAAACGCAAGATTAATTCATTTCCTTCTTTTATGAAATATAAATCATTTGAGTTTGAAGACGATTTTTCTATATGTAACTTTTTTGCTGACTCTTTCAAGACTACTAATTCATCAGTTTCGTATGATGGCCTAAGCTATCCTATAACAGTGCAGCCAGGTGAAATCTATCCCCCAATTATTGTTGTAAATACTGTATTATCTTACTTAAAAAATCTAAAGCCTTGTTACAAAAGTGGTCCATTCCTTAATGAATATTAAAATATTGCTATGAAAAACTTCCAGTTTCAATCACTTCGCTTTTTACGAGCTAATTACAATGTTTCTATTTTCCAGCTGCCTGGAACTCTTCATATATTATCCCGTTGTATAAATCTGGTAACAAGTCTTTAATTGACAACTAGAGGGAAATTGCAAAAGTAAGTGATTTACCTGACCTTTTTGAGGCAATGTAACTTTACAATTATCTCATAGCGTTCAATTTTTAATGTCTCCTTTCCAACATGGATTCTTAGCTAGGAAATCGACGGTTACAAACCTTCTGAAATTGTCATCTAAGACAATAGAGAATTTTGGAAAGGGGCTACAAACTGATGTTATTTACAGGGATTTTAGCAAAGCTTTTGACGTTGTTAATCATAGCCTCCTAACTTTAACATTATCTATTCTTGGGTTTCCCACACAACTTGTTAAGTGGATTAAATCTTATTTATTCATAAGATCACAAAGTGTTATCTACAAAGTTGTCAAGTCACATGAATTTCCTGTAACTTCCGGGGTCCCTCAAGGAAGCCACTTTGGGCCTTTACTGTTTTTACTCTACATTAATGATCTTCCATTGGTGATAAAACATAGCCAAATTTTAATGTACGCCGATGATGTAAAACTATTTCTTTTCTTTAAGAGTCCGAACAGAATAAAAGCGATTGGCGATTAGTAATTTTCTCGCCAATCGCTGAAGACACTTCCAGAATGAAAGCTATTAGCGATTGTCGAACTATTCTCAATAGAGGTATTCTCTATGTCTAGTCTATGCCATTGCACGGTGCAAGAATAGGATGTAGGACGAATGTGCAATTCGTGCAAATGCCACAACATTGGCCCGATTACATATTTCCTATTCTTGCACCGTGCTATGGCCATATACTTATATATTCATCATTTGCTTTTTTTTGGGAAAAATTAGTTTTGTGATTTGTTTCACTTTTAATTATCATAGAAAATAATATTAAAGTGATGTTAAATATATTTGAAGAATTCGAGCCAATTTTGATAATAATAAAAATAATGTGCAGTTCCCTGTAATATATTGCTTTCAACTGACATATATGTAGAAAACATAGACACCGATAACAAATATGTCAGAAGACAATAAAACTTAAGACTTAAAACTTAATCGCTTTGATTCTGTTTCGGCTTTAAAAATGAATAAGACACTGTGCTATTACAGAATGGTCTTGACCATCTACATTACTGGTGTAAATAAAATTGTTTTATTTACAAAACGAACCACTAAGAAGTGCATTTGTAACCTGCAATGTTTTATCCGAAATTATATCTTTAAACGAATCCATATACATATACTCAATTAAAAATAAAATTTTAGAATATCTACAGTACCGCCATTGATTTTGGGCATACTCCCTGATGGTGATGGATGGTCACAACACCATAATAATCTGAACTGATTAAAAAAACGAAAAAAACGAAATGGCCATTTCAGCCCTTGAAAGGACTTTGACCGAGCTTCTTATGATCAAGTGTGCTGTGCGTGTTGTATTTCACAACATTTCGTTTGAACACAAATGATCAAGAACTAGACCTACATGTTTTATGCCGACTTCGACCGTTTTTTTTTTCTCAAGAAACTTTTCATGGCAGTTTTTACTCTCTGAGGCTTGCCATTATCTGCAGAGGGGTGACGGCCGAACAGGAAAATTAATTCAATTGAAAAAAGTTTTTTGTCAAGTGGGAATTGAATCAGGGTTCTCTGACGTATGGGCTACGCACTCTACCCACTGCGCCACGGCCGCCACCATGTCTGAATTGATTATTTCTCTTTATTCTGCCGTACAGTGCACTATTGTCCCAAATTCACTTTTTTTGGCCTTAATTATAAGGCACGGCAATACGGGGTTGAAAATGAGAATATAAGGGTTTGCAAGGCTTCTGATTTCAAATCCGGTGTCAAAATTGGAATACTCGAAATGGCGTATCCAAAATGACTGCTTATATTTTAAAATATCCTCAGATTTTCATTAGAATCGGTATGCAGGAATTTTCAAGGTCGCTTATTTTGAATTTAGTGTCGAAATTGCAAAATTCCAAATGGTTGATCCAATATGGAAATTTAAATTTTAAAATATCGACTACTCTTATGGACAAAATAAAATTAAGCAATATATATATATATATATATATTAATGGTATAGAAATTAATTTTAGCGGAGTCAAAGTGACAAAATTTTTATTTATCCAACGGAAGCACCATTCTTTCGATAATTTGCTTAGAGTGAATCAGCACTTTATGCACGGTGGCAGTCATTGGGCACCAAGGATATGTTTTGTTAATCATTTTAGCTCTTCGAAAGCAGAACAATTCGAATTATTCCAAGTCTAGTGGAGTTGGCATGGCAAGCATATTAATATAATTTTTTAATTATATATTAGATTTCTGTCGACACCAGTAATTTGCGCAAATACTTCATGGTTGCGAAAGGCACGGCAAGAAGTGTTTCCGTCGTTTGTGCTCCCAAAGCCTCCAACTTTTGGCTTATCGACATGTTAGCTGAGCTCTTTCCAAAATAAGTGTTGTATTTCTTTTTTTTGCGACTTATCTTTTTCATCACGTATCTGCCATTATTTTACACCTATTTTGTAACTTAGGTGAACCAACAATTCAAAGAACCGGATCCATCAGTGAAGAGGGCTGATTCCAAACTGCAAGCTATTCGGTTTTGGTTTGAATTTTTCTGACCTATAGTCTGCTTTGAAGAAAGTCTTTCGAAGTTGCACCGCATATAAGACAAGCTTGAGTAGATTTAGTTCCGGTTGTTGATGACATTCTAAATATATTAATTGGCAAATTTTGCAACTCTTTTTTTTCTTTTTTATTATATTATTCTTTTGAATTTCTGAAAGTATTGTTCAGTTTTTAATTATTCAACAGGTTATGAGCCCAAAACCAAATAAAAGTAAAAAATAATGGCGGTTATAAAGTGTACAATTGCAAAGTTAAATAATGGCAATTATTTTATCTGGAAGTATGAAGTCGAGATGCTTCTCATAAAGGAAGGCGTATGGCAAACAGTTTCAAAGCCAAAGCCCGAGGACGCAAGCGTTGAGTGGGCAGCCAAGAATGGCACAGCTAGAGCAACAATTTGTTTAATGGTGGAGGATGACCAGCTCCACCTCATAAGGAACTGTTCTACAGGAAGAGATTAAGTAACAAAGTGAGCACTATGCGGCAGATATGCAGTTTACAGTTGGAAGAAAGCGATGATGTTGAAACTCATGTTGGTAAAATGAGGAACCTTTTATGAAATTGGAAAGTCTTGGAGAAAATTCATTCACCGAAAGATGGAATGTTGCAATGTTGTTAAGCAGTTTACCGCGCAGTTATGACATTTTAGTAACTACACTTGAGTACCGGCCAAACAGTTTTGTTGAATTTAATGGCTGTATTTTGTAAAACGCAAGCGATCACGTCACTTGGGGTTTCATTGTCTGGCAATTCCGTTTTCATATGAAGTAAAACAAACTCTCTTTCTCTCGCTGAAATTTATTGCCAGACAAAGAAACCCAAGTGACGTGATCGCTTGCGTTTTATAAAATACGACCATAAATTAATCTAGGAATGCAAGCGTCGTCAGCTAACAGACATGGCGAAGAATAATTTGCGCGAATAAAAGCTAAATGCACACATAGAATGTTTCTTTTGCCACCAAAAAGGCTACATGAAATGTGATTGCATGAGATTTGCCGAGTGGAAGAAAAAGAATTCAAGTCAGCAGGCTACTGTAGCTAGGGAAGTTGACCATGAATTTTGCCTAATTATTAATTTATTTGCGTAATTATTACATTAATTAGAAAAATTAAAATTAAACTTACCCTGAAAGCATTTAGTAGAGACAAAGAATGTACAAAATAAGAATGCAGCGTAAAGAATAGGCAAAGATTAAAGATGCAGAGGAAAAAGTCATGGAAATGATAAAATAGTATAAGTCATAGAGCAGATACTCTATTAATTTTCGATAACGGTCCTGATAGCGGACCCGATGAGATTTTGGGGAGTTCAGCTTCAATGTTGATTTGAATGCAATCAGCATTCTTAGAAAGCCTGATATAAACAGATCCTCGAATTGTAAAAAGCATTGAAAATATTTTTTCTACGCTTGCATGCGATCGCTGCTTGTAGAAGTTTTCTTGCGCCGATAGAGAGGCTCTCGTGCAAGTACACATTGTTATCAGAGTCCAGTTCAGTATCTCTGAGGTTAGTTAGTTGCTCTTTTCATTCGCTTTCTAAAGTCACCAAAAGCTTTCAGAGCACGATTTCGATCGAAGGAAGAGTAAAACTTGACAATAACTAGTGGGTTAGAGTTACCTGATATGGGCTTGACTCGGAAGATATCCCTTATCTTACCTTTAGGCTGGTCCTTTTAAATTAAACTCTTTTAAAACGCGTAACATTTCATGGCAATCCTGTCACTTCACTTTATCACTTAATCATTTACTGGCAATCCTGCCACTTCATCACTTTATGTCCGACACAAAACATTACACAATTTATATTAAAAAAATGGCACTATAAATTTTTAAAGTATTAATATTAACATTAAACAGTTTTTTACTTTCTCAAAACCGTGCTTTATTTCATATAACATAAGTTTTTCGATAGCGATTAAAAAACACGCCCGTCCGAGTCGAAAAAAAATGTTGTTTTTCTACGGCCAACCTACGAATGAATTTTTTTCTACTAATATTAGTTTTACTTTGTAAATAGTACGAATTCATTAGTAAATACTACGAATGAAATGAAAGAATTTACGAAGTTATTATTATTATTATTATTATTATTAAAACTGATCTTATAAACTGGGACATAATCTTAGGCATGATATATATCAGAGAACAACATTATTACTGATCACCAATCTGGTTTTAGGACTAAACGCAGTTGTATAACAGCACTTATTGACGTTTCCGAAGAAATCCGTATGGCACTTGACGACAATAAGGTTACATTTCTGACACTGTTGGACCACTCGAAAGCATTCGATTCAGTAGATCACAAAATTCTATGCACGAAGCTAGAAAAAATGTATAACTTCTCCTCCACGGCAGTGAAACTGCTTGAATCATACCTTACTGGAAGATTTCAGGCAGTATATCAATCATGTAATGGTATCGAAAAATATTCTTGCCTACTTCCAGTAACAAGAGGTGTGCCACAAGGTTCTATTTTAGGTCCTCTTCTATTTATTATATACCTTAATGACCTACCTACTGTTCTCCATGACTGCAAAATACATTTGTACGCAGATGACGTACAGTTATACAGAAGTTGTAGTTATGACCAAATAGAAGACTGCGTAACTAAATTAAATAACAATCTAAGTGACGTATATAATTGGACAGAAAAAAATGGTTTGTGTCTCAATCCCTTAAAATCTAAATGCCTTGTTATTTATAAAAAGCAACTGAACCTAAAAAATCTTCCCAGACTTTTAATGAACTTGACCGAAATCGAGTATGTAGTTACTGCTAAAAACTTAGGAATTGTGTTTGATAGTAAACTTTCGTAGAAACACCATATAGCAACCACAGTTGGAAAAGTATACGGCATGTTGAGATCCTTGTGGGCGACGCAATATTTTACGCCTTTCAAAATAAGAATGACACTTGCGAAAGCTTATCTCATCCCAACATTGCTATATGGCAGTGAAATCTTTGCAAATTGTGACTCGGAAAGTAAACAGAAGAACAAAAGAAAAAAGAAACATAAAAACGTACACAGCAACTGCACCGAGGATATATGGATTGCCTAAAATTCACAAAGAAAACACACCTTTAAGACCAATTTGTTCATCAATAGGATCACCATCATACGGACTATGTAGATACGCCATCAACATTCTTAAAAACTTGACTATAGACTCCAAATACAATATCAACAATTCAATAGATTTCAAAAAACGAATAAATAACACATACATTTATGACGACGAATCCATAGTTTCATTTGACGTGATATCCCTTTTTCCCAGTATACCGGTTGACTATGCACTAAAAATTATTGAAACGAAATGGAACAGAATCAAAACATATACCAAACTAAACAAAGACAAATTCATGGACATATTAAAATTGTGCATTAAAGACAATAGATATTTTAAGTATGAAGACAAAATATACACACAAATCAGAGGAATGCCGATGGGATCACCAGCGTCTCCAGTCATTGCAGACATAGTGATGGAAGAGCTACTAGACAAGTCATTGGAAACACTTAACAACAAAATAAGACTAGTTACAAAATATGTTGACGACCTTTTCGCTATAGTTAAAACGGACCAAATTGAAGTAACACTGAGAACATTGAACAATTTTCATGGAAACATAAAATTTACGAAGGAGGAAGCAGTCGACGGATTTTTACCATATTTGGACACTGTAATAATAATAAAAAACAACAAACTGACTACAAACTGGTATCAAAAACCTTTGGCATCTGGACGCCTAATCAACTTTTACTCCAAACATCCTAAAAGAATAATTTTTAATACAGCGAACAATTTCATACGGAGAGTGCTCGACATCAGCAACAAAGAATATCACAAGGAAAATCTACAAAAAATAAGGACAATATTACATAACAATGAGTTTCCAAAGAAAACAATCAATGAACTTATTCGCAAATATTTTAGAGAGACAGAAAGAACGACAACTAAAAAACCAGATAAAATCTACAAATCGATGACATATATACCGGGCCTATCTGAAAGACTCTCAAATTCTAACATATATGACAAGGATAAATATAAAATCGCGTTTAAGTCAGCTAACGCATTACAACAAATTTACAGTAATACAAAAACAAAAATTGACAAATTAGATCAAACGAATGTGGTTTACAAAATAAAATGTAATGGTGACGGGTCCCACGTATGTGACCAGACATATGTGGGGACAACGAAAAATAAATTACGAACTAGACTTTCTTCACATAAATCTGACTTGAATCTAAAAGACAAACCCATAGAACAAAAAACAGCACTAGCGGCCCACTGTGCCAAGCACAAACACACACCTGACTTTACTAACGTTGAGATTTTACAGCAAGAGAACAAATACACACGTCGATACACTCTGGAAATGCTCCACATTATTAACGTTCACCCACATAAACGACTCAACTTTAAAACTGATACTGACAATTGTGCTCACATATACAGACGCTGCATCGAGAAGCAGAGGGAGAAAAACAAACGCAGTTGAAGTTTTATGGAGAATTGATGGACGCGGTTTTTTAGCTGTTTGTAATTTTAATTTTAATTTTAAATGGTTTAATGTTAAATGTTTCAATGTAGATTCAGTGTATAAAGTTTTTTGTTTTTATGTAAGTTCTTACTGTTTAAAGACAATGTGTAAAATAGTGTGTTACAAATGTTTATTTTTAGTTCTGTCCTGATGATGATTCTCGGTGAGAATCGAAATATTGACAACTAACAACAGTGTTTATAATAATAAAAATTTTATAACACTAATAAGAGTTTTTGCAATTGGACCTTAAGCCCGAATATAACAATAAATAATAAACAAGAGGTCGACTAAAATAAATAAAAAGTTTTATTTAATAATATTACAAGATATATTTTCAGTTTACAAAGACTAGATCATGTATCTTCCCAAGCCATACAAATTTTTAATATGACTCTTGAACAACACCTCGAGTTCAAAACTCTTCTTTATCTACACAAAATAATAGTGGTATTCAATGAACGATGTATTTGTGATGTAAACTGCGTATGTGTGGTAAGTTGTATGAACTTACGGCACATACGCTATTTACACCACAAATACGGCGTTAATTGAATACCACTAATATATACCCATCAACCATCGTATTTATACAACAGACTAAGATTTACGCATTCTAACCGCTCCAACCAACTGCTTCAACTCAGGCATTCGTCTCTTATGTCGGATCGGCAATTTTTTATCTATGCTATCAGACTTTGGAACTCGCTTCCTGCTCGTCTTCTATGTAATTGTAATATTAATGTTTTCAAGAAGGATCTCTTAAATTATTTCCAAGTGTAATAAATGTTTCCATGTATGACAAATAATATATCTATCGTACAAACGTTAATTAAATTTTCAACTCGTTATGTAATGTAAACTCATTCTTTTTTCTTATTTTATTTCATTCAGTAACATAAAGTTCTATATTTAGTTTTAAGACATCTGTTAACTTTAATAACTAAGCCATTCTAACTCATTGTTAAACAATGTCATTAAGCTTATTTATTTAAATTTTAATTTTCCTTAAAATTCAATTAATCAAATTTAAAGTATATCAGTAAATCATATTGTATTAAGCTCACAACATCATTAGGACAGTATTATAAGATTTAATTATCTTAATGTTCTAAGAGAAACATCATAATAATAAATAAATAAAAATAAATAAATTATTATTTCGTATGAGAAATTTACGAATGATATTATTTATACGTACACAATAATTCGTACAATGCACTCATACGAATTGATCTATTTTTTTTTTACGAATTTAATTAGTATATACAACGAATAAATTCGTGAATATTACCACAGGCATTAGTAAATATCACGAATGAATTCGTAAAGATATTACGATACGAATACTTCGTTTATAGTACGAATATTCGTACATTGCACGAATATTTTTGCCACGAATATAATTCGCAGCCATTTTACTAATAAATTTTTTGAGTGTGGTAAAAAATATGTTTAACAGGACGACAACTATTATAAGGTCTGACAGCGATGGTGAGTACATAGGCGAGGAAGTTGTTAATTATATCCAAGGCGAAGGAATTCGAATTCAATACACTGCAGCATACTCACCTGAACAAAATGGCGTTGCAGAACGCAAAAATTATTCATTAATTGAGATGTCAAAATGAATGCTCAAGGATGCGAACTTACCCAAGGCATTATGGGGTGAGGCGGTTTCAACAGCAAATTATTTACAAAATCGGCTGATTACTCGTACAACAAATAAAACTCTTTATGAGCGTTGGTTTAACAAGATTCCTGATTTAAGACATCTAAGAACTTTTGTTGAAGAAGATTTTGTACATGTACCTAAGATTAAACTGAAAAAATTCGATGATAAGGCTATGAAGATGATACTAGTCGGATACGACTCAAACTCCAAAGCATATCGAATGGTAGACAGCAGCTACCATATCACGATATCAAGAGACGTGAAACTCTTAAAGATAAAGGCAGGTAGAACCCAATCACTCGAAAAAGGGGTACGATTCGACAATGATATACAATCCGAAAAGCACTATGCTGAAGTTTTTATTCCTGGAAGTGCAACTTACAAAGAACAAGTTTTGAATGACGACAGGTCGAATATGTCTGTTGATTCATTTCATTGATTTCTTAGTTTCGAAAACAATGAAAAAGATTTAAATCAACATCAATTGCGAAGATCAGGAGGAGAAAACAAAGGAGCTCCTCGCAGAAAGCGAAACTTCTCTGTTCACAATATTGATTGCAAAACGGCATTTTTAAACTGATTTAAATGAAATTATTTACATGCGACAATTAGTCGGATTTAAAGAGAAGGGAATGGAAGACAAAGAATGCCTTTTAGCAAGGCCATTTATGGCTTAAAACAGTCGGCTTGATCGTGGAACCAGAACATCCATAATGTATTGATTACTTCAAAGTTCGTTTAAAGTAAATCCGATCCATGTTTTTACTCATTATTTAAGGAAAACGTTGGTATGTATGTACTAATATATGTGGACGATGTTCTCGTTACTACAAACAGCAAAGAAGAAATTGCAAAATTTAAAGACATGCTAAAGGAGAATTATGAGATTCGAGACTTGGGAGAAGTAAAAAATTATTTAGGATTGGAGATTGAACGTGACAAGCTGGGAATGTTTCAATTTCTCAATCAGCCTACATTAAAAAAAATAGTTTAAAAACTATCACAAATTGATTGGCAGTCTTCTGTACGTGTCTTTGAACACAAGGCCAGACATTCCGGCAGTCGTTTGTATCCTGAGTCAAAAAACTAGCCTAAGAAGATTGGGTCGAAATAAAGAGAGTTGTCCGTTATTTAAAAGGTACGACATATTTTAAATTATATCTGGATGGTGAAAACAAAAACGCACTTTATGGATACTCCGATGCCAATTGGGGAGAGGATAAAATCAGCAGAAAATCAAACAGCGGACATTTATTTATGGTGTATGGATCAGTTGTATCTTGTAGTAGCAGAATACCGACGTGTGTGGCTTTATCTTCAACGGAATCTAAGTTAATCGCTTTGGCTGAAGCAGCTAAAGAAGCTCTGTGGCTTAAACAGTTAAAACTTCATTTCAATGAACAATTTGATCAACCCGTGCTTATATACGAAGACAACCAAAGCTGTATCAAATTGATTGAAGGATTTCAATTTAACAACCGGACTTAACATATTGACATAAAATATCATTTTTTCAAGGATCACATTGAAAAAAAATACTTTAAGATGCGAATACTGCCCAAGTGCGGAGATACGTGCTGATCTTTTAATAAAACCGCTTATATCAACAAAATTGGAAAACTTTCCAAGGCAGCTTGGACTTATGTAGTATTTAGAATGAAAAGGGGTGTTAATGACATTCTAAATATATGTAGGCAAAACACAATATGCTTACTTTTAATGTTTTATTTTAATTTAAGTTAGTTGTAGTACTTTTACATTTTACATAGTTTATTTGGAGTTTAGCGTAGTTTACCATTTTATATTAGTTTAAAGGGTTTAAGCACATTTTACTGATTCACAATTTTACATTATTATTTCAAACTTGTTAGGGTTTTTGAGCGTCGCTTTAGTTGTCCGCGTCGTTTTTTCCGTCCGTTCGTTACCTTGCAGTGTTGTTCCTTCAATAGTTTTGTCCGCTTTTCCGTCTAACGTCCCGTGTCAGACGTCACATATTCGGCAGTCAGACTGTCATATTGCCTTCCCACATATATTAATTGGCAACACTACGATGTAATAAATGTAATTTGTTTTGCAACTCTGTTTTTTTTCTTTTTATTATATTATTCTGAACTTAATAGCATTTATCATACGTAAAGGCGTTATAGTGGTTGCAAGCAGTGAAGAATCACTTTGATTTGGAGCTTCCGCATTTGAAAACTTTTGCTTAAAATTTGAATGACCAGTGCTACTATCAAAACCGTAGCTTAGAATTAATTCAGAATGGAAGACATTTTTTTCTTTCAGCTTCCATAAGTGTTATAATTATATCATTTTGCAACTTGATTAAGGGAGCTTTTGCTAAATTCTCTTAAACAATTATTCCAGCTGGTCTGTACTCATATTTCTTACCTAAAATATCTTTATATGATGAATATATAACACAATTTCGATTGAGACTTTCAATTCGAATATTACAATATTGAGCCTTTGTAAAATTATTTGCAAAGCGGAAAGATAAACCCTCGTCTGCAGTCAAGCGAAAAGGCCCATCATTTGGGCTTGCTAAGATTTTCCTAATCTTGGAAGCTTTTGAAGGTTTTTTAAAAAATCTTTTTTAAAGTAACTGCCAAATCTACTTGAACACTTTTACGGGCTGCTGTAAAAGTGTCTCTTCATATTATTAATTCTAGAGAATGAACTTTCATAACTTGCCAATTACTGTGTTTTTACTGCCACTTCAAACCTTTAAGCCCGACTACCACAGAAAGTTTATTCAAGGCCGTTGGGCACAAAAGCCAACAATATTATTCTTTGCTTCAAAAGATTTAGCCAATTTCGTCGTTTTTTTTTCTTTGCTTCTAACTTACAAGTTTTGCTCTTTCTTACCGTATACCGGGATCATATAAATTTTTCCCAAGATAGTAGTGGCATAAATGAAGGAGTCCCGTCAATAAGATTCGACAGTACCGGAATGCCACTTAGCCACTCAACTGCCAAAGGTTCGACTGCTACGCCAGCACCAGCCAAGCAGACACTATTAAAGTTTCCTTCTGCATCGACGTCATCGCCTACCCGAGTCACGCCAACGCCACCAACAGGTAAAACAGATTTATCAAATGTATCGAATGATAAAATCGACACCATTTCCCGCGATTTTGATAAAAAATGACTGCGATGATGAGCGAATTTAAGCTCTGGATGCAGTCAATGCAAGCAATGGTAGTAACCAATATCCAGCAGCGTCAAGATAGTGTGTAGCGAAATAAATCAGGTTACACAGTTTACCTACATCACCGCCAGCGATACAGCCGGCCCCGAAGTCAAATGTATTGATGCCGCCGCTGACGATGAAGCACACCCAACAACACCAAAAGCTGCCAGAGCAGCATCCCTTATCTCTCCTGGAAACGCCACTATCTGAGCAGATGACGTTGCAAGCATTGCAATTACCAGCGCAGATCAGCCGAATAATATCGCTTATGGCTCCGCCATTTTCTACGCATCCGACACCGTCTATATCGCAGCCGACACCGTGCGACACTTGCTATGCAATGCTCCGAACGCCCACCCACTTAAACGCAGTCGACGTCACAAACAGCACCCATATATTCGTTTAAGCCGATGTCACAGATTTCTACACACATGCCACCCAGCTTCGCAGCCGACTCCTACGCCGCAGATCTTAAATCCCCAACCGCCGTCAATGGCTCAGGAGCAATTAGCCACCCAGAGTTCAGCGAACCTGCAAGTTCAAACATTTTACAACAATAATGGAACTCCAAATTCTTGTTATAATGAAAGCGTTAGGACCAACCATCGCAAAAAAAATCTACCCATTCCATATATTTTCAGGTTCGCCAGAGGATTTGCACACATTTTTAGAAGCCTTTTAGAGCACCACAACGGAGTTTGAATACTCGCCGCTCCATAACATCATGCGACTGTGCGACGCGCTGAAAGGAATAGCCAGGAAAACGGTCGAGAGCCTCTTATCTAACTCTGCAAATGTGCCAACCATTATGGAAATTCTGAAGGAGACGTTTGGACGACCGGAGCAACTAATAAAAAACCAAGTCCAAAAAGTGCGAACTATACCAGTCTTAGCCGAAGAAGACCTGAACGCGCTAGTGAATTTTGCCAATAAGATGAAAAATATGACTACCTTCCTGAAGAGCGCGTGGGGTGAACATCACCTCTCGAACCCGACGTTATTGAGTGAGCTGGTCACAAAGCTGTCAATAACGAAGCAGCTCAAATGGGCAGAATGATGCCTCTCACTTGAGGCCCCACCATCTATTCAAGATTTTAGCCAATGGCTTAACCACTTGCGACTACTCGTGAACGTCGTGACAGACTTTGTCTTCATCGTCGCAATTCACGCGTGCTGCAGCTCAACGAAAGCAAACAGCTAATACACCCGCTACGAACACCGACCGCAGATTTGCTTGTGTCGCAGTCGCTCCTTCGAAATGCTCTTTGTGTAATGGTGGGCAGCCACTTAGCAATATGTAAATCTTTTCTAAATTTTTTAGTAGACGGTAACAAATTAAGTTAGAGGGGAACAAATTAAGGGAATTGACGCCTGCTTTTCTTACCTTAAAAGAGGACACTATGTCAGCAATTGCTTTTCATCATTGCCACGTTCATCACCACTTGCTAAACTGTACAGAGACGGAGCACCAGAGCACCACTAAGCCCACTGCATCAAAGCCGCAGCGCAGAACCGAACGCACTCTCTTTCTGAACCGTTGTCTGTTGTGCTTAATGGCAACGACCGAACCGTCACCGTCTACGCTTTTATTAATAACGGTGCTAACTTATCAATGATAGACCAGGAGCTTGCGAATGAGCTGGGATGGAACGAACGCAGTGACATCTTAGATCTTTAGTGGATCAATTAAATTTTACAATTAGCGGCATTGAAAACGATGCGCCAAAATATGAGCTGTCAGATGTTTACGCCACCAGAAGCTTAACGTTAGACACACATTTAGCAGGGCTTCCACTTAAGATTATAGTAATGTTCAGCCAAAAAGAATAATAAGTTTGAAGCATGCCTATTTGACGGTGCCAGTGGAAGTGCCTCGAGCCCCCTCAAAGGAAGGGCTGATTGCAGTCAAAACCCGTGTAGGTTGGATGGTCTATGGCCCAACTAATAATAATGCCCGCACAGAATCGAAGCACTTTTTTACATACGAAAAAGATTGTGGATGCGATACAGAGATGGAAGACATGAAAGAAATCATATTAGCTTATTTTGATGCGGAAAACCTCGGAGTGAAGCCAGGTATTATGCCATTGCAATCGGAGACAGAAGTAAGAGCCATAGAGTTGCTGACAAAAGTTGGTGACAGATACGAAGCTGGTTTGTTGTGGCGAATGAAAAAGTTATTTTTCCAGATTCCTATCAGATGGCGCTGCACCGCTTAGAGAGTATCGAGCGTAAAATGGCGCGAGATCCAAGTAACGCGATGGAATATTGCTCAAAAATCGAAGAGTACATCAAAAAGGATATGCCAGATGTCTTACCAGGGAAGAAGCTGAAAAACGAACAAACAAATCCTTTTACTTGCCTCACTTCAGTGTCCGTGAAAACATACGTAATGCGTTCGCTAACTATAGCGCAGCTTTTAAAAATCAAAAATGCATAGAATTTCATTAAAAAATATCCACGTGCAGTAAAAGGAGTTATCGACAAACACCATGTAGATGACTATGCAGACTGTTTTGACTCGGAATGCGAGGCAATTGAGGTAAAGGCAAGTAATAAAAATACACAAAGTTGGAGGGTTTGAAATGCGTAACATTGAGTCAAATTCAGAATGCCTTGAAAGAGAAGTTGGCAACACTAAAAAAGTTACGTCAATCAGCGTTCAAAGGGGTGAAAATGTTGAACGTATCCCAGGTATGCAATGGTCAACAAAAACAGATGTTTTTTGTTTTGCTCTTCAATTCTCTAAAGTACCATCTGAAATTCTGCTTTCTAAAAGGAAACCAACGAAACATGAGACATTGTGTGTTACAATGTCAATATTCGATCCATTTGGTTTTCTTGCCAATTTTTCGGTTTGTGCAAAAATTATAATGCAGACTGTGTGGAAGGCTGGCATAGATTGGGATGAGCAGCTGCCAAATAATATTTACTGCAAGTGGAAGATTTAAAGTACTTAGGTTTTTATTTCGTCTCAACGCGCTATGAAGATCTAGAGCTGCATATATTTTGTGACGCCAGTGAAGAGGCGATGGCAGTAGTGGCTTACTGGCGATATGTAGTTCCGTCTGGTGTGAAACTGGCATTTGCTGCAGCAAAGACATTGTGTGCACCACACCATACCTAAACTGGAGCTGCAGGCGGCGGTGATAGGCGTTCGATTAAAGGACACAATCGTCAAGTATCACGGAGTAGAAGTGAAAAGATGCAGATTTTGGACTGATTCCCATACAGTTATTCGTTGGATCCGGTCAGATCATCGAGTATACAAGCAGTTTGTGGCAAACCGAGTGGCGGAAATTTTGGACTCATCGAAAAATGCAGATTGGTGATGGTGTCCTGACGTGCTGAACCCAGCAGACGACGCAACACTAACAAAGTTTACAGTGCGCTACAATGCTGAGAGTAGATGGAAAAATGTGCTAGAGTTTCTTTTGAGCTGAAATCGAATGACCAGATAAATCGCTCATGAAAAACCACTGCGGATCAGAGCTGTGTCGAACTGCGCAAAAAACATTTTGCTCTTCATCTTTGCCATGTGAGTAGACCCACATTTCCCAAAATTAATGATTTTTCAAACTTCCAGAGATATAAGCGAACGATGGTTTGGATACTTCGGTTCACAGAAAACGTTTTAAGGTTTGCAAGGGCGAAATCCAAGAGCAGCGGCGAACTCACAACTGAATAAATGAACTAAGCTGAGATGGTAATTTTGAGTGGTGTGCAGCAAGAGGTCTTCGATTGTGAAATCTCGTGCCTAGCAGAAAATCAATTAATTTCTAGAGACAGTCAGCTCGTATCGCTCAATCCGTATCTGGACGATCAAGGGATCAAGCTCCCAGCTTATCAATGTGTTCAATATGTCCAATCATTCTGCTCAAGTAACATAAGGTGACGCGCCTACTGGTCCAAAGCTACCACACAAAGTTACGACACATCAACACATCCACTGTTTTTAGCAACGCTTCTGGACTCCAGCAATCTGCTCGTTTTTCCATAGCGTGGAATCACGATGCACATTTTGTAAGGTGCGGAAAGCCACACCAATCAAGCCTCAAATGGGAAACCTCCCAGTAGACCGAGTGAGACCCTACGTTAGGCCGTTCACATACACTGGCTTGGACAACTTTGGGCCTGTTCAGGTGGCCATCGGCAGACGTTGCGAAAAAAGATAGGTGTCCTTGTTTACGTGCCTAACTGTGCGAGCAGTACATTTTGAAATAGCCAGCGACCTATCTAGCGATGCGTGTTTGATGTGTATCCGGAACTTTGTAAATCGAAGAGGTGTGCCGAAAAAGATCTACGCGGCGTCGAAGATTTTCTCGACCAAAATAAATTTATTTCCGGTCGGTCTACTTTCGGGATAAAATGGATCTTTAATACGGCATACAACCCTAGTGCTGGTGGAGCATGGGAGCGCCTGGTTCAGTCTGTAAAAAAAGCCTTGCATATTATGCTTAAGGAGCACGCGCCGCGGTTGGAGAGCTTCGCTCTGACTGCCTGACTCATCTGCCTGTCTCACCTCAAGATCCGGATCCAATCACGCCAAACCACTTCCTACTAGGATATACGAATTCGACGCAAACTCCAGCGCCCTTCGAGCTGAGACTTTTATGTTTGCGCTAACAATGGCGTATACTCAAAAATCTAAAGAATGTATTCTGGAAGCAGTGGATAAGGGAGTATCTACCTGAGCTAACACGTCGCACAAAATGGTGTCTGCCTTCAAATCCAATCAGCAGGGGATGCCTAGTGCTGATATGCGACGACAACGCTCCGAGATCGCAGTGGCGACGAGGCCGAATAAACAACTTATTTTTTTGCAAAGACGACATCGCCAGATCAGCGGATGTAGCGACAAGAAGTGGAGTCGTAAAGAGGCCCTTCTCGAAACTAGCCATTCTCGACGCAGAAGAACTCAATGAGATGAAGGGTGAGTCTCCCCGTCCGGGGTCGATTCACGGGAGTGGAGATGTTGACGCTTGAAGCCCTGACTGCTCGATAAAGCAGTCAAAAGAATTATTATATATAAATTATTATTATTATGTATCTTGTATGAACAAAATATGTATTATGATTATCAATGTGAACGTATTTTAATTTTTAATTTGGCTGTTAAGAATTTTCTAAATGCTGTTTAAATTCTTTTACGTCCAGCAGCCACGGAAACAAGTAAGATTCAATTCATTTTCAAAAAAAAAAATCAAAAATTCAAACTTTCATAAAATCAATTTCGGCCAGTAAAGCACTATTGTGAAGTGATGGCTTGGGACTTTCCCAATAAACCACCACACTAACGATTTGTATACATATTCATGATATTGGTGTGATGAATATGACCTAGTTTGTCGAAACCCCGGCTTTAGCAAGATAGAACTTATCTCATTAGTGTGGCGTACGTACTTTGTTTGTCTTGATACCTCCCACCGTTCTAGACCGATAACATGATACATGAAGTATGGCGAACTTAACATTTTTCAAGTGTCTGTCAACACAATGCTTTGCTGTTCAACTGATATCAAAAAAGTCGAATGTATATTAAGCAATAATTTAATTTTAAAATTGTAAATGTTTTTAAATTGTTTAAATCTTTTTTAATTTTACATTGCTATAAAGCTTTTTTAGGCTTAGCAAACAATAAATATATAAAACAAATCTGTTTGATAGCTCGCATCAAATCTTAAATGAAATACAGTTTGGCTGCATGCTTGAAGTTTTAAATATCTTCATTTTTGTTGAATGATGTAATCTGCGCTTCGCTTAATTATATTTCATATAAACTACTTATGGATTTAAAAATCTTTAATGAATCTTTTAGCAATAAGATTTCGTTAGATCAGATATATTGATTAAAGATTTTTATTTGATTTCATTTATTTTTTTATTTAGGTGAACCCAATTTTGCTTAGTATTCCACAACAAAGTTCACCGCATTCGAAAAATTTACCACATAATTGATAACATAATCCACGCTTGGATTAAATTCTTATTGATACAGGAATCATAGCATTTCAAACTACGCTTTGGCGCAATTGTGTTAACGAACTCCGCAGATACAGTAAACTGCGTTTGAGTTGGTGTATCAACGCAGCACTTTTTGCTGCGTTACCCATGTCTACACTGCACCAGCTGCTGCTGCAATGCGTGATCTTAAATTAATTTAAAGTTTTGTTAACTATCGAGACAAAAATGTGGTAATCGTGAACGAACTGTTGCGCAAATGTGGACGCCATTTATGATAGTTGTCGTCAACAATATGATAGTCGTCAATGACGTCTCCGAGTGAGCAGTTGGCCTTATGGCTCAGTATAAGTGTAAAGCACCAACATGGAGACCAAAACTTAAATGGTTTTTCAAGTTTTTGAACAGTACCAAAAATGTTTCCATACCATACAACAACAAAAAAACTATATTAAATATTAGCAGCCTTATTCGTTATCTCATTTTAGAGACTGTGTAGCTTTAACCCAGCTTTAAACAACACATCGCCGTTCATAAAGGTTTTTTGGGCTTGTTTAGGATATGCGTAACTTAAACGCCGCAATTTGCTTTTAAAGGCTACTTAAATTTAACATAAAACTTTTTGTCGTCTTTTCGATTAAGGTTGATGTTTGTGATATTTATGTCATAGACACGCTGCAAGAATTCTTAATTTTTGTAAAAGTTTTTCGATTGTTTCGGTTCATAAAGGTTTTTTTGGGCTTGTTTAGGATATGCGTAACTTTTTTTTTTTTTTTTTTTTTTGTATAAGGCATTTATTTGCAATCTATTTAACAATAATAAGCAAATCTTTTCAAATTATTTAACTTAACATTTAATATTAATATACATGCGCTACATTAAGCACATATTGCTAAGTATGTACATTTATACATATTGAATTAATTTAACTTATAAGTTCATCTTTGGTTTATTTTCTATATGGGAGATCTAAAACATGGTGTCTTTTCAATCTTCTGATTTCGTCACTTTCATCTAGAAGACTAATAGCTAAGGGATTAGTATGATCACTAAGTCGTTGCAGATATCTTATACTTATATTATTTATTTCATCTCTTACACTTTGAAGATTTAAGTCTTTGTGTAGCGCTTTATTAGTAATGAACCACGGAGCATTTGCTATCGTTCTTATAGTTTTAGATTGGAACCGTTGAATAATCTCGATGTTTGAGTTACTGGTAGTTCCCCAAAGTTGTATCCCATACGTCCAAACTGGTTTCAATATAGTTTTATACAGAATTATTTTGTTTTCCAAGGATAGTTGTGATTTTGGTCCAAGTAACCAAAACATTCGTTTCGTCTTAATATTAAGGTGTTCTCGCTTTGCTTTGATGTGGTCTTTCCAGGTCAATCTTCTATCTAGGTGCATTCCTAGATATTTAGTCTTACAGCTTGTAGGAATTGGACAGCCATTAAGAAAGACTGTAGGACAATCACCACGCCTTAACGTAAACGTGACGTGAGTAGATTTTTGGCAGTTAACTTTAATGTTCCACATTTCAAGCCACTGTTGCAAGCTATTTAGCTGCTGCTGTACTGCGTAAGACGCATCCGCAGAGGATTCACTTGTAGCTATTATAGCCGTATCGTCTGCATATGTTGCAATAGTGACCGTATTTAAGGTAGGCATATCTGCTGTAAATATTGTATATAATAATGGGCCTAAAACACTGCCTTGTGGCACACCTGCGTTTATTTGACGTATATTCGATTGCTCGTTATTAACTTTAACATAGAAATATCGTTGATGTAAAAATGATTTTAGCACAAGATAATACGGAGTTGGGAGAATTTTTTTTAGCTTGAAAAGTAAACCACTGTGCCAAACTTTGTCAAATGCCTGCTGTATATCCAAGAATACGGCTGAGCAATAGTGTTTGCGTTCTAAGGCATCGTTTATTTTGTTAATAATACGATGGCATTGTTCTGGAGTGCCATGTTTATGGCGGAACCCAAATTGGTATTCAGGAATTATGCTGTTTTTTTCTAGTATTGGAAGAACTCTACGATAAAATATTCTTTCGAATATTTTCGAGAATACAACTAGTAAACTTATGGGTCTATATGAGGTCACGTTACATTCAGGCTTGTTTGGTTTAAGTATCATTACTATTTCCGCGCATTTCCATTGGGATGGGAAGTGACTTAGTCGAAGAATAGAATTGAAGATGAGAGTCAAGAATATAATACCTTTTTTTGGTAAAAATTTCGCTACTTTCGCATCAATTTTGTCATATCCAGGAGATTTGTTATTGTTAAGCATTGTTATTTCAGCGTGAACTTCGTTTGGTGTTATGTGCTTGATGGGCAAATCCATTTGACAAGCAGAATCCAAATACTGTTGGATTTGAATGTCGTTTCCATTAAGAGTGTGTGGTTGAAATGTCTGTTCTAAGTGAGCAGCAAATGCAGTGGCTTTACTTAAGTCTGACCTACACCATTGATCACTGGAATCTTTTAAAGGAACATTTCTCCGCACAGGCCTAAGGTATTTTGTGGCTTTCCATAAGCATTGTTCATTATTTCGCTGATTGACACTCAAATTGCGCAAATAATTTCTCGTTGCTTCATTTTTAAGGTCTGCTAAACGGGACTTAAGTAATTGAGTTGCTTGATTTAATAATCTTTTATCGAGTGGATTCCTGCTCAGATGCCAAACTCTTCGTAATCTTCGTTTTTCTCTTAAAAGTTCTCTTATTTCCGCAGATAAATAAACTTTACTGCCATTATCGTGATTCAATGAAGTAATTGGAGTAGATATAAAAGCGGCTTCATGAATTAAGTTGGTAAATGTTTCAACTGCAGTATCTAGTTCATCACCACTCTTAATAGGTATATTTAATGCGAGATTTTTATCTATCCAATATCTGAACGAGTACAGATCTGTTTTCGATGTGAGCAACTTTATGCTTTTAGGTGGGTTATTTAAAATAGTGCTATAATTCAATATTATTGGCGTGTGGTCTGAACTAAGGTCATTACTACCTAGTATATCCAATAAATTGCTTGGTATACCTCTATATACAACAAAATCCAGTAAGTCTGGAATTTTATTTGGATCACTGGGCCAATATGTAGGTTGCCCAGTAGAAAGTGTTTGGTAATTAAACTTACAGATACATTTGTAAAGTTCTCTTCCTTTGGGATTGGTAAGTCTTGAACCCCACCATGGATGTTTAGCGTTATAGTCTCCTCCCACTATAAAACGAGTACCTAATTTTCCAAAAAAGTTTACATAATCTTGACATGAAACAGAATACCTTGGTGGAAGATATATCGAAAATATTGATATAAAGCTATTATTTGACTTAACTTTGACGCCAGCTGCTTGCAAGTGAGGTTGTCTGAATTCTTCTAGGGTATCATAACTTATAGTGGATTTGATTAATATTGCTGAGCCAGCGTGAGCTCTTTCATCAGGGTGGTTTGCAACTATTAAGTCATAGCCTCTAATCTTTAAATATGATTTTTTAGTAAAATGTGTTTCAGATACTAATAAGATATCTATATGTTTTGAATGGAGAAAAACTTCTACTTCATTGATTTTACTCGAAAGTCCATTGGCATTCCATATTGCGATTCTTAAGTTTAATTGCATAATTTGTTGATGAGTATTGACATCATATTTAAGAGCGTATTAGTCAATTCAATTTGCTTGTTTAACATGGCTTCTATTTTTTTCATTAAGTTGTTTTCATTATTATTAATCGTATTTCCTTTAAGAACATCTGAGTATGTCGAATTCGTGAGAAAAGGATTTCCATTGGGTATGTTATTATTATTTGGTTTCATTTGCGGATAGTCATTACGATTCATTGAGTAATTACCGGACGTTTGTGGTGGTTGTTGTTGCTTGCTGAATATGTTGTTTTGTTGTTTTTTGTGAATCAGCTGCTGGTACACCTGACAGCCTTTATAGTTTGCAGTGTGATTTTGAAAACAATGAGCGCATCGAGCAGGAGAACTTTTATCTTTTAAGCATTCGGCTGTTGGATGATCTTCGCCACATTTGACACATCGGTGAGGTTGCTGGCAATATGATTTGGTGTGGCCAAATTCTTGGCAGCGGTAACATTGAACAAGATCATTCGATTTATGGGGTGGCTCGACAGTCATTATCGCATTGCCAACATGTTTCATTTCATACACTGTTTTGTTGCTTTCATTAGGTTCCAGATCAACAATAAATATCGGTAAGGGTTGCTTAGTCACACGGCTTTTAATATTAACTATACTCCGAACCTGGTGCCCGGCAGACACGAGCTCCGCTTTGATGACTTCAGTTGGTGTAGAAAAATGTAAGCCTTTTAAAACAACTCTGTATGCGCGTTCTTGTTTCAGTTGATACGTATGAAAAGCGATTTTGTTAGCTTCAAGATATTTTACAATTTTTCTGTAGGAGTCAATTGTTTTAATCATAAGCCTTATTTGATTATTTCTTAGTGACTTAAAATTAAACTCTTTATTACAAATAACACTACTTAAATTTTTAACCATTCGACTTATGTTAATAACATCAGGTATAAATATAGGCGGCGGTTTTGGAATAGAAGCATCCAAGTTATTGTCTTCATTTGTATCAATTGCTGTACCAAGTAACGAAAATTTATTGTTGGTTGAAGTTGTTGCAATATTGTTATCAATCGCTTGACGTTTTTTCTGCTGCAGATCAGGAGAATCAAATAGCCTGCGTTTTTTTAGTGAACTAGTATGCTGCCAGATGTTCTCACTGTCATCACTGCTTTCATCATCAGAGTTCATATTGTTTGTTTTTAACAAGCTCCGTTAGGTCAGCTAAACTTTTATTGCTTAGCAAAACACTTGCTTGTTTTAAAGTTTTTTTTTTTTCTATATAACGTTTTTTTTTTTTTTATGTTGTTTTGTTTTTAGTAGGTATTCAAATTTCTTGAGTTGAAACGCCGCAATTTGCGTTTAAAGGCTACTTAAATTTAACATAAAACTTTTTGTCGTCTTTTCGATTAAGGTTGATGTTTGTGATGTTTATATCATAGACACGCTGCAATAACTCTTAATTTTTGTAAAAGTTTTTCGATTGTTTCGGTTTACTCATTTTTTGTTTACTCAAACTCATTTTTAGACTTATGGCCGTATTCGGTAAAACGCAAGCGATCACGTCACTTGGGGTGTTTTTGTCTGGCCACAAAGGGGAATGTCAGATTACAAAATTTCGAAATCAGAAAATGTCGCTAATGTTCTGAAAATTATTAAATAAATTTTTTCAACACATCAACAAATTAAAAAAAACGTGTGCTATGGTCTACAATACAATTATTGAAAAATATGTGGAAATGTCGACAGTAAGAAAACGTCAGGCTTAACCCCCAACATACAGTGTAAGCAGTTTAGAGATTATGAAAACTCTTTCAGCCAAATCTCGAGCTTAAAGTACAATATAAACGAAGTATTACAAAATTAAGCAATAAATAAAAAAATGTTTATGAATAACAACTTCAGCAAGGTTGCGTAAAGGATGCGTAAAGCCTTAAGCAGTGCATAACTAAACAAGCGTTGAACAATTATTTAAGAAAATTATTTAATAAGGGGCTGTAAGAGTTGATAAATAGCACAAAAAAGTTTATGGACTATTACCAATAACTAAAATTTGTTACTGATTTAAACAGAATATTTTTGTACCCACCTCATCGAATTGTAAATTTTTTTTTTTTTAATATCTACATAAAATTTACAAAAATCCTAATCTGTTTCAATTTTACTATACCATCGGCGTCTAGTTCATTGGATTTGATGAAAACAAACTTTTTTAAAAAAAAAATTGTGATTTTGCTTAGCCCTGGAAGCTGAAGGGTTAAGTTTTCGCAAATTTTAACGACAGCATCTGATTCAGCGATAGATGTTAAATAGAAAATAGTGGACCATGCTGATTTAAAAGTATTTTCAATATCCATTAAATAATCACGCGTGAGACTCTAAAAAAATCACACGAATTTTGAGATATTAATCTGAAATTTCGTATGGATCAGAAACACTTGGAGTATACCCCATCTTATAAAGGCGTCGCCAGCTGAGATGGTTTTTGGTCAAACGCTCAGATTACCGAAACATTTAGTAATACATAATAAAAATAAAAAAGATAATTGAGGACAAACAATCACACATGTAACATCACAACACGAAATTCCAACAATATATCCTTAAAACATTAAATATGTTAGTTGCAAATTTGTTTTCGTCAGAAATGACACCATTCGTAAAAAACGTCAAGAGCCCTATGATGGACCGTTCGAAGTAGTAGAATGAACACCTAAAAAATTTAAAATTCTCAGAAATAATTCCAATGCCATATTGATAGAATTAAACCAACTTTATTAAACACCGAGAAAACACACACACTTCCTTTTAGAACCTTAACAACAAAGAAAAGTACACTTCAGTAACGCAGTTAACATACTTAATTTTTATGAGGGGGAATAATGTGGTGTCACCACTGTCACTCATAAACTACACAGTAAACATATACAATAAAACACTTTACACAAAACTCCTTAACTTTATATTTTATTTTTAGAGCTAAGCATTTATTTTGAAGTATTCAAAAAATTATTAAATTTTGGGTTTTGTGAAAATCTTTTGAACAAGCATGGCACACAAAATAATATTCCTCAATAATATATAATAAAAAGAAAAGAGTTTTTAAAGTAAAACAACGTATTTGCACCAAATGTATCTGAGAAATTTTACCAATTATCGGCCAATTGTGGAGGTCACCAGTTGCGGTATTCTGTTACTTTCGTAAATTTTTTTTTTTTACCGTTCTTTTATTTTTCCTTTTTTGTTTTTCGTCCAATATTTCGATATTGCCATCTTAAAATCGTTCATTCAAAATTTAAAAAAAAAATAAATAACAATTTTTTTTTCCAAGTACGTATTTTTAAAAGAAACTTTTTTAAAATTATGTCTCATTCAGATAGGAGATATTTTCATTACCTTTTAAAAAAATTTTTTCGGGTCATGCTAGAAGCCAGCAGAACGCCCGCAGTGCCAAAAGGGGTCCTTACAGCAACCGTTGTAGTCAGCGCCATCTTTGTTAAAAAAAAATAACTTTTTAAACATAAATGTATAAAAGAGAAAGGTCCCTTGAATGGACTTTGACCGACTGACCGACCTTCTTATGATCAATTATGTTATGAAATGTTTCAACACAAATGATCGAGAACTCTGAACGGCTTATGTTCTCAAGAAGCTTTTCATTGCAGTTTTTACTTTCTGAGGTTTGCAATTATTATTCGGTTACGGCCGAACAGGAAAATTAATTGAATTGAAAAAACTTTTTTTGTCAAGTAGGAATTGAACCAGAGTTATCTGGCGTATGGGCCACACACTCTACCAACTATGCCACTGCCACCACACAAGCCGCCATATATACATAAATGTATACTTTACCAAATTTGAAAATTTTAAAACTAAACAAATTTCTTCTAATAAAAACCATAACCTTTGTTTACTCTCTAAATGTATTGCCAACCTTGAGCTAAACTAAATTACATTGTCTACTGATTTTTAAGTTGTGGTTTGTTTTGTTATTAGTTGTCGGTAGCCTTGAGCTATTTTCAGTGTCCGTTTTGAAACCTATTCATGTTGTTATGTTATTTTTAATTAATTTTTCGATGAACCGTTGTTTTTTTGTTGAATCGTCTCTTTTTTTAATATTTTGTATGTGGATGTGTCCCGTGGATGTGTCCCGTAGAATTTGTCTCATTTTCTTTCCATTGTTCGATTCATTCATAGCAACATAAACGTCTCCTTTGTCCGCATTAAAAATGAATAAAATTTTTTATTTTTACGTAAAAACCGCTTCGTTTCGTCCAATGTGTCAAGTATAAATCGATCTCTTCGTTTATTTGTATTTTTCCTTCAAGGTTGTCAAAAAGATTTGTTAGTTTAGTTCTTGCTGCTTCTTGTTCCTATTTGTTCGCAATTGTCTGTACACAGTCCTCTCCTAAATTTGGTTAACCGCACCAGTCAGGTTCGTCCCGGAAGTCGTTAAATCTTCCATAGTCGTGTGGCGAAAATACAATTGTTGGCAAAAGATTCAATCACTTTCCTTTTGCGATATTTTGTGTATGAGTTTCTTTGTGATTTTTTTCCTTTACAATAGGTTTCTCTTTCGCTTATTTTCTGTAGCGAAAAAGAAACCTATTTTCTCCTTTTTCCTCTCTTATATTCACAATTTTATTTCTCTTTTTTCTTGAGGTTATTAATCTTTTCATTTAAAAAATTCTTCTTTATATAACAAATATACAATTTTCCTTATTCAAAACCTTTTTACACTTTCTCTTTTGTAGGTGTAACTTATTTTTTTATATTCACAATTTTGATCTTTAACTTACGATTTCATTTCTCTTTTTTTTTTTATTTTTTCTTATCACTAAAATTATCTGACAATATACAATTTTGGGTTGTATAGTTAGAGGCTTTTTGCACTTTTATCAAATTTGCTCTGGTTTTTGCTCGAGTTTGTTTTCTTTTATTTTCTTTATTTTACGCTTGCTTTGTGGAAGAGTATCTGTTTCTATATTTTGTGGAAGAAAAGAAAAATATGAAAATGTTGGCTAGCTTTATTTTTGGAAAGTCCTGTGTTGTGACTCAGTCGTCACAAACCAATTAAAACTTCAATAAATTAATTCCGATAGCAAATATCGACTAACCTTGATCATGAATTGCGGTATGCATAAACAGATAGTAAAATAAAACGCAGCACAAATTGCTTTAAGCACCGACCTACCTCAATTCATGATACCAGGCATGATACAATTACGACAAATAGATGCACTTCAGAGTACGTGCTTAAGTTATAGCTGCAATTAGTAATATGCTGACTTAACAAAACAATGCCACACAGGTTAACGACGATATGCGCCTGATGCCTAAGTCGCGTTACTGTTTGATGAAATTGGGAAATGTCCTACAAGTACTCGATATTTGATCTATTTTATTTCATGCAGCTGTTGGTCGCTATTTTGTGACCAACTGAAAATGCATAATTGCTAAAGCTCAATAAACAATGTATGTATGTATGCATGTTTGTATGTGGGTATAATTTAACTACGAAGTAAGATAAGTTAAGATTGTTGCACAATCGCAATGTGACAAAAAACTGTCAATTGTACAAAATTATAATAGTGTAAAATTAAGTGATAATGTAAAGATTTTGAAAGCCAGATATTTGTTATAAATATCTGTGCTTCAGCTAGAATTAAGGAAAATGAATAAAGAGTCTGAAGACGTAGTATGTGAATATTTCCCAGACACCAACAAGTATTTTCTTTTCTTTGAAGCGGACCAGTGTGGATCCAGTACACATTAAAGTAAGTATACAATCGGCTGGTGAGCCATTATAATACACACCCAAAATCTTTTGTCAACCTCACGGCTGCCTATTTATTTGGCAGCTACCCTGCCGGTTAAATATAAGGAAACATTTTTTTTATCTAGTGAAATTGTGGTAGAATGCGGTCTGTCCTATTGGAGGAAAGACGCATAAGGTTTTGAATCAGATAGCACTTTAGGGCCACGGGGAGAATCACTGTAACATCAAGGATGTTTAAACAAAAAAAAATTATAAAATAAAATGACTCAATAAAACAACAAAAAAATTTTGTGAAATCAATTGGTAGGCTTCGATCGTAACAGGTTCAAGTGCTTGTTGCGATAACCACAGCAGAAAGTCAATTACAAGTCCCAAGTGCTTGGTGTAATTGCAAAAGAAACAAAACCAAAGCCGATACCCAACAGATTCATGTGTTTGTTGGAATATTTGGCCAATGTTTCCGGGGTTAGAGAAATGAACAATAAAATATTAAATCTAATATCGGAAGTGACAATGTTATCTTAAAACACAAACGGAAATTATTGTTAAAACTTAAAAGGTTTCGGATTTTTAACTCCAACGAGAGTTAATCAAGGTTTTTATTTTTCTTTTACTTTTTTCAAGATTGGCATTTTTGCTATAAAATAGAAGAGCCGATTGAGGCATTGGTTTTCGTTACAAGGCAATCGTGCCATCACCATTCTAACAACATACCTCTCGTACCTTACATTGTACCTGACATTGAAAAAAATTTTTTTATTGTTTTTGATCAGGGAAGTTCAATTCCGTGTTTATAAAGGGTGGTTAAATTTTAAGGGCCGATGTTTGTTTTTGAATAAAACACAAATTATTTAGGAAATTATTGTCATTTTGTTATGATAATATTGTTATGGTTCAATTATGAATGAACCATGCCGCGACCTCGGCGGCACACCTCCATCCGATTGTCCAAATTTTCAATGACTCTGAGGCATAAGTGAGGTTCTATGCCGTTAATGTGCCGAATTATCTCATCTTTTAGCTCTTGAATTGTTGCTGGCTTATCGACGTACACCTTTTCTTTCAAATAACCCCAAAGAAAAAGTCCAACGGTGTCAAATCACATGATCTTGGCGGCCAATTGGCATCGCCACCACGTGAGATAACACGGCCATTGAATTTGTCGCGCAAAAGAGCCATTGATTCGTTAGCTGTGTGGCAAGTGGCACCGTCCTGTTGAAACCACATATCGTCCACATCCATATCATCCATTTCGGGCCATAAAAAGTTCGTTATCTCACGATAGCGAACACCATTCACAGTTATTGCCTGACGGCTCTTCAGCCACTCTATCGCGAACAGCAGCAATATTTTCTGCAGTACGAGCTGTACTAGTGATGCACTGGTGTTTTCACATCTCCTACAGACCCGGTTTGCTCAAATTTTTGCACGATTTTCCCGATTGTACGCACATTTAGACGATTAAATTGACCGGAAAAATCACGAAGTGCACGATATGCATTTTGATTTGAACGCCCATTTTCATAATAAGCCTGAACAACTTTCACGTGTTGCTCGATTGTGTATCTTTCCAATTTTGGTTCAAATGGAGTTAGTCTGAAATTGAGAAATGTCAAATGAAATGCAGAAAAAAACTTGACGTTCAGGTGTGGTTCACATTCAACATCGGCCCTTAAAATTAACCGGCCCTTAACCACACTTTAGAAGTACAAGCTCGATGTTGTATGTATAAAGGTTGTTGGGAGTTAAGTTTAGTCAGACAAGCGATTTGAGTCAACTCAAGATGGATTTTGCGGACAAATTTTTTAGGAATTGTATTGCGTTGGTAGGATCCACGTGGGTCCTGCTAGAAAATAAGTATTGATGGCGGATCCATCACCCACCACCACTCGAGAAAAAGGATGGCATGGATAACGTTTTGTATTTATAAAGGTTAAGTTTCGTTTAAAACCTTTTTTTTTCACATAAAAATTTAGTTTTGTCTGAATTTATAACATTTGTTGTCACGATTTTTATTTAAGAGAAAAAAAAAAATTTAGGAAAAAAAACAATTTGTTTTTATTAAATACAATAGTGGTTTGAGGAGATGAACCAGAATCCAAATGGACCAATCAAGGACCAATCACTAAGGAAGCCATACCTGAAGGATGACCACAGATGGTGGAAAAGCTACAACTTTCAGAAATCAGAGCAGGACGGTTGCAGTAAGAATCATGGACGACATTAACAGAAAGGAATTAAAATATAAACGAAGGAAAAAATTATCTACATTGTATATGTAAAGAATATTAATAAAAAGAAAACACATCAAGTTAACTGGTTTAATTAATGGCTTAATGAATTACCTCAAAATAAGAAAAAGGCGGGCATATATATGAGAACATTGCAATAAAAGAAAACAAGATTAAATTAAATGAAATGGCTAAGACCGTGTTGGTTGGCTTTCGATATGATATTGTTACTGATTAGCAGCTTGAGAGTCGCTAACGGGATACCCGGTGGGTTCACCATGAATAGTGGCGCTTGTGTCCCATTTCTAGCGAGCTCATCTGCCTTTTCATTATCTTTTATACCTTTTTGCCCAGGTACTCATATTAGGTTGATGCTAAAATAGTTCGTCATTTCCCCTTATGAAGCACGGCATTCTTTGGCTTCTTTAGAGTTTGTGGCTACTTGTTCCAACGATTTTATCGCAGCCTGACTATCAGAGAAGATATAAATTTCTCGTTTAGAGACTGTTAAGTCACGCTGTATATTCCGCTGCAGATTAGTTTTTAAGCATTGCATTTTTTTCCGATTCGCTCAGAATTACAACAACAACAACATAATTGCTGTGCTTTGAATTTTTTGCCTATGTAAACTGTATGTACTCTTTTTTGGCAACTTTCGTTACTTGCTCTTTTGAAATGTAAAACTTTGCTCTATTTAATTGCTACATATTGTTTTAAAACCTAATAAGCAATAAATCAGTTATCTTCGAAACATCCAATCGTACGGTACGCATTTTTCTTAGTAGCGGTTAGTAAACTTACATTTTAACTTTGATAGTTTTTGATTTATAGTAGAAAACGCTTTACTATACAGAGACAACGTTTTTTGAAAGCCATGATGCAACCTCCCCTATTGCCATCAATTCGGCTTGAAACACACAACAGTGTTCAGAAAGCCTACGAGCCAGAGATACCCCAAGCTCTTTTGAGTAGAGCCCGTACCCGACCTTGTCGTTTAATTTTGATCCATCTGTATAGAAATATAGACACCCTCGTTTCCATGGTGCCTTCCTGGATACCTTCCTTCGAAGGAAAGCGAGGGCTTGCAGTAATCAGTTCTAGATGGAATGAAGTTGAAGTTGTTAAGTATGGATGACTGACCCGTTGTCATACTTTTCAATACTCCCAGTTCTCTAAGTCGTATCGCCGAACAGGCTGCTGTCTGTTTGGCAACCAGGTCCAGTGGTAGAAGATGAAGTATGGTATCTAGGGCTGCAGTCGGTGTTGTTCTCAGAGCACCGCTGCTGCACATAGATGCCAATCTCTGCACTTTTTGGAGTTGTTTCATATATGTGACCTTGTCTATGGACGGCCACCATATTACTACTCCATACAGAAGAATAGGTCTTATGACCCCAGTATACAGCCAGTGAACGATACGAGGCGAAAACCCCCATCTTGGTCCTATGGCTTTTTTACAAGTATAAAGTGCCACTGTTACCTTGTTTCCCGGTTCACACCTGTGAACGAAAGATTGGCCACGATCCGCGTCAAGGCAAAATTTGTCTACTTTAGCCTTATTTGCGCGCACGCCCCGACGGAGAAAAAGGACGAAGCCGTCAAGGACGCTTTCTACGCTAGTCTTGAGGACGTGTATGACCACCTTCCGGTCCATGACGTGAAAATAGTCCTCGGCGATTTTAATGCGAAAGTCGGAAGGGAAGGCATCTTTGGCCCCACTGTCGGTCAGTTCAGTCTTCACGAGAACTCCACGAACAACGGTCTAAGACTGATCGACTTCGCCGCGGCACGAAACATGGTAGTAAGTAGCACCAGATTTAAGCACCTTGACAGCCACAAGGCCACCTGGCTGTCTCCCCGAATCAAAAAACGCGAAACCAAATTGATCATGTTGTAATCGACGGAAGGCATGCCTCTAGTGTTCTAGATGTACGTACATTTCGGGGGGTCAACATTGACTCCGACCATTATCTTGTTGCAGTCAAGATCCGCATGCGATTATGCAACGCGAAGAACATACGCACAGGAATGCAACGAAAGCTAGATGTCGCTAAGCTGCAATTACAACGGACTGCCGAAGCCTACTCCGCTCAACTCTCGGTTAAGCTCAACCAACCAACCTCTGGACTCGACGACGCCGGCGGACTTTGGGCGTATATATCCCACTCCATGCGCGCTGCCGCTGAAGAAGTCATTGGTTTCCGGCGCCCGCAACCTCGGAACCAATGGTACGATCAGGAGTGTCGCATCGCGACAGCAGTAAAAAACGCCGCATACAGAAAAACGCTGCAGTCAGCTGCAACGCGAGCCGTGCGAGAAAACTACCGCGAAAAGAGGAAGGAAGAGAGGCGCCTTTTCAGCCGCAAGAAAAGAGCAGGAAAAGCATGAGCGTGAGGAACTAGAGGTATACCAGGGCAAGAAGGATGCACGAAAATTCTATCAACAGGTTAAGCGTCTAACTCAAGGTTTCAAGCCCGGAGCATCCACTTGCAGAGACGAAAATGGGGATCTGAATACGGAAACACAGTGTGTGCTTAGATTGTGGAGACAGCACTTCTCCAATTTACTTACTGGCGACGATTCCACCAATGCCGCCCATCGAGAGCGCAGTTCCAATCGACGAAGACGGAGTGGAAGTATCACCACCTAGCCATGAAGAGGTTCGAGTTGCTATCCAACGACTCAAAAACAATAAAGCAGCGAGTGCTGACGGCCTGTCAGCTGAATTGTTTAAAACCGGCGACGATGAATTGATAAGGCACATGCATCAGCTCATCAGCAAAATATGGCTAGAAGAAAGCATGCCCGACGATTGGAACCTCAGTGTACTGTGCCCTATACTTAAGAAAGGAGACCCTACAATCTGCGCTAGTTATAGAGGTATCAGTCTTATTTCCATCGCATATAAGGTTCTCTCAAGCGTACTGTGTGAAAGATTAAAGCCGATTACAAAAACACTGATTGGACCTTATCAGTGTGACTGTCGACCTGGTAAGTCCACCATAGACCAGATTTTCACGCTACGACAAATCCTGGAGAAAACCCACGAAAATCAAATTGACTCACACCATGTCTTTGTCGATGTTAAAGCTGCGTTCGATAGCCCGAGAAGGGATTGCCTATACGCAACAATGTCTGAGTTCGGTATACCTGCAAAGTTGATTAGACTTTGCAGAATGACGTTGAGCAACACACGCAGCTCCGTCAAGGTAGGAAATGACCTCTCCGAAACCTTCAATACCGAAAGAGGTTTCAGGCAAGGCGATCCACTGTCTTGCGATCTCTTCAACATCATCATGGAGGGGATCGTACGAAAGGCCGGTGTGCATCGTAATGGCACCATTTTCTATAAAGGTGTTCAGCTCCTTGCGTACGCTGATGATATTGATATTGTTGGCAGAACCAAGAGAGATGTTACCGCTGCTTTCGCCGCTATCGAAAGGAGAGAAAGAGAAAGTCAGTGTGAACGGACGTGTTTTTAATTGTCTCCGCGAAAAAATTATTTTATTTCTAAAATTAAAGTAATATTTTGAAAAAAAAAAATCGCTGTGATTAATTTACAATCGGTTAATGCAAATTAAAAACAATAATATTGTGAAAATTAAATAATAAAAACTTATAAAGCAATTAACAAGCAACTAATGTGTTTGTTAAAATGCCGACGGAGTGCAGAGATTGTACTGCAAAACTCTTGCAATTAGACGATATAATATCATGTTCTGGTGGATGTGGACAAATATTTTGTTTAAAATGTAGCAACATATAAAGAGTCGATTTGAAAGTGCTAAATGAAAATTTAAACCTTAAATGGTTCTGTAATCAGTGCAGCCTATCTGATACAAATACAAAATTTATTGAAATAAAACACCTAATTGAAAAAAATGAACAAAAACAACTAAAAAGATCTGATGTGAGGGAAATTATAGAAGAGCTGATTTCAAATAAATGTAAAAAAGTTAAAGAGGACATAATTAAAGATGTGTACACAATTATTGAGCAAAACTTAGAATCCAAAATTAATGAAATGAAGAATCAATTACTAAATGATTTATCGAAAGACATTAAAAATAGCAACGAAAAAATTGGTGAATTGTGCGCGCAAAATATGTCTAAAAAAGAAAACCAACAAATGTCATATGCTCAAATGCTAAAAAATAAAGAAAATAGAATCGTCATAAAACCTAAAAACAAAGAGAAACAACCAAAAGAAACAAAAAAAGCTCTAGCAGCTGTGATCGAGCCTACAGACGGATTAGTAAGTAGTGTTAAAAACATAAACAATGGAGCAATTATAGTTGAGTGCAAAAACGGAGAGGCTTACGAAAAAGTGCAGAAAGAAGTTAAAGAAAAAATTGGAAACGAATATGACATCGAAAAAGCGCATCAAAACAATAGAAAAAAATTATTAAAAGTAATTGGCCTCACAAATAGATTAACTAGCGAAAGAATAATTGAGTGTATACAAAAACAAAATGACATTTGCAATGGAAAAGAGATAAGGATTATTAAAATTTATGAAAATTACAAAACTAGGGAAGAAAACTATAACATTTTAATGGAAACCGATACTGAAACATACTTTAAACTAATAGAAAATAAACGATTAAATATAGAGTGGGATTCGTGCAGAGTATATGAGCACGAGAGCGTTCTCAGATGTTTTAAATGCTTAGGGTTTAACCATAAGGCCAGCGAATGCATCAATAAACTAGCTTGCAGCAAATGCGCCGGTACACATGATGTAAAAGACTGTCAAACTAATAGTATTAAATGTGTTAATTGTTTTGAACTTGTAAGCAAAAAAGTATTGGAAGTTGACTTTAATCACTATGCCTTTAACAAAGAGTGCCCTGCATATAAGAGAATGGTCAAAAATAAACTTAAAAAATAGCAACAAATTAATAAATATGAAATTAATTGTATATATTTAAATATAAACAGTATTCTATCAAATAAAATTGAGTTAGAACGATTAATTGAATTAAAAAAGCCAGCAATAGTGTTGTGTTCTGAGACGTGCGTTACAGAAAATATAGGTGAAAACGAGATACATATTCTATCATACAAAACAATAAGATGCAACTCGCATAGTAGGCACACTGGCGGAGTACTGATGTACATCCATAATTCAATAGAGTTTAAAGTGATTTATAATAAATGTATAAGCAATAACATATGGTGTGCAATAATTAAATTAAAAAACTGTGATAAAAAATGGCAAATTGGGGTGTTATATCACTCACCAAGTACAAGTGACTCAGAGTTTTTAGACTATTTAAACGAAATTGCAACTGATATCTTTGATCAATCAGAATTCAATATTTTAATTGGCGACTTTAATATAAATATGAATAACTCATCATTATTCTCTAAAAGACTAGATGACATATTTTTGACGGTATCAATGAGGCAAAAAATTGATTTTAATACACGAATAACAACAAATACACAAACGAAAATAGATCTCTTATACTCAGATACAGATGAAGTGAAATGTGAAAGAATGGCAGATCATAAAATATCCGATCATGAAACAATTTATTTTAGAGTTAATACCAATAAAAATTACAAAATGAGATCAACTAAAAAAATAATATCTTGGGAAAACTATAACAGTGAAAACTTAATGTATATGTTACGCTATTTTAACTTCAACGAACTAGATAAAATGCATATTACCGGCCAAGTTGATTTTCTTAACAATGTCTTGTTAGAAATAATGAATAATTTGACATTTGAAAAGACAATACATGTAAAATTAATGAATAAATGGTACGATCATGAACTAGCAAATCTAAATAAATACAAAAACGAGCTTTATAAATTAACTACACGTATTGATGTGTGGAATGAATATGAGAGTGTAAAAAAACAATATAAAAAACTCATAAAAATTAAAAAAATAAAATACATTGAAAACAAAGTCATTACAAACAAAAATGATAGCAGGCAAATGTGGAAATGTTTAAAACAAGCTATTAATATGACACAAGAAAACAATTCAATATCAAAAGTAAAAATAAATGGTGTAATATTAGAAAATAAAACAGAAATCGGAAATGGCTTAAACAAATTTTTTATAGAAAGCATACAAGAAATAAATGAAAGCATTGAACAAGTTGAACCACATACGACTAGTGACTTAAATACTAATAATATATTAAAATTTCATCAAATTTCAACAAATGATATAATTGAAATAGTAAAAGTGTTCAGAAATAAAACAGGTGGAAAGAAACTATTATCTGAAGGTGTGATAAAAAACTCAATTGAATATACCGGTTATTTTTATGCAAAGATTATAAATAATAGTTTGCAAAGTGGTGAAATTCCAAGTACATGGAAATTATCGACAATAATTCCTATAGAAAAGATTAAAAATACATTAAAACCTGAAGAAATAAGACCGATAAATACGCTACCCTGTGATGAAAAAATATTAGAAACTGTGATAAAAAATCAACTTGTGCAATACCTAGAAGATAAGAAAATAATTATACAACAGCAATCAGGATTTAGAAAAAAACACTCCTGTGAAACAGCATTGAACATGGTTATAAGTGATTGGAAAGATGAGCTCAACAAAAAAAAGGTGATAGTATCGGTGTTCCTCGATTTGAAACGAGCATTTGAAACATTAGATAGAAACATTCTTCTGAAAAAGTTGCACAAAATTGGTGTTAGAAATACGGAACTAATGTGGTTTCGCAGTTTTCTCACAAACCGAACTCAGCGTACTGTTATCGAAGATGAAGTTTCGGATGTAATAGATGTGAACATAGGTGTACCCCAGGGCTCTGTGCTTGCCCCCATTTTATTTATTATTTATATAAATGATATTATAAGCGCAATTGACCACTGCAGTATTAAATTGTTTGCCGATGATGCTTTGTTAACTGTTAGTGATTGTAATAAAAATGTAGCGTTAGATAAAATACAAGAAGACCTAGATAGTTTATATATATGGCTGTGTGGTAATAAACTTAAACTTAATGTACAAAAAACTAAATATATGATTACAACTAGAAACTGTATAAGCGATGAAGGAGTAAAATTAAAGATAAATAACGAGGAGATAGAGGAAGTAAATATTATAAAGTACTTAGGCATACAAATTGATAACAAATTAAAATTTAATGAACATATAACATATATTGCAAATAAAATATCAAAAAAAATCGGTTTTATGCAAAGAACATGTAAATATATAAGAAAAGATCTTAAGATACAAGTGTATAAGTCAATTATAGAACCTCATTTTATTTATTGTCCATCAGTATTATTTATTATAGTTGATAGTCAAATTGATAAGCTGCAAAAACTTCAAAATAGAGTAATGAGATTCATACTTAGGAAACGTAGAGGAGCTCATACGAGTGAAATGTTAAATTTATTAAACTGGCTTAGTATAAAGCAAACAATTTTTTATCATACAATGAAATTCATTTTTAATATAAAACATGGACGGTTACCAGATTACTTAAGGAACAATTTTACATATGTAAATGAAGTCCATTCAATAGAAACAAGAAACGGAAACGATTTTAGATTGCCAAGGTTCAGAACTGAAGCAGATAAAAGAAATTTATGTTATAATGGTTTAAAATGTTTTAACGAATTACCAGATGATATTAAGAATTGTGAAAATATAAACTTATTTAAGTCAAAATTAAAAACTTATTGTAAAACGTTAGCTATAAGATAAATTATGTAAACTTTTTCTTTTTTATAAATTCATATTAATGTAATTTCAAACTAAGCTTAAATAGAAGCTGTAATAAATTTATAAATAAAAAAAAATAAATAAATAAATAAAGGAATCAGCCAAAGTGGGGGTTTGACGTTAATGAGGGTAAAACAAAGTATATGCTGTCTACAAACAAGGGAGCGCGGCGTTTATACTCCCACGTTTCATCCGGCCGCTATAACTTTGAAGTAGTCAAGGAGTTTGCATACCTTGGCACCGCCAGTAATACTAACAACGAAATCAGCCTGGAGATAAAGCGAAGAACAATAATTGCTAGTAGGTGCTACTACGGGCTCAGTAAGCAACTAAGTTCCAGAGCCCTCTCTCGATCGACAAAACTAACACTCTACAAGACGACTCCACATAGTTGGGCGTATAACTGTGCAGCGACTACGCTGGTTGGGTCATGTCCATCGTATGGACGACGAAGCTCCAGCAAAAAAGGTGCTCGAGGCGAGGGTCACTGGTCAACGACGACGAGGGAGACCATGCCTCCGATGGATGGACCAGGCTGAGGAAGCCCTAACCGCACTTGGTGTATCCGATTGGAGAAGGCGCGCACAAAGCAGAGGCGCCTGGCGAGAGCTAATGATGTCAGTCGAAATCCGGACACGAGTTGTTACGGCCACCTAAGTAAGTAAGTAAGTAAAGTGTCACTGTGGCTTTTTTAAAGCGCTCTGCTATGTTTAACTTCCACCTGAGCTTTCTATCTAGTATAAGTCCCAGGTACTTTGCGTTATTCACAAGGGACAGAACAGACGCATTTAGTATGATTGGTGTTAAGGAAGGAATTTTATATTTCCTGATAAATAGGACTAGCTCTGTTTTAGCCGGATTAAATTTAAGACCACAGGGCTTGGCCCATTGTTCAAGTCTGCAAAGGGCTCTTTGCATAATGTCGTATAGAGTAGTAGGAAACTTGCCTCTGACTGCGATTGCTGGATCATCGGCGTAGGCTGTTACTACTAATCCATCTCTCTCCAGAGATAGCAGTACGCCATTAACTAAAAAATTCCAGAGGAGTGGAGAGAGAGAACACCTCCTTGAGGCGTACCTCTTGAGACATATCTAATAGCGCTGTATGCGCCCAGGTTCGATAGAACTGTTCTACTGTTAAGTAGCTTATCTATAAGCTCTGTAATGATCTTATTCACGCCTAGTCCGACTAGTGCTCGTCGTATTGCTTGTGGTGTTACGTTATTAAAAGCTCCTTCTATATCTAAGAAGGAAAGCAAAGTAAACTTATTATTTAAGAAGGAGTTTTCTATGGTCCCTACCAGCGTATGTAGGGCCGTTTACACGGATCTTCCTTTGTTGAAGGCATGCTGTGAAGGCGATAGTAGTGCAGAAACTTTGCTACTGTGGAGATACAGATCTAGGAGGCGTTCTAACGTCTTTAATAGAAGAGATGTTAGGCTAATGGGCCTGAAGTCTTTAGGGGTGGTATGTGATGCCTTCCCTGCCTTGGGTATAAAGACCACCCTTGCCTTTTTCCAAGCTGTGGGAATATATGGTAGACTTATGCAGCCATTTAAAATTATACAAAGCCGACCACACGGGCACGCCGCTAACAGGGAAGTGCATGTCGAATAGAAGGTTAAGAGATTCTTCGCTAGACATTGTCCATGAGCCGTCCGACCTTTTGAGGTAGCCGGATGTGCATGGTGCGGTAGCACGAATTTTCCGCAGCCTGGATGCCTCTGAAAAATCTTCAATTCCTTCACCTTGCCCTTTTCGGGCAGGAGGATGCCAGTGAGCGATTCATTTCTCTGTTTAAAACATCGACTTGATTTTCTAAATCCATTGCCGATTTTGGTTTGGACCTGATAGCAAAGATTTTCTCAAGGCCCTTCTGTAGAGTCCCCAGTTCGATCTCCTAATGTTGATAGAGGAGATTGGTTTAGGAGGGTATACTCAATATAGCTGTGGTCGGAATAAGAGTGTTCTTCGGACACCAATTTTGTCGAATATGAAGTCTGAGGCTAAAGTAAGACTTCACTTCTATTTTTAATAACAAAGGTTGGGTCTTCACACCTACTACATATATAAAGGTTTGTACTAATTAAATACTCAAAAAGTAACTCACCACTTTCGTTCGTGTTTGTGCTTCCCACACGGAGTTGTGCGCATTGGCGTCAGCCGGGACAATGAGCCCTCAACATATACCGCCAGCGTCGTTCACCATCTTCCTGAAGTTCTCTGGAGGCGGGCTTTCATCATGCGAGAAATAGGCTGCAGCCAGCCAATAGGTGTTTCTATCAAGCTCTAGACTGTCTGCAACCAGATTCTACCGCAGTATCTAGAAATTAGAAATAAATTAATATTGTTTTTGGCTAAAATACATGTTCTGGGCATGTTTACGTTGTTAGCTACCAACATCTTATACCCATTCGTCCTCAAGCCGCAGATACCCAGGGTTCTTGGATGAGGACTACATCGAATCCACCTTTATGCAGACTAATAGATTCGCCGAGGCGAGTTTTGAGTGGTGAAGGTTAATCTGGTGCACCTTCATCCACTCCAGATTTGTGGCCTTTCCACGACCGTTGTGTTGGCCTCTTCCTCCTCGGATAGCTCCTCCGAGAGAAGAGCATCCTCACAGTAGAGGCCAGACACCCCGATGAGGTCCACCGACATGGTCTCTTCCAGATTACCATCCAGTGTGCAACACGGTGGCTCAGCAACCTCTGCTTCCGCCTGGCTTGGTGGAGCTTCGGTTGAAGAACCCAGTATGGACTTCCTGTCCCTGTTGTACACCTTCAGGAGGACCATGGAGAGAGCAAACCATAGGACTCCCTTCTTCTCCTCCAATGGCTTCAGCGACTCGGCGTTAAGCAGCAGAAGTACCTGCCTTGAGGGTCTCACAGGCTCTTCCATCTTGCCGATAGCACACCCTTCTGTGGGCATGTCTGGATTGCATGTCCGGATATCCAGACCCCAGCCCTGTGACTCTGCGGTATTTCGCTTCTTTCTATTGCTTGCAGCTTAGCCCCAGGCCGAACCTCGCCGACTTTGCTGATGGCTGCTTTATAAAAATCTTCCGACCTGTCGTCATCGCAAGCTATAAGCTAATGTGGCCAAAATTGTACCAACCGGTATCGTGACAGTGGGGGTTTGGATCAGGGTGCTTATCCAGGACCATGAAGAAGGCATCGGCTAGTGCGACTTCTACCCACCTCTATTTGTCCCGGGGAGTGCCCCGTCCGCTCTCCTATTGTCAATGACGGCCAGCACCCTTCCTTTCCCCTTGACCACTTCGCTGAACGACCTAGCTTCAATGAAACAACTGTGCGTTTTCGGCATTTTTGCAGCAGGTGTCTCCGAAGATCTTTGCCTCTTGTTGGCAAGTACACCCTTATGGGGGGCGCTCTGTGAGGGGGTTCCCGCTTCCTTGTTCTGGCTCTTTTGCAGTTTTGCTTGGCACACCTTTCGTACCAGGCCAGTTTGGACGGACGGTAACGCTTGCTCTTGCCGAGCGCGCCTGAGGGCCGATCAACAACCTTACCAGGTCCGAGTTTGTTCCCGGCCTTCGCTCCCGACGTTCCACGACCCGAATTTAATCTAGCCGTGGCTTGTGCCGAAGTGCTCGGCCCAAGTTTTCTCCCAGTGCCTTAGCAGCTGTTTTTATGACCGGCTTTGCAGTCCTTGCTGTTGGTGTGGCTTCAGCCGTGATAAACTCACCCACCGAGATAGCGCCGCAGCTTGCAGCTTTGGCTTGTTCCACCAATCGGGCGGATACGGGAATAGAGTTCCCTTCCGGTTTTTTTATGAGTACCGGCCTCTTCTTTTTTTAGGGTTTTTTTTTTTAATTTTTCGTTTGTTTTTTTGTTTGTTTGCTTCCATTTGATTCCTAAGAGTGTAGGACAATGAAAGGTCCACCCCCACAGAGGTCCCTGTGTGCGGGTAAGGCTAAATAGTATTGGAGGGCGCCTGGTATCCGATACGCTCTGTGAGCGACTGGACTATTTTTGATGGGCCTCTAGCCTAGTTAATCCTCGGTAAGGGTCGCATAACACCTCGATTCAGCCCAGACCTCTAACCGATGGGAAGGACACGCATCAACAGCACTAGAACTATTGAGAGTCAGAGCACTGTGGCTGCATCCTCCCCTTGGCTAACCGCCGTCCAGGATTGAGACACTGTAGCAGTTATTTCCAGCCGGCACCCATGCGGAGGGTTAGGTAGAGGATTTTTGCCAGCCAACGGTACTACTTGAGGAAGGGGAAAAGATTCCTTCTTCAGGTACTCAGAATCTGGTGGCCTCTATGCCATCAAGGCTAAAAGCTGAAAAAAAAGCGAAGGGCTGCCCATCAAAATATTTAATATTGATGTAATATCCTCACAAATTGTAAAATAATTACATGAAAAATCTATTTCTTAGTTTTTGTTTAAGAGTAAAGTATGCAATACTTATTTTTGTGATGTCATTTTTAGACCTTTTTAAGAAACAGCCAAATGGCGTAAACATGAAGTCATTTTTTTATTGTTTTTTGTTGCTATCATTAAACTATCATTAAAAAAATTATACGGCTTTATTATTGTTACGCTTAGTGTAGTGCCATAGCACAGCCAGATAACGGTACTCTACACATTAGTAACAAAACGATGTTTTGTTTATCTTTCTTTCTTTCAAACAACTAACGTTCCTCGAATTGCATTAGCTCAATGCTAACATTGCGTCACTAACTAATGTATACAATGCGCTCACTGGTTCGCTAGCCTAATTAGCTGCGCAAGTGCAAGCACAGCACAATTTGTAATGTTGAATCGAAGAGGAAGTGAAAGAAAAGCAAACACCAATAAAGTGTTATCTTATAATAGTATCTAATAGAAACGATATCAAAACAAAATAGTAGGAGGAGTTTAAAAATTAGTTAATATATTTTATGGTGGTATTTTTAGTATATATAGTAGGACATTTTTGAAAAATAAAACAGTTGATCCTGTCTGTTTTGATCCTGCCCGTTTGATTCTTACATCTTACAATAAATTCTACATAATCCTACGTTCATACAAATAGATCCTACATACCAAAATCGTAGAATGTCAAATCAGAAAGCGACTGACAACATTTTCAGAAATTGGGAGGGTTACGCCAGGCAAGAACAACTCCAGGAACAACACGAAGAATTCATGCTGCAACAGATCACCGCTACAACTGAACCAGTAAAAGGATACAAACCAACATCAATTCGTGCTGTCGTGCCGAAAGCGATATCCATAAAAGAATACAGGAAAAGAACAGCTGAGTACAAAAAAACACAGGAAAGAAAGCCAGACGGAAATTAAGCAAAAATAAAAAGACCGCGAGGTGGCCGCAGAGTGATTGCAAGGCAAAGTGCACAACTATACAACATCTTACCATTAGTAACAGGCAAAGAAGAGAACTAATAAACACTGTCCACAAGGAGAAATTGAACTACGGCAAACATGGGATGGTAAACACCATCAAACAAGAGATTGTAACCAATAATAATAAAAACAGCAGCAGCACCACCGAAACCAACAATTTTTTTATATAAACTATCCTTGGTATGATTTTTATTATAGCAACAATTTTATATATTATCTATAGACACTATTAAAATTATGTAAGAAAACAAAACATTTTTTTTTTTTTTTTTTTTTAACAATTTAATATCTTGGAGAGCAGACGTGCCGTCCTGTTGCTCTTACTTTTTTCTTTAAATTTACATTTCGCGCCTTCTTTAATTGACGTTTCTGTTTTCTTTTAAACCGAGAAAGTGAAGTGTAAATTTGTGCCTTGTAAACTTAATAATTAAAGTCAGCATAAATATATTAATTTAGCAAAAATAAAAAAAAAAATAAAAATATTTGCCACCACAAACTATACATATATAAAATAAAAACAAAAACAAAAAACATTCAGTTAAAATCATAAAAACAAAACAACATTTCTACACTCAGTCAACAACACCCACAAGCAGCATTGCTTGCTGAATAGAAAAAGGTTACTCAAAACCAGTTTTTGTTTAAGAGGCTGGAGTGAGTGATAAAATAATTATTATCTGAATAATTATTATGTTAAGGAGGTTTTTGGCCAGCGCTTTTTAAATTGCAATTTTGAATAAAAATTATAAAAAATTCAATTTTTTCCCGACGTTTCGTCAATTATTTGTTGACATCTTCAGGGGATTTTTATTTTATTAACTAAAAAACACAATTTTTTAATTATTGCACTAAAAATTTTAACATTTTACCTTCTATATATTACATTACAATTTGAATAAAATAAAAGCTTCACTAATTTTCAAAATAAACTTTATTCGTCCAGTGCTGCTGCATAATTGTTGTTTATATTGTCTGTGTCTTCCTTGAAATTTATTGCCCTCTCCCCTTTTTGTTGTATTCGTAAGCTTTCTAAAGTTAGTCTTCTTTTTGTTTTGTTTTCAACGTCTAATATTTTGACCGACTCAAAATCAGCTGTATGGCCTGTGAGTAATATGTGTTGTGCTAGTGCTGTTGTTGTTTTTTCGTTTCTAATGTCCAGCTTGTGTTCTGTCATTCTTATTTTGAGTGTTCTTTTTGTTGTCCCTATATAAGTTTTGTCGCATCTCTCCCGTTCTCCGCCTTTGCATTGTACTTCGTAGACAACGTTGTTCTTGTCTTCTTTTTCTATTTTAGTTTTTGTCTTTGTAAATATTCTGTCCAAGGTAGTGTTCGATCTGTATGCAAAAGTTTTGTTGTCCGCTCTCATTATTTTCCGTATGTGTGTGTTGTTTGTCAATTTTGGAATGTATGTGATGCTCAGGTAGTTTTTGGTTTCTTCTGTAGGGTTGCCAGACTGTGTTGTTTGTTCTGTTATTTTTGCTTGTTGTTGATGTGTTGAATTCCTAGAGTCGATGAGGGATTTTATAAACTGGTTTGGGTAGTCATTATTTTTTAGTATTATTTTTATCTTTTTTATTTTTTTTTCCAAAAATTGAGTGTCAGATATTGTGAAAACTTTGTTGATTAAGTTTTTCACAGTATTAATTTTTTGTTGTAATGGTTGTGTCGAGTGAAAATTTATAATTCTGCCTGATGATGTTGTTTTTGTATACCAGTCAAAAATTATTTGGTCATTTTTTCTGTGAAGTTCAACGTCTAAATATGGAATTCTTCTGTTTGTCTCAATTTCCGTGGTAAATTGTATGTTTTTATGGTGATTGTTGAGTGTTTTTAAAATTATGTCTAAGTCTTTTTTCTTAATTATGGCTAGAATATCGTCAACATATTTGCATATGAATGCAATATTCGTGCCATTATTTTTAAGTGTGTTTATAGCGTCGTCAAGTAGTTTGTCAAGAATTATGTCTGCTATTGTTGGGGAAAGGGGATTGCCCATGGGCATACCATTTATTTGATGGTACACTAAGTTGTCAAAAATTAAATAGTTATTGTCTTTTAAGCAGAATTCTAATATGTTTAGAAATTGCTGTCTTGGTATTTTTGTCAGGTTTTTGATAACGTCCCATTGTTGCATTATATTTCTAATAGCTAGGTGTGTCGGGATGTTAGTGAATAATGAAACGACGTCAAATGAAACCATTATGTCTTCTTCTGTAAGTTTGAAGTCTTTAAGCTTTTCTTTTAGTTGGTGTGAATTTTTAATATTGTATTCGTCGGACATTAAGTTTTTAAGTATCTGTCCAAGGTATTTTGAAAGTCTGTAACAAGGGACATCAGTAGAAGAAGATATAGGTCTTAGGGGGACATCTATTTTGTGGATTTTGGGTACTCCATAAAGACGTGGTGCCGTTGCGGACGGACTCATCAGTTTGAATTTTTCGTATGCATCTATGTATTTTTGTTTGTAAAGGAAATTTATAATAGTATTGTTCTTTTTCTGTAGTTTGTTAGTTGGGTCAATTCTGGTTGTTTTGTATGTTTTCTTGTCTTGTAATAGTCCGGCCATTTTTTCCATGTATTCGTTTTTGTACATGACTACCGTTTTGTTACCTTTATCTGCCTGTGTTATTATTATTTCTCCGTCATGTCGTTTGATATGTTTTTTAGTTTGCTCATATGTTCTTATGATAAATTTTTCTTTTGTTGTATTCTTAATCCTATTCCTAAATGATGTAATTTTGTTGGCTGTTGTTGATCTGGCAATGCTTTTTTCTCTCTCGTCCTCTATAGTTTGAATGTGTTGTTCAAGATCCGCAATCACATGTATGGGAGAGAAGTTCTTTTTTGTGATGGGAAGGGTCAACAACAGGATCACTAACATCCCGACACACCTAGCTATTAGAAATATAATGCAACAATGGGACGTTATCAAAAACCTGACAAAAATACCAAGACAGCAATTTCTAAACATATTAGAATTCTGCCTAAAAGACAATAACTATTTAATTTTTGACAACTTAGTGTACTATCAAATATATGGTATGCCCATGGGCAATCCCCTTTCCCCAACAATAGCAGACATAATTCTTGACAAACTACTTGACGACGCTATAAACACACTTAAAAATAATGGCATGAATATTGCATTCATATGCAAATGTGTTGATATTCTAGCCATAATTAAGAAAGAAGACCTTAGACATAATTTTAAAAACACTCAACAATCACCATAAAAACATACAATTTACCACGGAAATTGAGACAAACAGAAGAATTCCATATTTAGACGTTGAACTTCACAGAAAAAATGACCAAATAATTTTTGACTGGTATACAAAAACAACATCATCAGGCAGAATTATAAATTTTCACTCGACACAACCATTACAACAAAAAATTAATACTGTGAAAAACTTAATCAACAAAGTTTTCACAATATCTGACACTCAATTTTTGGAAAAAAACATAAAAAAGATAAAAATAATACTAAAAAATAATGACTACCCAAACCAGTTTATAAAATCCCTCATCGACTCTAGGAATTCAACACATCAACAACAAGCAAAAATAACAGAACAAACAACACAGTCTGGCAACCCTACAGAAGAAACCAAAAACTACCTGAGCATCACATACATTCCAAAATTGACAAACAACACACACATACGGAAAATAATGAGAGCGGACAACAAAACTTTTGCATACAGATCGAACACTACCTTGGACAGAATATTTACAAAGACAAAAACTAAAATAGAAAAAGAAGACAAGAACAACGTTGTCTACGAAGTACAATGCAAAGGCGGAGAACGGGAGAGATGCGACAAAACTTATATAGGGACAACAAAAAGAACACTCAAAATAAGAATGACAGAACACAAGCTGGACATTAGAAACGAAAAAACAACAACAGCACTAGCACAACACATATTACTCACAGGCCATACAGCTGATTTTGAGTCGGTCAAAATATTAGACGTTGAAAACAAAACAAAAAGAAGACTAACTTTAGAAAGCTTACGAATACAACAAAAAGGGGAGAGGGCAATAAATTTCAAGGAAGACACAGACAATATAAACAACAATTATGCAGCAGCACTGGACGAATAAAGTTTATTTTGAAAATTAGTGAAGCTTTTATTTTATTCAAATTGTAATGTAAAATATAAAGTAGGTAAAATGTTAAAATTTTTAGTGCAATAATTAAAAAATTGTGTTTTTTAGTTAATAAAATAAAAATCCCCTGAAGATGTCAACAAATAATTGACGAAACGTCGGGAAAAAATTTAATTTTTTATAATTTTTATTCAAAATTGCAATTTAAAAAGCGCTGGCCAAAAACCTCCTTAACATAATAATTATTCAACAATTAAAAATTGGCCCAAAAATCACATAATCATTATTATCTGTTTTCTGTGTAAGCTGTGTCTTTTGTGTGTGTTTTTGTGTGGTGTCTTTTGTATCTGTTCTGCAATTAAAACGCCTAAGCTTGGTGAATCTGAGCCAAGTGCAATTATAGCTCAAATGAAGCTTATGGAAGAGCGTCTTCAGCGTAATACTGAGCTACACATTAATCGTCTCTCTAACGAACTCTCCACTCTTGAGCTAAAATTGAACCTTAAGCTTGAGGGTGAAATCAAATTAATCAACTCTTGTATTGCTGAGCTGAAAAATAAAATAACAATAATTGAAGCCGAGTTGAATGATTTCAATAAAATTAAGCTCGAAGTGGAAAAACTTCGTTCTGAAGCCGTCGAGAAGACTCCAGCTAAAGACTTTTCCTCTGACGCCATATTATTTGGAATACCTTATGCTGAGGGCGAAAATCTAAAAAGCATATTTAATCAAATTTGCCGCTCCATAGATTTTCTTGCACCACAAGTACGAGATATTTTTCGCACAAAGCAGTCGACACAGCATCCAAATACTGCTGTTATTATAAAATTCTATACCACATATGATCGCTCTCTTGTACTTAGTGGCTTTTCGGAATACAGGAAAAGAGCTAAAGCTGCGGTAACTTTAAGAGGTGCTAGATTATCAAATCGGACGCCAAGATACTTGTATTTGAAAGCTTGCCTAATGATACGAGGAAAATTCTACAAGCCGGAATTAAGCTCAAACGTACCAAGAAGCTTTTTAATGTGTTTTCCATCCGTGGTGTGGTCCATGTTAGAGCTAGTAGAGGTGATGCTGCAGTTGCTGTACGTAGTGAAGCCGAGCTTATTTCGCTGGTGTCGAATAATGCTTCTACAATGGATAGTATCTAGATTTTATATTATACCTTTTTTATTCTCATTATCTGCTTCCTTTATATTTTACTCTTGCTTGCTCTCTAACTCCAGCTGTGTCTACACGTTTATAGCTTGTGTTTGTTCGTCTGACCTCCTGCTTTATGAGTTTTAGCTCTTCTAGTGGCGTTGACGAGAACCGGAAAATTTTAGTTGATATTCTTTGTAAACAATGTGACGGTCTCTCCATTGTTCATTTTAATGCGCGAAGCTTGAATATAGCTAAATTAGATTTTATTAAATATGTATTTGTTGATTCTACTCTTGATGTTATCTGTGTTTCTGAGACGTGGTTCAATCCTGATGTCCCCAGTAGTTTTTTTAATATGGCTAATTACACACTTTTCAGAAATGACAGGATTGGCAGTAAAGGTGGTGGAGTTGCAATTTACTGCAAATCTTGCCTTAATTCTAAACTTGTAAGTAAGTCCTGTGGATCCGACATTGAGTTTATATTTGTTGAAATTACTAATAGTTGTGGTGCTAAATTGCTTGTTTCTTGTGTTTATAATCCTCATAGATCATTTAGTCTTGAACCTTTTTTCTGTGACTTGTATCAACGTTTAACTGATTTTGACTGTTTTGCTATTTGTGGCGACTTTAATGTTAATTTGTTAAATAAGGACAGTTTGTCAGTAAGTTTATGTGACAAAGTAAATGCATAAATTAAGTAAATACGGCGGGTATGAACATTGTAAATTCTTCCACCCCGACTCGCTTTGCTCCTAATGTGACGCCAAGTCTGATTGACTTGTTTATCTTGTCTGACGTCTCCTTACTTCTACATTTTGATCAAATTTCATTCATATCTGATCATGACTTACTATTTTGTACTATAAAATTTGAAACTTGTCGCCTCTCTTCTCCTACGTCTATTAGTTATCGAGATTATAAGTCCATTGACTACACTCTATTGCATAATTATATGTCTGGGATCTGTTAGGACGATTGCTGGTTTAGTCAATCTGTTGATGATAAATTAAGTGTTCTCGTTTCACATTTCTACTATACTTTTGAAAATTTTGTTCTTGCCTTACGATTATAGTCTTGTTCTTGGTACACGTCACATGTTAAAGTAGCTGTTAACAAAAAAAAACAAACTTTATGTTAAATGGAAAAAAACCCTATTAATGATAATTGGGACCTTTACAAGCTTTCTCGTAATAATGCTGTCTCAGTTGTCAGACAGTCAAAGAAAAAATACTTTTCTCTAAAATTAAATTGCTCACTTCCTTCGAAAATTCTTTGGAAGAATATTCGTCGTTTAGGTGTAAGTTGTAAAGATGATCAGAAGTGTGCAATTGAACCCAATTTACTCAATAAATTCTTCCTGTCCAACTCCTGTGCAAATAACAATAATAATAATAATCAATGTAATTTTCGTAGTGCTCGGGATGTCAGTGTGTCTAGTCAGTTCTCTTTCTGTAATGTTGATGCGAATGATGTAATAGTGGCAATCAAAAAAATTAGGTCAAACGCCATTCGAAATGATGGTATTCCTTTACGTTTCATTAAAATTATTCTGCCGCATATCATAAAACCACTCACACATATTATCAACCATTGTTTCACTGTTTCCTGTTTTCCTAATTCTTGGAAGCTGGATAACGTAATACCGATTGCTAAAGTCAGTAATGCATATTCTATGCAAGATTTTAGACCAATAAGTATTTTATGTTCACTGTCAAAAGTCTGTGAATCTCTGATGTGTAATCAAATAAATGAATACATAGAGTCGCAAAAGCTGTTATCACCCTACCAATCGGGTTTTAGATCGGAGCATAGCTGCGCGACAGCTATGTTTAAGATACAAGATGATATTCGCATACATTATGATGCTGGCAACATCACACTCCTTTGTCTTCTTGATTTCTCTAAGGCGTTTGACAGTGTTAATCATGCTCTTTTAGTTCAAAAACTGAAACTTTTTTCGGTTTCAATAATGGTACTGCGTCTTTAATTGGAAACTATCTTGATGGTAGAATGCAGAGAGTGAAGATTGGCAACACATCATCTAGCTACAAAGGAGTTAAGGCTGGTGTACCCCAAGGATCTATTCTTGGGCCTCTGCTTTTTAGTTTATTTATTAATGACATTTTTACTGTATGTAATGATTTGACGATGCATGCCTATGCTGATGACATTCAATTGTACTCTTCCAACCGAATAGGACTAAGTGAGGACTTATGTTTTAGATTAAATGAAGACTTAAATGCTATTTCTAAGTGGGCTTTTAATAATGACCTATGCCTTAATGCTAATAAATCCTTTATTCTTCCTATATCTAAGGATAAACTTGACTTCACACAAATTCCGACAGTTAATCTTAATGGCAAGCGTTTGCAAATCGTTGACAAAGTGAAAAATTTAGGTTTTTATGCCAATTCAAAATTGACTTGCACTGACCATGTCAATATCATTATTAAACGAATCTTTTATACACTAAGATGTCTGCGACTATCCTCTAAGTTTACTCCCACTTTGACAAAAAAAAGACTCGTTGTTCAACTCATTATCCCGCTAATAACTTACTCGGAGCTGGTGTATAGTAACCTGGACTCTCACTCTGAACATAAAATTATTGTTGCTTTTAAAGACTTGACTATATATATTTACGACTTAAGACGCAATGATCATGTGTCTGTAAGAAGCAAGGACATTCTGGGATGTAGCATAATTGGCTACTTAAAGGCAAGAAACTGCATATTTTTGCACAAGTTAATAAATAACAGGACGCCATTGTACCTTTTTGAAAAACTACGTTTCAGTGTCTCTAGTAGAACGTATAATTTAATAATACCTAAATAATCATGTCTACATTCTAAACGACTCTTCTTCATCAACGCCATTAAGCTCTGGAATTCACTTCCTTTAAATATTAAGACATTAGTCAGCGCGAACAAATTAAAGCTTTCGGCCATCCTTTTCTCTAACTAAAAATTTTCTTCTCCTCTCTCTCTCTTTCTCTCAAGCCTCTACTTAAGTAAAGTTAAGTTAAGTTAAATTGTAAACTTGTTTTTTAAATTATTAGCTTTGGATTGTCTTTAATTGTTAGCTTTAAACTTTTTTTAATGACTATGTTGACAGTTCCTTTATGGCCGTTGTACGTCAAGAGTTCATAAGTATCTCACTGTACTAATATTTTAATTTAAATAAACACAAACACAAACAAATGCTGCAAAAATCAGCAAGTCAGTATAAATAAATTCACATACAAATTTAGAAAAATTCTAAAATTAAATAAAAATACAAAATTAAATAAAAATACAAAACAAAAATTAATACAAAACTAAAATTTTTTAACTAATCATGATAAACTTCGGAACAAATAGTTACCACCAAGGATGTTGTGGTACACTGTTCAACCAATATTTTGAAGGATGCACACACAATATTATTGACATAGGAAAAATTAAATATATATCTCATCATGACAAAGGATGGCATTGTGAATGCTTCAAATGTAATCATTGTAATAAAAACCTAATAAAATCAGGTTTCGTAAGATATTTGGAACCTCTATAGATTGCCTTGAATAAAATCCCGTGGTGTTGGTTTGGTTAACATTTCTTCAATTTATTATTAATTAGCTCAAACTGAACTTAAACTAAATTAAATGATGAGATGAAAATAAACCGGTACTAATGAAATTCAATGTGTGAATAAAAATTTAATTTTGCTATGCATCTGCCAATGAAAAAATTAACTGCTTATTTTTTTGTGTATTAGGTAACAAAGAGAAAAATACAATAGCGAAAAACAGGGTGTTTAATGATAATTTAAAATAAATTATAATTTTAAAGAAATGCATGGGTTGCCACATTACTCCCCTGGTAGACGAAAGCTACCTGTATCGTGTTGGGAAGTTAACACGACGGCCACCGCGTGTAGATTTCGTCGAGATTGGATTCAGAGATTCCGCCTGAATTTCTTTTGATGTGTTTTTTCTAAATCCGTTCTAATTAAAAAGGCTGGCTTAAGGCTGTCGATGCTGATATTCGTTTGTCGACCATGTATTGGTATCGTGATGAACTTTTTCATTCGTTTACTGACATGATATGGACCATCATACAGCTGTGTTAGTGAAGGACGAATGGAGTCGTTTCGCACAAGAACGTGTGTTGTCGTTTGTAAGTCTGAAGAAACAAAAGTCTTTGGTGTGGTGTGATTCGCTGTTTCAGTAGGTCGTCATTTTTCCATCGAAATTGTGACACAGTTTCGCTAGTCTGCTTGGATATGTTGCTCGAAGAGGAAAATGCACCTGGGATCCTTAGCGTCGAACCATAGTGGTGTAGTGCGCAAATGATTCGCACCAATCGTTGTAATAAGTTCGGCAAAAATGGCGGACTCGAATTGCCTGACTCGGTAGGATGTTATGCGAGCAGGAACACCAAATGTGGAAATTCAGTGTGAGAGCAGAGCTTTTGCAATTGTTTCAGCTGTGATGTCGGGTATTGGTGCTGCTTCTGGCCACCGAGTGTAGCGGTCGATGATCGTTAAACAGTATCGCTGTCCTTCGCACAATGGAAACGGACTCACGATTTCAATGTTGATGTGTGAAAAGCGTTCTTTTGGAGGCACATACATTTCTGGCGCCGATTTTGTGTGACGATGCGTTTTTGAACGCTGGCATGCCTCACAGTTGCGAACAAAAAGCGCTGTGTCCTTTTTAATACCAGGCCAAACGAATCTTTACGTCGCCAGTTTAGCTGTGGCACGTACTCCCGGGTGCGATTTTTGATGACGAACTGTTTTTGGTATGGAAGGTCGGACTTGTGACCTAAATGCTCCTGACTTTCTGGAATTAAAAAAGACTTTAGAACAAGTGAATTAGTTTTTGTACTGGTTCGTTAAGCAGTTTTTGATGTTCAGCATCCTGTTCTTGAGCGGCGACGATTTCTGCGTAATTAATAATACTTTCTTCTGACTGAATGCGCGTTAGTAAGTTGGCCACAGCGTTTTCAGAACCTCGTGTGTGTCGGATATCAGTCGTAAATTGGCCCACGAAATCCAGTTGAGTACTGTCGGATTTTCCGCTCGACCGAAATCTTGGTTTCCGACGTAAAGGAAAATGTAATCGAGGTATCCGACGGAATTTCTCATTTTCGATATTTATTTCAGAATTTCGATGAAAGTAAAAATGTAATAAGGGCTGCTGTTTCTTAAACATAGTAGAAAGAGAACTTTGAAATATATAATTAAATGGTATTTCACGTTATATAACGTTTTTAACTCAATGATTTTATGTATTTTTGCTATAAATTTATAAAAAAAAAACTTCTACACGGACGGGCATGCGAAATAGTCAAAAAGAACAAAACAGGTGCCTTGCTGAACTGGAAGGCTATTTACGGCGATTGGTAAAAATACTTGAGAAAAATATAGAAGAGAAAAACGCTATAACCGTGAAAAGTTAGAGTTTGATAAAAAACTTTTAGAAGCCAAGCTTGAGCAATTTAAGTAGTACTGCGCATTATTAAATATGTTTCTTTCATTAATTTTTAATTTACTCAATATGTCTATTTCATTCCTTTTAAATTAACCTTCTTGTTATTTGTTAAAAAAAATCTTTCAATTGAAAAATTTTCAATCTCACGACAAAAATTTTTGTGAGTAAATTTGACAGATAAATTCTATCAGTCGGATACCTCGATTGCACTTTTTTCAGCGGAAATCGGAAAAAGTCTTCCGACGAGTTCCTGTGTCGAAAGTAGCACACATCCTGATATATGGCTGCCAGTTCACGGTCATAAGTTGAATACTTTCGCTCGGCTCTGGTAAGTTTTTTGCAGTAAAACCCTAATGGTTGTAGATGGCCATCGATATTTTGATGCAGCGCGGCACTAACAGCAATATCTGACGCATCGACGTATAAAGCTAATTCAGCGTCAGTGGCGGGATGTGCGAGCAATGTTACATTAGTTAACTCTCTTTTTCATAGTTTAAAAGCTTCATCCGCTGCTGGAGTCCAAACGAGAATTGTACGGTCATTCTTTTTTTACTAGAAATGGGAATTTGAAGTTGTGATTGGTGGGAACTCGAACGTGGTAAGAACTTCTTATAAAAATTTAACATGGCAATCAAACTTTTTTGTTCTTTTGCCATTGCTGGTATTCCTTGTGAGTTAACGAGATGACGAGGAATTTATGCTCGCTTTTGCCAAATTCGCACTTTCCAGGGTTAATGACGAGATGATTTTCACGAAGCCGTTGGAAAACTACGCGTAGATCTTTACGATGTTGTTCAAGCGAAGGCGATGCGATGCAAATATCGTCTATGTACGGAAATACGAAATCCAAACCGCGCAAGACTTCATTAATTAGCCTTTGAAATGTCTGTGCGACGTTGGAAAGACCAAAGGTCATGCAATTAAATTCAAACAACCCAAATGGCGTTCTGATAGCAGTTTGGCTATGCCGTCTTCGTGAGTAGGTACCTGGTAGAATGCTTTTTGCAGGTCTATTTTTGAAAAGACAGTCTTTTTTGTTTTTTATTAATTTATGCTGAGCCGTAAGGCCTTATAGCATTTTAAAAATTTAACAGTTCATTATACGTGTATATAATTACAAATCATAATAGCATTATAAATATTAATTTATGGCATTATGTAGAGGACTGATGTCCGGTATAATTTTTATCTTTATGAAATTAAAAAAATTAGGTAAGCACTATACGAACTGTTCGTGATGAGTGTTTGGTGTTTTTGGAGCGCACCAACGCTGAGATATTATTTCTAAAAGCCGCTCTTATAAGAGAATTAAAAGAGTTTGGTTAAGCTTGCGAGCTCAGTCAATGTCAGATAATCTCTGATTTTATATTTAAATTCAAACGCTTCAATATTAAAATAACGAGTATTTTCTTAAAACTAATTTACAATTATTTTGACATTATTTCCAAGTCTCCTCTTATAATACATAAATCTATAATGTGATTGGTTATCAGTTAGTCATAATGATTTGGGTTTTGTAGGCATTTTTGTCCTGTTCTATTTATGTTTAAAAATGCTTAAGGCATTGATGAGTAAGAATATAAAAGATGAATAGTAAAATACTGTCGCTTGGACGGTCTGTCGTCATCGTCAGCTACGCTGCTACGTAAAGTCAGTCACCCTTCTGCTAGTTAGTCACGCTGCTGTTGCTTGGTCGGTTTTTCGTCATCGTTAGTTACGCTGCAACGAAAAATAGAATTAATGAAAAAAAAAATTAAAATGGGTCGATTAGTTTGCTTGCACTTATATGGAACGTTTTGAAAAAGTATGTTTAAGCAAGCGGTCAAACTCCAAAACAAAACTGTAAAAAACTGTATAGTTTATATAGTATATACTAGAGTAGTCCTTATTCCTAAGAAAAATAATTTTTTTTTTAATTTCACGGGGAACACATTTGAATATATATCATAAGAAACTAGTAAATTTTTTTTTTAATTTTTAAATGATATTTTAGGGGTCGCTACCAAGGCACATCAGTACAAATGGCAGGAAAAAGTAGCCAAAACTACAAGACGACCTATAGGTTTTTGGGGTTTAAAAATATGAATCTAGAGTCAAAAGTGGAAAATTCAAAATGGCGGCTTCAATATGGCGGAATGGCAAGAAAACGCACTTATATGAAATTTTCGGAAGCCATTTTGAACCTTTGAACCTGAGATTCCGCACCTATAAAAAATACGTGTACCTTAGATTTTTGTCCTCGATCACATATCCGAAGCTCATTAAAATCGGCGAATGACACCAAGGGACGTTTTCTTGTGAGAGGGCTAATCTTTGACAACTGGTAGCGACCTCTAAATCATATTAAAAAATCTCTTTCATATTTAGATGTATTTTATTATTCTATTATAATGACATGCCGCGATGATAATTGAAATCCGAAAAATAAGGACCACCCTAATATACATATAGAAACATTTCATACACTTTTACATGCACACACACAGCGAACATCACGCGCTTTAACAGCTTCTTCGGTTTAACCCATTTTGGTCCGCTACCAGAACGCGTTGAAATTTCGTAATGAAATTTTCAGATTTTATTAGTGATAAAATTAAGAAAATTCCAAAGTTTAAGATTTTTCCGGTTTAAAATTTTTCGGCTACCGAAGTGGTCGAAAACCCGAAAAATGGCCCAATCTATATACAAAAATTCAAAAATTTTAAATAAAATATTGTTATTTTTATTAAATGAAAAATATGCAAAAGAGACGTGTGAAAATATTATAATAAAATTATACATATAGCGCCATTTGTCGGAAAATCGACCATCTGTGTTTTATCGCACAGGTAACACATAGTTAAATTTACCTGTGTTGTCCAAAACCAACTGATTCTCATAAATCAGCAAAAAAAAGGGTATTTTTTCAACCGCTTACCTGAATGGGTAAAAATAGGAAATTTTTAAACATTTCGTTTTTTCCGAATTTCCATTTAACCGAACCGTGTATATACGCAAAGAGTTTAAAAAAATCTTTTATTTTTTCCAGAAATGAATTTGAAAGTTAGTTGTCGAAAAATCGACCAGCGGACTAAAGTGGGTTAATCCATTGGTACTCTGGTGCACCGGGTTTTAAGCGCTGTAGAATCAGTATTAAAGTGGAATCTGTTTGAAATTTTTTTTTATTTATTGAATAGTTGTACAACAAAAATCAATTTAAAAAAAATTCGATTTTCAAAAAATGGTTTGCCTAAAATCTCCCTTAATAGACACTTGTTAATATTGTGGAATATGGGTTCATTAAAATTGTTGCGAATTAGCGAATAAATCAGTTTTTTGCTATCCTGAAAGATTTTTGTAGAAATAAAGTTTTAAATATCGTCGCTCGTATGACTAACTGACGTAACTAGCATTTTTTGCGAAATTGAGTTAAAGATGCCAATATATTTCTTTAGCCATACTGCATCATGTCCGAAAAAATTATAACTATAAATAAAACAGTTAGGCTAAAAACAAACATGCCTTTGAGTCGTATCTAACATATTACTTAAACCCTATCGTCACTAAGTGGCGTAAGTTAATAAAGGGCACTTAGTGGTGCACTTAGCCGATGACTACTGTCGCGATCAAGGTTTTATTTATAACTACGCTCTTTGCATACTCTTTAATTCCTCTTTACTTGCATATGAAAGGTAACGGGAATAATGTTAGCGAATAAGTGCTACATTTAAAAATTTATTTGTTGACGGCAAAAAATGCATTTAGTTGACAATTACATGTTAAATGAGTGGTTGGTTGCAAGAAGTTATTTTTGACCTTGGAAAGTTCTAATTTTTTTCATAGAAAACTTTTACGAATTTATTTCAATATTTAAAAATAGGTAAGCATCGGCGTAATAGCAAGCATTGCTATTTCATTGATTATAAGCTTGAGCATAAGCTTGACAAAAATATTATTTTTTTTTAAGTGGTGGTGACTTTAAATATAATGAGTGAAAAGGATAATCATCTTCCATCATCATTGAGCTCCTCAGATGATGAACCTCTTGCACAGAAAAAATATTTCCGCTCATCATCACAACACGATCGAAACGCATTTATGCACCGTTTGGACTCAAATGCGAACGTACAATCTTGTGAAGCTTTTGGATGCAGAAGAGTAGTATTTCGTTCCTGTTTCAGATGCAGTTGCTTGATATGTTGGGACCATTTCGTTGCTGATATTTCTTGTGAAACTCATACATCAAAACCGCGCAACTCCTTGACAGAAATCTTGAGTACTGCAGCGTCTACCAGTATGCGTCCAGAGGATTATGAAATGGATGGTTCTCAAAGAGAATTTGTCATAGCAAAAAATAAAAACATCAATAAGAAAAAGCTTGCGAAACAATTAAAGGAGAACGGAAAAGAATATATAACACAACTTCATAAAAATATTGTTCCAGGGCGTACGTTAGGGTTAACTTGCAATATTGAAAACTGTAAAAGAGCAAATCGAAACTGTAGTGATTTTTTTCACCAAACTTGAAAACTTATATTTAATGATTTTTGGTCATCGTTGACTATGCTATTAAATGAATTAAGTCATGATACAGAAAAACCTAGTTTTTCAACATATCGAAAAATATTTAAAACAAAGAATTTGTCATTCCATCGCCCCAAAAAAGATCAGTGTAGTCTTTGTATGTCATACTACGAAGGTGCAGAGGACACTAGAAATAATTTGAAAGAAAGATTTCTAAGCCATAAAGATAAAAAAAATTAGTTCCGTACCATAAGAACAGAATGTAAAAAATATTCGAAACAAAACACAAATATACTATGCTGTTCTTTTGATTTGCAGCAGGTCATAAATTTACCGATCAGCAATGAAAATGCTGTGTTTTATAAAATACGGCTCTCAGTTTATAACTTGACGATGTACGATATTGCTTCTGGTGATTGTTGTTGTTTTACATGGCATGAAGGAGTTAGTAAGAGAGGTGCATCAGAAATATCAACTGCTCTTTATCTCTTTCTTCAGAAGTATGACGAAAAAGGTTTCGAAAAAGTTGATTTGTTTGCTGACGGTTGTAGTGGACAAAATAAAAATTCTATTGTTGCCTCTACTTTAATGTATGTGGTGAACAATTCAATAAATATAAGAGAAATCAGTTTACGCATATCCATACCTTGCCACGGTCAAAGTGAAGGCGACTCAGCGCACAGTGCAATCAACTATGCTTTGAGGAAGAGCGGTGATATACATGTTCCCAGTCAATTGATTCCAATTTTTAGATTGGCAAGAAAAAATAAGCCATATCAAGTAGTCGCACTTGATTATTCTGACTTTATGAACTTTAAGAAATTGTCACTTGATTTGAAACTTTTAAAAATCCGAAGCGATGATACTGGGGAAAAAAATCGATTGGACGGAAATGATGGAATATTATGTTAAAAAAAATAAGCCAACATTACTATTTTTCAAAACTAGCCATATTGAAACTAACTATCGGTCATTAAAATTAAATCGAAATAATTCAAAATTTTTAAATGATGCAATTTTTCCACTTAACACTTCGCCACCAAAGATTTCTAAAGATAAATTTAACGACTTAAATTCGTTAACAACTGGTAATACTCCTGTAATCAGATTATCTGAGCATGTTGCCTTTTATAGATCACTTTCACACTAAAGTGTTAAATTTGTTAATTACAACAAAGCATTTGAAGATTGACATGGCGATTCTGTTAACATTAAATTATTTAGTTTTTTGTTTTTCGTATATAATTTAATATTACCTCAGTTTTCCGCTATACATTTCCGTGATAATAAGTTACTATTCGATGCCAAAATTATCGCAAAAAATATATAATTATTTTGTTTTTGATCAATTAATACATTTCTTACTTTCTTCTGTTGTAATAATATTTAAGTTTAATTTTTTAAAACCGTCGATTTTGTTACTGTTTATGGAGACTGTTTACGTTTAATTATGAATTCATTTTTATTTTTATCTGAAATAAAGCTTATTTTCAAATCTTAACATGTCCATTTATTTTAATTTTTTAGCTTATTGAAGGTCGTATCTGCAAAAAAAAAAAAAATTTCACAAACTGGCGTATCTTTTCAAACACGAATTGCACAAATTATACAATGCTAATTTTTTTTTTTTCTTACAACCATATTAAATATTAAGTATTTAAGTACACAAATAGAAAAAAAAAGTCTTATTATTCAAGAATATACGACCGTCAAAAAGAAAAATATACAAGCTAAAAGTTAAAAAGTGCTCTCCTGAACAATTAGAAAATTCAGATACGTCAGTTAGTCATACGAGCGACGATATAAGCCCTCGATATTATATTTAAGCTTATTTTATTTTCTTTACTTTTGAATTTTTACTTTAAGATTTAATATAGTTTAAATTATTTTTTTTTTTATTTAAGCAACGAAGATCCTTACGAGTACAATAAACTCTCTTATCAATATCCAATGCAATTTTTGGGTCCGATTTTGAGGTAATGCTGCCAACTAAGTTTTTTTTTTTTTATTTTGAAGCATTTGAATCCCAATTGAAGCATAAAATCCCGTTCGCCCTCGAAAAATTCTAAATTCTTTTCTAGAGGTCGAAAATTCCTAAAAGTGGGCGAAACTCCGCCAAATCACATCACTGCCCTGCAGTTCTTCGAAATACTTTTATATAACAAGAAAACACTGCACTGGATACAACTGACACTTGATTGCGCTTAATATATAACTTTTTCACTTAACTCATATAAATTCACTTATTCACAACAAAAAAGAAAAACTTAAACGTTGGCAGGGGCAAAATATACCGCTGCTGCGGGGACTATTGAATGTTGGCAGAGAAAGATCTCTTGATAGTGATGTGCAGGCGCGTCGTGGTGGCTGCAGCAAATAATTTGCTTATGCTAATTTCTGCAAGAGAAACAAATAAATTATTGGAATATTAATCAAGGCCTTAGACAGCTCTATTTGTAGTTTAATTTAAATTTCTAATAAATTTTCCAAAACACTGACGCTCACAAAATAACTTTCAACTGTTACAACTGTTTTTTTTCTCTTTTATTTTTTTGCCTTCGTTTGTCACGTTTCGTTTTAAAATTTTTTTTTTGCAATTTCGTAAAAATTTCAATTCGCACACAATTTTCTTATTCTTCGTATACAAATATGATTTTGAAGAAAACATTCTTTAAAGTTATCTACTTTGTCCTTGAAACAATGATGCTTACTTACAAAGAAACGTTGTTGATTTTACATACTTTCTTCAATTCCCTGTTACAAAGATTTAAATCGTTGTAGTAAACATTTTATGTTTACGGCAAAGATTGTTTCATTGATCTACTTTCAAAGAACTTCAGTCTTTTGTTTCGATGATGCCGTAATTGCATAGTTAACCCGAATTTTCCCAGCGGCTCCATATGAAGCCACAAAATACGCTCGGTTTTAATCAGGAGAATGTTATTTCAATATACTTATTAAGATGTATATTGCTTCTTAAAACATTGTTTTTTAAGATCTATTAACTTTTGTATCACTACGTTGCATAACTTTTTCGCCAGACTCTTGATAAAAACCATTAAAAAAAACTGCAGAAAATAGCAGTCTTTAAAAATATGGCAAATGAAAAATATTTTTTTTTAATTTTTACGCAAATTTTTTCACATTGATGAATATGTATTTAGAATCAGAAAAAACGTACACTTTTCTAAAATAATCTTCTTGATTCTTTTCTACTTTTAGTGCAGGCAATTCAATCTGAATATATGCAAAAAATCCAAAAAATTAAGAAAAATAAATGTGTTACAAAAAGGGTTAAATAATTAATCATTAGTGCAACGCTCTTTTCCTTGTGGCAAAGATATTTTGATTAGAGTTTTTCAAGAACTTTTCTTCTTTGATTTTAAGGTCTTCAATTTTCTCGGTCTAGTATATTCGGTTTCGGTCTTCGGCCGATTACTTCCACTTTGCCGAAACATCGGCTTCGCCTTTGGCAGAAAATTCATATTCGGGCGGACAGTAGTCGTTTCGATTTTTTTTTTTTCGACGGCGATGAAAACGATGATTATCTGCATATAACAAATTATCAACTTTTTTCATTTCCGATATAGTAACGTTCATTTCATTAAATTTTATTAAAATAGATTGCCAAAAATTAGAGATCCTTAAAGAGCTATTCTGTATTCAAATATGTACTGGAATATGAATTTTCGCTCTGAATCTCAACTTTGGCTATTTAAAGGATTTTTAAAAGAAAAGAGAGGTAAAAAAAGTTCGCCAATTCTATTAAGCATTTTTTTAAAATCTAAAACCACAAAGGATTGATTGGTACCCTTTATTTATTATTATTTTATATTTAAATCAAAATGTAATTTTTGTGATCTTCATTAACTGTTTTAAATATCTATTTTTAGGAGCTACAGAAACTCATTTGAAAAATGGATAATTGGAGAAAAATGCCTCAGAGTAATATACTTTCTGGTGAAAAATTATGAAATTCATTTCATAGATTTCAATGAAAATTTGGGATATAATTCTCCTCCAGGATTCCAAATCATGTTACAGCTTCATATAAAATCTGATTTATTGCGACTCGTTCTACTCATAATTGATGAAGCTGTTAATTATCTGGATGAATACGGAAAATTTTTTGGAAAGGAGAAGCTAGAGGATTGTGCACTTCACTGTCTGAATATTATAGAAATTGGGTTGTCAAAACAAGATGTTTTTTTCATGGCCCATTCAGTATCAAACAGTAGTATTTTGCTTTCTGGCTTAAATAAAATATTAATGGACATTAATCCTCGAAGTAATCTACCAGATCATCTGTTGAACACAACGAAGTTTATAAAATATTGCAACTGGCTACCTAGTCATTCCTTGGTTTCAATAAACATTCTTAATTTTGCATCGCGCTTACCACATATAACCTGGCAAATGCTTGATATATTTACGCAAAATGTCCAAACTCAAACAGAAATTCGCTATGGGTTTGTAGAATGCCTTGAAGGTGAAGTAAATATTTCAAATAATTGTGAAAAGGGACATATTGAAGAAAATTATAACACAAATATGGATTTGCAAATCAAAGATGCGACCATCACTTTAATGCAGAACTGTTTAAATCAACCCTTCCCAAACATAACATATTTCTTACTTGGGTTTGATATAACAAAAGAAAATAATCTGAATCGTATGCCAAAACTCAGTGCCTTAGTTTCGTCCAGTAATTGTACGAAATCTTTAGTTGCTCTATTGGATAATTATTTAGAGGTAAATGTTAAGGTAAATACTATTATACAATTATTTTGTCAATTTATATAACACTGTGGCACAAATGACAAAAAAATATATATGCGGGGTTGATTACTAATATAGTTGGATTCACATAAAAATGAGTACTTTTTCTAATTATCAATTCCTTGGTTCACCAGGAGTTTCTCGAGGAAGTTTACTTGATTATGACGTGTTCCCAACATATTTCATGTTCACAACATAACCAGTTGCACCCATTTTTATATGTGTTAATAAATAATTTATAAATGTTACGAAAAGACAAGATATGTAACAATTACAGAACTTGCTTGTGCTCAGTGGCGGCTTTAAATACGAACTGAAAGAGCTTTAGGTTCCCTCCTCCTTGAAGAATTTTTGAATGGGAAAATAGTAAAAATTAACCTCAAACGCCGTTACAGGCCTCCTCCTCCTTCCCCCTTTCCCCTTAGTCCTCTCAACTGATAAATTTAGTCGCAGAAATAATTTTCCAAAGTTCGATAAACAAATTCAAACATTTAATGTCTATAGCAATATAGCAATCTAAACTAAAATTGTACAAAAAGCACGTAAGAAAATGTGTGGACGCTCTTTCAAAAGCTTTAAGCAGGGACTCAAAATAACAATTATTTTCTGTAGAGAAGGCAAAAAGGTTACAAAATTCAAGATTTATTATTACAAAAAAAAAAATGCATAACCATTATGCCATCAATAATATATATTTGGTTGTCCATGTTTTTTTGGTAGACTCCCACATCCGGCAGCTATAACTTTGAACTAGTCAAGGAGTTCGTATACCTTGGCACCGCCATTAATACCAACAACGAAATCAGCCTGGAGATAAAGCGAAGAACAATAATTGCTAATAGGTGCTACTACGGGCTCAGTAAGCAACTAAGTTCCAGAGCCCTCTCTCGATTGACAAAACTAACACTCTACAAGACGCTCGTCCTACCTGTGCTGCTTTATGGCGCTGAGACATGGGTAGTTTCTCAAACTGACGCAGCCGCTCTGGGAGTGTTTCAGAGAAAAGTTTTTCACAAAATCTTCGGTCCTGTTCGAGTCGGCGATGACTATCGCATCCGAATGAACCACGAGCTGTATGAGCTCTACGAAGACATTGACGCAGTTCGGCGTATAAATGTGCAGCGACTACGCTGGCTGGGGCATGTCCATCGTATGGATGACGAAGCTCCAGCGAAAAAGGTGCTCGAGGCGAGAGTGGCTGGTCAACGACGACGAGGGAGACCATGCCTCCGATGGATGGACCAGGCTGAGGAAGCCCTAACCGCACTTGGTGTATCCGATTAAAGAAGGCGGGCGCAAAGCAGAGGCGCCTGGCGAGAGCTGATGAGGTCGGCCGAAACCTGGACACGGGTTGTTACGGCCACCAGCAAAAAGTAAGTAAGTATGTCATTCTGGGTTAGATTGATTGAGCTAACCAATGGTTATATGTTGGAAATCGATAATGGAGTTTTGGGTTGAAGGTGTACAGAACACCTCTTTAAAGTGATCTGCAAAAAGATTACAAATGTCCTGAGGGATAGAAGAAGTGACGTTTCCCTTAAACATGGATGTTGGGTAACCAGTCGATTTTCGCTTGAGGTTTACGAAGTCGAAGAATTTTAAGTAAGTAAAACCTAAGTAAGTAAAACCATTATCGAAATCAAAATTTTTTTTGGTTGCCTAAACCAGTGGAGCTCACGAAATTTTACAAAAGAGCAAATGATTTTTAAAAACAAAATCAAAAACAAGATGTTGCGCATCGTAACTTTTGGTAATGAAAAAAAAAAAAAAAAAACAAAAGCAAATCCTGTGTGCATCAACACACAAGCAACGGATAATTTGCATGCATTTGTTGTTGTTGTTTACGAGTTCAAAATTAGATGATCGTCAACAGCGGCTTGTGGTGCTGTTACTTGCATTTTTTTTTGTAGATTGTGTTGTTTTTTATACGTGGTTTTGCTTTCGCATAAGCGAAATCAAAGCTCATGATATAAAAAAATTTGTATGGCGGGTAACGCGAGCAAGATGAGCTACTGGATGAGCGTGTCAGGCCTAAACCATTGTCGCAACCAGAATGTGTTTGTGGTTGCCCATAACCATTACAGCAACCTAAATTTTTTTTTTTGTTACCTATAGCCTCTATCGCAATAGATAATTTTTTTTTTTGTTATCCATCAAGATAATTCAAACTAAAAACCTACTTTATACCAAGCACTGTTGACATTTAATATCACTGTTGACATGATATCTCGCCAAATTGGCGGTTTTAACAACAATTTTGGTGAGGGAAATTTTGCTTTGACGAGACTTAAATTTTTTGTGATGACTATAATATCTAAAAAACGAAACGTCTTGCTCTGCAGTTGTGTACTAGGATCGTCGTCTACAAAAATCTATTGGTATTTTTTTATGATGATGATGATAACAAAAATAAAATTTTTTATTGCTATGGGTAAGCGACAAAAAATTTAGGTTGATGTAATGGTTATAGGCTACCAAAAAAACATTTTGGTTGCGATAAGGTTTATGGGCAACCAAAAAAAATATTTTAGTTACGATAATGGTTACTGGCAACCAGAAAGATATTTTTGTTGCGATAATGGTTATGGGCGACTAAAAACACATTTTGGTTGTGATAATGGTTACCGGCAACCAAAAAAACATTTTGGTTGCGATAATGGTTATGGGCAAGCAAAAAACATTTTTGTTGCGATAATGATTACGGGCAACAAAAAAAAAACATTTTGGATGCAATAATGGTTATGGGCAAGCACAAAAACACTTTGGTTGCGATAATGGTTATGGGCAACTAAAAAAACATTTTGGTTGTGATAATGGTTATGGGCAACCCAAAAAATATTTTATTTACGATAATGGTTACGGGCAACCAAAAAGACATTTTGGTTGCGATAATGGTTATGGGCAACCAAAAACACATTTTGGAATATCTAAAAAACGAAACGTCTTGCTCTGCAGTTGTGTACTTATTGTACACGTATACGTATACTTATGGTATCCTGTTTTAAGGCCTCTGCACTTACGGCACGTAACGAAACGAAACGACAAGCCGGTCAGAATTCTTTGATGTTATAGCCATCGGCTTTTTTGTCGGTCGTTGCCGTTTCGTCGCCGGCTAGTGTGAATGAATACTAGGGCTTCCAGTCTCGGCATCTCGGACTTTTTCTAGTCCCGACAGGCCCAGGACTATAAGCCTTAAAACCCCGGGACTTTCGGGATCCCGGGATTGCCTTCAAACTGCAAAAAGGCAACACTTAAATTTGACATTAGGGTCTTGCAAACGATCTAAAATGTCATCCAACAATGTTGGATGGCAATGTAATGGTACAATTTTTTCGAGCGTTCAAACAATCCAACATGTGGGACGACATCATTATTTGCAAGCTGTCAAGCAGAGCACTTCAGCGGAACAAAAATTGTTGGCTGCTCCTATAACTGACCAATATTTTTACTCTATTTTGGTCTATTTCAATTTTATCTTTCCATATTTCAGGAAAACTTTTGTAAAATTTTATAAATTCAATCCAAAATTCAGTGTTTCAAATGGCCGGTGCCGATATTCACTGTGCAGCGACCAAAACAGAATGAAAAAATGCACCAAGTTGGATCGCTTGCGTTCACATGTCCAACATATTAGACCGACCGGCAGAAAATAACAAAAATTTTTGATTTTCATCCGACATTTTGGACCGACAGTTGTTTCTCCTTTGACATGAACGACGTGTATATACTAAATGTATATAAAAATAATGTGTTTTTTTTTAAACTCCTTTGGACAATTTTATGTATATAAAAAAATTATCTTAACTTTTATTTCTTGCTTACAATTTTTTTAATTTAACTCGTTTTAGCCCGCTGGTCGATTTTTCGACCACTAACTTTCAAATTAATTGCTGGAAAAAATAAAAAGGGTTTTGCAGTAATAAACTCGGTGCAGTTAAATGGAAATTCAGAAAAAAATAAATTTTTTGAATTTCCTGTTTTTACCTATTCAGGTAAGCGGTTAAAATATAACCTTTTTTTTACAATGTTTGAAAAAATTTAAAAAAAAAATATATAAATGTAATGTACAATAAAACTTTTTACGTAAGCAGTCAGCCAAAAGACCAAAATATGAGAATCAGTTGGTTTTAGACAGCACAGGTATATTTACATTTCACTTTTACATATATTTTATGTAATAAAAATAACAATGTTTTATTTAAAATTTTTTAATTTTTGTATACAGATTGGGCCATTTTTCGATTTTTCGACCACTTCGTAGCCGAAAAATTTGAATTCGAAAAAATCTTAAACTTTGGAATTTCTTAATTAGATCACTAATAACAAAATCTGAAAATTTCATTACGAAATTTCAACGCGTTCTGGTAGCGGACCAAAATGGGTTAATAAAATTGGTTTTCTTCTGGTTTTGAAATCCCGGGACTAGTCCCTGGGATTCCTAGTTGTCAATCCTGAAATCCCGAAATTGCCTTTGAGTACCGAAATTGGAAGCCCTCTTGCATACATAAGAACACAGGCTAGTTATAGTTTCGTTATGTGCCGTAAGTGAGTAGAGACCTTAATGCTTGCATAATTCACACTTTTTTGTATGTACGTTATCCCATCAGCTTACGTGTGTTTACGTTGAGAGGGTTATTCTCCTTATGTACATAAGGTATTCGGAGCCTATTTATAGCTTTTACGCTCTGTTGACAGCAATGGCTTGATGCAAGGTCAAGCCAAAATACAATATTTTTATTGTTGTGCATGCTTCTTTTAAAGTCAGCTACTTCTGGCAAACAGAAGTTAACGTACCGTTTACCATTAACGGCTAAGCCCGACTCAAAAAAAAACTGGCTCAGACATACCCAAGGGACTTATTGCAAGCCACAATAAGATTTCTTTTGGAAACTTACAATATTCCAAATATTTCACATCGTCTTCTACTTGCTTGTTGCCGTCAAAATAGTGCTGTCTGCAACTCATTACCATCTTATATGAAATATGACTCGTCATCCATAATGCACATCACATCATTTTGTGCGGAAAAAATATTCTTAACCAAATTTTTCAAACGTACTTTTTGTACACATTTTTGAGCTTCCGACACCATCGGCATATTTTTTCTTTGCCTTTTTTGGATTCCCATTGATAGAAGATACTTCTTCACTGTTTTGTCATCACATTGAAATTTTTTCCCTAACTATCTGTACGATTTTGCCACTCTTCCATCAGTTATTCGCCTTAGCTTAGACCTTGTCGCAGAATCATTTAGTGTGCATCTTTTACCAGAGCTAACTTTTCTGCATATGGTCTTTCTGTAAGCATAAGTTGCCAAGATGTAGATGGTTTGGCTTTTGATTTTTTCTTCAACAAAATGAAAAACAATCTTCGCTTGTGTTCAATCAGAATGAGATTAAAAAAAAACTACAAATTCTTTCACGACGTTACTTCTCTTTCTCCGACATTTTAAATACAACTAAAAAGTTACCTTCATTAAATTTTAAGAGCTTGTCAAGATCACATTGGTCTCTCACATAATTACCGATAAATACGCATTATTGCAGTTATTGGTGTTTTAACACGGTTGAAAAAGTTGTGTAAATTTCATTGCGCTTACGTTAAGTTGGTAAATCAATGTGTAATAACTTAGCAGTTATAGCAAGGATTTATGAAATAAAATGTCAAGTAAAAATAAAAGGGCCGCTGTTCGGCCGAAAAGGCTTTTTGTATACTTTTTAGGCAATGTTCGGAGCAATGTTTGTAGTAGTGCGTCCCTTGTTCGACTGCTGATTACTTTTACTTGGTAATCCAGTTTTTTTATAAAAGTTCAAATATTAAACCAATTGTAATGACTGTTTTAATAAAATCCCTAATTTAAACAACCTTACCTTACCTTACGACCCTTTATAGCGAAATTTTTGTAATTCATTCCTTTACTTAATTGTGAATAAAATCGAAACGCGTACATCGATTTTCATGATCAATGTCTCATTTTGTTCATAGGTTATGTAACTTTACGTGAAAGTAATAGGACTTGACACTTTTTACCGTTTTGGATTTTTTATGAATTTAAAAAAAAAAATTTTAATTTTCAGGCAATAAATATTGTTTTTCTTCATACATTTATTTATAACTGCGAAACTGTTGCTTATGTAGGGAAACGTTATATGAACAGATTAAAGGAATTGTAATTCTTAATTTTTTACTCGGCCTAGTGGTTCTCGAGTTATATCAAGCTAAAGAGCCTAAAACGAGACAAATTCCCCTATACGATACTTACTAACTTGAAATCGATATTAAATTATTATGGCATGTAACTTGACAAAACGAATGATGCAGAACTTCTTCTTTTTGGAGCTACTTTGGAGCAGAACTTCTTCTTTTTGGAGCTACTTTCACGTGCAGTTCTCAGAATTGAGTCCCAAATCAATGAGCTGAAAAATGTTGTACTGTGATATTTAACTTAACCTTTTGTTGTATAACCTTGAAGAATTATTGATCACAATTAAACTTCAAATATTTTCGAAATTTAAAAAAAAAAAATTTTAATTAGCATTATTTATTTAAAGCAGAGATTGGCACACCACACAACGACGTTATGTCAATGTATATTTTGTGCACTCAGGTTGCTACACTGAAAGCTGCGGTTGTGCAGAAAAGGCAAAACAAATAAAAATTTAAAATTTCAGTAGACATGTATTATTTACATTCACAGAATCAATGAAACTTGGCTTCAATTTGATAAATAACGGATCCTTATTCTTAATTTTTTCATATTTTTAATTAAATATTTGATAATACCTTTTTGTGTTATCTTTTCGATTTGGTTTAAAAAATGGGCCAAATCGGATGGAAACCACGCCTACCTCCTATACAAAGTGACTTTATCTTAACAGTAAAATGTCTTTAAAATCCACAAAAATTAAAGGAATGCCTGGAAATTTGGCATGCAAGCTTTGCTCTTCAGTTTTAATCTAGGCTATGAAATTTGGAAAAATCAGATGAAAACCACGCCAACCTCCCATACAAAGTGACTTTATTTTAAAAGTAAAATCGCTTAAAAATCTGCTCAAATTAAAGAAATGTCTTGAAATTTTTCATATAGGCTTTGATGTATAATATAGACCCTCGCTATATTTGGCAAAATCTAATGAAAACCACGCCTACCTCCCATACAAATTGGCTTTATTTTAAACGTAAAATCTCTTCAACATCTGCAAAAATTAAAGAAATGTTTTAAAATTTGCCACATACGCTTTGATATTTAATATAAATCATCTGTATGATATATGGCAAAATCGGATGAAAACCACGCCCACTTCCCATACAAAGTGGCTATATTTTAAACGAAAAATCTCTTAAAAATCCACAAAAATTAATGACGTCTTAAAATTTTGCACATTAGCTTGGATATATAATGTGAATCATTTCTATGATATATGGCAAAATCGGATCAAAACCACGCCTACCTTCTATACAAAGTGACGTCATCAAAATAGGAAAACTTTCGTTAATATATAAAACTGAATGTCATCGTGTATGTCGTGGCTAAAGACTTCGGATATACTTCAATATGGCCGCGGGGGATATTTTAGCTTCGGTACCCTACCGAAGCTCCATCCTTACTAGTTTTATTTTAAATTGCAATTTCTCAGAAAATATTGAGTAAAATGTAATGAAATTTTTTTTGGTAGGTCTTAAAATAATTCACAATTCATATAAAAAAATTTCAATAGGAATTTTGAAAATTCTTTGTTAATAATAATGTTTTTAATAAACAAACAGAAATTAACCCAGCTTATCGTTTAGATAGAAACAACATTTGTCACAATATTTTTTGTAATATCAGAGTATTTGGTTTTTATTGAAAGATTCTTGTCCCACTCGTGTGCCTCACTCTACATTCATCTTTTGAAACGTACTAAACAATATAAACAATATAATAATATAATTTTACAGAATAATATTGTTTAAAGTTTTATTTCATCAATAGGGTGAGGTGGGGTGATGTGTATTACGGCGATTTGTCGTACAAAATGTTGATATATGAGCAACTGTGATATGTTTCTTTTGACATCACGTATTTTTTTGTAAGTGTTATAAGTATGCAGACATACATTTTATTAGAACTCTTAAACATCATGAACAATTTTTGTCAAAAAGTTTTTTTTTAATTTACAAATAATAGCGTTTCGGTTAAAATTTTGATTATATTTTAAAAGTGAGTAAATATAAAATATGCTATTGCTTAATATCTATAAATATAACGAAAGATTTTGCATTTTTCACATTGTGGTAAAATACCATTAACGAAAAAAAAAATGTCTTACATTGTGGTGGTGTGTAACACTCACGGTGGGGTTATGTGTAACACATTATAATTACTATTGAAGAGGCAACAACGTCAAACTCTGAAATTCCATCCACATCAACGGTATCTGTTCATGCAATATTACTTTATACATTGTTTTTTTTCAGATTTCTCGGAGTACCCGGTAATTCCGGACTAATTTCCCGGACTAAAATGTACATTTTCCCCGAGAATTTGTTTCCGGTTCATTCCGGGAACGAAACTCTAATCCTTGCAAAATTATTTTAACAATACAAAATTTTGGAGGAAGTCTAGTTTTATGAATCCGCTTAAATTTAAAAAGCTGCTTAGTACAAGGCATGGCAGAATTATAATTGTATCATGCGTACAAGGTAGCATCTCTTTCGTAGATTATAATGGTATTAAAAAAAGGCCACTATCCCCCTGTGGCTCAAGCAACCCCTTAAAATTTGGTAGGTTCATTAAAGGAGACTTATGCCAAAATTTTAAACAAAAGCAGTATATTTACAAATTTTAAATATTTGTATAGAGATTTTTCGACCCGGGTGTCAGCAACCCTAGCTACCCCACTGCGTGTTACACATCACCCAACTTCAGCCTACTATTATAATATTTCTATTTATTAAATTTATAAATAATTTTAATTTGTCTAAATTGCGAGTTTATCTAGTTCTATCATAAAAATGTCATTTATTTTTAATGAGTTTTTACTGAGAAATCGCATCACAAAAATAAAAAAAAAAATATATATTAAAAAACTAATTTCTGTACAACTTTTTGAAAAGCATCCGTCGCTTGTGAAAATTTGACACATTTTTCGTATTGAAAATGTTATTACTGCTTTGTTTTTGCACGAATTTGATAGATGTGCACTGACCAATTTTCGACGAAATTTCGAAAAATCTTATGCCGAATGTGCTTACCTAGAAACGTTGCAACATAAAAAGAGAGTGAGTCGCTTGTGTGTCCATTTGACATATATGGGAAAAGTGCGCACAATTTGTTTGTTAACGCGTCATTTGTGCTTCCTTTGCTGAAGTGAGTGGGTGTTTTTGCAGTTGTGTGACATCGTGACAAAAAAAAGATTTTTGTACCGAAATATAATAAAAGATAAAGAATATACAGGGTGACAACTATGTATGGTGACAAATTAAAAGTGCCATAATTTAAAAATAATGAAGTTTGAAATTTTATTTATTTATTTATTGAACTTAATGAACTTAATTATAAATAGAGTAAATCAATACATAAAAGCAATGGTTGCTATGACCTTCAGCTTATAGAATGTGTGTTGTGCCAACTGCGTTATTAACTATTTAATATTGTTTTTATTTGATTGTATATCATTTCAGTTAGTTTATTTCATTAAATAAGATGGTATATATTGCTTATTTTAAGGAAATTAATAATTTTGAAAATATTGCTACGGGATGGATTTGAGAGCAAATAATAGCATCTGTCGAATTAAAAACTTGTCGTCTAGCTTTTCTAAAATATGGGCAAGAGGTAAGGATGTGTTTAATATAATTTGTGTTTAGCCGCCAGGAGCACGGCAATCTGTTTAAGTTAATTAAATGTCCATGCGAAAGACGTGAGTAACCAAGTCTAAGTCGTTGGAATTTTATTATATCTTTTCTATGGAAGGTGTTTTTTGTATTGAATTTCAAGATGTCTTTGATTGTGAGTTTGTTGTAATTTATTAGTTGATACCAGGTGGAGGTTGATAGAAAAAGCTCATTCTGTCTGTTTAAAAAGTGAGACTTCAGAAAATTATTTATGTCTCTGAAGTTAAAGTTTGGTGTTGCTACAAGGGGAGCATTATTGGCATGTTTTGCCATCTTGTCAGCAAATTCATTTCCTAAAATTTGAGAGTGACCAGGAGCCCATATTATTGTTATTATGGGATTGAGTATGAGCATACTGCGAATTTACCTTTACTGTACTTGGCATATTTAATATCTTCATACACGGCAATTGCTTCAGCTGAAAATACAGTGCTATAATGGGGTAAAGATGAAATTTTTATTATTTTGTCAACAGTAGTGATACTGTAACTAGTGTTATCGTTAGTTTTTGAGCCGTCTGTAAATATAAAGGAATGTTTTTTTGTTGTTTTTTTGAATTCTGAGGTAATATAATGGTATAATTCGGTTGGTGTGGAGTTTTTCACATATTTTTGTAGTACAAGTTTCATTATTCAATTTCCAGCTGGGCTTAATATGGTTTTGGGAATGTATTGGGAGATATGGTATTTGTAGTTCCTTGCAGATATTTATTTCTCTGTACAGTGCAGAGGGTATTTTAGGTATTTTGTTAGCCTTATTGATATTTTTTGTTATGTTAAACAGGGGAGTGTGTTTTTTTTTTATTTTAATTTATTTTTTAATTACACATGTAAAGGATTGCATTTTTTATTACTAAAGAAATTATTCAATTGCGTTGCCTCCTTTTGCTATAACACGCAAAAGGAGGCATATTAACCTCTTTTCAAAGTTGTTGCATGCGGCACGCACGAGTTCAATTGGTATTTCGTTCCAGATTTTCTCAATTACCACTTTGAATTCGTTCAAATGACGGTACTTGTAATCCTTAAGCTTCTGCAACATATAACCCCATATACAAAAGTCCAAAGGATTCAGATCCTGTGAGCTTGGTGGCCAATCTTGTTTAGGTATGAAATCAGTTAAATTTTCACTGCACCATTTCTGAAAAACCTTAGCTGTATGAGCAGGAGCACCGTCTTGTTGATAACAAAAGTAATCCTCTCCGTACATCTTCCGAGCATTTGGTATCAAATGGTTTTGCAAAATCTCTTCTAAGTAGTAGTTTGCGTTTATTTTTACCCCTTTATCGATAAAAAGTAGTGGCAGGGTTCCTCTATTACAAACTGCTCCCCAAACCATAACCGAATATGAATTCTGGTGTCTTGGTACGTATATATGTTTTTTATCGATTGGAACGTCCTTGAGTGATACTGCCCACTAGCGATCGTTTTGCACGTTATGCGGAGTTTGAAGAACAAAAAGCTCTCTATAAGTAGACGTTTTTTTATTACGGCATCCGTAAGTCCGTGCATTTTTTTTTTTAAATGGTGACATTTCAAGATCAGTTGCAAGTATTTTTCTGATTGTTTGTCGATTAACGTTAAGATTTTTTGCCATTTTTCGGGCAGACTGATCACATTTTCTTCGAATACGCTCTCTTAGATTCTTTATTAGATTTGCAGTACGCACAGTCCTTTTTCGTCCAGTTTTCTCACAATTTTTATTAGAGCCTGTATCCAAATAGCGTTTGACGGTACGATAAACATATTGTGTCGGTTTATACCAAGATGCTTCAGTTCTTGGAAAATCCTTCCGCATTTTGAACCGGTCTTAAATTTTTCTACAATTATAACGCGTAAGTCTGACATGTTCTCTGAAAACAAAAATTGAAAACAAAGGTGAAAAATGTTATGCAAATTTTTTAAACATATATTGAAGTATTTAAAAAAAAATTACTAGATTGCTAAGCTTTGTTTTCATTCCATATGAGCTCACGTAGTTGTTACCATACATAGTTGTCACCCTGTACATGGCATAAGGAGTTGTTGGATGATGGTAAAGGCTGATGGAAGTGATGATGAATATAGTGAATATGCACCAAATGAAAATTATGTGGATGTTGATGATACCTACAAGTTAACCCCACAATTCAGCGCTTCAACATTTGCGGTGTAGGCAACACTGTTAACTTGCGATTCAAGATTTGAAAGTAATTCGGACTCCAACAAGCAATTGTTCTTGCGATTAGTGGATTATTCGATTTCAAATTTGTAGCGAGAGCGAAAGACGACAATGTCAAGAATTAAAGGTCAGTGGATAATAAGAAATAAATTTGGCATTTTGTCTGCTAATTAACTGGCACCCAACAGAGGAAAAAAAATCTAAAAAGTACCTTCATACGAAGGGAAACGATCAAACCCTAAAAATAACTTAAAATAATAATAAGTGAAATATTAGGTAAGGTTGAAGCGGCTTAAGACACACTTATGTCAATAAGGCCCGTTGTGATACCTTGGGTTTATTTCCCTCTCTATTTAAACCAGATTGCGCTGTTGACAAAGCTAAGGATTCGGTAGACCGATGATTCTGAGAGATCGTCAAGATCTTTGTAGAACTATTTACCTAAGTGAAGGTGGCGTTTTTTAGCTAGCGCTGGGGAAGTACAGAGGAAGATGCTTTGTAGATTCCTCCTCCTCTTCATCTCTGCAGCTTCTACAAAAGTCGTTGTGGAGGATGTTCAATCTTCGTGCAATATTACCTGTTTAATATACGTGATGTTCTATATAAGTAGCAGTTAAGTAAAATTCTTCATAATTTAGATTGCTAAATGTCCCACTATGCACGATGCAGACATTTTAATAATAAGCAAAATATGTGTCAGCAATTTGGCACATATTGAGCGATCAAGTGTCTGCATAATGCACTCTAAGCTGATGGCCATGAAAGGGTGCTAGAATGCAGTTTTTCATGGTCATACATTCAACTCACACATTCATTTGTTTTGTTTATGTTTTCTTTTTGTCTGTTTGTTACACTTTTATATGTAGTTGTTTTTATTGTTAGAGTATATATTTGATGACTTTAATATTCAATAAAAGTAGCATTAAAACATCAACCTTCTGCCGCCAGTAACACAATTTGGTTATGGTTGTCTATGAACTCCGAAAACAATTCCATTATTGCCTGGAGTCTTTTTTTCATAGTAATCAATCGTTCTCCTGGCAATTGGCTGCTTTCCAGCATTGATAATAAACTTTTCTATAATTTTGCCTAACACATTTTGTTGGGCCAAACGAAAATAAAAAATTTTCACAACGAAAATAAAATAACCGTTTTGATTTGGCAATTTGGCTTGTGACTGCTGCATTACTCCTGATATTTTTTCGAGATCTTCTGACAGCTTTAGAATTGCTTTATGAACTACTTTTTGCAACTTGTAGTAGTCATCGAATTCTGCTGGTTCAGAATGTTCTCTCAATTCACAGATAGTCAATTGCTACTTTGCAATGTTCGACCAGTATATGTTGATTTCATTGATTTTAATGTTGTAGTATTGTTTGGATTGTGGTTCTGCACTTCTTGCATTGATTTGATTCAGCAAGTGCTCAAGTAATTGTAAAAATAAAAACATTGACAAGATGTTTTACCTAACCGGCAATTTGTCTGGCGAGGCCAAATCTTTAATACATTTTCCAGTCTCTTATGAAAATTATGTATCAGCATGGAACATTTTGGCACATCGGTACAACAATAAGCGCATTTTAATTACGTCATTACTCAACAAATTGCTTGCCAGTCTCTTATGAAAATTATGTTTTAGCATGGAACATTTTGGCACATCGGTACAACAATAAGCGCATTTTAATTACGTCATTACTCAACAAATTGCTGTCACACCTCAAGAATCAATCTGAGTCGGCCACAGCAATCAGATTAGCCTACAAGGGACAATCCCAAGCAGAAAAAACCATGAGTATAAAATCTCAAAAAAACTAGTAACTCAAAATTTTAATTTACAGCCTCGTCCACCCAGTTGCAAACTAATTGCAAGATGTGTCAACAGCATCCGATGTATCATTGTCCAACATTTCTACGAATGGCGCCACACATTCGTTTAAGGAAGGAGATCAAACTATGCATCAACTGTTTGAAAGCCGGACACTTCTCTTCGGACTGCACATCTCGTGGTTGTAAAAATTGCGACAAAAAACACAACACATTGGTACATGGATCCTTTGACAATGGGATTGCAAATCGACGATCACAAGCATCAGGCAATTCCCAATCATCAGGCAATTCACAAGCATCAGCCATTCTACAACCATCTGGCATTCAACATACATACATCTACGACATCAAGCAACAGCCAATCAGCAAATAATGAGGCAATCATTGCGTTAGGTGTCCATTAGAATTGTCATATATTCTTTGCTACATCTATCATACATGCTGTAGATATCTACAGGCGGTCAATCGAGTGCCGTGCTTTACTGGACTCAGGTTCGCAGGTAAATCTAATAACTAAAAGCTTATGTAAGACACATGGGTTAGGATTTTCTAACAGCAACGTCAATGTGACTGGTAATGGAGGATCGAAACTATCGATTCAGAAACGAGATTTAGTAAACATTAAATTATAAACTTCATCCTACTCCAGGACAATAGAAGTATTTGTTCTCGACCATATAATTGACGACCAGCCGAATTACAACAGGATTCACAAGCTTTTGACATGCCACAAAATATTCATTTAGCCGATCTCAAGTTTTGTAAAAGGCAAAGAGTCGACATATTGATTGGAGCTGAGTTTTACGGCGAATTAATGATGATTGGTCATTTTGATTTCACCGAATAAAAACGTTCCGACAATGCAAAACACAGTTTTTGGTAGGGTGGTTCTAGGAAAGGCCAGCAATTTCAGGGCTTCCTCACAAGTTTGTGGAATCAACAAATCAACACCTTAGATGAACAACTTCAAAAGTTCTGGGAATTGGATGAAATGACAACAACGGACACAACACACACAATGTCTGCATTGGAGAGAGAATGCGAACGATACGACATATCGAATCAACTCCGGTGAGTTTGTGGTACGATTGTCATTTAAAATAGCAAAAAAAAAAGATTTCTGACTCTCTAACGGAAGTTATCAAAAAACAAACAGTTGCATCAGGAATATGTTAAATTCATGACTGAGTACGAGAAACTTGGCCACATGGCATTGGTAGACATAGAGCATATCAAAGAGCCAAATTATTTTATTCCACTCCATTGTGTATTCAAGGCAAACAGCACCACCACAAAACTTAGAGTGGTATTTGATGTCTCATGCAAGACATCCACAAACGTGTCAAATTCAAATTGGCTGAAGTGGACCACAGTGGGTCCCTTTTCGTTCCCATTGGACAAAGGCTGCTACCGTTCGGAGTCCTCATATGTGAGCATGCTCCTTACTTAAGCATCCTTTGTCACCCCAAGCATATCCTTCTAGGCCAGCTGACCAATCTCGGTTTCGTCAATAAATGGAGGTCCCAGAATGGTCAATCTTGTGCTTGCCAACACCGGACATTGGTACAGAATGTGTGCTGCCGTCTCCGGCTCCTCTAGGCATAACCTACACGCATCGTCCTTGGTCAGAGCCATCTTTCTGAGATGGTACATGGAGAGACCGTGTCCTGTGACCAGTGCAGCAATCCAGCTTAAAGTCCTTCGATTGTAACGGATAATTTTTGCTGCCTCACTACGAGACCACTTCACGGCCGCCTTCGATTGCCTGCAATTAACAGCTTCTTCCCACCTTGTACGAGGTTCCGAGTCCGTCCATTGCTTAATAAGGCCTGCCACCATGTTGTGGCCTATGGCGATAGGTGGCTCTGGTCCACAGAACTCTCTGCTGATCCTTCTCTTGCTAAAGAATCAGCATTTTTATTCTGTTCTATACCAGAATGTCCTCTCACTCACATAAGTGTGAGCTCATTTATCTGTGCGTACCTATTGAGTTTGGTAAAACATTCTATGGCCAACCTGGAAGTGACGCCTGTACGCTGCATGCATCTAATAACCGACTGATTATCAAGGTAAACGACAATTTTCTTGCCATTGACCCGGTCATCTATCAGGTGGTCCAGTGCATGCACCACACCAAGCATTTCCGCCTGGTACACAGACACAAACCTCCCTTACCTCAGTACACAGGATAGGCTCAATTCTTCTGAGTAAATGCCTGCTCCGGCTCTGCCATTCATCAGAGAGCCGTCTGTGAATATACTGATATCGTTACCAGCGATTTCTTCGCAGACGACTCCATCTGTTATAAGAGTTTTATAACTCTCTGCCTTCCGTCCATAGGCATACCCGTTTCTCTGACATCTCTATGTACAATATCAAGGATGCGCATATGACCATGTAGGGCCGTTGATCCATGCCGCGTAGCATTTCGCCACATCCTGAGGGCAATTAGCGCCGCCGTTTTCTTTATTTCTAAATCCAAAGGCAGCATACCTAGCAGAACCTCCATTGCGTTTGTTGGAGTGATGCGTATTGCACCTGTTATTCCAACACACGCCAGCCATTGGACTCCGTCCAGTCTTTTCTTAATGGTTTTCTGGCTGACTTTTGTCCACCAAATCACCGAAGCATACGAGATGACAGGTCTAATGCCGCGTTTTCATGTGATCTTTCAGTATCTTATCTTATCCCATATCACAAAACACATGCTATAAAGAGCGAGATGCATATATGTACTTTTTCCTACAAAAATTTGACATTTGCAAAATATGTAAACAAATCATAAATTTATCAATTTCTGCAAGTTTACTGAGTGCAAGACGTGCTTATTGAAATAACTTCTTGTCTACGTACCCTAAATTGTTTTATATAATTCTTATTGTGCAGACAGCATCAGGTGTTACAGGTAATCTAATTCGTGTGCCACAACTGCAGCAGCATCAGTGAAATACACACGAAGAAAAAAAAAATAAAAAAACGTTTTAAAAAAAGTTTTGGTGAATCTACCAAGCACCAAATTAAAGAAAAAATCACTGATGCTTTCCATAAATGCGCTTAGGAACTCTCTGGCCAACTCTACATTGCATACTCACGACTCCGGAAATCATCTGCATTAATTGTTTAGCCACGCGATGGTTAAAAAACCAAGAATTTTTATTTATTTGAAATCATACCCCTTGACCTGATTTGATTTTCTTTATTTTCCAATTTGTATTCGTAATTCTGTACTATTTCTAAACAATTAATATTGGCGCAAATAAAATTGACAGCTTGACAGCACAAAAACTACAACTATAAAAATGAATGTCATATTTATAGCATGTGATCAACTTTTTTATAGCAAAAGTTCAATAAGTTGAACTTTTTCGATCTCCTAGCATCACAGGGGATATCACATGCTATAAAAATGAAAAAGATATACCTGTTTATAGAAGATCACATGGAACCCATCATTGTAGAATGCGTAGAAAATGTAAAAAGTCCAAATAGTTCAACATAAAGGTATATAAGATTTTGAAAATTTTGGTCCTGAAATAGTGAAGAAAAATTATTATTTACTAAACTCGATCCAGGCTATATTCAGAGATGCACTGCCACTTCACATTTCAACACTAAAGAAACAACCGGATATATTCGAAGGAGTAGTTTTCAACCAGAAAGCTTATGATGATGCTATTTTTGCGAGGTTATACTCAATAGACTTCAAAATTTTGAGGGAGTCTGTTGGAAGTCAACTCCTATTGTCTGAAAAAGAGCAACTGGACAACGTACTTCAGAGGCACGAAATAGTTTTTGGCGCAATAGAAGATCCAACTCCATACGCTGAACATAATACTGCCGACCATGATCTGATTTCATCCCCTCCATATCGACTTTCGTTTGCAAGAGTCGTGAGCTGAAGGACGAAGTAGAGAAAATGCTTGAAAACGGTATTGCTGAAGTGAGCGAATCTGCATGGACGTCACCTGTAGTAATGGTACCCAAAAAGGACGGTGTTGTGAAAGTTTGCATTGACTACCGAAAACTAAATGCCGTTACCGTTCCAGATAAGTATCCGCTACTACGGATAGATGATTTGCTGCATGCCGCAAAAACAACAACTTATATGAGCACTGTTGATTTACAATCTGGCTATTACCAAATAAAAGTTTCTGATAAAGATTATGAGAACACTTGTTTCGTTACACCATTTGGAACATATAGCTTTAAACGAATGCCATTTGGTTTTAGAACTGCGCCAGCGACGTTTCAACGATTAATGGATAGTTTTAAGTCTGCAATTTCCCAAATAAATCTGTTAGCTTACCTCGATGACCTCTTTATTTGCTCATCGTCATTTGAGAATCATTTAAAAGATCTAGAAATTGTTTTCGATAGTTTACATTTGTTCACGTTAAGAGCAAATAGCTCTTAATGCCATTTTTGTTGCTCACACGTCAGATATTTGGAACATATTCTTACTTCGGATGGCATAAGTGTCGATCCCGAAAAAACTTTAGCAATATGTCAAAGAAAGGAACCTACGAACGTACACGAGGTTATATCATTTATTCAGACGTGCTCCTGGTATCGACGTTCCATGGAAAGTTACTCTTAAATTGGTAAGCCATTGACAGAACTAACTAAGAAAAATGCTAAATGGAAATGGGAAGAAGATCAACGTATTGCGTATAAAACTCTTAAAGAAAAACTGGTAACATCGCCAATACTAAAGCAACCTGAAGATAACAAGCCGTATATTATAAAAACTGATGCCAGTGCCTATGCACTCGGAGCGGTTCTACTCCAGGGGGAAGGAGAACATGAACATCCAATAGAGTATGCGAGTCGTTTGCTTACAAAAGCTGAGATGAATTATTCTACAACAGAACGTGATGTTCTTGCTTTTGTGTGGGCTTGCTCGAAGTTTCGAGGTTACATTGCCGAAGAAGAATTATCCTTGTGACAGATCACCAACCTCTTAAACGATTATTGACATTGAAAACTCCTTCCGGACGCTTAGCTCGATGGGCTTTGCAATTGCAGCGATATAATTTCAAAATCGAGTATGTGCCAGGTAAAAGGAATGCAGTAGCTGGCTTGCCTTCACGGCCTCCTCATGAGATAGGGGCGGTACCACCTAAAAGTATTCTTTCTATCCATATTGATTTTCCAACGAAGAGTATTCCAGAAGTGCGTGAAGAACAACTGAAAGACGACAAGCTCGAAGATATGATCCTCTCTTTGGAATCTACAGATGAAAATGTGAATCGATGGCTCAATAGAGGATACTTAATGAACGATGGAATTTTGTATTGTTATGGTACGACGGCTTAGACGATGCCCAGTATGTCGTTCCAGTTCAAGAGGGAGAAGAAATCTTAAGACGTTACCATGACGAAAGTACAGCAGGCCACAACGGAGGAGAGAGAACCATTGCAAGAATTGTAACAAGATATTATTGACCTGGAATGAGAGCCGAAATTCTCAAGCATGTTAAAACACGGATGAATGTAGCAGACACCGATTCGGAGTGGTTGCAGTAGATCTGTTAAGACCGCTTCCAAGTAGAGGCGATGGATATCAATGGATATTTATCGCAAAGATGTTGCTAGCAGGTGGACAGAGATATTTTCCGTGAAAGAAGCAACAGCAGAATCATGCGCTAAGTTGCTCATCGAGGAAGTATTTTTTCGTTTTGGAATACCTAGGCGCCTTAAGTCAGACAACGGAGTAGAATTTAGTTCAGCAATTATGCAAAAAGTCTCATTTTGCCTCGAAATAGAGCAGAGCTTAACGCCCGTGTACCACCCCGAAGCTAATTCCGTAGAGCGACTAAATCGAGATTTAAAAGCACAATTAGCTATATTAGTGCAGCCAGATCATAATACATGGTACAAGAATTTAGCAGCTATTCGATTTGATACAGCTAAATGCCAAAGCACAGGGTTCGCACCATCCTATTGGACATTCGGAAGAGAATTCGCACACTTGACGATGTTCAGCATTATGCCAGAGAAATTGTCGAGAGAGAGACTTTCATTTCCCAAATCACCCATATCTGACAAATCTGGTTAGTTCATTTATGACTGCTAAGGAAAATGAGCAACGAATGCAAGATAGAAACAAAGTTGAAGTAGATCTTAATCGATGTCCCCAACCGAATTTTGAAATCGGTACAAAAGTTTTGATTACCACACACGTTTTAAGCCAAGAATCTAAAGGCATAAATTCCAAGTTCGTACCTAAGCGAGATGGGCCGTATGACATCATTAGGAAGGTTGGGTCCCCGATGTATGAAATCTCATCACCTGATAATTAAGACACACCATTGGGAACGTATCATCCGTCAGCAATCACCCTATACAGAGGTTCCAATAAAGATGATACTACTGTTCCAGTCCAGTCCAATAAAGAGACAAGGCCGACCGTGGAAGAAGATTTCTTAAGATGTTGTCGAGCTAGCGTGTAACGACCTAAACCCGAGGTAAACTCGCCGGATCCAGGGCTTATTGCAAATTTATTATAAACACAATTTCTCCTGACGCCAAATCAAAACAACGATATCTGGTTACAATAGTTTCTTTATTATTAGTATTAAATAAATATACACAGAGCGCAGTAACCTAACCTACCCCTTACTTACTAACAATGATTGAGCTTATACATTTAATAAAGGGTGGTTAAATTTTTTAGAGCCGATGTTGATATTGAATAAAACACAAAATATTTAGGAAATTATTGTCATTTCTTTTTATTATGATAATATTGGTATGGTTCAATTATGTATGGAACAAAATATTGGCCAAATGGCTGCCGTGACCTCGGCGGCACACCTCCATCCGATGGTCCAAATTTTCGATGACGCTGAGGCATAAGTGAGATTCTATGCCGTTAATGTGCCGAATTATCTCATCTTTTAGCTCTTGAATTGTTGCTGGCTTATCGACGTACACCTTTTCTTTCAAATAACCCCAAAGAAAAAGTCCAACGGTGTCAAATCACATGATCTTGGCGGCCAATTGGCATCGCCACCACGTGAGATAACACGGCCATTGAATTTGTCGCGCAAAAGAGCCATTGATTCGTTAGCTGTGTGGCAAGTGGCACCGTCCTGTTGAAACCACATATCGTCCACATCCATATCATCCATTTCGGGCCATAAAAAGTTCGTTATCTCACGATAGCGAACACCATTCACAGTTATTGCCTGACGGCTCTTCAGCCACTCTATCGCGAACAGCAGCAATATTTTCTGCAGTACAAGCTGTAGGAGCATGCACTGGTGTTTTCACATCTCCTACAAATCTGGGTCTGCTCAAATTTTTTATTTATTTATTTATTTTATTTATTCACATTTTAGTCAAATGAAAATTTCTTAACTGACTAATATAATGACTAATAATAATGACTGAAGTAATAACTAAATAACATTTTTCAGCATATTTTTAAAATCAAGCTTAGATATTGTAAAATCCAAATCACATTGAGTTGCCAAATTATTTAATTCATGTAATGCTCTATTCATTGGTGAGTTCACAGCATAATTCGTTCGGTGCCTAAATAAAATATATCTGTACGACGAAGAGATTTTTGAGGAACATTAAAACTAATTAACTTTAATAACGCTGGGCAATCCACTGTTGCCACTACAATATCATAAATAAATAATAATGACAATAATGTCCTTCTACTACAAAGAGAATTTAAACTTAAGAGTTTAAGGAGTTCTAGGCCTCATATGAGGGTCTAGGCTCATCAAAGTTTATGTGCCGTAGAGCAAATCTTAAAACTCGTTCCAAACGTACTATATACGATGTATAGTACGGCCTCCAAATAAACGCAGCATATTCCAGTTTCGATCTGACAAAAGAAGTGTATAAAGATTTAAGCGTATAAGGGTCCCAAAAATTTCGACAATTTCTCCGTATGAAAGCTAACATAGCATAAGCTTTAGGTATTATGAAGTCAAGATGTGCCGCAAACAAAAATTTAGAATCAAAGATCACTCCAAGATCCTTAATTTCATTAACCCGAATAAGCGCAAAATTATTAATGACATAAGATGTTATTAAAGGATTAACAGATTTAGAGAATGTTACAACTGCGCATGTATCAAGGTTTAAAAAAGTCTGTTATGAATACACCATTCATGAATTGAATTTATATCTAATTGCAGCAGATCAGAATCAGCATGACTAACAATTCTCTTAAAGATCTTCAAGTCATCAGCAAACAGGAGACACTCTGAGTACTTAATAACATTAGTTATATCATTGATAAATAATAAAAAGAGAATCGGCCCAAGGATACTACCTTGAGGCACACCAGAAGATGCTATAAATGAAAAAAATATAACATTTTCAACCATTACATAAGACACTCTATTTTTAAGATAAGATCTAAACCAATTCAACATACTAGAATGAAACCCTGCTTTATAAAGCTTATTTATTAATAGAGAATGGGAGACTTTATCGAAAGCCTTAGAAAAGTCAGTATAAATAGCATCCACTTGATTTCCTCTATTAAATGCTGTATTACAAAAATCTGAAAATAGGGCAAGGTTTGTAACAGTGGAGCGACCGGATAAAAATCCATGCTGTTGCAGTGATATTAAACGTTTTATTTAGAAAATAATCTTATTTTTAACGACACTTTCAAACAGCTTACGTACTGCCGAAAGTTTAGTGATAGGTCTATAATTACCAATATTATTCTTATTCCCTGATTTAAAAATTGGTGTTATAAAAGACACCTTCCAATCATTGATAAAAACACCAGATTGAAGTGATTTATTAAATATTATTGATAGCGGCTTTACTATAGAAATTAAACACTTCTTTAACAGAGTAGCAGATAAGCCATCAGAATCATTTTTATTGGATTCTTTTAGATTTAAAATACCAATACTAACGTCCTCATAAGTCAAATACATAGAACCAATATTAAGGGAATTTGATGCAATGTCTTCATTGTCATAAGAGTCTAAGTCATCTTCAAAGTTAGACTTAAAGAATTCAGCAAATAAATTTGCAGTTTCCAAGACACTATTAGATTTTTTTCCATTTAAATACATCGAAACTGGAATATATGCACTCGATTTTTTTGAATTAATATAACGCCAAAATTCCTTAGGATTTGATTTAATTTTCCTCTCAAACTTAGATATATAATTTAAATAGAGATATTTATTAAGGAAATTAAACTCCCTCATATAATGCCTATATTTTTTGCACGATTTTTCCGATTGTACGCACATTTGGACGATTAAACTGACCGAAAAAAATGACGAAGTGCACGATATGCATTTTGATATGAACGCCCAATTTCATAATAAGCCTGAATAACTTTAACGCGTTGCTCGATTGTGTATATTTCCATGGTTCAAATTGAGTTAGTCTGAAATTGAGAAATGTCAAATGAATTGCAGATAATAACTTTATGTTTAGGTGTGGGTCACATTCAACATCGGCCCTTAAAATTTAACCACCTTTTTATATATATATTAGCATTTATTTCAAAATCTAAATTTATCTGACGTGAAGCGTCAACCCTCAGAAGCCCCTATTAAACAAGTCTTCGGGTACCTGGTCTGTTTGACCCAACCTGAATTCATGCCAGCTACAGGTGGCACCTGATCTCAAGTAAAAAATATATAAAACTTGTAAATTAATTGTTTTAAATATCTATTATGGGACGACGCCCGCGTGAGTTGTGTATCTTCTTCTCCTACACGTAATTCTACTATATGTTCTCCCTCCCCCCTGCGTGTATCTTTTGGTCGGACAGTTGTGGACAAAAATGCTGATACCAGGCCGTTCGTTTTTTCTTTTTCATTCTTTATTTTCTTTATTTCAGTTATTATTTCAATCGATATGTATGTGAAGGCGTGTCTTAGGGTTTGGACGTGGTAGTTCCCACTTGCTTCATTCCCGTTGACAATATCATTTGTTAATTGTTTTACTAGATGCTTGGTTATATTATTTTATCTGTTATGTCAGAATTTACGATCGATCTCGGTCACACGAATCTTTACGCACTCTCCTCACATCTATTCCCCTTTCCTCATCACATGCGGCGTCGTCACCACTTCATATGCAATTTATTATCGCACTGAATTTTCCTACTGGGTGCCATAATTGCTCAAAATTGTGAAAAATTAAAATATTTGACAATGTATAAACTTTTATGGTAATTAAGAGGATACCGCTTCTGACGAACTCCGTGCCAAGTCCTATGCAATTCCGTCCTGGATTTCCTCTGTAAGCGATGGTCCTTGTTCGCTGTCGGCATCGCTGCTCGCGTCGCTAAGTTCAAAGTTTTTATATTGAGGGATGGCGACATCTCAGTCCGTTGATGTCTCTGTCGCTGCTTTGGGTTTTTCTGCGTCGACTGCGTGACTTACACTTTCTGACAATGTTTATCCGCGCACAGATTTTAGCAAAAGACTCCGAAATTTCTGTGTTTCCGTCTTTTATAGTTTTTCTCTGGCGTCATGGTTTTCCGTTTCGTGTTGTCCCATGTGTTAGTGGTAACTTAACATTTCTCTCGACATCGTTTGATGATACCGTTTTCTCCTCGCAACAGTGGTAGTAGCAAAGATGTTAATACATGAAATGAGACAAAAGAAAACATGTTTAAGTATGATCCAACATATAGTCCCATGGAAAAACCATGGGAAGGTTCCAAAAACTTGTTTGATGGCAAATCGACAAGTATGACTGAATCCACTCAATTGAGTTATCAATGAGTTATCAATTAAGTTACCAATTGTGTGGAATCACCCTAAATGTTGGCGATCATACTCACCCACGAGAGTGCATCTCCACACAAAAATATTTGACCACACGACCAAATCTGAGTTTTATGAAATAAAAGAATTATTATATGAATTCTATTCAAGCAATTATATTCTGCATTTTATCGTGAAGAATATATATGTACTCTACATTAAATATATCTTTTCTTATCTTAACCTAACTTAGCGGCTATAGCTTACGTGCTAGGGTCCTTACTACTAGGTATACTTAATTAGTTTCTTAGACTAAATATAAGCATATGGAAAAAAAAGAAAATGTACAGAAACTATTTACAGATTATATCAATCAATTTCATTGTAGGGCTCGTTTCCCGCTCCACGGGTATCGGCGTCAGAGGTGGGGGCGCCTACAAATGTTGCGACTAAATGAAACAGATATTAGACATCATGTAAAATAAAATTTAAGGTAAATTTTGTTCCTTACATCTCCTCCTCACTTTGGTGGAAGTGGAATCATGCTGAGTTGGCCATCGCGGTGGATGATGATTCGGTATCGCCAGCCTTCAATATTTGTACCTCATGCGCTGCCATCGCTTCCATCGCAGATAGCGGTCACCCAGAGCCGCTTTAAGTTGCTCTGTGGTGGATACCGGTACGGAGTCGGCGTCGTACGGATGAGTCAGTACGTCCCAATCCGGTTCCTCTACTTCTTGACCTTGATGGCCCTTTGGTGTCGGTGGCGCTCGCTCAACTGTGGGCATTTCGATTAATTTACCGAGTACACTCTCGGATGACGAGTAGGACAGCCGGGGTGTGTAGATTTGCTCCGGTGTCTGGCGTCGGTCGACAGCTGGTGGTATGCCGCTAGTGGGTATCGGTTGGCGTCCAAAGGAATCGCCGTAAGTGAGGATCACACTCTCTGTGCGGTAGGAAGTGCTCGGAGTTTCTACTGGTGTGTCCATCGGTGCGGCTGCGCCTGGGGCGGCCTTATCGGTGACTTCAGAGTTGGTGGTTGTACTGCTGGCACTGGATGAGCTGGTCGTCGATGAATTAAAGACTTGCACAGACGACGAGGTACCGCCTGGCACTTCCGTGGCTTAACATTTTAGTTCACAGTTACGCCGTTACCCATTGGGCCTTCGGTTTCCTTCTGCGGTAGTTACAATCTTGACAAAATGGCTCGTTTTTTGGGACTTGCTAGTCGTTGTGTCACCTGGGTCAACTTCGTGCGCTTGTCAGACGCGCGGCTGCGATTAAACCAGATATTTAGGTCGGCCTGGCGTGAGTCACGGGCAGGTTGCCACAGAAATTGCTTTACCATGTGCAGCACAAACTGGCCGTAATCGCTGGTGTTTCTTTGCTGTGGCTTCTTTACTTCATACAGGGGCATAAATGTCTCGTCCCAGACCGCGGGGTTAGTCTCAGGGTATGCTGCCTGCTATTCGTCTTCCATATATCGGCATAGTACGGACACAACGTGGCTTCTGGAGGCGTTGGCATATGAGTCCAACAACCATATGCATCCATGTTGTGGACTCTGGCTCGGCTTCCGATTCAGGCATAAGATGGCTACATACAAGTGGTAGGCATCGTTGATCGGGAAAACTATGAACTTCTTATTGACGAGGCGTATTTTGCGTGTCCAGCGCTGCAGTCGTCGTCGTCTCCGGAATTTCTGCCGGGGCCACTGGTTTAGCAAATAAGCTATAAAAATGGGTGCTAAAAATGTGCACGTCCACTTTGTCGCGTATCGGCTGTTGATCATACAGCCATTTCAGGTGAAAATCGATGAGCACATCGATTAGAAAAAGCCGCACCTCCAGACGCATATTTTATTGATGATGCGGATAGCAATGCCGCTCGGTTCGTCTGGATAGGTAGTGATAATCAACTCTGGTTTTGTGTTGGCGATGTGGCGATCGGTGCCAATTGCTTTTGGTGCCGCTGTGATGGTTGCAGTTACCGTTGCTATGGCCGATGTGATGACGCTGGTGGGTCGGAATTCTTCCTCGACGGGATCAGCTTGGTAACTTCATGCCATGATGAGTCGTAAATTTTCCTTGTTGGTCATGATGTTCGACTCTATTTTGAAATTTTTAGCAGTTTTCCTTGTAGGTTGTTGGTTCACTTGAAAATTAACGAGATTTATTTCAATTACCCAGGGTTGTATTTTCATAACTAGGTGAACGTTACCAACATACTTACTTGCTTACTTAGGTGGCCGTAACAACTCGTGTCCGGGCTTCGGCGGACCTCATCAACTCTCGCCAGGCGCCTCTGCTTTGCGCGCGCCTTCTCCAATCGGATACATCAAGTGCGGTTAGGGCTTCCTCGGCCTGGTCCATCCATCGCAGGCCATCCTCGTCGTCGTTGACCAGCGACCCTCGCCTCGAGCACCTTTTTCGCTGGAGCTTCGTCGTCCATACGATGGACATGACCCAGCCAGCGTAGTCGCTGCACAGTTATACGCCGAACTACGTCAATTTCTTCGTAGAGCTCATACAGCTCTTGGTTCATTTGGATGCGATAGTCATCGCCGACTCGAACAGGACCGAAGATTTTGCGAATAACTGTTCTACGAACGTCTTGTATGAATAGAATGAGCGTCTTGTAGAGTGTTAGTTTTGTCGATCGAGAGAGGGCTCTGGAACTTAGTTGCTTACTGAGCCCGTAGTAGCACCTATTAGCAATTATTGTTCTTCGCTTTATCTCCAGGCTGATTTTATTGTCGGTATTAATGGCGGTGCCAAGGTATACGAACTCCTTGACTAGTTCAAAGTTATAGCTGCCGGATGAAACGTGGGAGTCTAAACGCCGCGCTTCCTTGTTTGTAGACAACATATGGCCATCAGCGTACGCAAGGAGCTGGACATCTTTATAGAAAATGGTGCCATTACGATGCACACCGGCCTTTCGTACGATCCCCTCCATGATGATGTTGAAGAGATCGCAAGACAGTGGATCGTCTTTCCTGAAACCTCTTTCGATATTGAAGGTTTCGGAGGAGTCTTTTCCTACCTTGACGGAGCTGCGTGTGTTGCTCAACGTCATTCTGCAAAGTCTAATCAACTTTGGTATCAACTATGAGTATACCGAACTCAGACATTGGACCGCAGCTTTAAAATCGACAAATAGATGGTGTGTGTCAATTTACGTTACCAAACTACTATGAAAAGGGCGGTTCATACTGACCTCTTGTCGAACGACATCAGCTTGTGTCTGTGATAACCGAGTGGACCGGAGAACCACGATGACTTTGGTTGTACACTATAGAGAAGGGAATGGCTTTTAGTTTTACATGAGCAAAATGGGCTGTTTCTTTAAATTTTAATTGGCACCAAGTTATGAGGGCGCACCTACGAGGTATTTCACACGTTTGGTTGTGTTGGCCTTTAACTCATAAGAGTAAGTATCAATTTGTTCAACTAAAATTCTACATAAGGTGGGCTAATTTAAATGTTAGGATAGTTGAACTTGGGTGATTCGGTGATATGTTGATTGATTCGCAGTCTTTGGGTGTAACCTACCTCTATCTCTACCTACGTAATGAATGTTGAAATAGATACATTTTGACAGATACCTCCTGCTTGTTGTGGTGTGCTGGTGTCTGGCCGAATTTCTAGGTGCCTACCAGCGCATGTTGTGATGATGAGTGGTACTCTCTCTTTCAGTGGTACTTTGATGAGTGGTCTGATGTTTTTCCTCAGCCTCGTCGTGGTCTGAATTTGGTTAGGCGGTTGCGTCCGCAGTGACAGTAGTTTTACGTGGGTGTTGCTACGAGTTGACAGTATTTTTAAGTGGGTGCTGCCACGAGTTGACAGTATTTTTACGTGGGTGCTACAACGAGCTGACAAACTAAAATTTAATTAATTATTGTGTGAGGTTTACCTCGTCATATAATTTTTTTAGCTCGCTGACATGGACTTTTCAGACGCGGGTATCACCTTTCTTACGAATTTGAATAATAACTGGTGAAACATAGCCGGCGACCGTGTATGGTCCCTCAAACTTTGGAGCTAGCTTGGCCGTGAAGTTGTTGACTGCACTGGAAAGATGATGCTGACGAACCAAAACACTCTCACCTACGTCGGGTTTCTATTCGCGTCGCCGTAAATTGTAGTGCCGCTCTTGGTCGCGCGTAGCTTGACTCAGTTTGTGGCGGACGAGTGTGAAAATCTCTTGTAATTGGGGTGCGCGTGCTATTGGTGTCTGGTTCTCTCTGGCTGTGCCAGTCGTTTGTTTATCGTACAACGTGCCCAGGAGCCGTGGTTCACGACCCTGAACCAGGAATGCAGGGCTGTATCCGGTCACATCCAATTTACTACTGTACACGGCAAGTGATAGTTCAGGTGACTGCTCGTCCCAGGTCTTGTGTCGCCCTTGACAGAACTGTACGATCATCGTCTTCAAAGTTTTATTTGCTCTTTCTGTAGCATTCTCTTGTGTGTGGGGCGTGTATGGAGCAGTAAATTGCTGTTTTACGCCTATTTCGTGCAGAAAGGTTTTGAATGAGCGGCTGGTGAACTACGCTTCATTGTCAGAAATATGAACTTTAGGTACTCCAAAGCGCGCCACTATACGTTCTCGAAAACTTTTCTTGAGAGCGTCACTCGTAGCACTCCGTAGTGATACCACCTCGGTCCATTTGCTGAATATATCGTGCAGGACCAGTATAGTCGTGTTCCCGTGCTTGGAGCGTGGTAGAGGTCCAACGAAATCAGCGCACACGACGGCTCAAGGTTCTTCCCCGAACCTTGCGAAAATGCGACAGCATTTTCCCCGCCGGTGCTTGTTGACTGGGTTTATATTTCTGGCAATTTGTCCATTGCCGGACATATCGGCTGACGTCTCGGAAAAGTCCTCTGCTGGTGACTCGAGCGATGGTCTTTCGAACACCCAGGTAACCCGCGCTTGGTTGGTCATGATTCTCCTGCAAAACCCGTTGTCTTAGTTGAACTGGCACACACAGTTTCCATGGGGTGGCCGCCTCGTCGCCGATCTGGTTTGGGGTGTGTCTGTATAACTGGCCGTCCTCTTCGATGTCATCTGAATCGTACTTCCCTTTTACGTCGGTCGAGCCAGGGACCAGTGTTGGTACATGTAGGGAAAAATCCATACTCGTAGGGATTTTTGTTACAAAATATAGGCATAGGGAGAAAAAGGACAGATTTTTTATACTATCTGAAAGTAGGGAATTTCCAATAGGGAAATTTATGCCGAAATTTATCTTACATAATAACATGCATTTTGCTGTTTTTTCCTTAAATTTAAGTATAACAAATGTTTGTAAATAAATAAAATTAATAGTCTTCTTCTGAAAAGTGGGCGTAAGCATAGTGTCTTTTTTTTTGTGGTTTTGAAGGAAGAAATAAAGATGAAAAAATTACATTTCAATTACTGTATGGTTGAAGAAAATGTATTGTTTTGAATTATTTTTATTATGGTTAAAATTTTGAAAAAGATTAAATTAAATGTTATTGTACGCACGTTATAAATTATAATTTATTTATACTCGTATTGAATTATGAATAAAATATATTAATTATTAAAAAAATTTACATTTCAGGAATTACAATTCTTTCTAAACAGTGAGCGTAAATGCCACACCCATTTTTAGTAAAGTAAGAATATGAAGTTAAATACCAAATTTTAGTGTAATACAAAAAAAAACCTGTTTTTAAAGATAGCATTTTTATTGATTTACTAACGGTAAAAGGGGATGTGGCAAATATAATTTTCATTTCATTTTTTCATTTCATTTATTTGAAGAATATTAGTACAATAAATCCAATGAGATCTTTTAAGAGTACAACAGATAATAGAAAATTATAATCAACAAATTACATATTCAATATATTTTTGAACTTGAAAGGAAAAAAATTTATAAATAAAAAAAAAAGAAACTAAGTAACAATAAAAACTTAATTATTTTAGATTTAATTTAACTTAAGAATATAAATGAAGGAAACAAGGTTTTAACATAAAGAAATAAAAAAAAAATAATAAAAAAAAGTGCGAGAACTAAAGTGAGATTAAGTAAGTGATAGTTAGATGTTTGAGTAATAGGACATAAGAGAATGCTTAAAGGTAGTAATTTCCATAGTTTAATGGCGTTGACGAAAAACAACCGTTTAGAGTGCAAAGTTTTAAATTTAGGTATTAAAAGGTTGCCCGATCTGTTTGAAACGCAAAAACGTAATTTGTTATAGAGGTAAGATGGAGTCCGATTATATATTAATTTATGCAAATATAAACAATTTCTTGCGTTTAAATAGTTGATAATGCTACATCCGAGAATTTCTTTACTTCTAATTGATACGTGATCAAAGCGTCTCAATCCAAATACATATCTTGCCACATCATTGAAAGCAACCTGAATTTTATTCGCAGACTGATAGTCGAGATTACTATAAACAAGCTCAGAATATGTTATTAGTGGCACTATTAATTGAACTGCAAGTCTTTTTTTTTTTGTCTCAGTAGGAACAAAATGTGAAGACAACCGCAGACATCTCAGTGTGTAATAAACGCGTTTTATAACAATATTATTATGGTCAGAGCTGGAGAGCTTACAATTAACATTAAATCCCAAGTTTTTGACCTTTACAACTATTTGTAGACTATTATCTTTCAAAAATATTGGTGGGGTTTCTAGGTGGTCAATTTTATCCTTATAAATTGGGAGAACATACGACTTATAAGCATTCAGACAAAGATCATTATCGAATGCCCACTTGGATATAGCTCTTAGGTCATCATTTAGTCTGTAGCATAAATCCTCAACTAGACCAATGCGGTTAGAGGAATATAATTGGATGTCATCTACACAAGCATGCATAGTTACGTCATTGCAAACTGAAAAAATGTCAATAAAAATACTAAATAACAGACGATCAAGAATCGATCCTTGTGGAACACCCATTTTAGTTGCCTTGTAGGCAGAAAACAAGTCCCCAACCTTAACCCTCTGCATCCTATCATCAAGATAATTTTCTTTTAAGGATACTGCATTATTATTAAAACCAAACAATAGTTTCAGCTTTTGGACTAACAAGGAAAGGTCCCCAGGTGTCACTCACCGATTTGAATAATTTTTGGATATGTGATAAAGGATAAAAATCTAAGGTCGACGTATTTTTTTATACGTGCTCAATCGATAGTTTACGGTTTCAAAGTGGAGTTTTAAAATCAGCGAAAATTTCGTTTTTTTGACACATTTTCACTATTTTCCATAGAAATATATACAAATTTTTACAAATTCCCATCCTTCCCATGCTCATTTTATTTTACAAATTCTATATCCTTCCCATGCTCATTTTAAGAACAATCGGGATCATTTTGAAAATTTTAAAAGAAACAAATATTTTTTATACTTTTCAGTTATAAACCCTTGGCTGCCACACCTCGCTCCAGTAATATAGCTTCCGCCCTATGGTAACTCATTACCCCAACTAATCAAGGGTTAATAACTGATAAGTATTAAATGTATTTGTTCCTTTTAAAATTTTCAAAATTTAGAAACAAAATATAGAAACTTAATAATTGACAGAAAAGGAATTTTGTTAATACAGATCCACATGGTATGAAAATAGGTTTTTAGTAATAACTTTTGATTGGAAAAGAATATTGGGATATTTTTTTCAAATAAATTATTTTTGAAGCTATACTCTTTTATAAAAAATATAAAAAGAACATTTTTAAAAAAATTAATTTCATCAATAAAATCGAAAGGTATTTTATGATAGAAATAGTTAATAAATTTTTGTTCTTTTTTCTATTTTTTTCTTCCTTTTTGTCTATTTTTCCTTTTTAAACTCTTGATTTTCCTTTTAAACTATATTTATCAAAATTTTCTTTTATAAATTCTTTATTTGCTATTTTTCTTTTTATTGCTTTAATCCCACATCGTAGACACAAAAAAAGCAAAATCAACTTGTGATAACCTAGCTCGAACTCTTTGCCATTTGTGTAAATCGTACTTTTCGTTTTATTTTACTTTTTATTATTCTTTCTTAAACCTGTTTATTTATTTTGGGGAAATAGCATGATTTTGCCCGTAGAATCGGGCTAATGAGTTTTTAATGTTCGGGCATTTTTGGTTTTACATGAGACGAAATAGTTACGAATCGGTCCCTCGTATCAACTTGATACAATACGTCTGCCGATGGTTATTGCAGATGTTTTTTGGGTTAGGCTCGTTTTATTTAATTTTTTTGTTTTCAGTATGTTCTTGAACACACACGAGTGAAGATTGAATTGAATTTGTTTGAAGTGATAAGTGATTTTAGTGAATTTTAAAGTGATTTTTATCTGCCGCATACTTTCATTGCGTTATACATACATTCAATTGATTTCAAAAAAATGGAAAAATATCTACGTGAAAACCGTCAAAGAGACGAATATTATATGGATTCCGAATCTGGAAGTGGAGCAGCAGAATCTCCAGTAGATAGTGACGATGATTTCTCAATGGAGGAAGAATGCGTTGCATAAATGAGTGAGCATTCTGATGAGTACGATGTTGAGCCACTGGAACAAAATGTGACAGAAGAAAATGCCAGAAATGCAACAGCAAAATATATGTCAAAAAATAAAAAATTCAATATTCAATGGAGCCATTTGAAAATAACCGAAGAAATTCATATAGGCGCGCTGATAATATTGTTTCAGGTAAAAAACCTACCCTTATTGTTTTGTGCTTCATATTCAGTATTTGTTTCTTTTTGTTGTTGTAGGATCAACACTAATTGCAGCTGCTCATTTTGTAGATGTTTTGTCTGCATTTGATTTGTTTCGGTGACCGATAGAAAATACTATTTTGAGTATGACGAATTTATATGGTTTGCGGAAATACAAAGAAAAATGGGAACAAATAGATATGGATACTCTACATGCGTTTTTCGGATTGCTACTGCTTGCTGGTGTGTATCGTTCGTATGGTGAATGTGTTACATAACTCTGGAATGAGAAAACCGGTCGACCAATATTTCGAGACACAATGTCACTGAAAATGTTCAAAAAAATTCATAGATCTATCATTTTGAAAATTTTAAAAGAAACAAATATTTTTTATACTTTTCAGTTATAAACCCTTGGCTGCCACACCTCGCTCCAGTAATATAGCTTCCGCCCTATGGTAACTCATTACCCCAACTAATCAAGGGTTAATAACTGATAAGTATTAAATGTATTTGTTCCTTTTAAAATTTTCAAAATTTAGAAACAAAATATAGAAACTTAATAATTGACAGAAAAGGAATTTTGTTAATACAGATCCACATGGTATGAAAATAGGTTTTTAGTAATAACTTTTGATTGGAAAAGAATATTGGGATATTTTTTTCAAATAAATTATTTTTGAAGCTATACTCTTTTATAAAAAATATAAAAAGAACATTTTTAAAAAAATTAATTTCATCAATAAAATCGAAAGGTATTTTATGATAGAAATAGTTAATAAATTTTTGTTCTTTTTTCTATTTTTTTTCTTCCTTTTTGTCTATTTTTCCTTTTTAAACTCTTGATTTTCCTTTTAAACTATATATTTATCAAAATTTTCTTTTATAAATTCTTTATTTGCTATTTTTCTTTTTATTGCTTTAATCCCACATCGTAGACACAAAAAAAGCAAAATCAACTTGTGATAACCTAGCTCGAACTCTTTGCCATTTGTGTAAATCGTACTTTTCGTTTTATTTTACTTTTTATTATTCTTTCTTAAACCTGTTTATTTATTATTCTTTTTTAAACCTTATATTTTTTATTTGTCAAAACTTATTTTCAGTTTTAAACTCCTTATTCGTCAAATATATTTTTCTTTTCTAAATTCTTTATTTTGCTAAGACTTCTTTTTATTTTCTAAATTAATTTTTTATATAAAATTTATTTTCCCTTTTAAACCCATTTTTGCCAAAATGTATTTCCTGCTTTAGCTCTTTATTTTCCTTTTCAAATTTTTTATTTGTCAAAATTCTTTATATAGAAAAATTTATTTTCCTTTTAAACTTTTTAAAACGAAATACATACATACAAGAAAAGATCTGAAATCTCACATCGAACATTCAAAACGATAAAAAAAAAAATATTATTTCGTTCCATTTTTAGAAAAGTTTTTCACAAGTCACTTGCACTCAATAATCTAGCGTCTACACGTGCAAGACACACTCACATTTTCGGACTTGCAGCGCTACTTGCAAGGAAATTTCAGAGGCAGTGAATTTTGACACTTGCTGCAAGTAAATCTCAAAAAGGGGGATTAAAGTGATGCTTTTTGTGGATTTTTCCAGAATTTCCGCAATTTTATACAATAAGAAACACTAATAACATATTTTCCTCGATTTTTAACTTCTTGATTTCAAGCATACCGCAATTGCAGGGAGAACACAAGTGGACGCTGAAGCAACTTGCAGCTAATTTAGATTTTTTCGAAGACAATATATATTCCCTACTTGCAAGTGATTACTTGCACGTGTGGACGCAGGGTAAAAATATACAATTGATTTGCAACTCTGGCTTCAAATTTACCGACGGCTATTTTTGACAACGGAAGCAAAACATTTTTGTGAGAGAGGTGAAAAATTCGCGTTCACCTTATCTAGTTGCACCATGGTGGGACCTATTTGTCAAAAATTCAATATATGTCATTTTGTCCACTTAAACCAAAAAAGTTCAACTAGTTCCAAAAATAGTGTAAGTGAAACATATTCGTTGGGTAAAGTTCCAACGACCCAACTACTATTTTAAGAAATATTGCAATTGGAACCTATCTGTTCAAGTGGTACATATTTTACAAAAAAAAAAAACCCAAATTTTGGTCCAAGGAGTCCATTAAACACAACAAAGTTTAATCGACCTATTTGTCGAGAAAATTTTATTCAAGGAATTCACTAAACCCAAAAAGTCCTCGTGACCTAACAAGTTCAAAAAATACTTCAATTGGAACCTATTTGTCTGAGATTTACATACGGATCGAAACAATAAGTAATGAAAATAAAGAATAACTAATTTCTATAAATCCACAACAAAGATAATAAAATAAAGTCACAACTCTACGAGTTGTATAACTTACAGGTAAGTGGGAACTACCACGCCTGGCTCCGGATAAATTGCCACATCTGGCTCATAACACAAGATAGAACCACCCGGCATCCGAGTTCGCGATATAGAGTGTGGTAGGGATAAATTATAAGATAACTGAAAATAATGAATCTAATGTTACAGTTTTGAAACTCAAGGTGGCGGATAGGATTGCCATCTACATTTTTACCACAGAGTTGCCACCAAATATTATGTTTTACGAGTTTTAAACACTCTTAACATTCGAAACAAGGGTCGATGATTTCGAGTCTGAGATTAGAATCTTAAAATTCAAGATGGCGGATAGGGTTGGGAAATAATTTTTTTAATTATTACGAATGGGGTGCTGGGGCGAAGTAAAAAATCTGAATCCGAAAGGTAATGACCGTGTCGCCTTGTATGGCAGAAAAGTAAACCTATATTTGACCCCGCCTCAATCGTTAGACATTTAAGACATTTTCAAAAAAAAAATTTTTTCCTTTTAACCCTCATCGGTCCCTCGTATCAATTTGATACAATTTTTGTCTTTCAAGTTGAATAAAAAAAAACTGCCTATGGAAAGAACCGGTTTTTGGGGAAATAGCATGATTTTGCCCGTAGAATCGGGCTACTGAGTTTTTAATGTTCGGGCATTTTTGGTTTTACATGAGACGAAATAGTTACGAATCGGTCCCTCGTATCAACTTGATACAATACGTCTGCCGATGGTTATTGCAGATGTTTTTTGGGTTAGGCTCGTTTTATTTAATTTTTTTGTTTTCAGTATGTTCTTGAACACACACGAGTGAAGATTGAATTGAATTTGTTTGAAGTGATAAGTGATTTTAGTGAATTTTAAAGTGATTTTTATCTGCCGCATACTTTCATTGCGTTATACATACATTCAATTGATTTCAAAAAAATGGAAAAATATCTACGTGAAAACCGTCAAAGAGACGAATATTATATGGATTCCGAATCTGGAAGTGGAGCAGCAGAATCTCCAGTAGATAGTGACGATGATTTCTCAATGGAGGAAGAATGCGTTGCATAAATGAGTGAGCATTCTGATGAGTACGATGTTGAGCCACTGGAACAAAATGTGACAGAAGAAAATGCCAGAAATGCAACAGCAAAATATATGTCAAAAAATAAAAAATTCAATATTCAATGGAGCCATTTGAAAATAACCGAAGAAATTCATATAGGCGCGCTGATAATATTGTTTCAGGTAAAAAACCTACCCTTATTGTTTTGTGCTTCATATTCAGTATTTGTTTCTTTTTGTTGTTGTAGGATCAACACTAATTGCAGCTGCTCATTTTGTAGATGTTTTGTCTGCATTTGATTTGTTTCGGTGACCGATAGAAAATACTATTTTGAGTATGACGAATTTATATGGTTTGCGGAAATACAAAGAAAAATGGGAACAAATAGATATGGATACTCTACATGCGTACTTCGGATTGCTACTGCTTGCTGGTGTGTATCGTTCGTATGGTGAATGTGTTACACAACTCTGGAATGAGAAAACCGGTCGACCAATATTTCGAGACACAATGTCACTGAAAATGTTCAAAAAAATTCATGGATCTATCTGATTTGACGATAAAGAAGAACGTAATTCCAATACTGCTTCTGTCCGTGATCAATTGGCACCGATACGCACCATATATGAAAAATGGCACCATAATTTACAAGTTGTATGCATTCCAGGCAAAAATGTTACAGTAGGTGAACAGCTAGTTCCTTTTCGTGGACGCTGTCCATTTCGACCGTCGAAACCGGCTAAATACGGCATAAAGATTTAGATTTTGGCCGATTCAGCTACCTGGTATGTTCACAACACGCAAATTTGTGTGCGTCGCAATCGCAACGCCGCTCCAGAGCGCAATATTGGACGCCGTGTTGTTTTGGATTTGGTAAATGGGCTGTCGGAGAGGAATATCACATGCGACAATTTCTTCACATCTTATGAACTGGCTGAAGAGTTACATAAACGCCGAATGACTATTCTGGGCACTTTATGGAAAAATAGGATCAAAATTCCTCCAGTATTGTTGGATATGAGGAAAAAACCTGTGTATTCGAACGTTAATATGACCACAAATTACAAGCCATTTTACTGTCGTATGTGCCTCGGCGTTATAGATATGTTACACTGCTCAGTACATGGCACAACGCCGTCGTTATAAGGGAAAATGCTGAGAAGAAATCGAACCTAATTCAGGATTATAACAAAACCAAGAATGGCTTGGACACTATGGACCAGATGGTGGCTACCTACACCTGCAAAAAGAAGATAAATCGGTGGCCAATGGCAGTATTTTGCAACATATTGGAAGCGAGTGCATTGAATGCATATATAACGTATATTTCGCTATTTCCGGTTTGGAAAAACAACAAAACCAAAGAAATTATAAGTCGTCGAATATTTATTGAGGAGCTTGGAATGGCTCTTGTGCAAAAACAGATAGAAAAGCGGAAATCTCAGCCTCGAAGGCTCAATATTGAAGCACTACCGGCGATTACCCATTTGCCAAAAACTACGAAAAGCGGCCGTTGCTACATATGTACATATAAAAACAATAAAAATTTGTATTCAAATCGTTGTGATAATTGTACGAATTATGTTTGTAATGATCATCATTATGATATTTGCGAAAAATGCGCTAATAAAGGCACATAGCCACAAAAATAAGTATTTTGACATTTTTCTCTTTCTATTTTCATTACTTATAAATGTATTTTCTAAATTTAAATTTATGAAAACAATAAAATAGAACTACAAAAATATAAAACAATTTTTTTTGAATATGTATCAAATTGATACAATGGGACCGATTCGATGCATTTTCTCGGGGACCGATGAGATTTAAACCACTATATAACCAAAGTAATATATATTTTTTACTTGAGATCAGGTGTCACCTGTAGCCGGCATGAATTCAGGTTAGGTCAAACAGATCAGGTACCCGAAGACTTGTTTAATAGGGGCTTCTCACAGCGAGTGTACCCTTACTAGGAGGGTTGACGCATGTCAGACAAATTCAGATTTTGAAATAAATGTTAATATATTAAATGTATAAGCTCAATCATTGTTAGTAAGTAAGGGGAAGGTTAGGTTACTGCACTCTGTGTAAATTAATTCAATACTTATAATTGTTCGCAACAAAATTGAAATAAAATAAAACACAATTGTTTCTTTATTGTCGGGAAAAAAGCCGAAGCTCAAAAAACCCGGCATTTATTACTTTCGACCTTTCTCTCTCGTGGTCTATTTTGAACTAACTGACAGGCTGCAGATTACGATGCTTTCGATCCTTGACAGTCACAATAAAACTTATTTTGTCATAAAGACATTCACAATAAAATCAGTTTTATAAACTGCCGCCGAAAACGCCATCTCTTTGTTTACAGACGAGTTTAAGATTAACAAGTGCACCTGCCGTAAAGCTTAAGCAACTTGGGTAATCCAAAACCTAGGGTAATAGTTCTAAAAACAGACAACCACGAACTTTGTGTTGTACCACAACACGGACCCGTTTGTGTTTTAAAACAAGTAAAACATACGGGGCATCCGGTGTGGCAACACGAATATGGAAGCTGCTTCACAAACACAAAGCATCACCCAGTGCCCTGCTGATTAGGAGCATTATGTAATAAATTACATACTGCCCGTAATAACAGTACCAGTTTAGACTTCCGTAGCGACGTACTTCCATCCATCTACTGGTGGAGACGAGACCTACCCAATCTCTTGCATATTAAGACGGATATGCCAGCCCGGTCGTACCATTGCGCGACCCCGCCGGTCAATCTAGACCTGTGTAGCATTCACACAACCACAACCAGTACGAGACTCCCCGAAGGGCCAGCCCAGCCCACGACAGTCATCTGGGCAACTCGATCCCGTCAAATGAGGATCCACAATATCCCCGCAAAAAGGCCAAGAATACACAAATGCAATTTCGAAATAGTGCATTCTTATACATGACTGTGCTCAATGAGCACTTAAAGGCTAGTGTAACAATTTGCAGTCGCCGACTCAGCTGAAAATTATTGCGCATGACCGGTACCTACTCTGGAGGACCTTTGCAATTGCCACTCTTACTCTGGCCGTTCGGATTTCAACATCCAGACATAGAGTATTGGCCATTGTTCTCAGGGACTGCCGTGCTCAGTATGAGAACCCTTAGTTATAACAACCATGTCAACACTTCCCTCAGTGACTGCCGTGCCAGTTTGAGGGTGCGAGTCAAACTCTTGACAAGCACACTTCAGAAAGCCGAAGAGTTGACACTTTTCTGCACGCATGCCAACACTTCACAAACATTGTTTCCAGCCGAATTAAGGTCTCCATGTGGTCGATAGATAGGGTCTACCCCATCTGACGGGTAAAGACTGTCCCCGTACTAACAAGTTTTAAGGTCAATTGCTATACCTTCGCAGGCTTGTTTCATATCGATCTACCGAATATGACCTGCTACCAAGATGGGCGCCACCCCGAGCTCTTGGTTGGCCCTATCAGTTTTTACGTTTGCAGGACGTATCCTACAAACAACCCTTCTCCTTTATCCTGGCTTGGTACAGGCAGGCGCAAGCTAGACCTGGCGGAGTTTCTTTGTTTACAATTGAATATACATTTACAATGATAAATACATCCATAATAAATAAATAATATCAGCAATATTAAATTTCATAGTCTCTCTGCTGCAGCTGGTACAATGCATATCTTCTGTACTGCTCTCAAGCTTTCTTTCTCTCTTCTGCATTTATTTCTTTCTTGTATCTTTGTTAAATTTTCTGCCTGTCATCTGTCCCTGAAATACTTCAACCTTTCCTGTCTTCTTTCCACAGCTTCACGCCAAGAAGTGACCTGGAGTCAGCGCCTGCATGTCTTTCGGATCATCGCAATTAATCATTCAATTTCCCTTCTATCTGTAAAAGTAGAGTTAATAAATATTCATACAATAAAACCTTCTGTCCAACTACTCTGACAAAATGATATTTCATTGACTTTTCATACCCCCTTAATGAGGTGCAGCTGGAATTCTAAAATTCCATTCTATTTCCTTGTATGCTAAATGCCTTAGAGTCTCATGATTTTTTCAACTGTCCAATGCCTTTCTCTTCTCTCTGTTGGCACCCACAAAAGTAGTACCATTGTCGCTGTATAGTCTTTCACATATACCTCTTCGTGCAATAAATCTTTCAAAACACGAAATGAAAGCAAGTGATGTTAAATGTCATAATGTCAAACACATACCAATTTCTATCCAACATTTTCTTTTTTGTAGTCTAAGCGTCTTTACTTATACATTTTATCTCAAATGGACCTGCAAAACCAACATCCGTATTTGAAAATGCTTTTCTCTTTCCAACGCTGTTAATTCAGCATAATAGTATTCTTCTTGTGTCTTTCTTAAAATAAATTAAAGAGTCATGATTCTATCTATCCTCTGCTCTTGGCATCTCAATTATGTCATTCTCAATCCAATTCTTTTCCTACCAGGTCTTGAGCGTAATGGTTTCATGTAACGAAACACATATGCCAGAATATGAACTTTCCTTTCTTACATTCGGCTAAATGCTAACAAAAGCACTCTTTCCTGAATACCCTTAACATGAATACTAAATATTGGCTCAAACCTTGAAACTGTATAAACTCTCATCTCTTCTTTAACCTATGATGGGTCACTGCTTAAAAACTTGTGTTTTGACCACTTGGATTTATCACGTGCAAGCCAACTCGGAATATACAACCACTATCTATTGTCTATGAACTCTGCTGGTGACAAACTGCGACTCAATAAATCAGCAGTATTCTCTTTCGTACTGACATGCCGCCAATATTTTATCTCTAAATTCTTCTGAATGGAAGCTACTCGATTAGCCACAGACATTTTCAGGTTATAAAGTGCCTTTCTTATCTAATGAAAACTATACTTGAGTCTGTCCATAAATTATACTCTGCTGATGGCAACTCCATCGATCTTCTTATGTCAGCAAATAACCTTACTAAAAGCTCAGCTGCCGCCAATTCCAGTCTTGGCACAATAAGAGTATGTGAAGGAGCAACTCTAGTCTTTGAAACTAATAACTTTGGTGTCACCTTTCTATTTGGATATTTTGTCCGAAAGTTTTGGCCACAATGACATAAGTAGGTAATGAAGCATCAGAAAATCTATCTGTGCAATTATATTTTCTAAAGTGCCTATCCACCTGTCAATTTTAAATATTTCTAATAATACAATTTCTTTCCAAAATTCTGTCCATCTTCTATATACTTTGGCTGGAACTTTTTTGTCCCATTCTGTTCTCGACCTCCATAAATCTTGAATTAAAATTTTTCCAACTATGACCAGCTTTTTATGATCATAAAGCTGAACTATGCAGCTAACATTCTTTCTCTTTGTAAAATCTTTCTCTAATTGCGAGGTTTTTACTGAAAATGCAAATTGATCTGTCGCAATCAACCACTTCAAGCTTAAAATGCTTGACCCTTCCCCCGGCAAAAACACCGCTGAGAAAGAGATTTCCTCCGATTTTATCGCATTCATCAATCGCATAGAATTTGACTTCCATTGACAAAGCTCAAACCCAGCACTTTGCAAGAGAAAGCTAATCTCTTTAGCCAATATAATCGTTTTCTTATCCGTATCAGCACAATCGTTCATGTAAAAGTCGTTTTCAATTGCATTCGCTGTTCATTGAAAATCTTTTGCACCTGATAAATGTGGTGAAGACGTTAGCGCGAAGGTAACCACTGTCAGCCAATACTCACACAGTGCCTCTTCAGTATTTTTCTCTAAAAAATGCATTGCTAGTCCCACTGCTGTCTATCCATTATTACTTGATTAAAAATCTTCTTAATGTCTGTCTTATGTCACTATTATCTCATGTAAACTTCTCTGCAATTTTCCACCTAACATTTGAATCTCATTAAGAGAAATACCTTTATCTGTCCTACAACTGCCATCAACAACAATACGAAGTTTCTTTGTCACACAATGGTGAGATATGTAATATGTCTATCTTTTGTTTTTTCGATTCTAATGTAGCCTTATTTAATATTCTTTCGCATTTTTTCTATGTACTTATCTTTGAAATCTTTATTCCTTTCTAATCTCTTTTTTTTCCAAATATATAAATCGCTTAAACGCATTCTGTCCTGAGCTTCTTTCATATCTTCTCTCAATGGCATAAGCACAACAAAGTAACCACTCTCATCTCGTGTATGAGTGCGCATATAATGTTGCTCAACCATTTCTTCTTCTTTCGTCCACAACCGTTAGGAGTAATCTGTCCAATTGTTCATCTTTATTGTATTCTATTGATAAAACCTGCCCTGCATCTTTATCTATCTTCTCTGACTGTCCTCCTAAAGCAAAAACACCAAACTTTATTTACAAAAAGATTGGATCGTCCATCGACTTTATAATCGATTCAATGATTTTTGCTACAAAACTTACTCCAAAAAGTATGTGTACCACATCCGGCTTCCAGTATTCTGGATCGGCAAGTTTGATAGCAGAATGCTTATCACTACCTTGTGGTATTAACATTCTTGATGGAGATATAAGCTGTCATTGGCTTTCTCTGGGTAAGACCCAAAACTTCCCATGAATACCATCATTTGGTTCGTAATATGGAATAATTCTGAGCCTTGCTCTTTTCTATCTCAAATGGCTTACCACCTATGCCACCCATTCTCTTGTTCTTGTTCTGTGAACTCTTTCCTGCCGCGAAAATTTTTTGTTAACAATTTTTAGCACTCCCATATCTGATGATCACCCTAGCATGCTTCGCTTGGAAATTTCTTCGTCGCAATCTTTGAAGTGCAAACACTGCTCAACGCTCGCTCACGAAATCCTCCATCTCGGCTGACCTTTTCCGTGTGCACTGTATTTTTTTAAATCTTGCCGCGATCTCGGCGAGTTGACCAGAGTCGCCTCCTGTCTGTATAGATAAATACTCTGTCTGAAATGTATTCTTTTTTTTTAAGTCACATATGGCAAAATTACACGCGAGAAGCAGTCGCATATTTTTACGTGCTAATAATATTTTCTAAACAATCTATATTCCGAGTGCTTAATTGAATTCAATAAACTTAACCTTGTTTATTTGTTTGTAAAGTTCATTAAGTGCATTTTTAAAACATAATCAACTGCTAAATAAAGTTTTATTGCTTTTAAATATTTATTTAAGTCCGAGCAATAGACAGTGTTTAGTCAATCGTAAAAAAAAAAAACAAAAAATAAAACACAACTACACTCTTTAGTAAATATAAATATTTTCGGATATTAACGAGTGGCCCGCAATATTAATCATTCCGGGTCGCATAGTAAAACAAAGCTAAGAACTAAACAAAAATAAATAAAAAAAAAAAAAAAATAAATCAAATCGTTTTAACTAAGAAAAACAAACCAAGATCTAAACAAAAACAGTTACATATGTCGCGGTCTCCCATGCAAACTCGTTTTCGCAACAACAGCGGAGGCATTAATATCAACAACAACAATAACGAGCATACTCCTAAATTCCCTAAAAACGCGAATAATTTTGGTGCTCAACTACTTGCTGTGGAGGAGAGGTTGAAAGCGCATACAAAAAAAGAAATAAGTGAGCTTGAGGATCGTTTTGATTGGAGAACGAAGTAGGCTCTTTAAAAAATCAACTTAGTGAGAGTAGCATTAAAATACACTCTCTTGAGTCGCAGTTGAACGCTCTCACTGTGCGCTGTGATTTGTTTACCGTGCAACTGAGTGAAACCTGTACCAACAACAACACCTTCAACAAAACATATCTTGAGTCGCAGCTGACTGGCCTTTTGGCGCGCTGTGATCAACTCGCTCTGCAACTGAGCAAGACCAGCAACAACAACAACGATGCGATTGTATTTGGGCTACCATATGCTGAGGGTGAAAATCTAAAAAGCATTTTTAATCAAGTTTGCCATTCTATAGATTTTCTCGCACCGCAAGTGCGTGATATCTTTCGCACTAAGCTGTCAGCACAGCATCCAAACTCTGCGGTCATTATTAAATTTTATACCCCGTATGATCGTGCTCGTGTACTTCGTGGCTTTGCTGAATACAGGAAGAGGTTTAGAGCTGCAGTAACGCTAAGAGGTGCTGGGTTTGATTCTGACTTTAAGATACTTATTTTTGAAAGCTTATCTGGAGAGGCCAGGAAAATTCTTCAGGCTGGTATTAAGCTCAAGCGTATCGAGAAGCTCTTTAATGTGTTCTCCATCCGTGGTGTGGTTCATGTCAGAGCTAACAGAGGTGATGCTGCAGTTGCTGTTCGCAGTTAAGCCGAGCTTTTCTCGCTGGTGCCGAATTATGATTCCTCTGCAGCTACAGATGATATTTAAATTTAATAATTCCTCTTTGTTCTATTATCTATTTTCTCTGTCAACATCTTATTCTTTTTGGTCTCATTTTTTAATTTCAAACTCATGTCTTCTCCTGGTAATCTTGCTTATTGGTTCTTAATAGCTTTTATTTGTTCAACTGACATATATATTTATGAATTCTAACTCCGTTAGTGGCATTGATGAAAAATGCAAACTGCTGATACACAACCTAAGTAAAAAATTTTATGGTCTCTCCATTGTTCATTTTAATGCTCGTAGTTTGAATTTATCAAAACTTGACTTTATTAAATATGTATTTGTCAACTCTAATGTTGATGTTCTTTGTGTTTCTGAGACGTGGTTCAATTCTGATATCCCAGATGGTTTTTATAACATTGCTAATTACACTCTTTTTAGAAACGATAGAATTGGCTTCAAAGGCGGTGGAGTTGCAGTTTACTGCAAGTCCGTTCTTACGTCTAAGCTTGTTAATAAGTCCTTTGGTTCTGACGTAGAGTTTTTAAATATTGAAATAACCAATAATTATTGTGCGAAATTGCTTGTTTCCTGTGTTTACAATCCTCATAGATCTTTCAGTCTTGAACCCTTTAGTGACTTGCATCAACGTTTAACTGACTTTGATTGTTTTGCTATTTTTGGTGATTTTAATGTTAATATTCTTAATAAGGACAGTGTGACTGAACGTCTTTATGACTATGCAAGTGCAGCTGGAATGTCTATTATCAATTTCTCATCCCCAACGCACTTTACGCCTAATGTAAGTCCTAGTTTAATTGATCTTTTTATGTTGTCTGATGTATCCTTACTTTTACTTTTTGATCGAATTTCATTCATATCTGATCATGACCTGCTATTTTGTGCTATAGATTATAATCCTCGCTGTCTTTCCTCCCAAATATCTGTTATGTATCGTGATTTTAAGTCCATTGATTTCGCATTGATGTTTGATTATTTGTCTAGCATCTGCTGGAGTTACTGTTGGTTCAGCCAATCTGTTGAATATAAGTTAAATGTTCTTGTGTCACACGTTAAATATGCTTTTGACAACTTTGTTCCTTTACGTGAGTCTTTAGTTGTCAATAAGTTATGTCCTTGGTTCACATCACTTGTCAAAACTGCCATCAATAAAAGAAACAAACTTTATGTTAAATGGAAGAGACACCCTACTAACGCAAACTGGGAATTATACAAACATGCTCGCAACAATACGGTATCTATTATTAGATTGTCTAAAAAAAATTCTTCTTTAAAAAATTAAATTGTACTCTTCCTTCTAAAATACTTTGGAAGAATATTCGTTGCTTAGGTGTCAGTAGTAAAGACGATCAAAAGTGTGAATTTGAGCCGAATAGTCGTAATAACTTTTTTTTGTTTAAATCACCAGTAAATATTAATGTTAATCTATGTAATGATCGTAACACTGGTTATCCTCGTTTAAATGATCAGTTTTCTTTCTGTAATGTGGATGAAAATGATGTTATATTGGCTATTATGAAATTAAAATCAAACGCCATTGGTAGTGATGGCATCCCTTTAAGATTTATTAAAATTATACTGCCATTTATCATAAAACCTCGCACGCACGTTATCAATCATTGTTTTACTGTTTCATCTTTTCCGAACTCTTGGAAGCTAGCTACAATAATACCAATTGCTAAAGTCAGTAATGCTTCTTCTATGCATGATTTCAGACCCATCAGTATACTTTGCTCATTCTCAAAAGTCTGCGAGTTCTTGATGTGTAAACAAATTAATGAATTCTTAGAATATCATAAACTTCTTTCACAGTACCAATCTGGCTTTCGTAGAGGGCATAGCTGTGCGACAGCTATGCTTAAGATTCAAGATGATATTCGCATAAACTTTGATGCTGGCAACATCACACTCCTCTGTCTTCTTGACTTTTCAAAGGCGTTTGACAGTGTGAATCATGATCTTTTGGTTCGGAAACTGATAGTTTTCTTTGGGTTCAGTAATGGGGCTGCTTCGTTAATTGCAAATTATCTCCATGGCAGGATGCAAAGAGTACAAATTGGCAATGCTTTATCTGACTTTGCAGAAATTAAAGCTGGTGTTCCTCAAGGGTCTATTCTTGGACCTCTTTTATTTAGTTTATTTATTAATGACATTTTTACCACATGTAATGATATGGCGATGCATGCATATGCCGACGACATTCAATTGTATTCTTCTAACCGGATTGGACTACTTGAGGATCTATGCTGTAGGCTGAATGACGACCTGTGTTCTATTTCTAGGTGGGCTTTTGAAAAGGATTCTTCCTATTTCCAAGGAACTACTGGACTTTAACGATATTCCGACTATTAGTCTTAATGGCAATCCTTTAAAAATAGTTGACAAAGTGAAAAATCTAGGATTTTATATTAATTCTAAACTAAATTGTACTGACCACGTGAATAGCATAATTAAGCGAATATATTACACGCTTAGATGCCTGCGGTTAACGTCTAAGCTTACCCCTACTTTGACCAAAAAAAGACTTGTTATCCATCTCATTTTGCCCATAATTGTGCCCATGCTGAGCACAAAATTCTTGTTGCGTTTAATGATGAAATTATGTCTAATATATTTTCTCAATCTATCTCTTCTCTTGTGTTCATTTGACTGTCCGTTAAATCTTTCTAAAATACTTCTTTCAATCAACAATTTTCTTTACTAATTTTCTAAAATCATCTAAAATCATAAAAATATAGATCTAAAATAATCTTTCAATCTTTCCATCTTTCTTTGCTTATTAAAACTCTCTTACAATCTTTCAATTTGTCTTTACTAATTAAAATTAAGTTACAATCTTTCCATTGGCTTGTAGATTTAAATCATCTTTCCTTTTTTATCACTTTCAATCTTTCTCTGCATTTAGATAATATTTCAATTTTTTATCTTTTAATTTGTCCTCTTCTCTGCACATTCAAATTTTCTAACAAACTTTCGACTTTCATTCTGTCCTCTTCTGTGCACATTCAAATATTCTAACAAAGTTTCAATTTCTTTTCCTTTATGTCTTTGAAATAACTGTTTACGGTGTACGCTTATTCTTACATCTTTGTGCCAAAGTTGTACCCTAGTACCTATAGGAACAAACTAACTTTTTTAAAAACAACTATTAAAAAACTAATTTAAAATAAACCAGTATATGAACTACTTTTAATTATATTAAGGCGCCAACTACTCTGATGTTGACATGTTTTAATTGCAAATTTTTATTAGATTACAAGTTTATATATTTTTAACCATGTTATTTCATCAAATATTATTAACTTTAGGCCATCAGTAATAGTTTTCAATTGGTTATTTTAAAGTAATTAAAAAAATAATTTAAATATAACTAATTTAACAAGTAGTTGAAAATATATGCAGACGAAAGTCAATTGACTTATTTAGCGGACATCGCCATACAAAATAAGTTAGTTCGTTCTATGGAAAAAAGTCAGAATTTCAACTAGTTGTGGTTGACAAAAAACTACTTTATCAACTACTTTTAAATTAGTTGATTTTCCTGCAGGGCTTGGTCTTTCTTTGTCTGTCCAATTACACATACTACATATATAAATAACGAATTGCTTCTGTTCGTCGCTGCTGCATGCTACAACAACAAACTCAAAACGTCATAGAACATGTAAATTAGCGAGAATTTGTTTCCAGGCATGCTGACTGCGACTGCATAGCACCGCTATAGCGCAGCAACGTGTTGGATGCCCTTGAATCTTTCGCTTATGTATGTATATGCAATTTATCTGCGAAGAATTTATTTGCACAGAAGCGAAAAATATTAATTTCTTTCAAAGTCTGTCCACTTTGCTTTCTTTTTAGAATTCTTTTTAAAGATCTGTCCACTTTTTCTTTCCAATTCTGTCCAAAATCTGCCCATTTTACTTTTCTTCTATTAAAAATTAACACTTTTTACCTCTAAATATTGTTCATAACACACAGTCATTTGCATACCTTGATGCTAGAGTTGAACTTCTTTCTTTCTTCTTTTCTTCTTTTTTTTTCTTTGTGTTCATGTGTTAAAAAAATAGCGGGTTTAATTTTTCCTTTGATTGTTTCATTTTTATTTTTATATTAAAAGTATTTCTTTTCTCTGATCACTGTCCAAAGCATGCTTTACTCTTTCCTCTTCTACTCATGGTGTATGCTTATTCTTGCATCTTTGTGCTAAAATCATACCCTCGCTTTCTTTCTGCCTGTCCAAAATATACACACACACACGCATGTTCCTATTTTTATGCTCGTCGCCGCTGTGCGCTAATAACAGCAACCACAAAAAACGTGTTTGTTTTTTCATATTTATCAAATGACCTCGACTGCATGGCGCAGCAGCGCATCAAAAGAACAACTGAATTCAGTGCTGTTAATATTTTTCAAATATGCACACAATTTTGCATAGAAGCAAAATAAAGAATTTAATTTGTTGTCCATGCACTTTCTTACACATAATTGCCAAATATTTCATGACAGTCACAATAAAACTTATTTTGTCATAAAGACATTCACAATAAAATCAGTTTTATACAATAATAAAGAAACTCTTGTAACCAGAGACTGTTGTTTTGATTTGGCGTCAGGAGAAATTGTGTTTATATTAAATTTGCAACGAACCCTGGATCCGGCGAGTTTACCTCGGCCGGAGTGTAAGTCGTCACAATGGCGCCCAAAAAGGGACGCCGAGTTAAAATTTAACGGGTAGCCAAATTAAAGCCTTGGTTAGTTGAAACAATAGTTATCTGAATTTGGTAATAATATTTTCACAACGGAAAATAAATAAAATTTGAATTCTTAAGTGCATACAAGTTAGATGCATACCATAGTTACATTCCGATACGGTCTAATCACGGTATTCAAATAGTAATCAACGTGCTTACAGAGGTAGAGAAATACTTTCAGCAGCAATTGGCGGAACTTTAAAAATAATTTAACTCATAAGTCAATATACTTGCGTGCCAGGATCGTTATTTGTTTATGGTTTTATTATTCTCGTGGATAATTTTCCCCTCGGTATTTGTATAACATGATGAAAGAAAGGAGAAAATAATATAAAATAATTTATTTAACGGAAACGGATTGAAAAGGAAATGGAAACTGTTTGGCACACCTGAGAAATTTTATGCTGGAAGTTGAACAATAATTTCAAACAGAATTATTTTCCAATTTCCTGATATTCAAGCGGGAGCTACCTCACAGAGGTGGTTAGCCAATAAATTTTATACAATCAAAATACGACCAACTTGGTACAAACTTTTATGTACAAACCAACAGCCATTTTTCTTTGATAAATTGTCAACGTACGCCGTTCGTGCGACAACTAGGGCGTCGAATAAAATATTCGGCATTTTTATTTGAATAAATTGGTTTTAGTTCATAGTACATTTATTAAGTACTAACCATTGAAACCTTGAGCCTATAAGCCGGTTAGAATTTGGGGATATTAAGCCACCTGACATTCTCCTCTGAACGCGGAGGGACAACGGGCAGAATAAAGAGAACCAGAATTATTATAATATTATACTAACCAGTCGGAAAAAAGGAAAAAAAAAATAATAAAACTAATAAGAAACAAAAACACACGAAAAAAATAATAAGGTAATAATATACAGGGAAAAAAAGTGGGGAAAAACTCCAGAATAAAAAAAAAAAAATATATTCGACAACAACATCATGCCACGAACCTCATTCATTGCGTAAAGATGACCTATTGCTGTACGCGGAAGATTTCCAATTCAATCCGGACGGCACGGTAGAGGAACTGCGGAAAATATTTGTCGCCGTCACAGCCGAGTTGGATGGAAACCCACAGCTCCAGAAGCGTCTAGCGGAACTGGAGATAAAGTACACCGATAAATGGGCAATCTTCTACCTACCTTCAACCATTTACAGGCCGACGCTACATCAACAGAACCGCCAGTGGTAGAACCACCTAAAAAAGACCATTATCCTGAACAACCAACCGTATCATCGCACTCGTCATCCACGCCACCCTTGATGGCCACCTTTCCGTCTGAAAAGGCCGTCGCTGAGCTACGCGTAGAGGAGATGACCATAAGTAGGAGGCACCACCAACGGTGCACGGTGAACCATAGCAGGGTTATTGACCAAGTAAGGAGTTGGTCGGTGAAATTCGACGGAAGCTAAGATCCGTTGGCACAACCAACAACCAGACGTCTCAAGAGACGTGGGGAGAATTTAAGGCTAAATTTTTGGAGTACTATCTTCCAGCCCGGTTCACAGAACGGCTTGAGGACCATATTCGAGCACGAACTCAAAAGGACCACGAACGATTCGAAGATTTCAGTCTTGGATTGGAAGATTTCAGCTGGACCTCATGCGGCATGCAAACTATATTCCCATCCAATACCTGGAACGAGTATTTCGCAACAGTCGCCAGGATTACCACCTGTATATACGGCGACGAGATTTTACGATGATCGGCGAACTGTTGACCATGGCTGAAAACTACGAGATGCTACAAGAGAATAATTCTACGAGGAACCCCCCAGGGTCCCGAAGGGCACTCACCTGCCATGGTAACCAAGATATACCTTGCCGGAATATGCTGACACTATACCCCGAGATGCATTACGAGGATGCCACACCCCATCACTCAAGTAAACCAGAGATTTCCATATCACCACCATGCTGTCGTCTGTGTCGTCAAGAGGGCCACATGCCACGGCAATGCTGGAATAAAAGAGTGATATCCGGCTGCAATTGCGGTGCAAGAATGAGCCCTCTACGGAACCAACGCCCATGAACAATTACAAATAGTCCACATAGCGCATAGAAGAAGACCGGCAATTGGAGATTGTGTGTCGATTATCGACGATTAAATGCCAAATCAGTCCCAGATGCCTACCCGCTGCCCCAGATCCATCATATCCTGGATAGCCTTCGGAACGCGCGATTCATCAGTAGCCTTGACCTGAAGAACGGGTACTGGCAAGTTCCTATGGATCCGGACAGCAAACAATACACCGCTTTTACCTTGCCGGGGCGTGGCCTTTTCCAGTGGCGGGTAATGCCTTTTGGATAACATTCTGCACCCGCCACTTTTCAACGAGCACTCGATCAGATCATCGGGTGGGTCATTTGGAATCATTTGGATCATTTGGAACCCCACGAATTTGCCTATTTGGATGACATCATTGTCACTGGAAGTACCAAGAAAGAACATTTAAAGAATTTAAAAGAGGTCGAACGGGTGATTAACTATGCGAGCCGACACCTAATACAGGCTGAGAAAAATTATAGCACTACAGAGAAGGAATGTCTGGCGATTGTCTGGGGCATCCGAAAGATGCGCCGTTTCCTAGAAGGCTACAAATTTATAGTCATCACTGACCATCTATCGTTAAAATGGTTAAATTCGATAGAGAGTCCTTCAGGGCGCATAGCAAGGTTTACCGCAATGGAAAGTTTCCCGTCAACCCTTAGAACAATTATGCAGAACTACGAATCCGACAGACGGCAGACCGCCATGTCCCTGGGAGTGTTGGTACATACTCTTTTAAAAAGTCCCTACGCAGCCGAAACAAAATCTCTACTTTCCCTGCGCTCAAAAACTGTTTTCCCTACTACATTTTTTTGCTAAATTTTTGTTAAATACAAAGAGTATTCAACCCCAAATAATTGTACCGTAACATTAAAGAGTATTTAACTATATATAAATACTTTAAGATGTATAAATATTAAATTTAGTTCACGGAAGAGCTGCTGAAAAAATGCTTGAACCCACCCATATCCAAATTATTTCTTGTTTAAATTTTTAAAGTAAATATACACTGTCACTCGATCGCACGTCTGTAGTAATACTGTCGTTTTTCGTCGATTTTGCTGTTGTCGGTATCTTATTGTTCATCGCTGTGTTCTCCTTTTCGTGCGTTTTCTTGCACTCTGTCATTTGTGTTTTTTTTTCTTGCTTTTGAGTCTCTGCAGAACTAAAAGTGACCACCTCGCACCCCGCGCTAAAAGCCTTTATCCATGAAAGCCTTTCATTTGAGTGCAGAAAATTGCTACAAGCAGCCATTTCATGTAAGCGTGATAAAAAAATTTATAATGCGTTTACTATCCGAGGAGCAGTATTCGTCCGATTGCGCAAAGGCAGCGAAACTATTAAAACCAACAACGAAGATGAACTCCAAAATATTACCTATGATGCGGTTGCTGGTGCTGATAGCGAGTAGATTATCTCATCTGTTTGCAGTTCTCTTCTTTTTCTTTTCTCATTTTTTTATATCTTTACTGCTTCTTTTATTTTTCCTGTTTACTTTGTCATTTGTCTATTTTCTATGTCTACATATAGTTATGATGTTTGATAGTAATATTAATTCTTGCTATATGTTTATTATAATAAAAGCTTCTGGTTATTCGTCTGATAGTTTCTTATGTGTCTTATATGTTGTCTTCTAGTGTCTCTAGTGGCGTTAATGCTAATCATAAACTGTTGATTAACATTTTATGTAAGCAAATCGTTGGTCTTTCTGTTGTTCATTTTAATGCTAGAAGCTTGAACTCTTTTATGCTCGATTATGTTAGAAATGTCTTTGAAGGTTCATCTGTTGATGTAATATGTGTCTCAGAGACCTGGTTCAATCCTGACATTCCTGACTGCTTTTTAAATATTCCTACTTACACACTTTTTAGGTAGGACAGGATTGGATATAGAGGAGGTGGAGTTGCTGTGTATTGCAAGTCTTTTCTTAGTGCAAAGCTTGTAAACAAATCTTGTGAGTCTGATATTGAATTTTTAAATGTTGAGATTTGTAATAATAATAATGCTAAACTACTTGTTTCTTGTGTCTAGAATCCTAACAGATGTTGCAGTCTTGACCCTTTTTTTTATCTACATAATCGTTTAACTGACTTTGATTTTTATATGTAGAGACTTTAATGTGATTTTGCTGTCAAATGACAAAGTATCGGACAGTTTTAATGACAAAGTTAATGCTGCTGGTATGTCAGTTGTTAATTCTACGACTCCGACTCGTTTTGAAACAGGTGTTTGTCCTAGTCTACTGGATGTCTTTATACTGTCTGATGTTTCATTGGTTTTACTCTTTGACCAAATTTCATTTATATCTGATCATGATCTCTTGTTTTGTACAATCAGTTTTAATCCTTCTAGTAACTCTGTTCCACTGTCGATATCGTATCGTGATTATAAGTCCATTGATTATTTCCTGTTGTATGAGCATTTGTCTCGTGTTAGTTGGAATTACTGCTGGTTTACTCAGTCTGTTGATGAAAAATTAAATGTTCTTGTCACTCAGGTAAACAGTGCGTTTGAAAATTTTGTACCGCTTCGTACACTTCTTACTAATAATCAGTCTTGTCCTTGGTATACGGCAGATGTCATAGTATCCATTAAAAAAAGTAACAAACTATACAACAAATGGAAGAATTATCGTATTGTTGCAAACTGGAAGCAATTTAAGATTGCACGTAATATAGTTGTTTCAGTAGTGAGGCAGTCAAAAAACGATTTTACCACCGAAAACTAAACTGCTCTCTTCCTGCCAAGCATCTATGGAAAAATGTTCTTGAAGTCTTGATGTTTGTAGTAAGAGTGAGCAAAGCTGTGATATTGACCACAACCTTTTAAATGACTTTTTTCTTTCAAATAGTTCCGTATGTAATTATAACTTCCAATGTAGTGGTCGTCAGTTCTGTCATGCTTATAAATTCTCTTTTTCTAACGTAGGTGAGAATGATGTAATAAAATCCATCATGAAAATTTATTAAAATCATCTTACTATATATAATAGCACCACTGACAAATTGTAAATCATTGCTGTACTACCACCTGTTTTCCTAAATCGTGGAAACTAGCTTCTGTTATTCCTATTGCTAAAGTTGCTCGTGCAACTACGATGAGTGTTTATAGACCTATTAGTATTCTTTCCTCTTTTTCCAAGATTTGTGAGTCCCTTATGGCCAATCAAATTAGTCAATATCTTTTAACGCATAAGCTCTTGTCGCCGCACCAATCCGGATTTCGAACCGGACATAGCTGCGCAGCTGCAATGCTGAAAGTTATTGATGATATTCAAACTTCATACGATGAAGGACACTTTACACTTCTTTGTCTATTCGACTTTTCCAAGGCCTTCGGACTTATTTTTTTCTACGTGCTAAATCGATAGTTTACGGTTTCAAAATTACGTTTTAAAATCAGCGAAAATTTCGTTTTTTTGCCACATTTTCACTATTTTCCATAGAAATATATACAAATTTGGTATCAAACGAAAGGTATTTTAAAGCCACACATGATGGCATCCATTATGGAGAAATAAATTTCATTGTAATTTTGTTGTAATTTTGAACATTATTTAGTCGATATCATAAAGAGCGCATTTTCGGAATTGTTTCATTTTCATTTATATTTTTTAAGCTATGTGTTTATATAACTCCAATAATTTTTCAATTATTAAAGGTTATATACGTATTTTATCGAGCTCAAGGTCAATGTTGCTTTCCGAAGAAAACAACTGAAGGAAAAACAACTAACAACAATACCCTATACAGAGTATCAATCACATAGCAGACTAGACAGCTGTTTCGTTGGCCGCTACACCAACTCATCAGTAGCCTTTTTTCGTGATTCTTGCTGTGATCCACTAAGCTCTTAATTTTCTACTTGTTTCACGAATGCAATTCGTAAATTACCCTGAATTGCAGTACGAGAATACAAATGATATGAGCTTAAAGCAGCTTAAAGTTCTTATAATTTGTGAAGCATACTTTCAGGGAAAGTAAGTTCTATTATTCGAACATAGATCAAAGCTTTTCTAAATACTCAAAGATTTTGTTGTGCTAGTTAGTCGTTGTTGCTTTTCTATTTCACAGTCGATCTTAGCTTCAGAAGTTAGCTGATATTAAACTATGACAACATGAAGATTTTTTTTTTTTTTTTTTTTTTGAAAACTTCGATTTTTAAGCGGCCAACGAAACAGCTGTCTAGTCTGCTATGTGATTGATACTCTATATAGGGTATTGTTGTTGATAAAATATAATCTTTAATAATTGAAAATTTTTTTATAAATTAATAATTGAAATTATATAAACACATAACTTGAAACTTTTGAAAGAAGGTCGTAATTAATTTACAAATAAATTCTATGGCAGAGCCCGGCCGTTGAAAATATGATTATTTGTGTGTGTTTACACACAATAAATTGAAAATCTAATACTAGTATATACTATACTATAAAAAACTATAAAAAAAAATAAACTATCGATTGAGCACGTATAAAAAAATACGTCGACCTTAGATTTTTCTCCTTTATCACATATCCAAAAATTATTCAAATCGGTGAGTGACACCTGGGGACCTTTCCTTGTTAGTCTAAAAGCTGAAACTATTGTTTGGTTTTAATAATAATGCAGTATCCTTAATAGAAGATTATCTTGATAATAGGATGCAGAGGGTTAAGGTTGGGGACTTGTTTTCTGCCTACAAGGCAACTAAAATGGGTGTTCCACAAGGATCGATTCTTGGTCGTCTGTTATTTATTATTTTTATTAATGACATTTTTTCAGTTTGCAATGACGTAACTATGCATGCTTATGTAAATGACATCCAATTATATTCCTCTAACCGCATTGGTCTAGTTGAGGATTTATGCTACAGACTAAATGATGACCTAAGAGCTATATCCAAGTGGGCATTCGATAATGATCTTTGTCTGAATGCTTATAAGTCGTATGTTCTCCCAATTTATAAGGATAAAATTGACCACCTAGAAATCCCACCAATATTTTTGAAAGATAATAGTCTACAAATGGTTGTAAAGGTCAAAAACTTGGGATTTAATGTTAATTGTAAGCTCTCCAGCTCTGACCATAATAATATTGTTATAAAACGCGTTTATTACACACTGAGATCTCTGCGGTTGTCTTCACATTTTGTTCCTACTGAGACAAAAAAAAAAGACTTGCAGTTCAATTAATAGTGCCACTAATAACATATTCTGAGCTTGTTTATAGTAATCTCGACTATCAGTCTGCGAATAAAACTCAGGTTGCTTTCAATGATGTGGCAAGATATGTATTTGGATTGAGACGCTTTGATCACGTATCAATTAGAAGTAAAGAAATTCTCGGATGTAGCATTATCAACTATTTAAACGCAAGAAATTGTTTATATTTGCATAAATTAATATATAATCGGACTCCATCTTACCTCTATAACAAATTACGTTTTTGCGTTTCAAACAGATCGGGCAACCTTTTAATACCTAAATTTAAAACTTTGCACTCTAAACGGTTGTTTTTCGTCAACGCCATTAAACTATGGAAATTACTACCTTTAAGCATTCTCTTATGTCCTATTACTCAAACATCTAACTATCACTTACTTAATCTCACTTTAGTTCTCGCACTTTTTTTTATTATTTTTTTTTTATTTCTTTATGTTAAAACCTTGTTTCCTTCATTTATATTCTTAAGTTAAATTAAATCTAAAATAATTAAGTTTTTATTGTTACTTAGTTTCTTTTTTTTTTTATTTATAAATTTTTTTCCTTTCAAGTTCAAAAATATATTGAATATGTAATTTGTTGATTATAATTTTCTATTATCTGTTGTACTCTTAAAAGATCTCATTGGATTTATTGTACTAATATTCTTCAAATAAATGAAATGAAAAAATGAAATGAAAATTATATTTGCCACATCCCCTTTTACCGCTAGTAAATCAATAAAAATGCTATCTTTAAAATTGGTTTTTTTTTTTATTACACTAAAATTTGGTATTTAACTTCATATTCTTACTTTACTAAAAATGGGTGTGGCATTTACGCTCACTGTTTAGAAAGAATTTTATTTCTTGAAATGTAAATTTTTCTTAATAATAAATATATTTTATTCATAATTCAATACGAGTATAAATAAATTATAATTTATAACGTGCGTTACAATAACATTTAATTTAATCTTTTTCAATATTTTAACCATAATAAAAATAATTCAAAACAATACATTTTCTTCAACCATACAGTGATTGAAACTTAATTTTCTCATCTTTATTTCTTCTTTCAAAACCACAAAAAAAGACACTATGCTTACGCCCACTTTTCAGAAGAAGACTATTAATTTTATTTATTTACAAACATATGTTATACTTAAATTTAAGGAAAAAACAGCAAAATGCATGTTATTATGTAAGATAAATGTCGGCATAAATTTCCCTATTGGAAATTCCCTACTTTCAGATAATATAAAAAATCTGTCCTTTTTCTCCCTATGCCTATATTTTGCAACAAAAATCCATACGAGTAGGGATTTTTCCCTACATGTACCAACACTGGTCCCTGGCTCGACCGACGTAAAAGGGAAGTACGATTCAGATTACATCGAAGAGGACGGCCAGTTATACAGACACATCCCAAACCAGTTCGGGGAAGAACCTTGGGCCGTCATGTGCGCTGATTTCGTTGGACCTCTACCACGCTCCAAGCACGGGAACACGACTATACTGGTCTTGCACGATATATTCAGCAAATGGACCGAGGTGGTATCATTACGGAATGCTACGAGTGACGCTCTCAAGAAAAGTTTTCGAGAACGTATAGTGGCGCGCTTTGGAGTACCTAAAGTTCCCATTTCTGACAATGAAGCGCAGTTCACCAGCCGCTCATTCAAAACCTTTATGCAGGAAATAGGCGTAAAACAGCAATTTACTGCTCCATACACGCCCCATACACAAGAGAATGCTACAGAAAGAGCAAATAAAACTTTAAAGACGATTATCGCACAGTTCTGTCAAGGGCGACACAAGACCTGGGACGAGCAGTTACCTGAACTATCACTTGCCGTGTATAGCAGTAAATTGGATGTGACCGGATACAGCCCTGCATTCCTGGTTCAGGGTCGTGAACCACGGCTCCCGGGCACGTTGTACGATAAACAAACGACTGGCACAGCCAGAGAGAACCAGACACCAATAGCACGCGCACCCCAATTACAAGAGCTTTTCACACTCGTCCGCCACAAACTGAGTCAAGCTACGCGCTACCAAGAGCGGCACTACAATTTACGGCGACGCGAATAGAAACCCGACGTAGGTGAGGGTGTTTTGGTTCGTCAGCATCATCTTTCCAGTGCAGTCAACAACTTCACGGCCAAGCTAGCTCCAAAGTTTGAGGGACCATACACGGTCGCCGGCTATGTTTCACCAGTTATTATTCAAATTCGTAAGAAAGGTGATACCCGCGTCTGAAAAGTCCATGTCAGCGAGCTCAAGAAATTATATGACGAGGTAAATCTCATTCAATAATTAATTTAATTTTCGTTTGTCAGCTCCTTATAGCACCCACGTAAAAATATTGTCAACTCATGGCAGAGCCCCCGTAAAAATACTGTTTACTCGTGGCAGCACCCACGTAAAAATACTGTCAACTCGTGGCAACACCCACGTTAAAATACTGTCACTGCGGACGCAACCGCCTAACCAAATTCAGACCACGACGAGGCTGAGGAAAACCATCAGACCACTCATCAAAGTTCCACTGAAAGAGAGAGTACCACTCATCATCACAACATGCGCTGGTAGGCACCTAGAAATTCGGCCAGACACCAGCACACCACAACAAGCAGGAGGTATCTGTCAAAATGTATCTATTTCAACATTCATTACGTAGGTAGAGATAGAGGTAGGTTACACCCAAAGACTGCGAATCAATCAACATATCACCGAATCACCCAAGTTCAACTATCCTAACATTTAAATTAGCCCACCTTGTGTAGAATTTTAGTTGAACAAATTGATACTTACTCTTATGAGTTAAAGGCCAACACAACCAAACGTTGTGCCATAACTTGGTGCCAATTAAAATTTAAAGAAACAGCCCATTTTGCTCATGTAAAACTAAAAGCCATTCCCTTCTCTATAGTGTACAACCAAAGTCATCGTGGTTCTCCGGTCCACTCGGTTATCACAGACACAAGCTGATGTCGTTCGACAAGAGGTCAGTATGAACCGCCCTTTTCATAGTAGTTTGGTAACGTAAATTGACACACACCATCTATTTGTCGATTTTAAAGCTGCGGTCCAATGTCTGAGTTCGGTATACTCATAGTTGATACCAAAGTTGATTAGACTTTGCAGAATGACGTTGAGCAATACACGCAGCTACGTCAAGGTAGGAAATGACCTCTCCGAAACCTTCAATATCGAAAGAGGTTTCAGGAAAGGCGATCCACTGTCTTGCGATCTCTTCAACATCATCATGGAGGGGATCGTACGAAAGGCCGGTGTGCATCGTAATGGCACCATTTTCTATAAAGGTGCCCAGCTCCTTGCATACGCTGATGATATTGATATTGTTGGCAGAACCAAGAGAGATGTTACCGCTATCGAAAAGGAATCAGCCAAAGTGGGTTTGACAATAAATGAGGGTAAAACGAAGTATACGCTGTTACAAACAAGGGAGCGCGGCGTTTAGACTCCCACGTTTCATCCGGCAGCTATAATTTTGAAAGCTCGTTCTACCTGTGCTGCTTTATGGCGCTGAGGCATGGGTAGTTTCGCAAACTGACGCAGCCGCTCTGGGGGTGTTCGAGAGAAAAGTTCTTCGCAAAATATTCGGTTCTGTTCGAGTCGGCGATGACTATCGCATCCGAATGAACCAGGAGCTGTATGAGCTCTACGAAGACATTGACTTAGTTTGGCGTATAACTGTGCAGCGACTACGCTGGCTGGGTCATGTCCATCGTATGGACGACGAAGTTCCAACGAAAAAGGTGCTCGAGGCGAGGGTCGCTGGTCAACGACGACGAGGGAGACCATGCCTGCGATGGATTGACCAGGCCGAGAAGCCCTAACCGCACTTGGTGTATCCGATTTGAGAAGGCGCGCGCAAAGCAGGCGCCTGGAGAGAGCTGATGAGGTCGGCCGAAACCCGGACACGGGTTGTTACAGCCACCTAAGTAAGTATGTTGGTAGCATTTAGAGCTATTTGCTCTTAACGTGAAGAAATGTAACCTATCGAAAACAATTTCTAGATCTTTTAAATGATTCTCAAATGACGATGAGCAAATAAAGAGGTCGTCGAGGTAAGCTAACAGATTTATTTGGAAAATTCCAGACTTAAACCTATCCATTAAACGTTGAAACGTCGCTGGGGCAATTCTTAAACCAAATGGCATTCGTTTAAAGCTATATGTTCCAAACGGTGAAACGAAACAAGTCTTCTCATAATCTTTATCAGTAACTTTTATTTGGCACTAGCCAGATTGTAAATCAACAGCTGTTCATAAACTCAGGCTTGAACGCATACAGAAAAAAATTTTAAAATTTGCTCTGCGATCTTTAAATTTTGTTGAGTCGCTACCGTATAATGCTCGTTGTATTTTGTTAAATTTAAAATCGTTGGAAACAAGGCGAACTATTCATATTTCTCTATGGCATTGTTTGTGGTAAGATTCACTGTTCAATGTACCTGCAAGAAATTTGCGTCATTTTGAGTACTTTAAAATTAGTTATTATAGAACAAACTATCTTTTATATGAACCTTTAAATATAACTCTTAAAGAATACAATTCACTTTGTTTAAAAATTAATATTGATTTTTGTGATAGAAGAAATGTGTTTATAAATGCTCTTCATTCATATTATTCTTAGGTTATCGTTGTGTAGTTGTAACCTACCTCTTAAGAATACAATTAATTTTTATATTTTGCTTGTCGGAAAAAATTTAAATATTTATAGACAATAAACTAAACTAAACTAAACTAAAGTAAACTAAGCAGTGCTCATATAAGTTGTTGTTTTTGCGGCATGCAGCAAATCATCTCTCCGTAGTAGCGGATACTTATCTGGAACGGATACTCTGGATGGAGAGTATCTGGATGAATAATCTTAAATGCCCCCTTGTCGCTGCATTGTTTCCATTCATTATAGCATTTAAATCATCGGAATAACCTCTCGGTTGAAGATATGTGATATCCTTAAAGAAAAAATGATTTGTCAGTTTCCTTGAGCAGAAAAACAGCCAGTACCTACCAGGCCCGTAGACAAGGGGATTTTAGGTGTTCAAACTGCCCTTTAGGGTCCAGAAAGTATAAAGAAATAACACAAATGGCACTATTAAATTCAAAATGTATTTTTTTTTTTAAGATAAACTGAAATAATGATGTTAATTTACTTGACGATAGAGAAGTTTCAACATATTCAAAGCCAATTTAAAAAAGTTCACTTAATTAATGAAACATCTTTTTGGCCATGTGAAAGATTAACTTTGAATTATAAACTGAAGAAAATTAACTTGACATTTTTTATGCAATATCTAATCTTATTGGACCCAAAACAAAATGCAAAAAATACATGAACCACGAAATTTAACACATTATGGGGTATTCCACGTAGATGGATGACTAAAAAGTTTGCCCATTGTATTCGTCATCTAAAATTTCCAACTTGGCACACAAATTTAGCCCTGTGCGAAGTCTTTTCCAAATAACAGAATTCGGAAAATCACCTAAAATCTAAATATTCTCTTTTTGAAAAAAAATTCTCAATAGAAAAAAAGATTTTAAACATTTTATGCAGTCTATCCAATAGTATATCTGTATTAATGCACATATCCCACTGTATTAATAGGGCTTACCTAAGAAGGAAAGCTAATTGAACTGGCTATGGGCAGTCTTTTACGTGGGTCGGCAAAATAACCTTTTCGGAACTATAAAAACTATAGCGAGGCGAAAGTATACTTCAACCATGCCTATACTGCTGTTGTTGCTGGTATAATCATCAATACATGTTTGTGTGTCAGTTGGTCCATTTATTATTGTCGCCTGTTGTTGTTGTTATATTTTTCGGTACTTGTTTCAATTTGAATTTAATACATGTTTGTGTGTCGGTTTGTTGAGTTATTATTGCTACCTGTTATTGTTGTTAGAATTTTCGGTACTTGGTTTGAACTTCTTTATTATTGCTGCCTGTTGTTGTTGGTATAGTTTTCTGGGACACGTGTTCATATGTTTTGCAGGTTTGTTGTTGGTTGGTTTTGACTGCTAATAATCTTATAACTAGCTTATGATATTTATACAGTGGGGTGCAGTTTTGGTTGGTTTTGGCTGCTAATAATCTTATAACTAGCTTATGATATTTATACAGTGGGGTGCAGCTAGTTCATTATATATTCAAAGGAAATAGATGTATGTTTTGTAACGCCACGTTACAGTCCCCCCCCCCACTTAGAAGGATGACCTGTGGACGTTGTTTTTTTTTTTATATATATATATATATTTTTTTATATATATAAAATAATATACAAAATAAAATAATGATAAAATAAACAATTCATTAATTCAAGCAGAGAGAAAAAAAACATTTCAATTATTGAGAGAGAGAAAGAGAAAAAATCTAATAATAAAACTAAAGAACCAATTTTATATAAAGAGAGAAAAGAAAAATCCAGCATTATTCGATCTCCACTATCTTGCGATGTTTTCCGCAACGCAGTAACGCTTGGGTCGTGCTGAGGATCTTCACATTGATGGTAGGGTACCACTTTTTTAAAGGTTGCCTTTTTTTTCGTGTGGGGGCCCTTATGTGGATGCCTTGAAATATCTCCTCTGGGCTTTCCGCTTTTTTTTTTCTCTGACTTGCCTCCCAAATCAACCGGTTATGATAAGTGGGGCATTTATAATGGGCCTGTTCTCTGTTGGGGCCGGTGGAGTCTGTGGTTTCGCGATCACCGTAATGGACCTTTTTCTTGGTGTGGCTTCTTCTTGCGGCGGAGTCGGTGGGATCTGTGGTTCCGCGATCATCGTAGTGGACCTTTTGGGTGTAGCTTCTTCAACTGAACGGACTGAGGTGGCTGGCTGACTCTGTGGTTTCGCAATCACCGTACTGGACCCTTTTCTTGGTGTGGCTTCTTCTTGCGGCGGAGACGGTGGGATCTGTGCTTTCGCGATCATCGTAGCGGACCTTTTTGGTGGTGAGTCCGTAGACTTTGTGGCCGAGTGAGCAACCCGCCGCTTGGTTTGGTAGACTCGTCGCCCTTGCGACGACGTTGCGGTGTCACCGGTGCTTGTGGTGGTATATAGTGGGGCCTCCCCATGCTGGACTGCTACCAGCCGGTGTAGTGCGTTTTGAATCGCCTTTTCTTCGTCGGAATTTGAGTGTGCACGCCGTTGTCCTGGGGCTGCTGCTTGTATAACTTGCACTACCCTTGATCGTGGTAGTTGGGGTTGGGTAGCCGCCTCTGCTGGTGGTAGATATGCCAATGGTCTCTTTGGCATGCTAGTCTTCCTTAAGAATTCGGCCACTTTGCCTGGTGGAATCGGTCGTGTTGGTCGGCGTTCCATGTTCGTTCTGTCTAAGAAGGAAATGAATTCAGGAGAGAGGAAAAGAAGGAAGAGAATAAAAGAAAAAAAAAATTATGTTAGTGTGGTAATGGAATAATGTAATGATAAATTAAATAGGTAAATAATAATAGTAATGAAAATGAAGGAAAGCAACAAAACAGAAAAAAATCCAAATGTAAGCGATAGAAGTGCGGTATGAGTGGAAATAAAAATCAAAATGTAAGTGATAGAAGTGCGGTATGGGTGGAAAGACAAGCAAAAGAAAATATGAAAGTTAACTTCCCCGGTCAATTGCTGTCATTACTTGGAGTACATCTTGGTACGACCGCTCTTAAATGTTGTATATGGGGTCGTATTTTAGCCTTTCTGGCGTGGTTGGTGCTGGAGTCTTCGAGTTCAGCGATGTTTGGTGAGACCCAGTTGCGGATGGTGTATGGGTCGGAATATTTCGGTGCTAATTTGTGTGCGAAGTGGTCAATTGCAGATGATAGAGGGTGGTCGCGTTTTAGCACTAAGGCTCCTATGACTGGTTTCCAGGCTCGTCGCCTCAAGTTGTAATATTTCTTTTGCTGGTTGGAGGCGAGGCTCATATTGTGTTGAACTTCCTGCCACAAAGCTTCCATATTGGGTAACTCGTTATGTGGTTCTGCTGGGACGTGTCCCTTGCTTCTTAATTGATTCGGGATGACCAGATTTCTTCCGAAGTTAATTTCGGCTGCCGTAAATTTTGTTGATTCATGGGCTGCGGTGTTGATAGCTAATGCTATTTCTGGTAGCTGGTGGTCCCAGTGGCGGTGGTCCTGTTGTGTTCTTTGTGCCATCATGGTTTTTACGACTCTGTTGGTTCTTTCTGTGGGGTTCTCTTGAGGAGAATAAGGTGCAGTCAACCGGTGTTCAATGCCAAAGGTAGTGAGGAATTCCTTGGTAGCCCGGCCAGTAAATTGGGCTCCGTTATCTGACAGAAATATTCTTGGGCATCCAAAACGATAAATGATTCGTTCCTTCAAAGCATTAATAACGCACTTGGCTGTAGCTTGTCGTGTGGGTACTAGTTCTACCCATTTGCTGAATTTGTCTATTAATACTAGTAGACCGGTGTTGCCGTGGGTGGAGCGCGGCAGTGGCCCTATGAAATCGGCGCAGACAAGCTTCCATGGTCGGGAGCAGGGCATGGTAGTCATGTAGCCAGCTGGTTTGCATTGTTCCACTTTGTGTTTGGCATAGGCTTCGCAACTTCGAATGTATTGGGTGATATCGCGGTGCCTTCCAGGCCAGTAATAATTTTCTTGTGCCGTTTTAATGGTCTTATTTATGTACACCCAAGTGGCCGGCGGTGGCATCGTCATGAATTTCACTGAAGACTTTGCTTTGTTGTGCTACAAGGACGCACAGTTTCCATTGGGGCGTTGTGGAAAGTTTGGATTTTCTAGAGATATGTCGGAACATCCGATTGTCGATAATTTTGTAGTCAGGAAACTTGTCGTTTTGCTCCTGAACCTTTTCCTTTTGTCGGCTGTACCAGTCCGGTCTTCTGGTGACCAGCGCACAGAGTGGTTCGTCTTTCGGGTGGTTAAGCGGGCTCCGTGATAAGGCGTCGGCCACGACATTCAAACTTCCCTTTCGGTATTCGATATCGAAATCATGTTGTTGGAGCTCTAGAGCCCATCTTGCTATACGGCCTGAGGGATTTTGCAATGAGTGCAACCATTTAAGTGAATGATGGTAAGTGATGACCGTGAACTTATACCCCTCTAAGTATGGTCTCATTTGCCTTATATCCCATAATATCGCGAGACATTCTTGCTCAGTGGCTGAATGTTTTCGCTCCAGGTCGGTAAGAGTTCGGCTTGCATATGCTATTACGCGCTCTTGGTCAGAATGCCGTTGAAACAGTACTGCTCCTAACCCCTCGCGACTAGCATCAGTCTGTAGGATGAACGGCCGTTGAAAATCTGGACAGCACAGCACTGGGGCTTGTGTTAATTTATTCTTGATTTCTTCAAACGCTTCGGTTTGTTCCTTTTCCCATTTCCACTTAATGCCTTTTTTGAGCAAATGATTTAGTGGGGCCACTAGAGTTGAAAAATCGGGCACGAACCTTCTGTACCAGGACGCTACACCTAACACTCGTCGTAGCTCACGAATGTTAGTGGGTGCCGGAATTCCTTTCATGGCTTTAATTTTGCTGGGATCGGTGTGAATGCCTTGGGAGCTGACCACATGACCTAGATATTTCACGCTGGTCCTAACAAATTCACTTTTCTCAAAGTTTATTTGTAAGTTGGCTTGCAGTAATCGTCTAAACACGGCTGAAAGGTTTTGAAAATGTTCTTCGAATGTTTTCCCCAGGACAATGATGTCGTCTAGATATGCGAAAGCCTTTGGCTGTAGGTCTGATCCAATGACTTGATCCAAAATGCGTTGGAATGTGGCTGGGGCAGAATGAAGGCCGAAAGGCATCACTTTCCACTGGAAGAGGCCTCTGCCTGGGACAATGAAAGCGGTACACGGTTTGGATTCCCTTCCCAACGGTATCTGCCAATATCCGTTTTTAAAGTCGATCGATGAGATATATTCTGCCTCTGAGTTGGTCCAAAATGGCATTTATCTGCGGGAGGGGGTAGGCGTCGGGTTTGGTGGCTGCATTGAGCTGTCGGTAGTCAATACACATCCTCCAGGTTCCTTGTTTCTTGCGTACCAATACTATAGGTGAACTGTAGGGGCTGCACGATGGTTCAATTCGGTCGGAGGCGAGTAACTCATCGACTTCCTGATTAATCACGGCTTGCATAGCAGGGTTACGGGGGTAGTATCTTTGTTTAATAGGATCTTGGTGATTGAGCCGGATGTGGTGCACGCCTATGTTACAGAGGCCATGTATTTGCTTGAAAGCAGTCAGGTTTTCCTCGAGAAGTTGACTTAGCTCAGCATTTTGTTCGGGTTTTAAGAATTCTCTACTGGTCAATGCATTAAGGTGGTACAGAGTTGGTCCTGCAGTGTTTGCTGGTGTAGTCAGGCTAACCCCATCCAAAGAAATGCTGATATTCCTGTGATTCAAGAAATCCATGCCCAGTATGATCGGTTCCGCTAGGGTAGGCAGGCATGAAGCGAGTATTCGGGTTTTCTTATTATTGAATTCGATCTCGACGGGAAAAACTTCGCTACACGTGACGCTGGTTTTATCGGCCAATTGAAGATTGTGTACAAGTTGACGTGGTTGTCTTCCTTGTGCTATAAGGCGTTTCTGCATTTCTTGATTAATGTACGTCAGCGTCGCGCCGGTGTCGACAAGGGCTGGCGTTTTTGTATCACAGATGTCTACTTCCACATAGTACCGCTCACTGATGTTTTCGCTTGATCCCGTTGTGGGTGATGTTCTGCACTCACACGATCTGGAGAACACGTTGTCTTTCCCGCAATGTGAGCAGAACAGCCTTCGTTGTCCCCTGCATTCACGGCGTTGGTGACCATACCGCTTGTATCGCCAGCAGTGAGTTCTCCTGTTGTAAGGCTTATTTTCACCTAAATAAAAATTCGATGGTTGGCGGCCAGACTTGGCTTCATCTTTTCTCAATAACTCATACTCATTTTGGCATAAAGAACCGCTTGACCTCCGTCTTGAATGTATCCCATGATGAGATGGTCTCTTTCTTCACCCTGTACCACTGTAGTGCCTTGCCACGTAGGATCGCTGGTAGTGACGGTAGAAGTGAATTTGGTGCCAAGCGATGACTCTCAGCAAGCTCTTCAATACGTTCGATGAAGTCCAAAAGATTGTCCCCTCCATCGAAATGTAGCTCCCATCGCTGCACCATATTAATTACTTCCGCGTCAGCATAGCGGCTCGAGGAATGTGGCACGCGAGAAGTGCGAGGAATATCGAATGACAAGTTTTCACGCGCTGTAATAGTGACTTTCTCATCTCTAGTTATTTCTTCCGCTAAGTCTCGTAGAATATTTTCAGTGGACTTCCTGCTGCGTTTATTCCGAATGAAGTCGATTAATTGTCGGCGCAATTGTTGGACGACACAACCATCCGTTTCTAATCCAAGCTGCTGACACTCACTGATCAGTCGGTCCTTTTTCAAGAGATATACCCACCCAATCGAATCAGTTGTTAAGTATTGAGCCTCTCTATTCTGTGGCTGGGGGGTTGATTCGACAGTTGCGTTAGGCTGCTGCTGCATGTTGGTCTGCGTCGGACCTGCTCCCTCGTCGTGGGCGATTGTTGAGTTTTTTTCGCAGTAGGCGTTGGAATTAGGTCCCTGCTCGGGCGCCATTTGCGACGTGGTTTAATTCAAAGGCTGAGGTTGCTCAGCCGTCCCAGGATCAAACAAAGGATCCACTAACCTTGGATAAGTAATAAGACGCAGTTGGTTTAAATTTAAAAGCAATTATCTGTATTTAACAATCTTCAATGTTTCTACTTATGCAGCGCAATAGTCAGTCTTGCAACAGTGGTGAGTGGGTATGTTTAAGTGTGTCAGTGAGTGTCAGCGGTTGGCAGTCGGGTGTATAGCGGGTACTGGTGGTTGGCGACGGGTAACGCGTAAATCGGTTATTCGGTATCCGGTTTTCTGGTATAGTCGGTATCGGTGTTAGTGTCTCGCCAAGATGCAGCTCAACCCTGAGAAAGAAAACTAAGAAGGAAAGCTCATTAATATTACTAATATTAGCTGACGGTAGCAACGACTTCATTGGATCCACAATGAAGTCGATTCGCTGCACAGGAACAAAATAGCAGAGGCTTTGGTCAATTCACACCAAAGCTAGTACTAAGCGGCCGCAAAATAAAACTAAGCAGAGCAGAGGCTTCGTCCAATTCACAACGAACCTATGCGATACATCTGCAGTAACTTCAGCCAATTCACACTGACGCCATTGCCAAGCAGACACCAACTATGAACAGCTCGCAGACAGGGCTTGCAGAAGCAGAGGCTTCGTTCGATTCACAACGAAACCTGTGCGACGCCCATGAAAATAGCAAAGACTTCAGCCAATTCACACTAAAAGTCAATGCCAGGCAGAACGAAATAATGAACTTAAACAGAGGCAAGGGACTCGTCCAATTCACAACGAACCTTATGCGATACTCTGAGTAAGTCAGCAGCGACTTCAGTCAATTCACACTGAAGCCACTACCAATCGGACACAAACTATAAACAACCAGAGACAGAGCTTGCAGAAGCAGAGGCTTCGTTCGATTCTCAACGAAACCTGTGCGACGCCCATGAAAATAGCAAAGACTCCAGCCAATTCACACTGAAGTCAATGCCAGGCAGAACGAAAAAATGAACTTAAACAGAGTCAGAGGATTCGTCCAATTCACAACGAACCTTATGCTATACTCTGAGTAAGTCAGCAGCGACTTCAGTCAATTCACACTGAAACCACTGCCAATCAAACACAAACTATAAACAACCAGAGACAGAGCTTTCAGAAGCATAGGCTTCGTTCGATTCACAACTAAACATTATCATTAATATATTTATTTAAGTTAAATGGAGTTGTTTGGCCATTTCTTTTTAATTGCAATTTTTAAATATTAAAAATAAAAATTCAATTTTTTCCCGACGTTTCGTCACTTTCTTGGCGACATCTTCAGGGGAGATTTTTTAATTTTTTATCTACAGAAACATATATGAACAATTTTTCAAATACAATTAACCAAAAACTTACTTTACATTAAAAGATACATTAAGTTAATTTTGACAATAAACCATTACTTGAATTACAAAAATTTTACATGACAAACTTTTTTTAAAAAAACAGAAAAATTTGTTTGAACACAAAATTTAAACGAAACTATTATAGCCTATACGTCAATTGCTACTGCATAGTTGTTGTTTATATTGTCAGTGTCTTCTTTGAAATTTATTGCTCTGCCCCCTTTTTGTTGTATTCTTAAACTTTCTAATGTCATTCTTCTTTTTGTTTTGTTTTCAACGTCCAAGATTCTTACAGCCTCAAAATCAGCTGTATGGCCTGTAGTCAATATATGTTGTGCTAGCGCTGTTGTTGTTTTTTTGTTTCTTATGTCCAGCTTATGTTCTGCCATTCTTATTTTTAGCGCTCTTTTTGTTGTTCCTATATAAGTTTTGTCACAACTATCGTGTTCGTCGCCTTTGCATTGCAGTTCGTATACAACGTTGTTTTTGTCTTCGTTTTTAATTTTTGTTTTTGTTTTTGTGAATATTTGGTTAAAAGTGGCGTTTGATTTATATGCAAATGTTGTGTTGTCCGCTCTCATTATTTTTCGTATGTGTGTGTTACCCGTCAGTTTTGGAATATATGTTATACCTAAGTATTTTTTTGTTTCTTGTTGAGTGTTGGCAGACTGTTTGTTTTGATCTGTTATTGTTTTGTTTAGTTTGTTTTCCGATAACTTTTTGTTTAATAATGAGTTTACGAGATGTGTTGGGTAGTCGTTGTTTTTTAGTATTGTTTTTATCTTTTTTATGTTTTTGTCCAGAAATTGTGTGTCGGCTAATGTAAAAATTTTTCTTATTAAGTTGGTCGCCGTATATATTTTTTGCTGCATTGGTTGCGTCGAGTGAACATTTATAAGTCTACCTGAGCATGTTGTTTTGGTAAACCAGTCAAAAATTATTCTGTTATTTTTCCTATGTAGTTGGACGTCTAAGTATGGTATGTTATGATTTCGTTCAATTTTAGTTGTGAATTGTATGTTTTTGTGGTAACTATTCAGTGTTTTGTGAATTATGTCTAAGTCTTTTTTCTTTATTATGGCAGGAATATCGTCTACATATTTACATATGAATGTAATATTTATGTCAATATTTTGAAGAATTGTTATTGTGTCGTCAAGTAAGTTGTCCAGAATATGTCTGCTATCGTCGGAGATAATGGACTGCCCATTGGCATACCATATATTTGATGGTATACCTGGTTGTCAAATATAAAATAATTATTTTCTTTTAAGCAGAATTGTAAAATATTTAGAAATTGCGGTCGTGGAATGCTAGTCAAGTTTTTAATTACGTCCCATTTCTTCATTATATTTTTTATCGCTAAATGGGTCGGGATGTTGGTGAACAGAGACACAACATCAAATGATACAATTATTTCCTCGTCTGTCAGTGTAAAGTTTTTTAGTTTTTCTTTTAATTGAACAGAGTTTTTGATATTATAGTCGTCAGATATTAAGTGTTTTAAGATTTGTCCTATGTGCTTTGATAATTTGTAACAAGGGACATTAATAGATGAAGATATGGGTCGTAGGGGACGTCTGTTTTGTGTATTTTCGGTTGTCCGTAAAGTCGTGGTGCAGTTGCGGACGAACTCTTCAGTTGAAATTTTCTGTATGTGTTAATATAGTTTTGTTTGTGGAGGTAGTTTACTATAGTGTTGTTCTTTTTTTGTAGTTTTTCTACAATTTTTAGAACAATTGTTGTATTGTTCTTCCTTGTTGTTTATTGGATTCTGCACAGGTGTAAATAAAAGTTGTTGCATTTATATCCACCATCCCCTAACCATCTGCTTTTAAATTCGCCAGCTTCAAATCTTTTACTTATTGTACTCTCCCTGAAAATTCGTCCATCATGAGTGCTACCACGCCAAATGAGCTACAATATCCAAAATTGTCATTGTAGCATCGCAGACAACCTTAAAATAACATTGCTTAACATAATAAGAAACTAATACAAACAGTACTTACTCTTATGTTCAGGGAATAGTACCCTTTTCTATTAACATAGTTGACTCTCCTCATCTCCAATTTTTTAATCTGTACTCGCGTACAGTCTATAGCGCCAACAACTTGTTTCATTCCAACAATTTCTTCAAATTTCATCATACCCATACCCATAATTTGCTCTTCTTCTCTGGGCTTTTTAAAATAAAGTTATTTGCTCGTTTAGCAAGAGCAACTGCAACTCTACTGCAAATGCGGCTAAGGGTTGATTGGCTAAAGCCGTGAACGCCCGCCGGATCATCCTGTACTTCGTTACTACCGCAACAGCGAACTGCAGAGAGAAATGTAACTCCGGTGATACCTTTCCACTCTTTTGTCACCACCGAGATCTTCTGCAAGCATTTTTATTATTTCTCGCATGCTGTCTTTCCTGAACCTGTATTTTTTGTGGAACTCTTTCTCGTTGTTTTGTTCGAAGCGGTTGGTCCTTAGTCTGTAGATCTTTCTGCGCTTTGGAACAGAATGCTCTTCTTCCAAAGCGCAAATATTATATATATTGATCGTGTCCATTTATTTTATTTCTTTTTAAATTTTTTGTCACTTTCACTTGATTTTTTGCATTTTTAATTCTAAACAAGTTCTTTCGTGAAGTTGTCAACTGGCTAAGTGTTGCCTACTATTTTTAAAAAATCTTCATATTGCTTTAAATGCTCTTAAAATATTAAAATGCTACAAATGTAATGAATACGGCCGTATAATTTCCGTCCCAAAAGACAAAATGTCTTGCGCAGAACGGTGCAACTTTTTTTGCCTATCTTGTCGTAATCTGGTTTCTATAGGCCTAACCAAATTAGACAAAACGAGACGATAGAAACTTGCCGAATGTCTGCACTCGTTACGTCAGTTTTGACGTTTAACCCAAAATAAGACGATTTCCTACTCGTCTCATCAGTTGTCAAAATTGAGCGCCTTTTTATTTGTGAATTTGTGCATTTGCCATCGTTGAAAGTTATGAGTGATATTGTGGAAAATATTAATATCCTTAATGAAATAATATATATATATATAATATATATATTGATTATTAAGAATATGTGGATCTTATAAAAAACAATAAAACAAAAAAAAAAAAGAGAGTCATTAAAAAAATAAGAAACACGAATGGATATTTTAAAACTACGTTTTTGAAAATAAAGATGTTGGACAATGGACAATTCTTTGTCCACACGCGAACGACCGAAGGTGTGTTTGAATATTTATTAAATATGTGCGCATCTTATTTGACGACGTCATCAATTAGAGAACTCATAGCTCCAGAACAATGCCTGGCGTTGACACTGTTGTTAGTGTTGTAAGAGTTGGAAATTGGGCAAAGAGACGGTCAGAATTATTATTTATGACACTTACATGCAATAACAATAGAGTTCATCTACTACAGCTTTTTCGCACTTCCTCAGCATTAACCCATCTAAAGCCACGACCCAGTAATCATTGAAAAATATCAATGCTGTGGATACCAGTGACCACAAACAAGTTAATGTGGGAAAAATTTACCCACCAATGAATGGGCTGGGCTCAGGGACAACACAAGACGTAACAACTAACCATGCGTATACATAGATCTAATTACACAACTATTTTTAACCTACTTTTGAGTTGACCTTTTGAGAAATTAACATCAAAAACGCTTCAATTGTTAACAAAGGTTATAATTTGTTCTACTAAATGGTAAATAAATCAAGTTATCGTTTCTACCGTTAGTGTTAAAATTTATGTGAGAAAGGAGCTCTGGAGGATCGAATACACCTGCTATGAGTTGGTGTAAATAGACGATATCTGCAGGTTTCCTTCGCTCACTTAAAGACTGCATTTTTAACGATCCTCATAAGGAGGAAGGTCTTACATGTCCGTTCCACTTAAGCCCATCTGAGCAAACCGAACAAAACGTTTTTGGATTCTTTCAATTCGATCAACATGCAAATTGTAACTTGCAGACCAAACTTGACTTGCGTACTCCAAATGAGGACGCACAATTGCATAATACAACGAAGTAGTTGTAATCATGCTATTAAATTCTTTGGCCCAGCGTTTTATAAATCCTAGCATTGAAGATGCTTTTTTACAAATATTATCAATATGAATGTTAAACGACAGCTTAGAATCCATGCATATACCTAGTTCTTTGACGGTGTTGACATTACTCAAGGCATTATCTCTTTAATCTTATAATCAAAAATAAAATTATTCCTTTTTCGCGAAAAGGTCATAGTTTGGCATTTATCTGGATTTAGAAACATATTCTTTTGAAAACACCAAACTTCAAAGGATTTTAGATCAGACTGGAGTAGATATGAATTATCTCTAGAATTAATCGTTCTGTATATTTTCATATCATCGGCATAAATAAGCAGATGAGAGTGTTTAATGACGTGAGTTACATCATAGATAGCTAAAATAAACAGAAGAGGACCAAGGTGGCTACCCTGAGGAACACCTGATTCAGCAATAAATTCAGAAGACAACACGTCTCGAAAACGTATTTGATAAGATCCCTCCACCAGATACCATACTATTTACTATTTACTATTGAATCCAGTTCACAAAATATTGTAGAAATCCCATTACCACAAGTTTAAATAAAATTAGATTGTGTGGTAGTTAATCAAATGCCTTACTAAAGTCAGTATAAGCACAATCGATCTGGTTACGAGAATCAATAGATTTTAAGCAGAATGTTGTAAAATCGAGAAGATTAGACACAGTGTATCTGCCATTCACAAAACCATGCTGACGAGTTGTTATGACTTCCCCACAGTGAGTTTTTACCCTCGTTTTTGGAATCGATGAGTACTTAGTGATGTGTCTATAGCAGTGTCGGGCAAAATTGAAAAACCTATTCACATGTGATTGAGCTAGATTTGCTGCCGACGTCAATGTTTTCACATGTACACAATAAAAATTTCGTGTGGCGTACGAACAGTAGCCGAGTTATGACTTTGGTTCGTGCTTATGAGAAGCTGTGAGCTTAATTTTGCTATTCAAATCATGTCAGTTGACGTTAAGCATTCAAGAAGGCAAGAACTCGCTTCTGCTCGCTTCGCAACTACAGAGAGAAAAATGTTTAATGATAAATGGATGCTAGATTTCTTTTTTATAGAAAATACAAACGCTGTAGCGCAATGTCTTATATGAGAACGCACTGTTTCTCGTTCCGTATTGATGTATGTGCAAAGGCATTACTCGGTTTGTCACGCACAATTCAATTTAATTTTAGGAGAAGAACGAAAACTAAAGCTTTTCGAATTAAAAGCTAAATATTTTTTAAGGTTTATTGCTGATGATTTTAATCAAAATATAAATAATTCTTATATTCATCATAATATTTCTTCATTACAATTTAAAAAGGCATCCTATGCTGTGTCATTGGCCTTGGCAAAAAAATGCCGACCGTATGAAGATGGTATGTTTTTTAAAGAATTAAGTCAGGTTGTTTTCAGTTTTTTTGGGGAGCAAGGAAATGAAATGCAACAAATTGTAGAACAAATACGTTTATCCAGACGAACAATAACTCGCCGAACGGAAGTTATTTGTAAATATTTATATTTTACCACTAAGCAAAGGTTATTAAACTGCAAATTTTTTTCTATATGTCTTGACGAGAGCACGGACATAAATAACTTAAGCGTATTAATCATATGTGTTAAGTCAGTTGATGAAAACTTACAAACAACAGAGGAAATACTCTCCGTTGTTTCAATGCATGGGCATGTTACAGGCGAAAACCTCTTTAAAATACTACAACAAAATGTTTTTTCACTTTTTAACAAAAAAAAGTTGACTGCGATTTGTACTGATGGAGCCAGAGTGATGACTGGGAAAAATCAAGGGCTGATAGGTTGGTTAATGAAAAATAATATAAAAATTCCAGCTTTTCATTGCATTATCCATCAGCAGTCGCTTTTTTCGAAAGAGTTAAACCTTTCCTATGTAATGGAAATAGCCATCAAAATTATTAATGCAATTCGAGGGGGGCATAATGCACTACGGCACAGAAAATTTAAAGATTTTCTCGATGAACTTGATGCCGAGTTTGGTGATTTAATTTTGTTCACAGAGGTTCGTTGGCTTAGCCGTGGTAGGAGCTTGCAACGCCTTTTTGATTTGAGGAATGAAGTTTTACTGTTTTTGGAACAAAATTTCTTTTCAAAATCGGATGATTTAATTTCAAATCTTAAGAATAAAGATTTTTTATTAGACTTAGCCTTTTTATGCGACCTTACTCTTTTATTAAATCAATTAAATTTGTCACTGCAGGGTAAAAACAGACATATTTTTGAGCTAGTACCTATTGTAGAACACTTTGAGCGCAAACTAAATATTTTAATAATTCAATTAAAAAATAATGATCTGTCCAATTTGGATAAAACCAGGATAATATGGTCAGATAATTTAAATTTTAATAAATTAATAGACTATACAAGGATTGTTGAAGAGTTATTAATAAATTATAACAAAAGATTTCAAGATTTTCAGATAATTAAAACCGCAATTGAATTGCATAATAATCCTTTAATTTGCAAAATTAACGACCAACCAACAGAAATACACGCAGAGCTAACAATGCTGCGCAATGATATAAGCCTTCCCTTGGAAATGGGTCAGCATTTTTGGAAACAGGTAAGAGAGGAAACATATCCAAATATTAAACATGAAATCTTCAAAATATATTCTATGTTCAGTTCCTCATACGATTGCGAGGTTGGATTTTCAACCCTCAAAATTATCCAACATAAATTTCGAAACCGTTTATCAGATGAACATATCTCAGATTTACTGCGCATTAAAAGTTATGAAGGCGACATAAATATAGACGATATAATAGAATTTGAAAAGTTACTATAAAAATAATAATAATAATAATAATAATAATAATAATAATAATGATAATGATAATAATAATTATAATAATAATAATAATAATAATAATAATAATAATAATAATAATAATAATAATAATAATAATAATAATAATAATAATAATAATAATGATAATGATGATGATGATGATGATGATGATGATGATGATGATGATGATGATGATGATGATGATGATGATGATGATGATGATGATGATGATGATGATGATAATAATAAAATAATAAATAATAATAATAATGATAAATAATAATAATAATAATAATAATAATAATAATAATGATAATAATAATAATAATGATAATGATAACAATAATAATGATAATGATAATAATAATGATAATAATAATTATAATAATGATAATAATAATAATTAAAATAATAAAAAATGATAATAATAATTATAATTATAAATCATAATAATTACAATTATATAAATAAAACATAAAAAAAATGCATTTTATTTACAGTGTAAATAAAACCAGCGCTGTCGCTCTCTCATGGACACAGACACAAGCTTGCATGTTTATGTATTGTTTTGCCCGACACTGGTCTATAGTTATTACCATCATTCCGGCCTTTTTTAAGTATAGGACTTATAAATGATTTTTTCCAAAAAATTGGAAAACTACTTTCGTTAATTGATTTATTGAATAATAAAGCAAGTGGTTGACTCAAAACGGAACCGCATTGTGTTTACACTGTGGCAGGAATTCCATCGAGCCCAGCGCCAAAATCCTCATCGATTGATCCAATATACTTTAAAATATCCTCTGGAGTAAAGAAACCCTGGGTACAGAATTCATATATTCAAAGAACTCTTCATCAGGATTAAAAGAATCTGGACAGAATGATTCTTTAAAAAGATTGGCAAATAGGCCACATATTATAACGGGATCATCAGTAAATCTATCAAGAGTTCTTATTGAAGAAGGGAATTTATCGGATTTTTTCTTTGTTATTATGAGTCCTCAAAATTTCCTTGGATCAGACAATATTCTCAGCTTAACATCGTTTAAGTATTCGTGACATAATGTGGTTGAGCGATTTTCAAATTCCAGAAACAAACACTTGTAAGTCTCGGTCAGTTGAGTCTAGGCTACAGACGTATGTCTTCCATGCCCTATTCCTGTTGTTGCGAAGAGTTTTTAAATCCTTTGTGTACCAGGAATACGAAGAATTTTTCGCAAACTTGAGGATATACGACTGAGATATAAGACTGAGAAAACAAAGCAAAAAGTTCGGTATAAAAAAATTAATGGAATTATCAAGGCTATTTTTTAGTTTAGTTTGGTTTATTGAGTCTATGGATGTGAAAAGTCCTTACAGACTAGAAAAATTATATATTTCATGTAGTTGATATTCCAATAATATAACAAATAAGCTATAAAGTTAATCAAGAAGCATATCAAAAAAAAAGCATATTTTAAAGACAAATCATTATATAAACACAAAGATCTGGTGATAGGTTCATTTAGGACGTAATTCGTTCTGTGATATTTAATACAAAAGAGTTTAAAACAACGCAACTGCCTTCAAGGAATATTGAAATTAATTAACTTTAATAATGAGGAGTCATCAATATTACCCGAGATGATATCATTTACAAATATTTTTAAACTTATTTTTCTTCTAATTTCGATTGTCTTTAAACCCAATAACAAACAACGAACATTTTACGAGGGTAAATTTGAATAAAAACTAGTACAACAAAGCATATACTTAGAAGCAGTTTTTTGAACTTTTTCTAGCCTTGAAGAATGGATTGCCGCTGAAGGATTCCAAATAACAGAAGCATACTCTAGTCTTGACCTTACAAGAGAACTATAGAGTGTTTTTATTGTATAAGGATCCTTAAACTCTAGACTGTTTCTGTGAATGAAATCAAGGAGGGAATAGACTTTGGGAAGTAAAAAGTTTAAGTGATCCACGAAGGTGAAATTGGAGTCAAAAATAACTCCCAGGTCACGAACTGTATTAAGTCTTTGCAATGGGATATCTGCCATTGCATTGGATGTTATTATTATATTGTTTGATTTATTAAAAGATACCTGAGAACACTTTCTAATGTTAAGCGGTAACCCATTACGGAGACCCTAGACATAGACATTATTAAGGTCGATTTGCAATAATGCCGAATCATCCAAATTTTTTACCTTGCAAAAAAACTTGAAGTCGTCAGCATAAAGAAGAAATTTAGAGTAACGAAAAAATTTGCATATATCATTTATATATGATAAAAAACTAACAGCAAGGGGCCCAATATACTACCCTGAGGAACGCCAGAAGATGCTTTAAAGCAATATGATTGAGAGTTATTAATAGAAACATAGCAGCTGCTACCACTTAGATAAGACTTAATCCATTCCAAGAAAGTGGAGTGGCACCCCATTTTAGCAAGTTTAGCAACTAACACCTTATGGGAAACTTTATCGAGGCCTTAGAAAAATCTGTATATAGGACATCAACTTGAATACCCGATTCTAAAGAAGATATACAGTAATTTTAAAAAAGTGAAAGGTTAGTTACTGTAGACTTCCCAGCTACAAACCCATGCTGCTCAACACAAATGTGTCGCTTGACAAAAAAGTACAATTTAGGTTTGATGACTGACTTAAACAATTTTGAGATATTTGTTAGTTTAGAAATGGGCCGATAGTTGGCTATGTCATTATTTTGACCATTTTTAAAGATTGGAGTGATAGATGCAATTTTCCATGCTTCGGTAAAAGATCCAGAAGACAGAATTATTGAAGAATACAAAGCGGTTCAGCTAGTGTAGCTGCGCATTTAATTAATAAAATAAAGGGCAATCCATCATTTCCAGATTTTGAAGAACATTTTATTTGAGACAATGAACTTAGTACATCTTCAACAGTCAATACCATAGAGCCAATATCGAAGCCTAGTTCAACATTATCCAACAGGGAGCTTCATCATCATTATAGTTTGATTTAAAATAATCTGCAAAAAGATTTACAGTATCACCAGTTGAGGAAGACTTGCTGTCTTTAAATACCATTGAAAATGGAATCTGCGATCCATTTCTTTTGGATTGGATATAATTCCAAAATGTTTTAGGATTTGAAATTATATTAGTTTCAAAACTAAGTATATATTGCGTGTACAAAAATTTATTTAAGAAATTAAACACTCGCATAATGCTCGAATTTGAATTAATAACAACTAACGTTAGTAGACTTAAACAGTATAAAAAATTTATTACGCAAGTTTTTTAATTTTTTGAGACCACTAGTATACCATGGGAACTTGTGGTTATTCTGCACAACCCGAGGAATATTGTTTTTGCAAATATTTAAAGTGGTAAATTTGAAAATATCAAAGCAAGTTGCGGTGTTTTTCCATAAAGTAAGTTTGTCCAATTAATTTCATGAAATAGATCCGTTAAAGTATTGAAATTACACGAATTAAAATTAAATACATTACTATTTTGCTTGGATGAGATAAATTCATAAAATTCAATTTCAAGAAGCAAAGGAAAATGACGAATACCAGCTGGACTAACTGGGAAGACACATTCTGCTATATTAAATTTAATATTACTAGAAACAAAAATTAAATCTTGGATTCTATTTAATATAAGAATTGTAAAAGAATTTAAGAATAATTTTCATGTAAGAATTCTAAAATTACATTAAGCTTTCTTTGAATTAAACGATTCAACTTTAAAAAGTCAGCTTTTTTAAACTTGAATTCATAAATTTTGTCCATTGAATTCGAATTTACTATGATATATTTTCCCTGTCGGATTTGTACCAAATACTCAATGGTAGAAGGTATTCATCAACAGTAGTCAGAACACGAAAGGCCCTCTTAACAATTACATTTGTACTGTCTGTAGTTAAACCAGGTCAAGAAGTCTTCCAAGACTATTATAAATACAACTCACGTGTTGTAAGTCAGAACATATATTTTCAACAAATATTTTCAACAAATATATGTTCTTGGCGTGTCTTCGAATTAGATGCACAAAAATATGTATCATTGTCTGAAGGATGCCGTTTTAAGTCAGGCAGATTGAATCGCCCAACAATTAAATGTCGTCATTAACGTCAAGTAGATTCATATATATTCTATGCAATCAGCAAGGCTTGTATAGACCTCTGCACTACTCTTTGGCGGAATATACGCATTAATAACATATAACAAGTCATTCAATAAGTCCGTAGGTTAAGTAAGAAAAAAACAAAATTTTGATAAAATTCGATTATATTATCCAACATAGTTGCCTTCGGGAGCGATACAACGAGTATAGCGATTTCTCAACTTTTCGATACCACTTTTATAGTACGATTTCTCTTTCTCGTCAAAATAGGCCTCAGTTTCAGCGATTACATCATCATTGGACTTGAATTTCTTTCCAGCAAGCATTCTCTTGAGATCTTAAAACAGGAAAAGTCGCTGGGGGGTAAAAAATCTGGAGAATACTGTGGGTGGGTAAGCAATTCGAAGCCCAATTCACGTTACAAGCCGACTGTTGGGTCTTTTCTCGCTTTGGATTCGGTTCGTCGACTGCTGTCCACTCAGCTGTCTTTTGGATTCTGGTGTGTAATAGTGAAGCCATGTTTCATCCATTGTCACATATCGACGATAGAATTTGATTTTATTGCGGTTTAACAGTGCCAAACACTCCTCTGAAGCATCAATTCGTTGTTGTTTTTGGTCGACTGTGAGCTCAAGCGGCTCCCACTTTGCACAGAGCTTTCACATACCCAAATGTTCGTGTAAAATAGTAAAAACACTACCATCTGATATCTTTACAATGTCAGCTAGCTCGTGCACCTTCAATTTGCGACCGTTCATAGCCAATTTGTGGATTTTTTGATGTTTTGTGGAATAACAGTCTGATTTGTGCTGATACGACCACGTTTAAATTCAGCAATCCACTTTTCTACCATTTGTCTCGATGGAGCAGAGTCTGGATAATGTTTATCAAGCCATTGTTAGGTTTCCAATGTATTTTTTTTTTTCATCAAAAAGCAATGTTTTATGAAAACTCGAAATTCACTTTTTTCCATTTTTTTTCAATAACAATAGTTGCACACAAAATGCTTTAACTCACGAATCAATTGTCAAATTGATCAATTGTTGTCAAATTTTTATACGTATCGTTTCAAGGTTGGTACTAAGTAAAAATTATATGGAAAAAATCTAGTAGCGCCATCTTTGCGTCATCCTATGGACTTTTTGAACGTACTGTTCCATTAGAACTCCAATATATAACCTTAACGCATATGAGTTCGATATTAGCAGAGCAAGGAATATTAATAAAATAACTTACGGAAGAGTTCCTTACAGCTAATAGTACTCCACCACCGACAGCAGACGTATTGTTAGCGTGTCTGTCCTTTCTATAAACTTCAAAACTCTTATCAAACAGTTCTAAGTCAGTAATGCTTCCATTCAGCCAAGTTTCAGTTAATACGATAATATCCTCAGAGAAGTTCTGAGTTGACAAAAATATGTCTCGCGTCTTTGAACGTAATCCCCTTACATTTTGATAGTAAAGGGATATCTTATTTAGTTTTTTTGGGTCTGAAAGGCGGCTTGAGCTGTCCTTCGAGACCTGTTCTTATGCTTAAATTCAGAAACGAGAATATTATCGGCCCACAAGCTTAAATTAACTTGTAATGCTCTTTGGAATGTATTAGCTCCAGTATTCGTGTCGGAGTTAAATGTGTCTGAGCAAAATAAAATCTGCGATGATTTTTGGTCTATGTGGAATATGTCGAACTGCATTGACGCTATTGATGGTAAGCATATTGTCATTCGCAAACCCCCTAATTCCGTAGCCGAATTCTACAATTATAAATAGTATTGCAGCATTGTACTAATGGCGGCATGTGATGCGAAGTACAGTTTTACTTACGAAGATGTTGGTGTGTATGGATCGCAAAGCGATGGCGGTAAGATAAAATTGCAATGCTTGTGTTTTGAATTTAACAGTAGAACATTTTAAATTAGGTTTTTTCAATGCAAGCTCCTTTGGGAAATGGCTTCTTTCCAAAAGCATGGCCATACCACCACCAAAAAGGCTTCCTAACTCCGAAACAGTTTAACCCCACTTTTTTGTTGCAGACACTGCGTTCTTCCAAAGATTTTAACAAAAGAATGTCAAGAGCTCGACGGGTTATTGAAAATTCTTTTGGTATTCTTGTCGCTTGTTGGAGGGTATTATTTACAACGCTGTACATGCTTCCTGAGAACGCCGAAAAGATTGTTCTGGCTTGTGTGGCCCTACATAATTTTCTTTCGTTACATAATGAGAGCCAATCGTACATGCCACAACACTTCGTAGATTCGGATGATGAATCAATGATATTCAAAACAAATTGTGGCGAAACGAAGCACCCAACAATTTAAATTCTATTAGAGCAACCAGAAACGCACATGTGCTTTAAAGGAGTATATCTACTACTAACAAAGAAACACTGTGCACATACATCAACAATTTCCCGAGTCAATAAAAGAACCAACCAATTTCAATCTTTCAATAAAAGAACCAACATTTTTTTTCGTCTGACGTGCTCTTTTATGTAAAAGTTTCTGTTTAAATACATGCTTTTAATTTGAAATTTAACTTTTAAAATTGCAAATTCAACTAAAGCTAGAAAAAGAATTAATATAAAAATGTGTCCTTATTTCTACCATTTCCATCATTATTTTATTATTAAAATTATTTCATTTCATTTCCATTTATTTATTCAAAAATTCAAAACATTAGTACAGTAAGAACTAAGTTCTTTTTTAGTACAACATAAATACATTCAATATAGATATGTATAACAACTCTTCACAAGTTTAAAAAGATAATAAATTGCTCTAAAATTAACATAAATATATAAAAGCACATAAAAGAATTACCGGAACATATAATAAAAGAAAATGAATTTTGAGAATTTCAAGAAAGTGAAGAGAATAGTTAGAGGGAAGAAAAATATTTAAGAACAGATTGCCTAAAGGTACCTCTCACTGTCAATTCTCTCAGTCCGCGTGGCAGAGCATTCCACAGTCTGATGGCATTAATGAAGAACAAGCGCGATGAATTTAATGAAGCATGTCTTGGAATTATAAGACCATTACTTCTTCTATATAAACTAAATTGCAGTTTATTATATAAGTAGGGAGGTGTTTTTGTATGAATCAGCTTATGTAGATAAATACAGTTTCTGGAATCAAGGTAAGATGATAGATCGCACCCAAGTATGGCATTTTTATAACTAGATAAGTGATCAAATTTGTACAAACCAAATACATAGCGCGTAGCATGATTAAAACCAACTTGTAGTCTTAACAGAGAAGAGGAGTGAAACTTACTAAACACCAATTCTGCGTAAGTTATCGCAGGTAGTACCAACTGTATTACCAATTTACGTTTAATATTGACAGGAGTAACACTAGCGGACATTCTCAAATTACGAAGGACATAATACACTTTTTGGAATACACTATCACAGTGAAAAAATCGACATGTTTTAAAATTGATCGCAATGTTATCATTTTCAAATTATGTTTTTTTATATAAAATTTTGAATTTTTTAAATATTCACATATAAAGTGATAATATTATGTTACTATTTTGAAATTTGTTTTAAGGTATTTTTTAAATGAAAAAATACATTTTGAAAATGATTACATTGAGATCAATTTTAAAACGTGTTCATTTTTTCGGTGTACTTTTCATTATCAATTAAACAATACTTTTTCTAAATTTTATTACTAACCATTATTTTATTTTATCATTATTATTTATACATGACTTTATAAAAAATAAAATTACACAGAATGGAGTTAAAATAAGTTGCTTTAATTCATTTGCTTTGTTATTTTATGAGATAATTTTTGGATTATACATTTTAGAGTTAAACGCACATAGAAATAACACATAAAGAGATAACTTAAGGTTTAAAATTCATTTGGTTTGTTGTTTTATAATAATCATTTTTAGAATTACACATTTTAAAGTTTTTTAAAAAAAATAACACAGTAAATAGTTAAATTTAAAGTTTTCTTAAAATGCATTTGTTTTGATGTTTTAATTTTAACCCCTACTTGTGCTATGCGTGCTGTATTAGAGATTGCTTTATAAGACAAATGGCATGAAATGATTAAAAATTAAGTTTCCATAATATTTATAGAGTTAAATAAATGAATACTCTTTTTATTGTTTTTTAAATTTAATATCACTTATTTACTTGCAGACTGGTTCAACTTGATTTTGCAGAAAACGCGCTTAAAAGTTTTCAATTTCTTCATATCTTCAATTGACGTGTATATTCTTCTCACGCGGAGATTGTACAAGGCAATATTTTAAAATAAAAATTAGCCCAAAAATTGCGTTTTCTTAGTTATGGCAGTCTTGCATACAGAATACTTGCTATACAGCTTAAAAAAAATTTGTTTCTTTTTCTACGAAAAACTCCCGGAGGCCCTTAAGCAAACACCGAAACCGATTCGAACATAAAACCGCATAATCAAAATCCAGGGAAATATTTATCAGTTTCAATTCTTATTCCAAGAGCACTTGGTTTCTACAACAACCCCGATTACATTTAAAAAACTACAAAATATGTTAATTTCTGAAATCCTTTCATCATAGAATAATTTCGTGCTATTTACCTTATAGAGCAATCTCTAATATACCACGTATTGGCCAAGTAGGCCAACTTAGATTTAATACAGCTTCTGGCGTTCTTCTATAATAAAGTAAAATATTCTTGCTTTTACCAAATCCTTCTGCTTCTCTGGAAACGGCCGTAGCATTGTTGAAATAGTACGAGCGAAGAGTTTGTGTTCGAAACTACACTGCGCAATTTTATTTTTGAGTGCACTCAGCGCACTTTTAAGACCAACAACAACAATTTCTTTATGATCAACCTTCTTTTTTTGGCGATGGCTCAATGCTGTCATTTGATACCTCTGAGTCATTATGGCAGACCTCTGGCACATTTTTTGCATTACTCCGTGTCGTAATAATTTTATTAACATTAGATATTAAATTATATATTGTATACCGTTCTTATTTTATATTGTACTAACGTTATTTTCCTGCAATGATCTTGTAAGAAACTCATGTGATAGAAATAAGGTCAATTTGTTTTCCCGCAGGCGCCACTGCCAGATGCTAAAATACCATTAAGCAGGATGCGGCCGAACTTCTCCCGCAAAAGTCTCCATCTTTTTTCACATTCATCTGCTGTAAAATAAAAGTTTCATAGAAAAGCCATGTTTTAATAATTTTTCTTACTTGTTTTCTGAACTCTTGCAGCTATCCTTTGCCATGCATGCTGCCTTTCAGCTTTGTTGATGTAGTTCGGGTGATTTTTTACGTAAATGGTTGGTTCAACCCGTACAGCACCAATTAAATCGTAAAAAAAATTGTCATCCAGCGTTCGAAATTTCTAAAGGAATTTAATGAAAAATTTGTAATAAAAATACCGCACACTTTGAACAGCTGTTGTTGGCTAGTTGAGACGCTGGCAGTTCGGTTCTTACGTCTGTCAAACTTTTCGAAACTAAAGTTTCGATGAGTTTACGTTTACTTATTTTGGGCAACAATATTGAATTGCATTAAAGCGAACATTTTCGTCCCTACTCGTTACGGAGCAACTCGTCTATTTTGGTTGTGCCTTATTATTTTTGAATACGCACTACTGTAATTCAGTTGTACTCTTGATAATTTTGTGAAAAGCTTAACATTTTGTACGTTTTGATCATTTTCGGCATTCATTTTTCCATGTAGCTGCGCCTTTTACAAAGTATTCATTTTGTTATCTCATTTTCTTCAATTTAGGTTATCGAAAATGCGTCAGTAAGTAAGTAGATTTTTACCAATATCTTTTGTTGTGTGCATGAGAACATTTTTCTACTCTTACCGTTAGACAAATGTGTTAAGAACAACAACGACATTAAGAGAGGAAATATATAACAGTACATTCAAAAAGTCCATAGGATGACACATAGATGCCGTTACTAGATTTTTCCATATGATTTTTATTTAGTACTAACCTTCAAACGATACGTATACGAATCACGTAAGTATAAAATACGTATAAAAATTTGACAACAATCTGACAATTGATTCGTGAGTTATAGCATTTTTTGTGCAACTGTTGTTATTGAAAAAAAAAATGAAAAAAGTGAATTTCGAGTTTTGATAAAGCATTGCTATTCGATGAAAAAAAATACAGTGGAACCCTAACAATGGCTTGATAAACATTATCCGGACTCTGCTCCATCGAGACAAATGGTAGAAAAGTGGATTGCTGAATTTAAACGTGGTCGTATCAGCACAAATGATGCAGAGCGCAGTGGACACCCAAATCAGAGTGTTATTCCACAAAACATCAAAAAAAATCCACAAATTGGTTATGAACGATCGCACATTGAAGGTGCACGAGCTAGCTGATATTGTAAAGATATCAGATGTAGTGTTTTTACTATTTTACACGAACATTTGGGTATGCGAAAGCTCTGTGCAAAGTGGGTGCCGCGTGAGCTCAGAGTCGACTAAAAATAACAACGAATTGATGCTTCAGAGGAGTGTTTGGCGCTGTTAAACTGCAATAAAATCGAATTCAATCTTCGATATGTGACAATGGATGAAACATGGCTTCACTATTACACACCAGAATCCAAAAGACAGTCAGCTGAGTGGACAGCAGTCGACGAACCAAATCCAAAGCGAGCAAAGACCCAGCAGTCGGCTTGTAAGGTGATGGCGTCTGTATTTTGGGATGCGAAAGGAATAATATTCATCGACTATCTCCAAAAAGGAACCACCATCAACAGCGACTATTACTGTGCACTTTTGGATCGATTGAAGGCTGAAATCGCAAAGAAACGGCCACATTTGCAAAAGAAAAAGTGTTGTTTCACCAAGACAATGCACCGTGTCACAAATCGATGAAAACGATGGCAAAATTTAATGAATTGGGCTTCGAATTGCTAACCCACTCAACGTATTTTCCAGATTTAGCCCCCATCGACTTGTTCCTGTTTTAAGATCTCAAGAGAATGCTTGCTGGAAAGAAATTCAAGTCGAATGATGAAGTAATCGCTGAAACTGAGAACTCTTTAAGTATACAATCGGCTGGTGAGCCATTATAATACGAGTACACACCCAAAATCTTTTGGCAACCTAACGGCTGCCTATTCATTTGGCAGCTATCTTGCCGGTTAAATATAAGGTAACATTTTTTTTATCTAGGGAAATTGTGGTAGGATGCGATCTTTCCTATTGGAGGAAAGACGCATAAGGTTTTGAATCAGATAACACTTCACTTTAGAGCCACGACGGGTATCCTCACAGGGAGGTATTATGGAATGAAATAAACCCCAAACCGAATGATATAATCCCCAACAAAAAAAAACCAAAACGAAATAAGGCCGAAATAAAATTTGATTGGCAAAAAAAAAGTTAAATATACCCCAAAAAGATATAAAAAATTTATGAGAATTTTTTGGGGCTTATTTAATTTTTGTTTTGGCTTTTTTCGTGTGTGTGTTATTTCGTAGAGCCATTTTAAGCACTTTTGGTTGCGGGTTGGCATCGATTCAGTAACTTTATTGATGCAGAAAAGATTTAGAAAAAAACAAACAATTTTGTTAATTTTTTTTTTTTGGGTTTTAAAATTATTATTATGTTAATCTGAACTGAATAGATAGAGTGACCTCAAAAACAGTGGAAAAGTATGTTTAGATTTTTGTATTTAAAGTTTTTATGGCAGAAAATAAGTCTCAAACATCGTATGAGAATTGTGGTCTTTCCAGACTTAATGGGTTAATGGACAATGAACCAGGGAACGAAAATAAACAAAACGTTATTTTAGTGTTCCGAGGAAAGCATGACTCGTCATTCCGTTGCATATATGTTTGTGTTCACGAAGGCAAGCACATTCCCTACAATACGATGGCATAAAAAATTAACACAAACATTGTTATTCTGTATCTTTCGTCAGGAAAGCATACGGTAGTGTTAGTGTTGTTCAAGTACACAAACTATAACGCTACAGAATAATGTGTGAAGTCACCAACGCTACACAACCTTAACGTACTGTTCTCTAAGTGAACGCTATAGTACCCTAACATACTCTACGTTTAGCGTCAATTATCGCTAATTTTTCGGGGGGTTCTTAAAAATATTAATGTACGCTATATATGTATCGTCGTTGGGCGTGCAATACCGCGTATCAGCCACTTGCACATACACACACACTCGGTATTAGTAAAGTTCTACAGGAGTGTAGAAAAACTAAACTAAAAACGAAAATAAAAAAAACGATATGTCCATTTCAGCCCTTGAAAGGACTTTGACCGAGCTTCTTATGATCAATTGTGTTGTGTGTGTTGTGAAATGTTTGAACACAAATGATCGAGTACTGGACCTACATGTTTTACTCCGACTCCGATCGGCTTATGTTCTCAAGAAGCTTTTCATGGCAATTTTTACTCTCTGAGGTTTGCCATTGTCTGCAGAGAGGTGACGGCCGAATAGAAAAATTATTTCAATTGAAAAAATTTTCTGTGTCAGATGGAGGATTCGAACCTGGGTTCTCTGGCGTATGAGACACACACTCTACCCACTGCAGCCACTAAACTAAAAACATTTATTGAAATTAGATACTTGCCTTGTTCTTAAAACAGCATTTAAGGGAGTATTCCTGGTTGGAAGGCTGTTTTTGGACCCTCTTTGAAAAACTTCTCATTTAAAAACGCAGAGTTATTTAAATTCTGTTTCTTTTTTTTATTGTATTAAGAACATATTAAATTAAATACATTTTTTTTCGAGGGTTGTTCAAAAACTTGTCGGCCTTCAAAGTTGGGCGTCGAAAAAAAAGGTATGCTGCTTGCGGCCCGGATAACTCAACTTCGGATCATCTGAAATGGAAAAAGTAAACGGCGTTCGATTCAGTACAGATGTAATTCTGGTGGTCCCTACCTCAATTGTAATTTTTTGATTATATTTTACAAAATGGCGTTCATTGAAAAATTAAAAACCGAATTTGGATCTTTTTTTTGTAGCTTAGTGAAAAAAAAAATAGTAAACAATTGTGATTGACGTATGGACCAGAATGGTGAAAATTCTGTGTCGATTGCACTTTGTTTCATCAAAATCGATTCAGAACTACGGGGCGCAATCTGGGCCGCAAGCTCGAAAAACGTGGTTTCGAGATAAACGCGTTTGAGTTTGAAGTTATTTTTTTGCATCAAAAAAAAAAATTGAAATGAAAAATTTGATGCAATTTTAGAAATTCAACAATTCTGCGACGATTGAATTTGGTTTCATCAAAATCGATTTAGTAGAACCGGAGAAAAGGGACTTCGAAGTTCAAAAACGTAATTTTGATAAAACTCAAAAAAAATTTTAGGCAATAAAACATATTTTTTTTTGTGAAATACTTACATTTATCAATCTGCAATGCCAGCCCCATAAAGAACTCCTTCCTCTTCTTCAAAAAATGAGGACTCAGCGACTCTTTGTGCTCTTCGGGCAGTTCTACCTTCTTTTGATGCGGCCAGAGCTCTGGCTTCGGACCTTTTCAAACGTTCTTTGTGAAACTGTATAAAACTTCAAAATGCAATTCTCCGTTTTGTTGTCAATGCTTGTCTTCGTTTTCATTATTTTGAAATTTTTTTACCGATGTACTTGTGAATTCGGTGACCTCATCTCTTTCGTGTTGGTTACCACGAAGCTGGCGTTTCAAGGGACGAGTTTGTCGATTGCTACCAGTGTTTCTTTTCTTTTTATTTCTATTAAATTTTCTATCCATTGTCTTTAGCACAAACAAAAATTTTTATCAAAACTGTGCTTTTCAAAAGTGACGCGCTGCCAACAATTGAATACCTAAGCTCTAATATGTGTATTCATTTATTTTTAGAATACGTATACAAACAAGTTATTACCTACTAAAGAACGCGTTAAACGAAATTCGATGGTTGCTTCAAACCGTTGCATTCAAAAAGTAGCCAAATGAAGCAAATCGCATTTTGGCGAAAACATTGCTGGACAAAAAAGGTCATATCTCCTATAGTATTTCATATTTCAAAAAACCCTTTTAGAACGATATTCTCCAATATCCAAGCTATTAAAATATGCAAAAAAAACAAATCGAAAAAAATGTTTGCCAACCAGAAATACCTCCTTAATAGAAAATCCGCCCTATATTAATCAAATCAAATTGAATTAAAATCCAAATTTATGTTTTGGCCTTTTTGCAATATACGCGGTATTGCAAGTGGCTAATACGCAGTATTGCACGCCCAACGACGATATGCATAGTATATTTATAAAATATGTAATCAGTAAATCAAATCAACTGTGTTTTAGATTAACTCATTTTCTACCGCTGTTGCGTTTTCGCCACACCAACTTTGATGAATATTAAAAAATTAACTAAAAATCTGAGAGGTATAAATGATACACCAAACGATTATTTTGAGTTTTAGTCTTTAGTCTAATTTAATGTTAATCGAAATTAGCTTACTGGGGATGCAAAGTTCTTAATATAAAATACGTCCAAAAAAGGACTCCTGCGGAAACGATCTTCAAATAAAACTTTTTTTTTATAAATTAATTTTGTTTGGGAACACATCGCAAAACCTGTTTCTAAAATTCGTATTCGAAAAATCAATAACACTTCTTCAAGACGCTATGTTGAAAATAACTGTTGCGAAAACTGGCTAATTGCATGCAAATCAGTTTTAGTAGTGAGTCATGAAATAAATAGTAACGAAACTGACCATTTTGTGTCGCTCACGCTTTTTATTCGCTCACGCTTTTTATTAATTTGACAAATTCAATGGAAATTTAATTGTTTCTTTTCTTCATCTTTTTCAAGTTTACCCTCAAATTATTTTCAGTCGTTTTGAAGAATTCATTAGATCAAGTTGATTGATTCCATAAGACCAAAGTGAAGTTTTTTCTATATACGTGTACTGTTAATACGTGATTAAAATGTCATTCAAAAAGTTCTTAAGCCAGAAAGAAATAGAAGATGTTTTAAGTGAATATGACGGAAGTAATGATGAAGAAAAAGGAATTGTTTTAAATGAAAATACTCGCATGGTTTTCGTTCTAAGAGGTGCAAATGATATCCTTGGAACTGGCAGCTCTCTCAAAAAGTATGACTGATTATATTGAAACAAACCACAGGTTATTTGTTGCGCGCTGGCAAGATAATTCAGATGTCACCGTTATTTCAAACTTCATTGCTGCTGCTCCAGAATTACGTACAAATCGTTATTCGAGAGATCAAAAGAAGATGGTATGTTTTGGTTGAGTTTTAATGGTTTCGGAGATCTAACTTAATTTTGGAAGCTTTCTGTTCTACAACCACAGCTTTTAAATGACTACAACAAACATACGGGTGGTGTAGATCTACACGATAACGCTGTATCTAACTACCGTGTTGCGATTCGTGGTAAGATGTGGTGGTGGCCTTTGTGAACGAATGCATTAAACAGTACAATTGCAAATGTTTGGAAAATTCAATGTCTTTTCACTTAAGCCTAGAAAAAACGACTACATCGCAAATTGATTTCAAAAATTGCTACACAATTACTTTTGTTTCAAGATCAAGCCGATGAAGAAGAGCCATCAGATGATTTGCAATTTAGAGATGCTACTTGCTCAAATAATCTTCAGCTTGCAGATATCCGCGAATACGTAATTTGGAAAACTCCAGAAAATAAGAGAAAAAGATGCGCTGAATGCCACTCCCAAACTATAGTCAGTGCAAAAAATGCAATATTGCACTGAACTTCAACTGCTTCGCGCAGTACCATTCAAAAATCTAAAAATGTTGAATAATTAATATTCAATATTAGTTATTAATATTCAATTATTAATATTCAATATAAATAATTAATTTCTTCATTTCATAATATTTCTAAAAAATACATTTATTAAAAAATACATTTGAGCATATATTTTAAAAAAATGATTTGCATCTCATGAGCCAACGTTGCGTTTTCGCAACGGTCATCTACGGTTACCCTAGGTCACCAACAATTTTTTTTTATTTTTTTATGAGATCAGAAAGGTCTTAAATGCTACCACACCAAAATTCAGAACTATATCTAAACGGAATCGGGTAGCGGTAGAAAATGGGTTAAGGGTGTTCACAGTTTAAGTACGCAGGTCTGTTTAACTTACTATTTTTTATTTTTACGCCAACTTACAAGCGTATTTTGCTTTGTTGTTGTTTGGCATGCAAACGCGAATACGCAGGCACGAGTTAATAAAAGTAGCCCTTGGGCGTGTTGTTTTTTCTCGTATTTTTATGCCCTGTCTACAGCATATATAACAGAGCTGCAAAATGATTAAATACAGCAGTCACACACTGAGGTGCTCACAGTTACAAAAATAACAAATGCTATAAATGCGCTTTGTTAATATACGATTAAACTGTGAATAGCCCAATTTTAAAATCATATTCATATTTCCAACAACACTTTTTTTACCAATAAAAAAATAAGCTTTTATAAAAAATTTAAGTTTTTGAAAACTAGTTCACATTTTTCAAGGTCACCACTACTGTTTTTCTGGCGTTTTGAAAACATGGTCTTATTGGGGCATTTATTTTCAATCCATTATTAAAATTTTACATTGAAAAATTAATGCTTACTATTTTAAACGAATTTTTCAAAAACTCCATACACAATTTTTTCATACAAACACTTTCAAACTAAAAGTGGGATTTTTTGTATTTTTTGTACTTCTTACTGTATTTTTAAATTTTTCAGATAGTATACCTCCTACGGCTTTTCTTTTATCAAGGTATAAAAGAAGTAAATAAAAAAATAAATGTTTTAATGTTAAATGTAGATTCAGTGTATAAAGTTTTTTGTTTTTATGTAAGTTCTTACTGTTTAAATATTGCACTGAACTCCAACTGCTTCGCGCAGTACCATTCAAAAATCTAAAAATGTTGAATAATTAATTGTGTAAAATAGTGTGTTACAAATGTTTATTTTTAGTTCTGTCCTGATGATGATTTTCGATGAGAATCGAAATATTGGCAAGCAACAACAGTGTTTATAATAATAAAAAATTTTATAATAACACTAATTAAGCGTTTTTTTGCAATTGGACCTTAAGCCCGAATACAACAATAAACAATAAACAAAGAGGTCGACTAAAATAAACTAAAAATTATACAACGGAGGGCACGCCGTAACATAGCAACATAACAACAAAATGAAGCTGTACCAAGAACTTAAGGTAAACTATAAAAACGAAACCAACAACACTATTAGAAAATACAAGAACAACAGGAGGAAGAACGTCAACTTAAAAACAGCAATTACATTTTTAATCAAATGTCGGAAGATGGGAATCATACAGAACTTCATTAAAAATACAACAACAACGGTTGCCAGCATTTTTGAAATCAACGGAATAGTACCCAAAAAGACCAAACACATACTGACAAAATGCATGCAGACATTCCATGCCAAAATACTTAATTTACTTGTACAACATAAACACGAAATATAAAAATCAACGAATGAAGTGCTCAAAATATAACAAAAATGATCAACAAAAGGTTGAGCGACGTACACAAAACAGCTTTTTTCTCAAACGAAACCAAGACTTATAACAATTTACTCACTCACTCACTCCAAGAACATTCACATGAATAAATACAAAGCACTCCAAAGAGAATCAGATGATACAATTAAGAGAAAACACAACACTGATTGGTTTGTCAACAAGTCCGACGTTACAATACCAACAAATATAGAATGGCTTCTCTCGCTGGGACCAAAATACGCGTTACCATCAACAACAAGACAGTTCCCCTTATTTAATTGCATAGCGGAAGGTGAAGAGTGCATTCAAACCATAGCAGGAAAAGAAGAACAGGACGTAGCACGATCGAAGTTTACAACACTCATTGATGGACACATGAAAAACAACAAAATGAACAACAGAGACCAAGCAGAGATTGAGACATTAAAAGCGACGAAAATATTTCTAAAGGAACATAAAAATATCTTAATATTAAACTCGGACAAGGGTAATGGGACAGTTCCAATGAACAAAAAAGATTACAACGAAAAAATGAAAACGCTTATAAGAGACACTGGAATTTTTAAAAGAATTAATAAGGACCCTACACAAAAACTACAGCAGATAAACAACGATTTCGCGGAATTCCTATACAACAAGAACGAGATCTCAACACAAGAAAAAAGAAACATAAAAACGTACACAGCAACTGCACCGAGGATATATGGATTGCCTAAAATCCACAAAGAAAACACACCTTTAAGACCAATTTGTTCATCAATAGGATCACCATCATACGGACTATGTAGATACGCCATCAACATTCTTAAAAACTTGACTATAGACTCCAAATACAATATCAACAATGCAATAGATTTCAAAAAATTAATAATTAACACATACATTTATGACGACGAATCCATACTTTCATTTGACGTGATATCCCTTTTTCCTAGTATACCGGTTGACTATGCACTAAAAATTATTGAAACGAAATGGAACAGAATCAAAACATATACCAAACTAAACAAAGACAAATTCATGGACATATTAAAATTGTGCATAAAAGACAATAGATATTTTAAGTATGAAGACAAAATGTACACACAACTCACACACACAAGAGGAATGCCGATGGGATCACCAGCGTCTCCAGTCATTGCAGACATAGTGATGGAAGAGCTACTAGACAAGTCATTGGAAACACTTAACAACAAAATAAGACTAGTTACAAAATATGTTGACGACCTTTTCGCTATAGTTAAAACGGACCAAATTGAAGAAACACTGAGAACATTGAACAATTTTCATGGAAACATAAAATTTACGAAGGAGGAAGCAGTCGACGGATTTTTACCATATTTGGACACTGTAATAATAATAAAAAACAACAAACTGACTACAAACTGGTATCAAAAACCTTTGGCATCTGGACGCCTAATCAACTTTTACTCCAAACATCCTAAAAGAATAATTTTTAATACAGCGAACAATTTCATACGGAGTGTGCTCGACATCAGCAACAAAGAATATCACAAGGAAAATCTACAAAAAAAATAAGGACAATATTACATAACAATGAGTTTCCAAAGAAAACAATCAATGAACTAATTCGCAAACAGTTTAGAGAGACAGAAAGAACAACAACTAAAAAACCATATAAAATCTACAAATCGATGACATATATACCGGGCCTATCTGAAAGACTCTCAAATTCTAACATATACGACAAGGATAAATATAAAATCGCGTTTAAGTCAGCTAACGCATTACAACAAATTTACAGTAATACAAAAACAAAAATTGACAAATTAGATCAAACTAATGTGGTTTACAAAATAAAATTTAATGGTGACGGGTCCCACGTATGTGACCAGACATATGTGGGGACAACGAAAAATAAATTACGAACTAGACTTTCTTCTCATAAATCTGACTTGAAACTAAAAGACAAACCCATAGAACAAAAAACAGCACTAGCGGCCCACTGTGCCAAGCACAAACACACACCTGACTTTACTAACGTTGAGATTTTACAGCAAGAGAACAAATACACACGTCGATACACTCTGGAAATGCTCCACATTATTAACGTTCACCCACATAAACGACTCAACTTTAAAACTGATACCGACAATTGTGCTCACATATACAGACGCTGCATCGAGAAGCAGAGGAAGGAAAACAAACGCAGTTGAAGTTTTATGCAGAATTGATGGACGCGTTTTGTTTTTAGCTGTTTGTAATTTTAATTTTAAATGTTTTAATGTTAAATGTTTCAATGTAGATTCAGTGTATAAAGATTTTTGTTTTTATGTTAGTTCTTACTGTTTAAAGACAATGTGTAAAATAGTGTGTTACAAATGTTTATTTTTATTTCTGTCCTGATAATGATCCTCGGTGAGAATCGAAATATTGACAAGCAACAACAGTGTTTATAATAATAAAAAATTTTATAATAACACTAATAAGAGTTTTTTTGCAATTGGACCTTAAGCCCGAATACAACAATAAACAATAAACAAAGAGGTCGACTAAAATAAATTAAAAAAAAAAAAATAAAAAAAAAATATAAATTTGAAGCATAATTAAAAGCTTTTTGATGTATATTACTGCTAAAAAATTATAAAATACTATAAGAAGTACAAAAAATACTCAAAAATTACATTTTTGATTAAAAATTAAAGTGTTTTCTTATGTAAAAATTGTGTAGGCAGTTTTTGAAAAATTCGTTTAAAATAGTAAGCATTAATTCTTCGACGTACAATTTTGAGAATGCATTAAGAATAAATGCCTCAACACGACGATGTTTTAAAATCTCCAAAAAAAAAATAGTCGTGCTGAACTTAAAAAATGTGAATGAAATTTTAAGTGGTCGAAGAAATTTAAATTTTTCATTAATTATTGGTAAGAAACTGCACATTTATAAAATGTGAAATGTGAAAAAGAACTCTTAAAATAACACTGAACATTTTTTTGTAGGACTAAAAGTTTTGAAGATATAGTTGTTTTCCTACATGTCCGAATGAAAAATTTTGATTTTTTTTTTAATTTTCCACAGTGTTAAAACTACAAAAAAAAAGTAAATAAATATGATAATATTTCTATTTTATAAATATTATTGACGTGCAAAATTTAAAAAAAAATCGGTATCGTCAAAATCACTTTTTGGACAAAAACGTCCGATTTGACATGGAACCACCGATGTATGATTGTTTACAGCTGGGCGCGATATCGGAAAGAACAAACAGGAACAGAACTCAGGTGTGAATGTTTGAAATAAATTATTAAAAAATCGATTTTTCTTTTTAGTACCCTTAGACTTAGACCACATAATTAACACTAGTACATCACATTTAAATACTGGTTCTCCGAGAATTTCGGGGGGGTTGAACCCCCAAAATCCCCTCTGATTCCGCGCCTTCTCCATGCAATAAACTCCTTTAACTCCTCTTAGCAATTATGTTTGATGTTGATGATTTTTCCATTTTATTTGTTTTTCAGACAGTGAAGACAACACATACGTATCTTAATAGAACCGAGAGAATGATTGAAAAAGGATACTGTCTCTTGCACTCTTTATGTGCGAATCAAAGAACTTCAAATACGATTTTACGTTATTTAAGAAAGTGTAACGATTTTTTGTATAGACACATATCAGCATTACCGTTTACAAATTTTTGTAAATCAAACATATTAAGCCAAATGAGTTATTTACTGAAATGTATTGCCATTGAACTGAAGCTTACATCATATAATAGTCAAATTAGTAGATTTCAGCATTTGTGCGAACTATTAGTAGGTTATTCTAAAAAGCCTTTGAATGATGGAGTTTCTATGGAGTTAAATCATTATTTTGGTACAAGATCGTATTCAAAAAGCAAAACTACCGAGGCAGGGTCACAAATATTGCTAGGTTATATTATCAGTTGCTTAGAATTCAATACAAAAAATGAACCTATTCCAAAATGGGATTTCTTTGATAGCACTTTAATGGAACAAATTCTACAGGATTGCGAATGTCAAACAGATAATGGGCCCAAACTCATCAATATAAAAAAATTGCATAACATTCTTAATGACGAATTACGTACTGTACACACTACAGTTGTAAGTGGCCAAAGGCAATTGATTTTAAAAGAAATAGAGTCTGTACTTTTATTCGCCCTCAAAGTAAATGATGAAAAAAACAAAAGTTTTTCTACTGTCAAACTAATGGAAGCATGGGGACATGTAAGTAGCTTGTATTATATGTTTTTGATAAATAATATATTTTTATAATTATTAGGTCACTGAAATACTATTTACTGCCGCTCCGGGACTTGCTATTCCTCTTGTATTGAGGCAAGAACTAATTTTAGAAATCTTACAAAAAATTCTAAGTAAAGTAGTTTCACTTCAGACAATTTTTGAGCTTGCATTTCTATCTTCTGGTACTGTACTTTTACTACTGGTAAATTTAAAATACTGCTATTTTCAGAAACCATTAAAAAACATAGACATTTTATGTAAGTTTTTAGTTTCTGTTTAAATTGAATTTTATACAACTTTTAAATGTTTAAGGTCATGATTATGAAAATGGAGTCAATTCAATCAAATTGAATAGTGAAAACTTTACACCGAATGTAACATCAGCCAAATCCAATGCTTTAAGTTTAAAATTTATATTGCGGAATATTTTAGAATGGATTTTAATAAGTGAGGTCTCATCTCAAAAGTTGCGAATAAACTTATATGCTGCTCTTTTAAATTGTATGCGCATTATTAAGGGAAACGATTTTATTTGTCAAGATGATAAAAAAGATGAGCCGTAAATACTAAAGTATTTGATTTTATATATATCTTAATTTAATATGTCTATTTTTAGTTTCGTGCCACGTTTGGATAAATCTATTGAAAATGTTGTTAAAAGCAAAGAGATGAGCCAATCTCTAATGTCCGTTGATGTATTGGAATCGTTTGGAGAAAAACTTTTGCATATTATTTGTCACGACATGATAGCTGGAAATGATATTTGTAAAATTTCGTCACTTTCATGTATTACTACACTTCTTGACTTTGACTCGTTTACAAGTTTTATCAACTTTATTTCTAATCGAGGATATTTATCCCACATTATTGATAGCCTTTCAAAATCAGATGAAAGTCTATGTAATGTATTGTGTGATTCTCCAGAAAACATGAAGGTTCTTTATGTGTATGAATCAATAATGGCAATGTTATCATGCTTTGCCAATAGTAATAAAGGAGCTGAGCTTCTTTTAGAAAATAAAATACTAGGAGTACTATCAGGAATGAAAGTTTTTGATATGCATCCAGTCATACGCGTTAATAACTTTCCTCGTAATCGAATTGATGAATTCATACCACCAGCAGATACACGATATCGCCAAATTTTATTTCCTGCGTTAAGTTTATGTGAAAGCGTCATGTCAACACTAACTCTCGAAAGTCACTCGGCTATATCCCAAGTAGTTTTTTTTTTGCTTTCTCATTGTGATACAATTGAAACTATTTTAAGATGCGCAACTCCATTTATGGAACTTGGGTTACTTCAAGAACTTTCAGGTGTTACAGGAATAATTGCACGAAGCATAAATCAGGTAAAACAAATAATATTTAACTTTTTAAAATATGATTTTTTACTATTAATACAGGAACTATTTTGTATTGCTGATCTCAATTCAAATGAAGAAGTTTGTGTTAAATTGTATCGTATTCAACGTCTAATGCTATCAGTATTTCCGCGTTTTGTTATCAACGGAACAACATTTAAGGAAATGTTAAAGTTAGAAAACATGGTCTATGAACCATCCAAACAAAGTAACTGCCTTCATGTGAAGTACTTTTTAGAAATTGCATCTAATTTATCACTTTATTGCCGCAACGCTAATTCGAATAACAGTGCTGACCATAGATCAACAGGAATTCTGTTTTCCCCACAAAATACTGGATCGGTTCTTAGGTAAGAAAAAACGTTTAACTCCATTTTAAAATTATACAATTACTCAAGTCTTTATGTCTGAACGGAATGTTTTCCAAAACTCAAAACAATTGATTGACATATTTTGACTTCCCAAAATATATAAACTGAGTGGTGGTTGTGGCTGAACCGCTGCGTATTGGCAGGATGCCAGAAAACGGTTTAGAACTCACCTGCAAGAGTTCCTCTTGGTGGAACTTTTTTCAATTAAAATAAATGAATGTTTTTGTAATTTATTCAGGCTCTACATCATATTTCATCCGCATATCTATCCTTAGTATTAATAAATTTTTGTTGTTAAACAATTTTTTTCGTTTGTTCCACTGTGTAAAGTATGCTTTTTTCTCTTGATATGAGTGATCATTCGCTTAAGTGGTGTCCATTGCTTTTATTAATTTCTTTCACGCGAGTTCTTGATTCTCATTATCCGTGCTCGTGTGTAAGTTAATTTCCTTTTGGGTGACTCCTTTAAATTAAAAAAATAATTGTAAACATCACAAATGTCTTTATTGAATTCAACAAAAGAACTGCTTAGCACAGAAAACTTAAGGGGGGTAGGGGAGGGGGGGTAAGGGTTTCAGCGCAAAAAAAACACTTTTTTTGTTAATTTTTTTAAGAGCATTATTAAGTAAACTTTTAACAATTTTCTGCAATTTTTTCTTTAAAATATTTGAAATATTAAAAAACAAGCCGGTGACAGAGCTTGCCTCAGAACGTTTTAGAAAAATAACAATTTGTGGTGTTCCCCATATCTCGGTTGGAAATCATCTGAAATCAAAAACCATCAAAATTTAGTCAAAGTATCATCAAATCCTCCCCCAACGTTCTGTGATTATTTTTTTTTTATTTAAAAATTTTTGGTGGCCATCTTAAGTGTAAGCTGATATTTTCCACAAAAAATTCCGCCATTTTTTGGTGGGAAACTCCCTTAATATAAAAAAATTTAATTAAACGATGGGGGGAGGTATGTTATAGGTAGAAAATGTGTGCCAAGTTTGAAATAAATCGGTCAAGTACTTTTTTAATGGCAGTGAACACGGGCTTTGAAAAAGTAGTTTTAAGAAAAACGCGTTTAAAAGTTTATAAGTGTACGTTGTAGTGTAGTCAAAATGGCTACTATCTTCATTCCACTAATGAAGGAGTTTCCCGGTAAGGGCCCATCCTGTCGCGACAGTGGATGACATCAGGGCCACGTGAAGCTGATCGCATGCGCCGACCAAAGGTCTGTAGACCTTTACAAGATCGCGATCTCCAGGATAGGAGAGGTATGGCCGGACTCGAGACTCGAGTCGTTGGTAGGGATTAGATCCCTAACAGACCAAAAGCGCGTTCCCGAATCCCTATCGAACCATCTGATCCAAAAATGATCCTGGAGACAATTCGGTTGGGAAACCACGATCTGCCAACGGCAAACGAAGGTGACACGGGTTGATGAGCCGAAGAGGGATTTTAGATCGGTAACTTTTGTTATCAATCAAGAGTCCCTGGCTATCTTGTCATCCAAATGTTTTGTGGTAGACTATGGCTTCTCATCCATACAACTACGGATCTTCAAAAAACATGAGGCGTTATTGGGGGAAGAGCAGGCTTCCAACCCAATTAAGGGCGACCCATCTCAGTCCTGCACCAGAATTGGAAGACGTGAGCTCCGATACTGAATTTGCACAGTCACTTCGGTTATCCTCCCTGGAGGCCAGTCTCATCCTCCGCCTTAGTAAAGACGAAGAAGACGTCGTCCTGATCCAGGAGCCGTAGGTAGTCTGCGGCCTGGTGTGCGGAGTCAGGACTCCAAACTACAAGCTATTGTACACCAAATCCCAAGGTAAACCAAGAGCGTGTATTCTAATAAAAAATAACCTGAGTGCATTTGCTCTCTCTAATTTCAGCAACAAGGACACCGTGGCCATAAGCGTCGAGATAGGCCAAATTAGTTTGTGGCTTACCTCAGCTTACCTGGTTCATGACCATGAAGTCCTTCCTGAGGAAAACGTTAGACAACTGGTCTCCACAGCGGCATCGCAATCGAAGGGCCTGATTATTGGATGCGATGGAACGCTCATAATGTTATCTGGGGCAGCTCAGACACCAACGACCGATGTGAGCCACTTTTTGATTATATCCTCTCTACCAATCTTATTTTAAGTAATATATAAAATAATGAACCCATCTTCATTATAAGCAATAGGCAGGAAGTTTTAGATATTAGACTTGCTTCTCACCATATATCTGACAGGATTAGAAACTGGAGAGTTTCAAAAGAACACTCCTTTTCGGATCATAGGTATATTCTCTTTGACATTGATGACTTTGACCCGAGACCACGAAGCCTTCGTAATCTTAAAAAAAGCCAACTAGGGTCTTCATATATACATTAGAAACAGATCTCGCATATGGACTACCGAATCGTCCTACCAGTAAAAAATCCTTGGACAACTTGGTTGTTAATCTGACAGTCCATGAACAAAGCTCTAGATATCGCATGTCCGCTCAAAAACCCAAAGGGGAAACAAAAACCACCTTTGTGGAAGACCAGACTTGAAGAGCTCCGAAATAAGAGCAGAAAACTTTAACAAAGCTAAAGCCACTGGATTCATCGATGCATGGACCAACTACAAAGTGGCTCTTAAAGAATATAAGAAAGAATTGCGGAAAATATATCAGACTTCCGAGGCGTCAAGGCTTAGAAAAATTCTAACAACTAGTCCTTCCAACCAAAGCTTTTTGAATAAAAAGGAGACGCAACATGGACCACCAACAGTGAAGAATCTCTCAAAATTTTAGTAGAAACTCACTTCCCTGGTTGTTCAGAAATAGGCAATACTCCAATTCAGGAGGAGTACGCACCCACTGTCAACAACTCCCTCGATCAAATCTCACAATCAAAGCTCAAATAGGCAATTGAAAGCTTCAAACCGTTTAAGTCACCAGGACCAGACGGCGTAGCCCTCATAGAAATACAAAAACTTATTATACATATTATAGAAATACAAAAAGCTATAAAACAATGGCTTATGATGATCTACCAAGGCTGCCTAGACCTCAATCACATCCCCATACTTTGGCGACATGTGAGGGTTGTTTTCATACCTAAGGTGGGCAAAAGCTCACACGTAAGCCCAAAAGACCTTCAACCAATTAGTCTCTCATCCTTTCACTCTCGAGGTATTAATAGAAATCCACTTGAGACAAAAGATAGTAGAAAACCATTGTCATCGGCACAACACGCTTACACCAAAGGTAAATCCGTGGAAACAGCTCTTCTCTCCATAGTTTCCATCATTCAAAAATCTCTTCTTTAAAAGGAATATACAATGATAGCTTTTATTGATATTTATTGAGCTTGTGGTGGATGCTTCGCTGGAATCACTTATAAATCAAATGCTAGTGGGCAGGATTATAAGTGCAAATCTCGGTATGGCATCTACGCTAAGATCTGTACCAAGGGGAACTCCTCAAGGAGGAGTTCTCTCGCCTCTACTCTGGAACCTAGCGGTTAATGAACTGCTGGAGAAACTGGCACGGGAGGGGTGCAAGGTGATAGCTTATGCAGATGACATTGCTATTGTCACTTCTGGAAAATATATATCTACATTTCGAGACATTATGCAAAACGGCCTTAATACTCTCATACAATGGGTTAATAGCTGTGGACTCGGCGTCAACCCTGAAAAAACGGATTTAGTGATTTTCACAAGAAAACGCAATCTACCAACAATCAGTCCTCCAAAACTGGGAAGCATAAGACTTAGCTTCTAAGATCAAGCGAAATACCTGGGCCTTATCCTGGATAGAAAACTAAACTGGAAACCCAAGCTGCTCGAGAGAGCCAAAAAACTAATATAGCCCTCTACTCATGCAAAAAGGCAGTGGGTAACAAATGGGGCTTACAGCCAAGTGTTACTCACTGGCTTTACACGGCAGTAGTAAGGCCAATATTGCTATATGGTTCCATTGTCTGGTGGCAAGCACTAGACAAAAAAACATACCTCAAGATACTTCGCAAAGTTCAAAGATCAGCTGAGCTATGTACTCGTATTAGTGGAGCATTAAGAACCACTCTTACAGACTCACTAGATACTATGCTACACCTTGTACCACTTGATATCCTAGTAAAGCAGATGGCTGCCAATATAGCCATCCGTCTAGAGAACACCTTTGATGTATCCATTCCCTCCTGCGAAGAGTGGGCTGTTGGAAACCTTCCACCAAACAATGTCATCAGAATCTATACAGATGGATAAAAATTAAACAGCAAGGTTGGAGGAGGAGTCTACTCTGATACATTGAACATTAATCTGACCTTCAGGCTCCCCGACTATTGAAGTGTCTTCCAAGCGAAAGTAGTCGCAATACATGAAGCAGTAACTTGACTTCAGATAATTGCAATATCCTCCATGGATATCTACATACTATCTGATAGTCAGGCCGCGTTGAAAGCCCTAGAATCTGTTGAAACAACATCCAAAACAGTAACTCGCTGCCGCAGATCCCTAAATGAGATGGCAGAGCAGCTCAAAATACACCTATGCTGGATTCCGGGACATAGAGACTTTCTAGGAAACTTCAAAGCAGATGAACCCGCTCGCACTGGAATAACCAAACAACTCTCGATAGAGAAAGAAAGTATTGGTATATCCCTCCAATATCCCATGTGGAAAGTATACCACATGTAAACTACTCACAAATGAGCTACCCCTAAATAAAGCCAGCATTAGATGATAAACGGGAAGCACATGTCATACAGCGCGTCAGGTTTGGCCAAAAATCACCCTAAAATGGTCAAAAGAACTGATATCCCTGAGAAAGGATCAAATCAGTACTATGATAGGTATCCTAACAGGACACTGCCTAATAGGTAACCATGCACTAAGATTAAACATCCTCCACAACGACTTCTGTAGAAGCTGCAGAGATGAAGATGAGGAGGAATCTACAAAACATCTTTCTTTGTACTTGCCCAGCGCTAGCTAAAAATCGCTACCTTCACTTAGGTAAATTATTCTATAAAGATCTCGATGATCTCTAAGAGTCTTCGGTCTACCGAATCCTCAGCTTTGTCAACAGCTCAAACTGGTTTGAATAGAGATTGAAATTAATCCAATGGTACCACAATGAACCTCATTGGCCTAATTGTGTCTCAAAGGAGACAGCCGCTTCAATCTAACCTAACCTAGTTTTACTAGTATCCTTAAAATGTGCACACAATATTCTTGAGATGTGCATTCAGATAAAAAAATTAAAAAAAATGAAAAAAAAATAAAAAACCTTACCCCTCCTCCCCTTAAACCATATCTAAAATCAACATATTAATAAAATTAGTTGAGTTAAGCTGTTTTCAACATGCAAGGAAGTCGCTTCTCTGCTGTTAATAAGATTAGCTCACACGGGAAGTTAACTCTCTGCAGTTGACTTGCTTTTTTAAACTGATTTCCTATGATGAAGTTTCTGACTCTAACTTTCTTGACCTTATTCCAAATAACAGCAAATACATTTTAGGCTAACATAAGAAATTTTTTTAGAAGAATTTGATCGAATTTGGCTTCGAATTTTACATTTGCACGCACGAAGTTTTGATATTCGGTGTATGTGAGACTACCACGTCAGCTGCAGAGGGTTAACGAGGCGCATTGTCAGAATTTTATTTATGTTGTAATATTAATGTGTTGCAATATAAATATGTCTGACGTTAAACAATTTAAAATAGGCAAACTCCTCCGCCACTAAACTCAAACATGCTCGTTTGGTACCTTAAGATGTTCTACTACATTTTCTAAGTTTATTACTGTTTATGTCTAAACACATAATATGTTTTTTCTTTGTTTCTTTATACTAAATTAAAATCTCACGGAGAGATGCGCTTTCCGCAGTACAAATTAATTTTTCTCTCTCAAAATTAATATTAAGTTTGCACTTCCGTTTTTGCTATATTATTTTAAGACTTTCTTTTTAAACAAACCTTCGAAAGGGTAAGAACTACAAAACAAACTTGAACTAAATTCAACACTAACTTCCATTTTGTGTCTTCTTTTTTATTTCGTATCTTAAGTACTGGAGTTTAAGAACTAGATTCCTAAAAGAAGATTGCTAACTTTTTTGTAGAAAGTGTGCTATGTAGAGTTTCAACATTAAGCTTCCATATAAACAATTACATTGGTTGTCTTCTTTGTTTTTTGAAAAATATCTTTATTCTTTTTATATTTGATATAAATTACGATAACACTTGAAATTCCAAATATTAAAAGTATTACATTAATAGTGAAATATATATCATTTTCCTTCTTTAACAGTTTTATATGTTCAGTGATATTAACGTTTATTTTTTCAAGATCTCTTAAGGGTAATTACAGAGAAAAGTTGCCTTTGAACAGACATTTGTTTTGGTAAATATTTGCAATGTTTTCAAACATATGTTTTGGTCACACTAAGCAATAATATAATTTTTGCAATGGCAACCCTTTTACTTCTGTTCAAATGCAATACTGTTGGTTTTTAATTGTTGTCAGATGGATTTTCTGTGCAAGCAATTTATTTTTTTATTTGCAATAGAAAAAACTAAAGGTAAGATAAAATCTTATGTTAATATGTTTATGTATTATGTTAATATATTTAATATATATTTGAATTTGTTTAATTATCGTTTAGTTGTTACATTATGTTGCAACTAAGTATTGTTCGATTTAAAAGCTGCATTCGAATAGAGAGCCCGAGAAGGGATTGCCTATACGCAACAATGTATGAGTTCGCTATACGTTGAGCAACACACGCAGTTCCGTCAAGGTAGGAAATGACCTCTCCGAAACTTTCAATACCAAAAGAGGTTTCAGATAAAGCGATCCACTGTCTTGCGATCTCTTCAACATCATCATGGAGGGGATCGTACGAAAGGCTGGTGTGCGTCGTAATGGCACCTTTTTTTACAAAGGTGTCCAGCTCCTTGCGTACGCTGGTGATATTGATATTGTCGGCAGAACCAAGAGAGATGTTACCGTTACTTTCACCGCTATCGAAAATGAATCAGCCGTAGTGGGTTTGACGATAAATGAGGGTAAAACAAAGTGTATGCTGTCCACAAACAAGGGAGTGCGGCGTTTAGACTCCCATGTTTCATCCGGCAGCTATAACTTTGAAGTAGTCAAGGAGTTCCTATACCTTGGCACCGCCATTAATAACAACATCGAAGTCAGTCTGGAGATAAAGCGAAGAATAATAATTGCTGATAGGTGCTACTACGGGCTCAGTAAGCAACTAAGTTCCAGAGCCCTCTCTCGATCGACAAAACTAACACTCTACAAGACGACTCCACATAGTTGGGCGTATAACTGTGCAGCGACTACGCTGGTTGGGTCATGTCCATCGTATGAACGACGAAGCTCCAGCGAAAAAGGTGCTCGAGGCGAGGATAGTTGGTCAACGACGACGAGGGAGACCATGCCTCCAATGGATGGACCAGGCCGAGGTAGCCCTAACCGCACTTAGTGTATCCGATTGGCGAAGGCGCGCGCAATGCAGAGGCGCCTGGCGAGAGCTGATGAGGTCGGCTGAAATCCGAGCACGGGTTGTTATGGCCACCAAGTTTTTGCTCTGTCGAGCTTTCAAAAATAGGGAATTGCTGAAGTGTCAGTAATTAAAAGAAGAGTTATATTTGCTTTTCATTACTTCCTTCTTTGTTGCAACACAAATCTGAAAAGTATTTTTGAAAATTTTGCAGAAGTAAATTCGTTTGGTTTTTAAGAATTTTATTTCTGTAGTGTCAGTAACCGGGTTATAGAAGTTAAAAGTTTTGTATTGCATATTAGTTATGGAAAACTACATATAGTCGAGACTATCGACGGTTATCGACGGTTTGGCTATCGATTGTGTGCTGACATTGATAGTCGTGACACAAATTTCAATAGACAATAGGCGTGGTCAGACTATATATACGCCCACTTTTACGAAGTCATAATTAATTATTGGTACATGTTTTCATAGTGAAACATGGTATGTAGGTGCTATGGGTCCAAATGGCGGTTAATATATATATAAATGTTGGCAAGCCTACTTTTACCGCACTTTTATCTATCTATATCTATCTATTGATGTATATAAAAATCAAATGCCACATGTGTGTTTGCCGCATTAATTAGAAATATACCAATTTGGTTAATTTTTTCATATCGTAGCTTTGGTGCATAAATTCCATATTTTTACATTTTTTTCGGCGAAGAAGGTCATAAATCTACGAGAATTTATTTTGTTTATTGTTTTTATTTACTTAAATCTGCATGATTTGAACTTTTTCGCTTTTAAACAATTTTGGCATTTAAATATTTTTCGGCAAATTTAAATTTCATGCGAATGTGTTTCGAAAATTGGTTTTTTTGCCTAACAAAAAACCTAAAATTTAAGATCAATAAGCCTTATTATAGTACCATGGTACAGTGCTTTTCAAAAATTAGCAAAAAAAAAAAAAAAAACACTTAGAGCACACCATAATAAAAATCGTAATTTAAAAATAGAAATTTCTGCATACAAATTTAAAAATTGACGCCAAACATAAATTTTGTCTGATTTTAACAAACAGTATATTATTGCAGATAATGGCAAACGTTAGAGAGCAAAAAAGCTGTCATGAAAAGCTTCTTGAGAACATAAGCCGTTCGGAGTCGGCATAAAACTTATAGGTCCAGTTCTGATTTGTGTTCAAACATTTCACAACACACACAACACAAATGTAATTTTGTTTGTTTTTGTTAATGTTTTGTAAATTTTTCGTAAAGTTTTTGTTTTAGTAAAAAACAACCGACTACAAAATCACTAAAAAGTAAAAAATTATTTTAAAATAACTTTTCCTTATAATTTCTTGGTCATATTTGGTAATTTATTTAAACGTATTATTTCATTGAAAAAGTTATTTTAATTTGTTTCTTATTGTTTTATTATCATAAATATATTAATTTCTGTATGAATACAAAAGCGTTTAAGGTATAATAGAACAAACTAGAAAAAAAATAAAATAATAAGTTTTCCAATGTAATAATATGTTTAAATAAATAATCAAATATGACCAACAAATTAAAAGGAAAAGATATATTAAAATTATTTTTTAACTTTGTAGTGATTGCAAGAGTCGGCTTAAAAAAAAAAGTTTTTATTTCTTTCTTCTTAGTGAATATGATAAATTTTCGGAAAAAGTGCTTAAACTACACAAATACAATTGTTCTTAAAAATTTTTTTTTTGTTTAATTCTGAAAGGTTGTTGGTTATATCAAATATCTGTTTCTTAAATTTTAATTAGATGTCACGTGTTTTAAAATAATTATACGTTACCCATTCTTGCTACGAATTGTATTACCCTAGTGTCAATATTATTCGAGATATAGCGTTTTCTAATATTGCCACGCCCCTTTGTTGAATAAGCTCCCACTTTCTTGACCGTTATTTGTAATAATATTCACGCCCATTTGGCGAATAACGCTCATTTTTTTACCGTAATTTGTAATAACTGTGTCTACCTCTACACTGAATTGCAGTACCCTAGTGTCAATGTTATTCGAAATAGTGTTTTTCTAATATTGACTCGCCCATTTGTCGAAAAACGCCCACTTTTTTGACCATAATTTCTTATAATAATGCCTACCCTCCTATACTAAATTGCAGTTTTCTAATATTGCCACACCCATTTGTCGAATAACGCTCTTTTTCTTGACGGTAATTTGTAACAGTTGTGCCTACCCCTACACTAAATTGCAGTACCCTACCTTCAATATTATTCGAGAAAGTGTTTTTCTAGTATTGCCACACCCCTTTCCCAAATATCGCCCACTTTTTTAGATGGACACCTCCGTGTTTATGATATCTATCTGTTCACCAAAAACTATAGCAATCGGTCATATGGTTTAGGAGTTATCGATGTACATACATTAAAAGAAAAAAATAAAATTGAAAAAATAAATAAAAAAAAAAATACAAAAAAAAAAATAAAAAAAAACAGAAACCGGCGAGCTTGATAACCTCCCCTTTTTTGAAGTCGGTTAAAAATAATGAAAAATGGTTGAGGTAAGGAGAGTCAGAATATATTAAATTTGTTTTTTAATTACTTAATTATGTAATAACTTAATTAACTTATTACTTTATTACCCAATAAACTATGGAAATTTAAGTAACGTAACGTCAGATGACTAAGCCTAACATAATAAAAAAAAGAAACTTAAAAAGATTTTCAAACTCGATAACTTGCAAAATAAACTTATATTATTTTTAAACCTTTTGAAAAAGTTTTTATGCAAAAAGTCTTGACTAATTCGCAGTCTTGCAAATTTTTTAATCCAAGCCGAAAACTAGTTTTGTTTTTTTGTAACGTCGCGCCAGAGCATAGTTTTGCTTATATCTTTACATTCTTAGGATCGATTGTTGTAATTCTTTTACTTTAAAAAAACCTTTTAAAAATTTGACTTTTTTATTAATTTTTTTTTTATATTTTTTCGTACAAATCCTACGTTACTCCAGTTTGGAAATTCCCATATATATATTACTAGCTTAATACCCGGCGCGCTTCGCTGCGCTCCGCGCGTATCGCCTGAATAGTTGTCGTAACTGAATTGTTTCCACGCCCATATGAAATGAATTACGAAATTACCTCCTACCTAAAATAACAGTTCGTATCGAAAGTGATTTTGCGTTATGCCTAAAACCTTTCTGCAAGTGTAAGCATTCAGTTATCTAAATGATTCCGATACAATAAAACGCTGATGTGTTTGTTTCCGTGAAATTCAATAAAAATGTAGGAATAATGCTTGCACTGAAAAGTTTTGATTTTGTTTCTTACCAGGAGTGAATAGTCATTGAAAATATCTTAAATTATTGAACCATATAAATGTATTTAAGGAATGGTTTGTAAATTTTATGTGTTGAAAATGTAGCATCAAAACAGTCGCCGTACCTGAAAACCTCTATTAGTTAGTACTATTTAGCAAACCAGGTGCACACTTCGTGGTGCATAATAGAAAAATAAAAGAATCAATTTCGAATTCATTTAAATCAGTGATATAGTTTTTATTGCAGTGCTCTGTGGTACACAACATTTTTAGTTTTTCCATTTTCGGTGTAAATATACAAAGCCGATGGTTTGCCAACGCGCGAACAGGCTACATATAACTGTCCATAAGAGAGAACTGGATACTCTAAATTTACTCCACAAAATGCTAACGATTGGCCTTGCGCCTTATTAATAGTAACCGCAAACGCAAGACGCATAGGAAACTGAAGTCGTTTAAATTCGAATGACATATCAGATGGAATCAGTGGAATACGTGAAATGAAAACATCTTCGCCTTGGAATTTTCCCGTTAAAATAGTTGCTTCAATAACATAGCCACTGCTAGACATCTGGAGGTTCATAAAAAGCACAGGATGGTTTGAGGAACAAATCGGAACAATGGTTTAACTTGGTACCACAAATATAAAAAAGGGATTCGCAATGGACCTATAGGCCCCCGCGGAAGACCCTTCTTACCTAACCTAACATAAGCCATCAATCTTTTAACAGTAAGTCTTGTACCATTACACAAACGGTGTTGATTAATATTGCGAAGCATAATGATAGTTACTCCCACTTTCAATTGCAGATTATGCGGAGGCAATCCTGTGGTGCGTTCATGTAACTTAGTTGAGAAATTCTCTACTGGTAGTGACGTCATCACTCTGCTAAACTCTACCGATAGAAAACAAGTGTTTATGTATATCATGAAACTCCCCAATTGAGATATTCATGGTTGGTTGATAATTTGACATTTGTGATCGAGAATTGTATTGTTGTTTGAACCAATCAAGTAAATAGAAAAATAAATTTTTAATCTCAACTGCATCTAGATCAATATATAAGGTAAAAACTGTATGACGTCACTCCGGTCCAGCGCCATCTAGTGGGGGCTTTTTTGTGATAAAAATGTACAAGGTGTATGTCTTTGCTAAAAGCTATTAAAAATCTGCAAGTTTGGTGTATGTCTTTGCTTTAAGCTTTTAAATCGACACGTTTGGTGTATGTCTTTGCTTTAAGCTTTTAAATTGGCAAGTTTGGTGTATGTCTTTGCTTTAAACTTTTAAAATTGGCAAGTTTGGGGTATGTCTTTGCTTTAAACTTTTAAAATTGGCAAGTTTGGTGTATGTCTTTACTTTAAACTTTTAAATTGGCAAGTTTAAGGTAAGTCTTTGCTTTAAACTTTTAAAATTGACAAGTTTGGTGTATGTCTTTGCTTTAAACTTTTAAATTGGCAAGTTTGGGGTAAGTCTTTGCTTTAAACTTTTTAAAATTAGCAAGTTTGGGGTATGTCTTTGCTTTAAGCGTTGGTCATAATTTTATACACTACATTATCGGTAGTGGTAGTCAAGCGAGTTCTTATCAGTGCTTGCATGTTTTGTTTTTTCCTTAACCCTCGAATACCTAATAGCAATGACTCAAATTCTGAGTGACGAGCTTAGCTTAAATGGTATGACTTGCTATATGAAAATATATATATTAATATGGGTTGAAGCAATTTAGGTACGGCGAAGGTTGAAGGGTTAAAGAATTGTTTATAAATTTATCATAATGGTGCCAAGTATTAGGTTTGTGTATTAGATTTGCATAAATAAATTAAGAATTGGATGACAACCATTTGAAACATAGGCGTATATAAATATCTATTCGTCAGCTGGGGGACATCGAGGTAACAAGCCCCCGCCGAAATACACCGCAACCAAGAAGAGTCAGGAAGTTTCTAGAAGCTTCGAGATGCAGAAACGTCGAGAACAATTTAGAAGCCAACTTATGTTATTGTATGCCGATTAGGTCACCCATCCCCATCCGGATACGGATTTTAATTTAATTTAATTTCAATTTCAATACTAATTTCAAGGTTAAAGTGATAAGAGCCAAGCTTCATAGTAAGCGCACTCATAACCCGCAAGTTCAAGATAAGGCAGCAATGTAGAAGTTCAACATGGTTTTGTGTTACTTCTAAAATAAATAAACAATTTTTGCGGTCAAGTGCAAGGGCAAAAAAAAAAAAAGATAAGAATTAAAGGTTGGTAAGTCAAAAACTAAGCTAAGCTAACCTAAGCTAATATAAGCTATGGCTGCGTTCATAGTGAACGCCCATAATCGGCTGCTTTTTTGTAATGGTTCTTGCTGTTCTTACTGCTGTTGTTGTTCTTACTGCTGTTGTTCTTGTTCTTGTTGTTGTTCTTACTGCTGTTGTTCTTGTTCTTGTTGTTGTTGTTCTTACTCTTGTTGTTGTTGCGGTTGTTGTTGTTGTTGATGAAGCTGTTTTACTAATAAAAATAACCAATCTGAAGTTATTAAATAAATAGCTAAACTACTTTATTAAAATATTATTATTTATATAAATTGTTCTTTATTTTATTTATTAGGATTTTAACAAGAGGAATTTCAAACATATATGACCACAATTTGCGGTATTAAAATTTTGAAATTTATCATAATTATAGCTAATGTTTTGGCCTAAATATTTAATTATATCTTTTGGAGGCTGCAAATTTTCAAAGCTATCGAAGTATTCAATTTGGTTCTTGTTTTTCCAGTACGCTACCCAATGTGTTCCAGGTCCATTTGAAGTATCAAGATTGATTATTCCACATTCTTTTTTAAGAGGTTTCTTTGGAAGAGTGTCACACATAAACACTCCTCTGAAATTTGGAAGGTTTTTGGCATATTTCATCAAATCTACATCAGAAAGAGCTCTTTTGGGTAGCTTCATTAAAAATTTTGTTGATAAGGTTTTAAATAAAGTCCAAATCCTTTTTTATACGGTTTTAGAAACATGCCTTTGCCCATTGCAATAGACTCCATTTTATTGTTATGTTGTTTTGCTTCATTCAATTGCTCTTTTCCAGCTTTAACTGCATTGATTGCTTTTGTAACGCCAGATACTCCACCAGCTAGACCACCAAGAGCACCCAGGGCAGCGAATATAGGTGCGAGCGGAAGAAAGCCTCCAGATTTAGGTAGAGGTATTACTCGAGGTGTCTTAATCAGAGTTTTTTTCCCCTTAAAAATATTGTTTACAACTTTTCTTGAAATTTTAACAGCATCATCTACATTTTTAGTTTTCTTAATTTTCATTTTAGCACTTTTTAAGGCATGTCTAAATAAGCGATGTCCATTTACTTGAGGAGATCTCTTTGTTTTACTGTTAACATTGCCCATACCAAATTTTGTTTTCAACTTCATTGCGTTAGTGACAAGCCAAGCGTTTGATTTTTCAGCAATACTACTATCACTTGTGTTAACCCTTTGCCAAGCCTTTTCAGCCAAGATTCTATCAGCAGTATGTCTTTTTTCCAAATCTTTGTTGTTTGCGTATACTATATCGTGTTGTCTGCAAGCGGTATCCAAAAGATTAATTCCTTGATCACCTCTAGCTAATCGCTTCTTTAATTTTGTACCAGGTCCACAAAATTGATATCCAGGTAAATGAAATTCAATCGGAAGTTTGTCTATTAAATTCAGAATACCTTTTCCAATGAAGGATGGACGAAGACTGATTGTCTTTTTATAAATAATTGTCATTAGTATTTGTACTTTTCCGAGCAGAAGTTCAAAGTAAAGTGATGCAAAATTAATAAAAACGAACTAATTATATAAGATATCATGTAGTAGTTTACATAATGCGGTTCTTAAAGCAACATAAAACACTTGACGTAAAGAATATTGATAGCAAGTTAAATGCATCAAATAGATTGCGACATAGTTCATTACTACCGAACTCTATTCGGAGTCTTATTGTGGGCCCGTATAATTGTGGAGAAACCAATGTGATGATAAGTCTTATTGAAAGTCCCAATGGTTTGAAATTTAAAAATATTTACTTATACTCAAAGTCAGCACAACAATAAAAATATCAATACTTGGAGCGTCTAATTAAACCTATTAAAGAAATACATTTTTCAATATTTTCTAATAATGATGACGTCATAGATCCAGATAAAGTACAACCAAACTCAATATTTATATTCAACGATGTAGCTTGTGAGAAGCAAAATCATATACGGTCTTACTTCTGAATGGGTCGTCATAAAGACGTTGATAGCTTTTACTTATGTCAAACTTATACACGGATACCAAAACACTTGATTCGTGATAATGCTAATATGATAATAATGTTTAAACAAGATGAAATGAATACAAGACACATTTACAATGATCATGTTGGTTCTGATATGTCTTTTAAGATTTTCCATGAGTTATGTTCAGAGTGTTGGAGAGAAAAATATGGGTTTTTAGTCATTAATAAAGATGTTCCTATAAATAATGGACGTTATAGAAAAGGATTTGATGTTCTTATTAGCTTATAAAAGAAACAGTATAGATATTTAAATAACAGTACAACAACAACTGCTAAACTGTTCACACTAAACTGCTAAACTGGAGCTATATACTGTTTAAACGACCAACTTTCAATATGAATAAGAAAACAAACCTTGTTAATTATCTTATTAAAACTAGAAATATTTTGAAAAAGAAATATAAAAGTCTTCAGCTCGGAGAAGTTGCAAGTGATAAGCTTTTGGAACAAACTTTTAAACCAATATCAAAACCATTACAGGAAATAATTCAATCAACTATTAAGAGAAAGATAGTTAAAAATGAAAAGTATTCAGATAATTCTTTTAAGGATAATAAAATTGCTACCAGCACACCATTTAAAAAGAGCAAGCATGATTCTAATACATTTTCTCCAAGCTTTGATAGCAAGGAAATCGAGAAAAGTTCATCAGCATTTAAATCATTTGATGTTGGTAATGACGATGACTCATTATGATGATAATGCTTATAATGATATGGAAAATGACGATGTCACTATTGCAATAAATCCGAATCAAAGTATTCAATATGATTTATCAAAAGTTATTTTAAGCAAATTCGATAAAACCTACGGTCCCCACAAGGATAAAAATCAGATATGGAGACTGGGCAATGAACCAATTACTTTTGATTCAACTAATATAACTATAGGTAATTCAAAATGGGCTTTCACGCTAGGTTTATATGAACTATTAGTTTACAAGGAACCAATCAGTTTTAATGAAACAGATTTAAATACTTATAAGCAAATATTAGAGATGACTAATGCTCATAAACGGAATAACAATAACAATGAGCAAATTAAAGGAAATCGATCAAAAAAATATCCAACGATTATTAGAAAATTATTTAAAGAAAAAGTTCATAGAGGTAAAGGTTTGATGATGAAGTTGAATACCCAAAAGTCAAATTATATATATTGGGATGACCCAAACGAACTAGTAGATAGATTACGTCTTTTGTTATCGTCATCAATAGCTGGGCACTCAAATCATAATAACGAAATATATTCAATTATTGAAGAATTGAGAGAAGCAAAAATTATCATATAAATAGCCTGCAAAATATATAATCATCAATATTTATAAAATGACTGTCGACAAGTTTGGACATTATATGGGTAGCTTTGAAAGATATCAAAACCCACAAACAAAGATTCATTTAGATAGCGATCGCCATTTCAACTTTAACTCACGTAGGATAAAAAATATTGCTAACCCTGTATTAGAAAACGAAGCTGTTAATAAAGTTTATTTAAAAAGTTATTTTGATAAACAAAAGAAACAATTGGACACATTATATGAGGAGGGAATTAATGAGATGAGAGAACATTTTACTAAATTAATACACCAACAGAACGTATCGCATACAACAAAACTTTTAGACTTAGAAGCAGTACTAACGGATTTAACCCAAGATCAAAGTAATCTCAACAAATCATTAGAGGAGATAAAATCAACGCTTACATACAAAATTGATGTAGCTGAAGAACAACTTTTAAGAAAAATAGCAGATCATTATGAGTTTTTAGATGAGAAACTAAATCGTGTTGAAAGGAATTCACCAGCAGAAGCTCTTAAACGAGTGTGGTCTAAGGTGGCAGCTAGAGATGGAGAGGTGGAAGCTCTTAAACGAATAACAACCGCTGAAGACACTAGAAATGGACAAACAAGCATTAGTGCAGGAGCTTCATAAGCAAGCACGCAGAAATTTCATAAGACGATGAGTGATAACCAAGGGAATAGACGATCTTTGGCAAGCAGATCTTGTTGAAATGGGTGCTTATTCAAAATATAATAAAGGGCATCGGTTTATATTAACGGTAATAGATACATTTTCAAAGTTTGCTTGGATTCGTCCCGTAAAATCTAAAGGCAGCGAAGACATTACTAATGCAATGAAATCCATTCTTTTACAAAAGAGAATTCCAAAAAACTTGCAAACAGATAATGGTAAAGAGTTTTATAATAAAACATTCCAAACCCTGATGAAAAAACATAATATTAATCACTATTCTACATATAGTATCATGAAAGCATCCATTGTAATACGATTTAATAGAACTATAAAAGGAATGATGTGGAAAAAATTTAGTTTGCAAGGAAATTATCAGTGGATAGATATATGTAAGGACTTAATTAACCAATATAATAGTCAAAAGCATAGAACTATTGGAATGATGCCAAAGTCCGTTAACGCAGGAAATGAAAAATCTATACTTAAACGTGCTTATAATCATCTTAAAGTTTTCAATCATGGTAAGCTTAAAGTTGGAGACCACGTTCGAATTAGCAAATATAAGCATATTTTTGGAAAAGGATATACCCCAAACTGGACAACTGAAATTTTTAAAATTCGCGCTATTCAGAATACAAACCCTGTAACTTATTTATTAAACGACTATCAAGACAATCCAATTATCGGAGGGTTCTATGAACATGAAGTATTGAAAACACATTTTCCGAATACTTACTTGATTGAGAAGGTTCTTAAAACAAAGGGACAACAAGTTTACGTTAAATGGCTTGGATTTTCTAATCATCATAATTCTTGGATTAATAAAGATGAACTACAGCAACAACACAATTAAATACTTATCTTTACTTGATATATATATATATATATATATATATACCAATACTTAATAAAGAAAAAATTTTGTTTTTAATAACAATAATAATGAAAATTTTATTAACTTTTTATTGAAATTTTGTTCTAAAGAATGTTTTTTTAAAATTGATGTTTTAAAAGATGTTTTTCTACTACACATGAATCATCAGCTTCATCGTCTTCTCCAGAACTTTCATATAAGTTGTTGTTGTTGTAGTTGTTGTTGTTATAGAATATATTTCCATTTTCCTTCTTCTTTTTAACGATTAAGGAAAATACACCATGCGACATGGTTTTCATTAGAACGTGTAATGTTTCATTTAAATAATCCATCTGATTCTTATTAATAATCAGAAATCTTCTCGGTAAATAAATGTGGAATTCCTTATTAACAAGACATCTAATACTTTCACCATATTTTGAATCTATTCTCTCGATTCTGTTAACTTGCATCCGGCTATTTATATATTTTTAACCAAAACGCGCATGAAATATTACGAAATGTGATGAAATTATAGGATATATATCAAGAGAGAGAGAGAGATAGAGATAGAGATAGAGATAGAGAGAGAGAGAGAGAGAGAGAGAGAGAGAGAGAGAGAGAGAGAGAGAGCGAGAGAGAGAGAGAGTATGTTTTAAATTTTAGAGAGAGAGACGTGTGCAAAATATAAATAGAGAAAACTATGATAAGAAAGAGTTAGTTGTTGTATTACATTCTTCATTAAATATGTATTGGGGACAACTTTTAAAAAGTCATGATAAATACTGTACTTGTCATGCTCAGTGGAAAACTTTCCAAACAATAAATGTCATCGTTTTAGATATTATTTTGCAGGTGTTTCTAACCGCAGAAGGAGGGATTAGAACACAAATATTTTCTCTCAGTAGAGGACAACAAATGCCCCCAAACCTTCCAATATTCGAATTCAGTCACAATCAACATATAAAAATTGAAGTTACTGGCGGTATGATATCGCTAATTGGAACAGTCTATGAAGGTGGATATAAAGATATAAATGTTTATTCATGCAAACCAGGGTGTGTTTTCGGAGAAATAGATGGTTCTTTTGGAGGTATAGACAGAAAATATATAAGTAAAGTAGGAATCCCTGCAAACCGACTAACCCCATCACCATCAACGAATATTAGTCAACAAAAACCGCCCACCTCAAAAAAGAGAAAAACTTTCGATGATGATAGTGAAATTGTCAAAGTAGGGGGTGGTGGTGGTGGTGGCAGCGCAGTTGACAGCTCATTTGAAGGAGAAGATGATGATGAGGATTATTAAATTAGACTATAAATACTAGTACCAATTCTTATCATGCCATTTAAAAATATTCCGTTGACAAAAGAAGACATCTATTAAGAAAAAAAAAAAATAAAAATGAAAAATAATTTCATTTAGTAAATTTTAGTAAAGATTTACTTGAAAACGCTGAGTCATCAACAGAAGTACAACCTAAGTCAGTTGGAGAGGATGAGTTGCATTCGCCTAGGGATCAATCGTTTACAGTGGATGAAGCTATTGAAGGATTTAGGCAAGACTTAGTTAAAAAGGAACAAAATATTGCAGGAATTATTGAAAGTTCACAACCATTTTACAGGCATTTTCAACTGCAATACAAAGATAATATTAAATTGAGAATCCGTTGTACATATGACAGCAATTACTTGAAGCGTCTATTAAATATTTCGTGTTTTGAATATCGTCAAGTTGAATACGAGAGATTTTTGAGTAATGGTGAAATTGAGGTGGTTACTCAGGATGATACTACTTTCCGCTCAGATATGACATTAATCAACATTCAAGATTATAAACATGACTTGGAAATGGAGATATCTTAAATTTTTATTAAAACAGTTATAAATTTATCGTCGTCATGTTAAAAGGTTTCAACTATAAAAAAATGAATAACGAGTTTCGTGCAAAAATTTTGAAAGATTTCTTAAGCGAAGGAATACTTTTATGGCCTGAGCACAAGATTACTTTACAAAAATTAAAGGATCGATTTGATGAATATGCATTATACAAGATACATACGTCAAAATTTGGTGATCATTATACCAATTGTGAATGGGCAAGAGATGAAGCAACTTGCGGTCCTGATACTTGTGGGTGCTCCTCTATCGATAGAATATGGGATGACGCATTGAATATAATAAATTTTTATTATAATATAAAAGCTCAAATTTTAACAAATTTCCTTCAGTTAACCTCGTGATAACATCGGGATAACGTTAAACGCCTGACGACGATGTCTGACGAGAGAATTTTAGTTCTAGACGTTCAAGGTTTCTACATAAATAATGATTTTAATATAAAAGAATTGAGTATTTCAGCAGACAATGACTCACAAGTTCAAACATTTATAATTAAACCACCTTTTCAATATACATCTCTACCAACAAAGGAAAAAGTTTTATATAATTGGCTTTATAGAAATCATCATGGATTAAAATGGGAAGATGGCGATTCAACTTTATCAAATATTATAGAATATTATAAAACATATATTAGAGATAAAAATTTTATTTGTTATGTTAAAGGCTTAGAAAAAATTAAATGGCTTAAAAAATTGTTTCAAGACGACAATATTATTTATTATAACTTGGACGATTTAAACTGTCCAAATTTAAAAACTTTATATCAAAATGATCAAACAATAAATGTTTGTAGCTACCATAAGAAACATTTTACATGTGCTGAAAAGAAAGTATTACTCTTGAGAAAGTTTATAAATAAAAAATTAAAATTATAAAAACAATGTTATCATTTAATACTTAAACCAAATTAAATAAATATCGATCGTCAGTTCATAACGCATACTCGTCATCTCTATAACAATCTCTTTAAACGGAACCACGTCAACTCTTACTGGAAAATATTTTCCACCAATTGAATTTGCTACAAAATATGTCTGCGGGCTTGTAGACTTTGTAACGTTTCATTCTATACCCAATGTAGACACCGACAACAATTTATTTCATATCGGTCCTCACACTATTACAATACCTGTTGGCTCATATGAATTTGAAGATATTAGCTTTTTCTTGGAAGCTGCCGTAAGAGACATTGATAAATCAATTTTCCTAGCAATTGAATCGAACAACAACACTCTTCAAACTGAAATTGAATCCTCTTTATATATAGATTTTTCAAAATCGAACAGTATAGGACAGCTACTAGGATTCAGTAAAAGAAAATTGCTAATAAATGAGTTACCGTATGAGGACTTTATCGAAGTGATTAATATAGAGCCGTTACAAAATATAGAAAAAGCAAAATATATGCATGTAGACCAGTCAGTTAATAGAAAAAAATTTGTCTCTGATTTACCTTTAAATATTACAAATATAAACACAGTCCGTATTGAATGCAACTTAACCATAGGATCATATATTAACAGCACACCAGTTCATACTATTCACGAATTTCCTCTCAATGTTGCAATGCAATGTTGCTGCAATGTTGCTGTTTTCCTCTCAATGTGGCTATAAAATAAATGAGAAAAATGTCATTTATTTACCTGTCAACTGTCAACTGTCAACAAGTAAACAACATAACTATAAGAATCTTAAATCAAGACGGTGAGCTTATAAATTTTCGAGGAGAAAAAATTTCAGTAAGACTTCACTTTAAACCCGAATAAAAAATGATTATTTATAATAAAAGCATAATTCAGAAAGGATTTCTAGTTAGTCATTCATCAACGCTCGACCGAGTCTATACAAAAAAGAAATTGTTGACTGCAGCTAATAAAGAATATTTAACATCCTTGGGACTTAATCTACAATCATGAACGAGATATTAAATGTCCTTCAAAAACCAATATATGATGAGAGCATTATAAAGAGGGAATATCATAGTTACTCTCCATATTTGAGGTCCTTCAACAATAACGATGAAATTCGTATACCAATTCAAAATCAAGACCTTTTTGTCCTACCAAGTGAGAGTATGATTTACATTCATGGTTCTATAGTAAAAAAGGAAGGAGGAAATGATGTGGTAACAACAGGAGTAAAATTTAAAGATAACTTTGTTACATATCTGTTTGATGAAATTCGATATGAAATTAATGGTTTTGAAGTTGATCGTACACGCAATCTTGGAATTTCATCCACCATGAAAAATTTTGCATCATTAAGTGTGGTTGAAAGTGATACATTAAGAAACGCTGGTTGGGTTCCTGATGAAAATTTTACATTGGAAAAATCTCATTTTAGTTGCTGTGTGCCATTAAAAATGTTACTGGGTTTTGCTGAAGATTATAATAAAATAATATTAAATTCTAAACATGAGCTTATCCTTCAACGTTCATCATCTAATGAGAGATCATTTCATCCTAATAATGCAATAGATCAATTAAAATTTACTATATTAGATATAGTATGGAAAATGCCTCACATACAACTATCGGACTTTGCAAAATTGGAAATGTACAAAATAATTAACAAAAATCCTATATTAATGCCATTTCGAAGTTGGGACTGTCATGTAAATCCAATGCTACCAAAGAGTACAAAGGTTTTATGGAATGTAAAACTAGCTCCGCAAAATGAAAGACCTAGATTTCTCATCATCGGCCTACAAAGAGAAAAAAAAAAAGAGGAAGGAAATATATTCGATCATTGTAATATCTCTAATTTAAAAGTTTATCTAAACTCTGAATCATATCCCTATGATGATTTAAATAGTCGCTTTGAAATGGGACAGTATGCTGTACTATATGATATGTATGCAAAATTTCAACAAAGTTATTATATGCGGGAACCTCAACCATTGTTAGATGTCAGTACATTCAAGGCTATTGCTCCGCTAATTGTTGTTGATGTAACACACCAAAATGAGGCAGTTAAAGTTGGACCTATTGATATACGAATTGAATTTGATACCGAATCACTCAAACCAATTCCAGATAAAACATCAGCTTACTGTTTGGTAATTCACGATCGTTTAATTGAATACTCACCTCTAACCAGCGAAATTAGGAGAATAATTTAAATATTTTATCAATTAATTTTTTCATACACAAATAAAGAATTTATAAACGATTTTGTTTTTATATATATATTATTTTTTATTTATTTAATAGTTTTGATTAAAAAATATATTTTCTTAATTAATTGTATAGTGACCCCATGCAAGGGTGTCAGCACCATTTTCTTTAATAAATCGCTTGTCATCTAAAGAACTTAACACTATTTTATGAATTTCTTGAGTATATATAATATGTATCTTAGATCTAAAAGTAAACATTTTATCATAATAAATTTTCTTATCAAATAAACATTTTTTATAATCATTAATACTAAGATTCATTAATGCTGATTTTTTTACACCTTTTGCTTTTTTAATATTATTGTCACCCTCAACACTTATAGAATACATTTTAGATCTTAGTCCAATGAATTCCCTCATTATGTTCCCATTATTTTCGTCTTTCATTAAACCTAATACCTTTTTATTTTTTTGTTCTATACCATATGGATTGTTAGGCTTATAGTCAGATGTATCAAATTTCAAATTAATATCGGGTATTATATCTTTATAAAAATCTTCGGTATTAATTGAATATATGAATTAATCCGTATCCATATAGCACAAACTCAAGTTTTCATTATATTTTGGAATCATATAATTATAATGAAAATCATACATTTTTTTCTTTAGACTTTTCGAGAACTGCAAACCCTACTCTATCCAGTTGGATAGCTACCATATTATCGGTAAACCTTGTAGAGCTATGAAAATTCGGTTTTGCTATAAGACTTCTAGCTCCCAATCTTTTTCCAACACTTTCCCACTGGCATACAATTTTTACATCTTTCCTTTTCTCTACATTTTCCATGGTTTTGCCATAGACAGCATTGTTTAGTAATTTAAAAAAATTCTTTTCAAAGTAATTTTTAGCGTTTGTTCTATGAATAGTATTTAGATCTATGTATTTCTTGAGCCAGGGAGATTGTTTAAATTTTAAAATTCTATGTACTTGTTTAAGCTTTAAGCCATTTCTTAAACATTGTTGTAAGTTAGTATAATGTATGATATAATTTGATTTATTATATAAATCAATAATAAGCTTTTGATGTTTACCCGTAGGACTTTTTTTGTTTTCAGCGCAAAACGGTAAATCATTATGTAAGTTATGTTGTTCAAAAGGAACCTCTAAGTCTACTTCTAAAATAAAACCTTCGTCAGAATCATCCTTACATTCATTTAAATTAAACGAATCAATATTTTCAACCCATTCAAACTTTCCTTCTGGTAAATACTGAGACATAGCCCATCCATATAAATGATTAGCATCTAAATACATGAGATAATTTGAAGGCTTCCCACTATCGAAATCAGTCATATATTTGTTGTTTGCTTTAACATGGCTTTTTGAACACTGAACACTGATGCCTCCTCTTATCCCGTTTTGAATGAATTTTATCATATCAATGTCAGTTAATAGATCCAACTCAATTAACATCAGTTAACAATAAAACATCTGTCTTGAGATATAGTTCCAAGTAGTCTTTGAAATTAGGACAACACTACATTCTTGATTCGTTAATTTATTAAAAAACTTATCTCTTGAAGGTAGATATTCCTCTTGACGTCGATTAATGGAATTAAAATAATCGTATGGAAATACTCCCTTTCTCTTCATAAGATTAAATTCGTTTTCATCGGTAAACTCAGACCTTAGAACATAAAAATCTGAAATCGATAAATTTTTAGCTAAACTCTCTAAACTTGAAGCCATAAATCTAAATGAATCTAAAAACCTAAGTTCAACGCTATCACCGTCATCAAAATGAATATGTTTAGAAACTGATACATATATTTCTTTGTTAATTGGTACTACGTTTATTCTTCCAGGAATCGTTGAAAGTTCTTTAATGAATAAATGGCAATCATATGAAGAAAGATTGTGGAAAAAAATAGGAATGAATTTTGAAATTTTAAAGTTTAGATTGCAATCATTATGAGCTGGGCCTCGATATTTTCCCGTTAAATGACAATGATCTGCTACTCTATCAACTCCCAACGGTTTTTCGCATATATGGCAATCACTACTATTATTTTGAATATTTAATTCTACGTGGGTGAGGAAATTCATTGGAATAACTTTATTAAGATAATTAGTATAAATATCTCTAGCATCGGCAACTAAAGAAGCAATAAATTTTTGAGGGGCATCTTCACCTGTATATAATCTAAACTTATCTAAAGAATTATTAAAACTACACTTAGTATAATAACTAAATGCTTATATGTGTTTGTATAGTTTTTACAGATCCCGAGTTCTGAATATTTTCCGGTGTTAGGAAACACTCGAAATCTGCATATATTACAAACGGTATATCTAACTTATGTTTAAAATTTTGAAAATAAACTTTACTTTTTTCTGCATCCGGCACTTTGGTAACAATTCTGCTACATTCCTTGCGATGACGTTGCAACTTGTAGTCGGAATCAAAAAACTGGAAGCAGACATTGCATAAATGCATTCTATGGTGTTTTGTTAGTTGACTGCGTAAAAGTCTGTAAATATAAATAAAACAAATAAATTTTAAGATTCTTTAAATATTATAAATGTATATAGTAAGTTATTAAGTAAGCAAGTAATAAAAAAAAAAAAACATGTATAAATATGATATTTACCTTGAAATATTTTTAATCAAGATGTAATGAAATTTTTCTCCTTCCTGTAGCAAAAGTAGGTTAAGATGAGTGGTTTTCTCCTCCTTTGTATAGTAATAGGGTCCCACGATACTTTTAAGGTCTTCGTCGAATCCAAAGACATTAATGCTTATTTCGGGATTATTTTCCTCGAAAATTTTTACATCTTTCACTTTCATTGGAAAGACAAGACTTTCAAAATTGAGAGTGATGCTGTTGTCTAGCGTTATTTCAACTGCATCTATATCTATGATGTTATAACTGAAACATCTGTTAGAGTTATCATTAACAGGATATAAGGCTGAGATTACTGCTTATTTAAAGCAGTATTCGTCATTGTTTTGCACATTTATACAAGCTTTTTTATCTCCTAGTATTTTTGGTAATTTAATGTATTATGAACCTTTAATTGGTTTGTATTGATTCACGTTTATTTCCAAATGAGAGATTCTTATAAGTGTCCAACCACTATCACGTTCTTGAAACTCTGACATCTTTGTAATTAAATTATGGCATTTTGTAACATAAATCTCATACAAATTTGTAGCCTGTTGCACCATGATCATTTTAGTTTGATGTGATTTGAGGTCTATTGTTGCCTCATCTTCACTCATTTTGATGTATTCGCAAAACAATTCCATATTAAATTTAAAGTTGGTGTGTTTTTCCAACATTTCTTCAAGTGTTTTTAAAACTATATCCCTGATGTTTGCTAAAAACTCTTCTGGAATCAATAAATCCTCCTTATGATTCTTAATCATAAATGATTCTATCCGCTCATTAAATATTGGGGTGATTCTTGTTACGTTCTCGTTAACTATTTCACCACTATTTCTCTTATGTTCGTTTGTCCTGATGTGATAAGCCCAATTCTTAGTTACTATATCTTTCTTGCACTTGTTACAATAGAGATATGGAATTGTTTTCTCTACAATAGCCCGAAGACTTGGAATCCCATTTGATGATGGAGATGATGTTGATGCTGTTGCTTTTGAGGTTGATGCCGAATGTTGATTTCTCTGATGTTTTTGTAAATTATCTTTTCGCGAAAAAAGCTTTTTGCATGTATCGCATTTAAAATGTTGTGATGGTTGATATTGATGCTTTATCCGAATGTGCCGATTTAGGTTTGATTTTTTTGTGAAAGTGGAATCACATTCGCTGCATTTAAATTGATCCATTTTTTATTTAATGACTGTGATTGTAAAATTACGACCTTTTTATTAATCACTTTATTGATTGTTATTGATTCCGGATTGTTTTAAATCACTTTTTATTGTATTTTACACTAATTGTTTATATATTTAGATATTGAATGTTTATTGATCGTTTTAAACAATTCACTTGTATCTCTTTTAAGAATAAACTTTAAGAGCACTTGTAGTCGATAGAAGAACTTTTACCAACTGAAGATTAAATTAATTTTGTTTGACTTACCAACCTTTAATTCTTATCTTTTTTTTTTTTGCCCTTGCACTTGACCGCAAAAATTGTTTATTTATTTTAGAAGTAACACAAAACCATGTTGAACTTCTACATTGCTGCCTTATCTTGAACTTGCGGGTTATGAGTGCGCTTACTATGAAGCTTGGCTCTTATCACTTTAACCTTGAAATTAGTATTGAAATTGAAATTAAATTAATATCCGAATGGGGATGGGTGACCTAATCGGCATACAATAACATAAGTCGGCTTCTAAATTGTTCTCGACGTTTCTGCATCTCGAAGCTTCTAGAAACTTCCTGACTCTTCTTGGTTGCGGTGTATTTCGTTTACTTAAAATAAAATACAGCGGCGGAGAAGTTGCTGGGTATAAGCGACTTGGCCGATGATTATTAAGCGGGGGCTTGTTACCTCGATGTCCCCCAGCTGACGAATAGATATTTATATACGCCTATGTTTCAAATGGTTGTCTTCCCATTCTTAAACTATTTATGCAAATCTAATACACAAACCTAATACTTGGCACCATTATGATAAATTTATAAACAATTCTTTAACCCTTCAACCCTCGCCGTACCTAAATTGCTTCAACCCATATTAATATATATATTTTCATATAGCAAGTCATACCATTTAAGCTAAGCTCGTCACTCAGAATTTGAGTCATTGCTATTAGGTATTCGAGGGTTAAGGAAAAAACAAAACATGCAAGCACTGATAAGAACTCGCTTGACTACCACTACCGATAATGTAGTGTATAAAATTATGACCAACGCTTAAAGCAAAGACATACCCCAAATTTGCTAATTTTAAAAAGTTTAAAGCAAAGACTTACCCCAAACTTGCCAATTTAAAAGTTTAAAGCAAAGACATACACCAAACTTGTCAATTTTAAAAGTTTAAAGCAAAGACTAACCCCAAACTTGCCAATTTAAAAGTTTAAAGCAAAGACATACACCAAACTTGCCAATTTTAAAAGTTTAAAGCAAAGACATACCCCAAACTTGCCAATTTTAAAAGTTTAAAGCAAAGACATACACCAAACTTGCCAATTTAAAAGCTTAAAGCAAAGACATACACCAAACGTGTCAATTTAAAAGCTAATCGGCATACAATAACATAAGTCGGCTTCTAAATTGTTCTCGACGTTTCTGCATCTCGAAGCTTCTAGAAACTTCCTGACTCTTCTTGGTTGCGGTGTATTTCGTTTACTTAAAATATTTACTTTGCTTAAAGCAAAGACATACACCAAACTTGCCGATTTTTAATAGCTTTTAGCAAAGACATACACCTTGCACATTTTTATCACAAAAAAAGCCCTTACTAGATGGCGCTGGACCGGAGTGACGTCATCGGCTTGCTCCTCCGCTCCTCCTGATCCAAAACGAACATACTGTATCTACTGTCTCCATCGCACAGCACGTCCATGTCATCAGAAATAAAGTAACCAAAAAATTTTTTCAATTATATTATATTTGTTAAAAAAAACAACCGACCACACAAAATCACTGTAAAAAATAATTTTAAAAATACTTTTCCTTTTAATTTCTTTGTCATATTTGATAATTTATTTAAAAATATTATTATACCTGAAATCTTATTATTTTAATTTTTTCTTATTTGTTTTATTATCATAAATATATTAAATTCTTGATCATTACAAAAGCTTTTAAGGTCGGCGCTAATATAATCAGACTTTTAATCAGAAGCGCCAATTTCAAAGCGTTTGTATTCATGAAGAAATTAATATATTTATGATAATAAAACAAATAAAAAAAATTAAAATAATAATATTTCATATATAATAATACGTTTAAATAAATTATCAAATATGACCAGGAAATTAAAAGGAAAAGTATTTTTAAAATTATTTTTTACTTTGTAGTGATTTTGTTGTTGTTGTTTTTTTTTTAAAACTTTTTATTCTTCCTTTTTAGAGAATATGATAAATTTTCGAAAAAAGTGTATAAACAACATAAAAACCATTGGTCTGAAAAAAGTTGTTCTATTAAATTCTGAAAGTTTGTTGGTTATTTCAAATATCTGTCTCTTAAATTTAAATTAGTTGTCACGTGGTTTGACATAGTGTTTTTCTAATATTGACACGCCCCTTTTTTAAATAAGCGCCCACTTGCTTGAGCGTTATTTCCAATAATTGTGCTTACCCCTGTACTTTATTTCAGTACCCCATCGTCAATATTAACTGAGATAGTGTTTGTCTAGTATTGCCACGCCTATTTATCGAATAACGCCTACTTTATTGACCGTAATTTTTAATAATTCTGCCTACCCGTGTACTACAATAAATTTCAGTGCCCTAGTGTCAATATTAACTGAGATAGTGTTTTTCTAATATTGCCACGCCCAGTAGTCAAATGCCGCCTACTTCTTGACCGTAATTTTTACTAATGATGCCCACCTCTATACCAAATTGCAGTACCATAGTATCAATATTATTAGAGATATATTCTTTTTCTAATATGGCCACGCCCATTTTCTTGCCGGTAATTTGTAATAATTGTGCCTACCCCTATACTAAATTGCAGTACCCTAGTGTCAATATTATTCGAGATACAGTAGTGTCTAGTATTGCCAGATCTAGTATTGCCACGCCCAGTTCTCGAATACCGCCCGCTTTTTTACGGGCACCTCCATGCTTATGATATCTATCTGTTCCTCAAAAATTATGGCTGTCAGTCATATGGTTTAGCAGTTATCGATGTACATACATTTAAAAAAAAAAAAAGTCGGTCCTTTTTGAAGTCGGTTAAAAAGTTGAAAATTACAAAAAAGGCGGACATTTCAATTTTAAGTACTTTCTTTTTAACATTTTCTGTCCTTTAAAATGCCCACAAAAAATAAGAAAAATACCCGCCAATATTGTTTGAATTTAGGTATAGGAACAAGTCAAAAAACAAGTCAATTCATAAAGTAGTTCTTGAGATATTGTGAAGACCAGTTAGGAAAACATAATTTTTCAAAAAACGTGTTATATTAAATAATAGCTTTCCGTTATTTCAGCGCCACAGAGAATCTAGAGACAGCTGGTGGTGCTTAAGTAATATTCTTATCACAGTATGGGAGGGAATACAGGCGTGCGTTTAAAAAAGAATGATGTGAGATATTCATTACCGCGCAAACTCATTTTTCTTAAGTTTCTCGAAAAAAATGGGTTCTTTTCTTATGCGATAACTTTTTTTATGCAATCGCTATCGGCCAAACCGCTTTGGAAACATATGCTACACATCATAACCGATCGAAAAATGGAAAAACAAAGAATTGAGTATTATGGTCGAGTTTCATGAGAACCTCCCTTTAATAAAAAAATTGATTAAGCCTCAATTTATGCAGGAAAAAAATCTGTGTACCATTTGACGAATTTATAGTACACATTTTAATATATTAAAAGTTTCGAAACATATGATTATATTCTTGTTTAACAATATGACGAGTACAAAATCGTTTTTTATTATTAATACAGAAGTAACATTGTCATTGTGAGGGTTTTATTTAAAAATTGAGGCTTTTTTTAATTTTTGAGGAATTTGAAAATATTTTGTTGGCAACGCTGATTCTACGAACGCACGTTTGTAAAATCGACGCTATATAAATATGTGAAAAATACGAATGCCGTTTGTAAATTTTCAAAGTTTCGGTAGCAGTGTGTGTATATTCGTACAATATACAAACGTCATTCGTATATTTCAAAATTTCATAAATAAGTTTTTAAATTTATAATTCGAGTTCGATCGAATTTTTCATCATATAAAGACGTTTGCGTATTGTGGCGTAAGTAAAATCGAACATATAATTGCAAATTAAAGCTGATAACCAAGCAGGTTAGTCTTTTTCGAATTAAAAGAAAAACAAAGAATCAAGTTCAAGGAAAGTCCAGGGCGCATTTTGTCTTCGGCTCGTCGATTTTTGTGTGTGCCTTCAATGGTTACCGATTAGCCGTGGTCTGTTACCTGACGATGAGGTATGAAGATTTTTGTCATGATCATTATCAATTTAACGCCCGTGCCATATTGAGCGTTTTACGACGATTGCGCTTACGGTGCGAAAAAATATTGAAATTTTAACGCGAAACTGCTTATATTGCGCATTTGTGTTTATATTGCATTTGCAGTGATACAACAGTTAAAGGTGACACAAAGTAGGATTGTGTATTAAAATGTAATATACATAACAAATATAAAAATATAAATGGCCATTTCAGCCTTTGAAAGGACTTTAACCGAGCTTCTTATGATCCATTTTGTTGTGTGTGTTGTGAAATGTTTGAACAATAATGACCGAGAACTGGACCTAATAGTTTTATACCGACTCCGAACGGCTCATGTTCTCAATAATCTTTTCATTGCAGTTTTAACTCTGAGGTTTGTCATTGTCTGCAAAGAGGTAACGGCCGAACAGAAAAATTGATTCAATTAAAACAGCTTTCTGTTTCAGGTGGGAATGAAAGCTGGGTTCTTTGGCGTATGTGCCACACACTCTACCCACTGCGCCACGGCCGCCACTATATAATATATATATATATATAAATAAGTAAATAAAAATATGTGCATTAGGTTAGGTAAGAAGGGTCGTGCACCGTTACCGGCGCTTCCGCGGGGGCCTATAGGTCCATTGCGAATCCCTTTTTATAATTGTGGTACCAAGTTAAGCCATTGTTCCGATTTGTTCCTCAAACCATCCTGTGCTTTTTATGAAACTCCAGATGTCTAGCAGTGGTGTGTTCACTAACTCTTCCAAGTCTTTGAAAAATCTGGTCCCCATATGTCGGAGTCGACAATTCTGTAGACTTGGACATTCGCATAGTAGGTGAGTTATTGTTTCTATTTCCTCCGGGTCTTTGCAGCTCCGACAGAAGTCTGGCGCTGTTATACCTATTCTATTGGCCATTACCCCAATGGGGCAATGACCCGTTAGAACTCCAACAAGGATCCGGATTTCCCGTTTGACCAAAAGCAGAAGGCTTTTAGTTCTTTTCTCATTTAGCTCAGACTAAAGCCTTCGAGATATGTTGCAGTCACCTCTGGAAGCCCAGTTTGTGTTGGCAATATCTCTGGCTTTTAGTTCTATACTCCTTTTGACGACGCCTATTGGAATGCGCACATTTGTGTCAGCTCTGTTTGTACTTGCGATTACTCCACGCCTCGCCAGTTCATCCGCTGCGTCGTTCCCTTCGATATTGCTATGTCCAGGAACCCAGCAGAGAGTGACATTGTGGGTATTGCAGATACTGTTCAGTGCAAGTTTACAGTTTTGCACCGTTCGAGCCTTCGTCGTTTTACTGTTCAGTGCTTTGATGGCCGCTTGGCTATCCACAAAAATTACTACCCTTGTGGGGGTAAGATTTTTCCTGTAAATGGCCTGTGCAGCTTTTTCAATAGCATATATTTCTGCCTGAAAAACGCTACAGTAATTAGGGAGTTTGTAACACTCTTTGATTTGCAGCGTTTCACAGTATACACCCGATCCAGTTCAGTTTTCCATTTTGGAACCATCAGTATATAAATGGAGATTGCCGTAGGATTCTACAGCCGTTTCTTCCCATTCTTGTCTGCTGGGAATGGATGTGGTGTATTCTGTACCGAATCTCACACTGGGTTGCTCTTTTTGAATCCTCGGTTCCAAAGAGATTTAGAATAGATGCATGTCCGAAAGTGTTGCTTTTCCAGGCTCGTGATTCGTTGAGGCGAATCGCTCTCTTGGTCGCCGAACATTTAAGGAACTCTTCTATGGAAAGAAGATTTAGCATCATATCTTAACCCGCCTGTGGCGTAGATCTCATGGCTCCTGTTATTCCTATGCACGCTAACCTTTGAACTCCTGTTAGGAAGCTAAGGTAGCTTTTTTCCACCATACGAGAGAACCTTTGGTAGGAATGGGTCTCACGATCGCTGTATACATCCAGTGGATTATGTGCGGTCGCAGTCCCCATTTCCTGCCAAATTTCCTCTGACAAGCGTACAAAGCGCATAGTGCTTGTTTCCTTCTTTCATCTGTGTTGCGTTTCCAGCTCAGCTTGTTATCAAGGATAATTCCAAGGTATTTAACTTCCGTGGAACGCTTCAAAGTTACTCCGTTAAGTTTCGGTAATGTGAAACTTTCTATTTTTCTTCTTCTTGTGAACAGAACGAGTTCGGTCTTTATTGGGTTAACACCAAGTCCATTCGATTCTGCCCACCGCGATAGCTCATTCAATGCCGTAGACATTAGTTCGCTAATTGTTTGCAGGTATTTCCCGCATATTAGGATGGCAAAGTCATCGGCATAGGCTACCACTTTTGTTCCTCCAGTTGTGAGTGTAGTGAGAATTTTGTCAACCACAATCAGCCAGAGAAGGGGGGATATGACTCCTCCTTGCGGTGTGCCTCTTGTGACTTCTTTCCTCACAACGCTCATTCCCATTTGTGAGCTTATACGTCCTGCTATTGGGCATTTTATAAATCCACTGGGTTATTTTACTGTTAACTTCTTTGTCTACTAAAGCATTTCTTATAGAATCTGTATTTACATTGTTAAATGCGCCTTCGATATCTAAAAACGTTGCTAAAGTATATTCTTTGTGATGAAGGGTTCCTTCTATGACCGAAACCACCTCATGCAGTGCCGTTTCTACCGATTTACCCTTAAGGTAGGCATGTTGTACACTACAGAGATTATTATCGTTCACAGATTCTCTTATGTGAAGATCTATTATCCTCTCTAGCTTTTTCATGAAGAACGATGAGACTCTAATAGGCCTTTAATCCTTTGGTGCTGAGTGTATCGGTTTCCCAACTTTAGGAATGAAAACAACTCGCAGTTCTCTCCAAATTTTTGGAACATATCCTGTCTTAAAGCAGCCGGTGAAGATTGCTATAAGCCAGGGTATGATGCTAGGAAGGGCATGTTGCATCATGGCCGGTAGGATACCATCTGGCCCCGCAGATTTGTAGGGCTTGAAGGATCCGATCGACCATTCTACAGTTGACCTTGTAATAATGTTGGGGAGTTCTTGTAAAGGTTCTGTCATTGTTATTTCCAAGTTGTTGTTAGCAGCGTTTTGATACGGTTCTGTACAACCTGGAAAGTGAGTTTCCATGAGTAGCAAAAGCGTTTCTTGGCTGGATTCTGTCCAGGATCCGTCGGACCTCTTAAGGTATCCCGGGACCGTTGGATCTTTGGATAGCGTCTTTCGAAGTCTGGCGGCTTCACTGGTATCCTCAATGGACTCGCAAAATTTTGTCCAAGATGTTCGCTTAGCTATTCTTACATCCCTAGTGTAAGCATTTAGCATGGATCTGTAGATTGTCCAGTCCTGCTCTAGTTTGCTTAAAATGGCCTTCCGATGAAATTTTCTAACCTCTGATCGCCTCTTTTTGAGGTCGCTGGTCAACCAACTCGCATTTGCAGGTTTGCGACTTCGAGGCAGAACTTCTTGAAAGCCGAGTTCATTTTTCCCGTTATAAACTCGACTGCATTGTCAATAGATACATCGGTTGGGAGGTATTCTGTGTCAGGGTCTGCAATATTTCTGCTTATCCAGACTGAATACCTTTCCCAGTTAGTTTTTAATGGGTTCCTAAAATGTTTCTTTAATTGGGGATCGTAGTCAATAGTAAAGAAAATCGTAAAGTGGTCGGAAAACGACTCCTTCTGTGACACCTCCCAGTTATCGACTATAATCTGTTCAGAGTTACTAGCTAAAGTAAGATCGATTACCTCTTCCCTGACTCTATTCTGAAATGTTGGCCTATTGCCCCTATTGCATAGAATAAGGTCTGTGGTAAGGATAAATTCAAAAATAGACTCACCCCTTTTGTTGATGTCTTTGCTGCCCCATTGTGAGTGATGGGCGTTAGCACCACAACCGATGACCAGGAGTGCCCTGCTTGTGTTAGCATGTTCTGCTAACTCGCGGGCTGTTTGCAATGGTGGGTTCGCCTCTTCATAGGGCATGTACGCAGAGCAAAGGATCAGTTTTGCTGACTTTGTTTCTACGCTGGTTGCCACTACGTCTCCGTTGCTGAATCTAGGGAGAAAAAACGTATTAATGGATTTTTTCGCAAGTATACAGCTCCTTAACTTACCTTCATTTGTAGAGTGAAAAAGGTTGTATTGTTTCGATCCTAGGCCTTGGATGTTGTTGTTGGTGATCCAAGGTTCCTGTATTAGGGCCACATCTACATTCTCCTCGGACATGCACAGCATCAAGTTGTCGGTCGCTGCCTTACAGTGATGCAGGTTGATTTGCATCACTTGCAGCTTCCTCCTCCTCTCAGCTATTGTTGTTTCAATCTTCACCTTAATGGATCCGAGGCCGAATTTGAGCATGTCCGACTGCTCCTTAAGCCAGCCCGTGGAAGCAGCGTCTACAGAAAAGAGAAGAATTTTCCCTTCGCTGCCGTGACTCTTCTGCGACCTGACCAGCTTCCACTCCTGAATTTTTGGCGTCTTTATTCGGCTCCCCCAAAAGCCTCTGAATAGACTCATCCTCGTCCAAAGCAGGAGGAGGAATCCATACAGATACCTTGTGGCGAAGCGGAAGCGTGGACTTGGAGATCACCTTTAGTGAAGCTCCCTTCCAAATTTCACCAATGCTGGCGATGGTTTTGGTCAGGAACTCCATGGATTTCTTCGATCCACATCCGACGACTTTGACTCCTTGTTGCCAACCAGCACCTATGAACCTAGCCATCATAGCTTTAAGGATCTCATTTTCTACAAGCAGCCATTTTTCCCCCGTCATAGAGCCGTCTGGGTCAGTTGCGTCTATAATGGCCACTTGTAGCTCCTCTGAACTTGTAATCGTCGGGATCACCGTGTTCGACGCTACCCATCATAGCTTTAAGGATCTCATTTTCTGCTCCCCCCTGCTTTACTTCGCTTCGAACAACTCGCAGCGACCTCTGCTGAGTTTTCGAAGCTCCCCCGGGCTTTACTACGCTTCGAACAACTCGCAGCGACCTCATCCGCAGATCTTTGCCGTTTGGCCTTGGAACCAGGTGTACAGGGAGGTTCTCCTTTCGAAACCATGGTCAACCCCCGGTTGGTCCCTGTTTGAGGTAACCTTGGGTTGACCTTGTCTCGCTTTACCTTCTCCCTGGTTCCGCCTTTTCCACACTGCTGTTTGCCGCTTTTGACGACATTGGAGTAGGAAGGACCTGCCTTGACCGTCGTTGCTCCTTCTTCCCCTCCCTTGCTTCCACCTATACCGCAATCCCGTTTGTCACCTATAGAGCAACCTTGGATTGGGACGGTTCAGCTCTATCCCCTCTATTCTTCCTGCCTCTTTTCCTCCTCTTTCTACCTCCCATTTCCCTCTCCCGTTTGTCACTTTTCCCGTCATTGGAGTTGGATGGACCTGCCTTGCTAAGACCCTCATCCGTGGAAGCAGGCAGAATTGTGGCAACTTCGTTCGTCGATGCTTTGGGGGCATAGTGACGTTCAAAATTGTTCACTCTCTTCGTGTGCTTCCTGATGAGAGCCTTGTCCCTGGAAGTAAGAGTAGTCGGGTCTGCGGTTTTCATTTTCAGCAGATAGTTCTTAGCAGTCCTGTAGAACTTTCGTTGCATCGCTTCTTTGGAAGCAGAACTACTGTGGACTGCTGCACTACCCGCCTCAATGACCGTCGCGTCGGAGTCGGAGTTGAGAAGCTCGTCTTCAGTCTCTGAGCCAGGAACATTGTGAAGGACTTGAGGGATGCTCGATTCCTCCGTGTCACTTCCAATGCTCAACCTGCCCAGAATCCTCAGAGTCGCTGAGTCCAAGTCCCCACCCGCGTTGGTGTTGTCCTGTTTGGTCAGAGTAGGTCGCCCTATGCTAGACCTGCCAGTTTCCGTCGCAGTTGCCGTTTCATCTGTAGTTGTTGTCGTTGTCGCCTCTGTACGTTCTTTCTTGTTATTTTTATTAGTTTTGTTCATTTTTGGTCCCACGAGTAGCTAGGGAAAGTACGTCGTCCATGCCAGAGCCCCGCGTGCCATGGAAAGGTCACAGTTACTCACTGAGGCGGCCCGATATCAGTGAGGTCTCCGTACCAATACAGCCGGTATTACCCCCTGGCTGCAAACCATCCAATAGGCACGGTGCAACATAACACCCTGAATTAGGGGGGGATAGCTCTTTGTTCATTGCTCCACAATAGCCTGTACGACATGGGTGACCCTACCAGGAGCTTGCGCTTCCGTCATCATAGCCCATTGTTTCATTGCAACCTAAGCCTCTACACCACGACAAGGTGGCTATCCTTCGTAGAGGAATATGTGCATTACTATTTACTGTACTCGCAGGTATTTGTTTTATTTTTCTTGTCTTTGTTTTTCTTTCGGAAAAAGAAACCATTATTATGAAAGGACAAAGGCCAACAATTTTTAAAGTCACCCACACAATTTTTTGTGCAGCTTGTCAAAAGCGAAGAAAAAGACTGGTGGAAATGTTTTTCTAAAAATAAGTAGTGTCTTTTTCTTGTCTCACCTGACCAGCATTTCGCTTAAATTGAAACTTTCAAAATATAAAATATCGTAGCGTAAATTGAAATGCAAAATAGCGAGCTGAAAAAAATTTTCATTAACTTCCATGAAAGCCTCAACATTTCACCCACTGATGTTGAAAACGACCTCACGGCATTTGCATCGCATACTAGCTCAAAGTATATATGGCATTTACAAAGAGCTCGTTCTAACTTCAAAATTTTTATTGTCCCTAACTCTCATCCTAAAGCAATGTCCGATTATCCAGCCTCCCGAAATACACTACCTTCAATTGCGTCTTTTAATATATCCTACCACAATTGTGGCGGCATGAGAGGCAAACTCAATAAACTGTTTGTTGAAGCTAAATCTTGTCATTTCAATGTTTTTGTCTTTACGGAAACGTGGTTGAATGACGCTATCAAAAATGAAGAAATTCTAGATAGTGATAATATACCGGAATGACAGAAACTATGCAAGCTGCGGCCTGTCTCGAGGAGGCGGTGTCTTAATTGCCACACATAACTCCTTATCTAGTGAATTTATTGTAACATGCTCCTCCAAATGCTTTGAGCACAAAATAATCAAAATAAGGCTAGATCAAAAAGCTTCCGTATACATAGGTGTTATTTATATTCCTCCGAATTCAACCCACAATTCCTACAATGAATTATGTAAAATCATAACGTCAATAACAGCTGCGTTAAACGGAGATGATAGAATTATTATTTTTGGAGACTTCAACCGTCCCAATATAACTTTTGTGCGCGATGATGATGACAACCATCTCCTTCCAATTAACCTGTCCAATGCGGTCGACTTCGATTTATTAAGTACTTTTTATAGTAATGATTGTCAGCAAGTTGCTCCTGCTCCAAACCGAAACAATCGCTGGCTAGATTTGATTTTTACTAACTCATATGACGAAGTAAAGGTTAGTCCAACCTGTGTGGCTGAGCAGATATTTTCCAATACCCTCCACCATACTGCTTTTACTACTGAGTTATGTACTAACAACATAACTTTTATACAGTCATTCAATAATTCTATTGTATACGATTTCCTCAATCCCGATTACAATAACATTAAAAATGACTTAAATTGTTTGGACTGGAACCACTTGTCTGCACTAGAATTGGACGATGCTGTATCGTCTTTCTATCAAAAAGTCTTTTCTGTATTTGATACTCATGTTCCAAAAAAAAGAAAAAAAATAAACTATCGGAACCGTGGCTTGATTCAAATCTTAGAAATTTGAGAAATCAAAGAAATAAACTTTACAGAGTCATTAAAAATTGCGTCATTGTAAGTGATGAGGTAAAGGTTAGATACGAAGAGCTGTCTAAGGAGTTCTCCATTCGTCCGAAGTCCGAAGAGGCTTATAGGCTTTACACCAATTTAATTGGAGAAAGGATTATTGAAGACCCGAAAAATTCTTCGGTTTTGTAAATGTAAAACGGAAATCGACCGGATACCCAAACTTCATGTTTAAAGGCAATGTTACTTCATCTAACTCACAGGAAATTTGTAATCTCTTTGCGGATCATTTTAAAGAAGTCTTTTGTTCAACTACTTCCAAAAATCAACCTACATTTGCCAGTATAACTAGTAGACCGACATTGGTTTGTGAAATTAATATTACATGGAGTGACATAACCAATTCCATTAAAGAATTAGATTCAAATAAATCTCCAGGTCCAGACCTTATACCACCAATTTCACTTGTTCAATGTTTAGACCAATTAATTACGCCGTTACATATGATTTTTAACAAATCCTTGCATACAGGTATATTCCCAACTTTTTGGAAATCTTGTCATCTTACGCCAATTTATAAAAATGGCGACAAGAGATCAGTTGAAAATTATAGGGGTAATGCAATATTGTCAGCAATTCCAAAGCTATTTGAAAAAATTATATGTTCCAAACTCACGAGCATAATTAATCCGTGTTTAAACGAGCAGCAACATGGTTTTCGTAAAGGACGATCAACAACCACAAGACATTCTTACTAAAATGGAAAAGGGCCACCAAATAGATGCAGTCTATACAGATTTTAGTAAAGCCTTTGATCGTGTTGATCACGAAATCCTAGCTAAGAAACTAGAAAAATTTGGTATATCAGGTACTGTGCTGAAATGGCTCAAGTCTTATCTCTGTATAAGATCCCAATATGTAAAATTTCAGGGTACTTTGTCTAAAAAGATTGTTGTCTCGTCGGGTGTACCTCAAGGTAGCCATCTTGGCCCACTTCTCTTCAACTTATTTATTGCAGACATATCTGAAGATTTGCATGATGTCCCCCATCTCTTATATGCAGATGACTTAAAATTATACCATAACATTAGATCAGAAGTGGATTCAGTATTCTTACAGAATAAGCTTTTTTCTCTGGAACAGTGGTGTAGGAAAAATAAACTTTATTTAAATATAAATAAGTGCTACGTTATAAGTTTTGCCCGTAAAAACGTAATCACATATAGCAGATACATGCTAAATAAGGTAGAACTTAAAAGGGTCAACCACATAGCAGATCTTGGAATAATTCTCGATAGTAAGATGCGCTTTAACCTTCACTACGATCATATCGTATCCAGGGCAAACAAAATGCTCGGATTCATAAAAAGACGTGCAAAAGAATTCAAAAACCTTTGGGTAACTAAAACCTTATACTGCACATTAGTACGACCAATCTTAGAATACTGTTGCATAATTTGGAACCCAGCTTTTGTAGTGCATAGTGAAAGGCTAGAATCTATTCAAAGACAATTCTTGCTTTTTGAATTGAGAGACCTATACGATCCTCGTGACTATACAAATTTACCACCATACGAGAGTAGACTTAAAATCCTCAATTTAATGTCGCTGTCATCAAGGAGAATATTACTTTGCTCATGCTTTACATTCGATGTTATTACTGGTAACATCGATAGCGAATACATCTCGAGCAAGGTACTATTTAATGAACCAATAAGGCGGACAAGGTATACAAAATTGTTAAAAGAATCGCATCACAACACTATTTACGCATTGAACGAGCCCTTGAATAGATGTTGTAAAATATTTAATAATATCAGCGAGCATTATACACCGCCAATATCGAAATTCAGATTCAAGCGTTCTCTTTCCAAATCACTTTCCTTTACATAACTACCCCCTTATTAAACACCAATTCACTTCAGAATCTTCTCCAATTCCTTTTCACCATTTTGATCCCTTTTCTATTTCCTTGATCTAGCATTTGTAGAAAAATTGTAAATCAAAAATTTTAATGTTAAATAAGTAAAACACCGCATTGTAATATAAACTCTATTCTCCCATATCCAAATGCCTCTTCTTACATTGCCGTCTACCACCCATACCTAAACAAAATTTAGTTGTTCTCCCACTCAGCTTTCCATCTTAATAATATTTTAGCATAGTATTAAAAATTAGTACATATTTTTACTATGTGTATAAAATCTGTTAGTATGTAAGCTTAGTATATAAGTTCCCCCTTCGTTCTTCTTCTTGTCTTTTCTTTTTGACGTGTTTTTGAAAATGTGTCGATTCATGTGGGCGGATTACGCCCACTGAGAATTGCATATCTTCTACACCTAAAACAAGGAAAGAGGAGAGAAAAACAAAAAATAAAAAATTAAAAAAAACAAATAAATACAACAACAACCTGTTAGAAAAATAAGTTAGAAGAAGTAAGTTTATTGCCTTGTTTGGCTAAATAAATAAATAAATAAATAAATAAATTCAGAGCTAATTTTTAATATTATATAATAGTGGTATTCAATAAACGCCTTATTGGTGATGTTAACACCGTATGTGCGGTAAGTTTACTGAATCGTATTTTGCAACAACAAAATTGTACGTGAGTAAATATACTGAGCTTACCGCAAAAAATCGTGGTGTAAACATTACGTATAATTCTTTAATGGAACTGTGGGCATTTTAAGTAACTTTGCGACAGTGAAAAAAATTAAAAAATTGGTTGATTATTGACATATGTCAAAAATGTTAATATGGATTGAAAAAATGTTTGTGATGGCAACTTATTTTCTATACAATTACACAGTTTAATTGATATTTATTCAGGGTGGGTTCGTGGAAACGCAGCGTAAACTTATAAACTTGTATTTACGCTTCAGTATATATACGATAATCCTTGAATGCCATTAATATATTGCTGATATTGCATACTAAGGTGGATCGCCTGTAAAGAAAAGATTAAAAGGGCCATACCGCTTACAGTAGAAAACCGAAGAATTTGAAGTTTTAGCTTCGGTGCTAGCTTCTACGAATTTTAAACAACTTCATTCAAGGAAGAAAAGTTTCCTGTTTTAATAATGAGTTTTACCTCGTCACTTGCGGCGTTTCTAGCAATTGCTTTGTTTGTGTTTTGTATTATTAATTTCTCAGCAATATTTTGTGGGTAGCCTTCCCGTATTTAGGCTCCATCTAGTTTTTTAGTGAGTTTTTGTATATTCTCGGCATATATGGTAGCTGATTTTGATTGCTGTTTAGTGTTCATTAGTTTTGAACACAGTAATTCAGATGATTCACCTTTTATGGAAGATTGCAATTTGTTTTTAATATTTTGTATTTTATTTTTGTTTGTAAATTAATTTCGTGCCTGTTCCCTTAATTTAGTTTTTATCACCTCAATGGCGATCAACTCATGTGTTTCCTTTATCCTATCAATTAGTGATAAAGCACCAAGAAAACTTTCCAGATCGCTTATACTACCATCAAACACAGGTACAATGTTTGTTCCTTTTTCTAAAACGTCGTCCTCTGTTCGTGTTATAATGGTTTTTTCTATTTCGTCGTCTGATTCCAATTCTTTCTGATCACTATCGTCCGTCCCTGTGATAAGCTTATTCACTTCATAGCTAAGAGTTAGAGGAATTTTAATATTAATTTTATGATTGTGAAAGGCTTTAATTACCTTATCTCTTAATTTGAAAGATTTTATGTGTTGTGTATCTGTCATACTGTCTATGCAGTTTCAATTAAAATTGTTATATGTTTATCTAATATTTCTGTCTTAATTACCCTATTTTGACATTTAAATTTATAAGATTGGTTAAATTTAGTTCCCAATGGTTCTAAACTATGTAATATATTTTCCCATAGCATACTTATAGATATATAATAACATGATTATAAAAAACTAGTGAAAACGCCCCGAAAATCGGGTGTACTTCGCTTTGGAAATCACACTTTCTTATTCGCATTGGAGCGAGTTCGTGTCTTAAGTCTTTTTACCATTTTCTCAACTGTAAACGCTCATATCTGCTAAACGCTATCACTTTTCAAAAATCTAATAATTTACTGCTTACCTACACCTCAAGATCTTTCTAATGATATATCAAGTGTTGCTGTAGAATTTGTAGATTTGCCGGAATAAGGGGACCCTTACAGGAATAAATACTCGTATATAGATAATTTCATAATTATAGATGCAAAATTAAAATCATACCATATCAATTGTTTGTTTTTATGTTTTTGTCTTATGTTTAATTTACATACATACACCATATAATTACTGCTCACAATCTGCTGTTTCAATATTCTGTTGTATGTTTTGTTGCTGCCGTTCGCGTGCGATGCTCTCCCCACACGTTGGTTCTCCAGTCTTTTTTTTTTGGCTGGTTTCCATTTAAATCTTGAAGATTGTCAGCATATTAAACTGGAAATGTTGATTGTTGAAGTATTAACTCAGATCCTAGCTGCTGGTACTTGTATTTGGCGGATTCAGCGGCTTAGATAGTTTTTTATAGCTGGATACACTGCTATTATTAAAAGTATTCCTACTATTAAACTAATTTTTTCCCATGGCATTGATTTTTCAGTTTTTATTTCATAGTTTATTGGAGTTTCGATATATTTTTCGATTTTGTTCTGCACTTCTTTTCCCACTTCATATCCTGACAGTGCTATCATTGTAACACTTAATAATTTTTTCCACCAAGAACTTTTTGAATATTCTTGTTTTTTTAAGTATTCACAGTTTTATTTGTTCGCTTCGCATATTCACAGTACATTGTTTTGTTTCTTATTTATTATATTTTTTTTTTCACTTGGCAGGCCAGAGATTGACAGGATGGCCATGTAATAAAAGTTCAACTCGCGCAAGTATGAGAGCGCGTAACTGAACTGCAACTGTCACGGTCGCCATGTTATGAAAAGATCGAAATTTTTTGTTTAACGTCCCATCAAAGACTGACTTTATTATTGAATTATTACTTACAATATTAGTTCTACATACAGTCTTAAAGCTAAACGAATTTGGATGTAAGGGGAAATACACAGATTAGTGAATCATACTTTGCGCTTCACTTTAAGGTTACTAAGGTGCATTGAAACATTTAAAATACACGCAATCAGCTTGACACTTTTGCAATATCATGGTGTCAAGTGATAAGTATGTAGGTTATTTATTTGAGTGAATCACATCTGTGCATTTTCACTACACGCCTTATATGGGGGAAAAAAATATAAATTGTCACCCCCAGAATGATAAATTACTTTGAGAGTATTCCAGCACCATTTTTTTTTTATGTCCCAAACACAAAGCTATACAAATGGTCTTTTTTGTATAGCTTTGGCATTTTCAGTTCGATTGTGAAGAGCGATATATCATTGAATAGATCTCAATTTGTGCTACCAAATGTTCTTTAATATTGTTGGGCTCAAAAGTCATTTTCAAGAAAATATTTGAAAACTAAATTTTTTTTGCACTGATCACATTAAAGATCACTAAAAAGTAAGGTATAATTGTGAAGAAATTAATTGATTCTATTCGTTAGAAAAAAAATTACAGATGTTCAAAGATTCAGTACAAAGTCCACTTAAAACAAAAAAAAATTTTAATAAAAAATAAATACATATAAATTGTCACCCCCCCAGAATGATAGCTTACTATGATAATTATGATAATGATAATTCTTTCAATCAAGTGTGTCAATTTATATTTATTTTTTATTTTAATTTTTTTAAACGGATGATTTTTTACTGAAACTTTGAACCACTGTTACTTATTATGCCTTACTTAATTATTAATTATACCTTACTCTTCAGTAAACGTTGATGTGATAATAATTTTAAATCAAAGTTATGGGGGTCCTCAGTGCAAAAAACAAAATTAAATATTGGAATATTTTCTTGAAGATGACTTTTGAGACCAACAACATCAAAGAACATTTGGTAGCACTCATTGAGACTTCTTCAACGATGTATCGCACTTCACAATGGGACTAAAAATGTCAAAGCTATACAAAGAAGACCATTTTGACTGTTTATTGGGACATAAAAAAAAATATGGTGCTGGAATACTCTCAAAGTAAGCTATCATTCTGGGAGGGGTGACAATCCAAATTAATTTTGGTGACCCACCTAATTGCATACCTTTTTTCTTTACATTGCAGGACAAATAAAATTCTATATTTTGCAAACGAATTCGTTTAATCAACTAAAGAAAATTATTTAATATTTCGAATGCATTTGTACAATGTAAGAATGCGTTCGTTTAATGTTTTTGATTCCATTTGTACATTAAATGGACGTATTACCAAGGAAATATGTTAATAATATGAATACGTTTGCATACAATGAATAAATGAATTTTATAAATAAAACGAGCACATTCTTACATTGTACAAAAGCAGTCGTAACATTAAATTATTTTCTTTAGTAATTGAAACGAATTCGTTCATAAAATATAAAATTTTTTCTTTCGTGCAATGTACAAACGGTCATATGAAGTATGTGCAAAGCCTTCGTATGCTGAAAAGAACAAACATATTTCTGAAATGTAATAAATATTTCCTACATAATATGAATTTTTTTTTTGAGTGCAGCCTATTCGTAAAAGAAGAACAAATTTGACAACTCTGTATTGTGAAAAAAACAACACCTGTTTTTATTGTTCGTAAACTTTTATTTATACTTTTATTTTTTGGTTTAATTCGTATTAAAAGTGGAAACATTGCTCACAGTACTAATAAACAACTAATTATTGTGTTGCTTTTAAAGAACTGTACAAAATCGTCTGGTTAAATATGATACATTATTGTGTTAACAAAAATGTGTATGTTCTAACTTGCCTTTTTTTTATGGAAGCCGCTAAAAGAATATTACAACAAACTTCACCTGATATCTACTCTGAAAATACGCCGAAAAAATACTCTACAAACGTAAATATGCCCGCACCCCAGTTGCCGTCAGCTAGTAATGCTATTTCTGCTGCTCCTGTCACTGGCACTTCTGCTGTTGACTATGGAAATTCCGTTCTGGGTCAGGAGGCTCAGAGGCTCAAGCCGATGACGTCACGCCTGCACCCCAGCGCCATCTAGTGGGGGCTTTTTTTGCTAAAAATGTGCAAAGGTGTATGTCTTTGCTTTAAACTTTTAAAATTGGCAAGTTTGGTGTATGCCTTTGCTTTAAGCTTTTTAAAATTGGCAAGTTTGGTGTATGTCTTTGTTTTAATCTTTTAAAAATTGGCCAGTTTGGGATAAGTCTTTGCTTTTTTAAGCGTTGATCATAATTTTATACACTACATTATCGGTAGTTGTAGTCAAGCGAGGTCTTATCAGTGTTTGCATGTTTTGGTTTTTCTTAACCCTCGAATTCGTTATAGCAAGACTCAAATTCTGCTGGTCAACTTGCTTTGTGAAAATATATATATTTATTTGGAATGAAGCAATTTAGGTACGGCGAAGGTTGAAGGGGTTAAAGAAGTGTTTATAAATTTAATAAAGTCGATAAGTATTAGAAGGGTGTCTTTGCTTTAAACTTTTAACTTGGCAAGTTTGGGGTATGTCTTTGCTTTTAAGCGTTGATCATAATTTTATGCACTACATTATCGGTAGTGGTAGTCAAGCGAGTTCTTATCAGTGTTTGTAGGTTTTGTTTGTTTTTTTCTTAACCCTAGAATACCTAATAGCAATGGCTCAAATTCTGCTCGTTGACTTCAGCTGAAATGATATGACTTGCTATATGAAAATATATATATTAATATGGGTTGAAGCAATTTAGGTACGGAGAAGGTTGAAGGGTTTAAGAAATGTTTATAAATTTATCATAATGGTACTAAGTATAAGGTGCGTGTTTGTATAAGTAGTTTAAGAATTGGATGACAATCATTTGAAACATAGGCGTATATTATTGGGATACATCTGAGGTACAAGTCTCAATCCCCCGGTCAAGTCGTCCAGCAAAATCTCCACCTCTGGCTTATATTTTAAGTAAATTCAAGAGCCTGTAAAGCTTCGAGATGCACTTCTAGAACATTTTAGAAGCCGACTTATGTCATTATATGCCGATGACGTCACCGATCCCCACCCTGATACGGATTTCAATTTATATAAGCAAATTTTATAATTTTATTAATGGAAAAAGTGATCTTATATTTAATTAATTTTTTCTGATTGCATATGTTAGAGGTGAATATTCAATTAATCGATCATGAATTACTAAACAGTGGGCTGAGGTTCTATCTGGAATCGGTTTATTTGCTTCAGTTTTAAATTCAATTCGTACATCAATAGGTCCAACTTTAACTGCTTCATTTTGGTGTGTTACATCAACAACAATAAGTGGTGCAATATGAGATTAACGCATATAATTACTTTGTTGAAATTTTGTATACATATCATATAGTACAGCATACTGTCCCATTTCAAAGCGACTATTTAAATCATCATAGAGTGAAAACATGTCAACTTGATCAAAAATATGGCATTTTCGGAATTACCATCTCCGATTTAATGAAATTCACCATAACTATAGTACCCGGCAAAAACAAAAAAAAAAACATAAATTTCAGATTCCAGGGCCTCTCAGTTTCCGATATATGACGTCACGAAAATTGAAAAAAACGTCAAAATTTAATTAAAGTATCATTACATCTTGGACTGTAACTTTTAAATTATACAAGTTAAAACATTTGCGTTGATCTTATATTTTAAGTTAGAATATTTCCCTTAAAATTATATGCATATCGATTTTTTTCATGGAGGGGTCAAAGGTAATATTTTAGGGTCCTTGGTTCAAATGCTTATATCTCAAAAAGGCCTAAATTTAAAATTCTGAAAAAATATATAATTTTTATTGAACTCTCCTCTACATATCTTGAAAAAATTAGGATGACGTTCGGCCTAGTTTCTGAGTTATAGCCTAAAACGTGACTTAGTATATGAGTCGCCCTATTTTATTTCAGTTGAATTAAACATTTGATAATATTATAAATACATTAACTCTAACACTTACCTTAAAAATATTAATATGAAATGAAATTACTTGTTATATGAAATTTAAATACAAAATAATACTTTTATATTATATAAAAAAATTTTATTTTTTTAATAATTATTAAAATAATGTTTTAAAAAAAATTTAAATAAAGAATTCAATAAACTTTGTTTAACTTAGAGCTCCCAATTCAATAAAATAAACACAGAATTAATAAAATAATTTATAAAACAAAAATAAAAAACGTTTAAATGGTTAAAATATAAATTATTAATAAATAATAATTAAAAATTATTTTTAAATATTTTTAATTGAAAAATCAGTATCTTTTGAGAAAATCTTTACTTTTCATTTTCTAACGCCATCAGGTATGAAGCAATGGTACTTTTGTGTACCTGGAATAGTCCGTAGCCCATTAAGACGTTGTAAAAGTAATGCTTCCTCTTCTTTATAATCATCTTCAGAAAGATATATAAAATTGCAATTAGGAAGGCTTTTTTCACACCAGTTAAATACAAGTTGTGGAGTGGTAATCTGATTGTCCAGTGGCCGTTGTAAGCTACGGGCCTCTCTTTTTACGGTGCCGCCCACGCCATCACTAGTAGTAGCAAAAAACATGACTTGTAGCAAAAAAGTGCCACTCCGCATCACATCCAAAATCTTCTTTATGGTAACATAAATTTATGAAATTTTTTTATTTTTAAATTGGCCTGCACAGCCGTCAGAAAAATATATAACTTTTCTAGGAACTCTTCCAAATTTATTTTTTATAAAAAAATTTAAATGTCTGTGAAACAAATGCACTAAATACTAAACAGTTTGAAATAATTATAAAGTTAGTATTTTTTAACATTCCATCTACTTTATAATATATTACAATTGGATACAATGTCGCTTGTGAGTTGTTCCAATGAAATCCTTGGACTGAAATTTGTACACAAAAGGACACATTTTCCGAAAAATCGCAAACCACGACACATTCATTCTCTTCTAGCTCTGTTTTTGTATATGTTAAAAATGCATTCTGTTCCTTTGCAATAAATGAATGCGGCAGTAATATTTGTAGTTTCTCAGTGAATGAATCTAAAAAATCATCAGCTGGCTGGATCATGGTTTCCAATTTATCTCGATCAACACTTATCCATTGCTTAAAAGTGACTTCATCAATATCATTGTCATCGAATAACTGACTTAGTCTTTGTTTAAAAAGTGTTGTTCCAGGGCATAATTTACACTTACCAAGATAACAATATGATGACTCTGAAGAGCAGATTATTTGCTTGAAGCAGTCTTTGTATGATTCCATCTTAAAATCTTCTACATTATTAGTTATTTTTTTTAAATTAATAGCGTGAATCATTAGCTTAACGTTCTGGTGCTTAGTACAGACGCATACATTATGTGCGCCACACGTATCTGCCAATACTACTTTCTTTGGACGGAGCTCGCAAGTACAAGCAAGTAGGCTCGCAAGTAAGTTTCCTAGCAAAAGTCTTTTCGTTTTGTGAATCTTAATTCCATTTTCGGTAACTGACACAAAATCCTTAATTCCAGGCATGCATCGGCTGATGTCATCGCATTCATAATATTTCTTAACTATATCAGCAAATTCCGTTGGAAGAGCTTTTCCTAGTTTTTGATTAGGGGTACTTAAAACACCCTTTTAATCTACAAACATTTTTACTTTTCGTGCCATATTGTATGTTATTTTGAACTCTTTTATCATTTTGCGAATAGGCCAGCTTTTAGGCAAAACAGTAAGTAGTTGAATTTTTTCACTGGCTTTTGTTAGTTTTTCAAATTTTTCTTTTAACTGGCTGATTATTTCCGATTCGGGGCATTGGTGAATTTTTGAGGGTGAAGTACCAGTAAAAATTTTTCTTCTTATAGATGAGCATACTTTCTGAGATTTGTACCTGCTGTATTTTTTACATGACAGCTTTTTGGTTGATGTGGGAGATTGGTCAACGAAATTTAAGGTTTCATTCATCTTCGAAACAATTTCATTTTTGATTACTGCTTCGTCTTCGGAAAAAGATTCACCTTGTTCCACTTCTGCGACCATATCTACTTCATCAGCAACTACACTTTGTGTAAATGGTAAATTGTTTTCTTTTTTTAGCTTAAAAAGAGCGAATCTGCATGAAGTGCATACTCTACTGGATGCTTTTATAATTTGACTGACGCCAATCATCCATTTATAAACTTTTTGTAAGCCTGTTGTTTTTCTAGAATGTTTTTTAAGAGGATTACAACAAACTAATTTCATTTTAATTATAAAACACAACACTTTTTATATTTGATAGTTCGTATTTTTTTTTTGCAAATACATATAACTTTAAGATATCCTATAGGAACAAACTAACTTGTTTTTAAAAACAACTAATTAAAAAACTAGTTTAAAATAAACCAGTGTATGAACTACTTTGAATTATAATGAGGCAGCATCCACTTCAATTCTAAATAGTTTTTAGTGCATTATATATGAAGTAATCGAAATACTACTTAAAAACAAGTGATTGATAAACTACTTTGAATTATATTAAGGCGGCAACTACTCTGATTTTGATTGCAAATTTTGGTTTTAATTGCAAATTTTTATTAGATTACAAGTTTATATATATTTAACCATGTTATTTCATCAAATATTATTAACTTTAGGCCATCAGCAAAGTTTTCAATTGATTATTTTAAAGTAATTAAAAAATAATTTAAATATAACTAATTTAACAAGTAGTTGACAATATATGCAGACGAAAGTCAATTGACTTATTTAGCGGACATCACCATACGAAATATGTTAGTTCGTTCTATGGGAAAAAGTCAGAATTTCAACTAGTTGTGGTTGACAAAAAACTACTTTATCAACTACTTTTAAATTAGTTGATTTTCCTACAGGGTAGTTGCAGTTGCAACACATACATACATACATGTATTTGTTTTTTTTTTTTTTATTTCATGCATTTGTTATTGTTTTTCTTTCGTGTGAAGAATTTTATAGTCGTTAGTTATGGTAAATTTTATTTAGATCGGAGATGGTAAAGCCGAAAATGCCACATTTTTGATCAAGTTGACATGTTTTCACTCCATATGATTAATGTAACTCAAATAAAATAGGGCGACTCATATACTAAGTCACGTTTTATTCTATACCCTGTAGGAAAATCAACTAATTTAAAAGTAGTTGATAAAGTAGTTTTTTGTCAACAACAACTAGTTGAAATTCTGACTTTTTCCCATAGAACGAACTAACATATTTTGTATGGTGATGTCCGCTAAATAAGTCAATTGACTTTCGTCTGCATAAATTGTCAACTACTTGTTAAATTAGTTATATTTAAATTATTTTTTAATTACTTTAAAATAATCAATTGAAAACTTTGCTGATGGACTAAAGTTAATAATATTTGATGAGATAACATGTTTAAATATATATAAACTAGTAATCTAATAAAAATTTTAAATTAAAACCAAAATTTGCAATCAAAATCAGAGTAGTTGCCGCCTTAATATAATTCAAAGTAGTTTATCAATCACTTGTTTTAAAGTAGTATTTCGATTACTTCATATATAATGCAATAAAAACTATTAAGAATTGAAGTGGGTGCTGCCTTAATATAATTCAAAGTAGTTCATACACTGGTTTATTTTAAACTAGTTTTTTAATTAGTTGTTTTTAAAAACAAGTTAGTTTGTTCCTATAGGGATAACTCTTATATAAAGCTGAAAGTGGCGCATTAAGAAACGCTGGTTGGGTTACTTTGCAAAATTGGAAATGTACAAGATAATTAAAAACGAAAATTTGGTAATACCAATGGCGTTTAGAAGTTGGGACTATCATATAAATCCTATACTATCAAAGGAAACAAAAGTTTTATGGAATGTAAAGCTTCACCGCAAAATTAAAGACCCAGATTTCTTATAATCGGCTTACAAAGAGAAAAAAGTAAACAGGAAAGAAATATATTTGATCATTGTAATATATCTAATTTAAAAGTATATATATAAACTCTGAATCATATCCCTATGATGATTTAAATAGTCGCTTTGAAATGGGACAGTATGCTGTAACATATGATATGTATGCAAAATTTCAACAAAGTTATTATATGCGGGAACCTCAACCATTGCTCAGATGTCGTTGGATTCAAGGCTTTGCACCACTTATTGTTGTTGATGTAACACACCAAAATGAAGCAGTTAAAGTTGGACCTATTGATGTACAAATTGAATTTAAAACTGAAGCAAATAAACCGATTCCAGATAGAACCTCAGCCCCCTGTTTAGTAATTCATGATCGATTAATTGAATATTCACCTCTAACATATGCAATCAGAAAAAATTAATTAAATATAAGATCACTTTTTCCATTAATAAAATTATAAAATTTGCTTATATAAATTGAAATCCGTATCAGGGTGGGGATCGGTGACGTCATCGGCATATAATGACATAAGTCGGCTTCTAAAATGTTCTAGAAGTTTCTGCATCTCGAAGCTTTACAGGCTCTTGAATTTACTTAAAATATAAGCCAGAGGTGGAGATTTTGCTGGACGACTTGACCGGAGGATTGAGACTTGTACCTCAGATGTATCCCAATAATATACGCCTATGTTTCAAATGATTGTCATCCAATTCTTAAACTACTTATACAAACACGCACCTTATACTTAGTACCATTATGATAAATTTATAAACATTTCTTTAACCCTTCAACCTTCTCCGTACCTAAATTGCTTCAACCCATATTAATATATATATTTTCATATAGCAAGTCATATCATTTCAGCTGAAGTCAACGAGCAGAATTTGAGTCATTGCTATTAGGTATTCTAGGGTTAAGAAAAAAACAAACAAAACCTACAAACACTGATAAGAACTCGCTTGACTACCACTACCGATAATGTAGTGTATACAATTATGATCAACGCTTAAAAGCAAAGACATGCCCCAAACTTGCCAATTTAAAAGTTTAAAGCAAAGACACCCACCTAATACTTACCGACTTTATTAAATTTATAAACACTTCTTTAACCCCTTCAACCTTCGCCGTACCTAAATTGCTTCATTCCAAATAAATATATATATTTTCACAAAGCAAGTTGACCAGCAGAATTTGAGTCTTGCTATAACGAATTCGAGGGTTAAGAAAAACCAAAACATGCAAACACTGATAAGAACTCGCTTGACTACAACTACCGATAATGTAGTGTATAAAATTATGATCAACGCTTAAAAAAGCAAAGACTTATCCCAAACTGGCCAATTTTTAAAAGATTAAAACAAAGACATACACCAAACTTGCCAACTTAAAAAGCTTAAAGCAAAGACATACACCAAACTTGCCAATTTTAAAAGTTTAAAACAAAGACATACACCTTCGCACATTTTTAGCAAAAAAAAAGCCCCCACTAGATGGCGCTGGGGTGCGGGCGTGACGTCATCGGCTTGAGCCTCTGAACCTCCTGACTCAGAACGAACATATTGTATCTACTGCCACTGAAATTCAGCAATTGCGAAACGAAAATATCCGTCTACAAAATGAGGTTAACTCGTTAAGAAATAGGCTAGAGCTCGTTGACAAGGCAACTAGGTGTGGAAATGTCATCATGGGTGGTTTAGCAAACACCTTAGTCAAACCAGCGATTGATGAATTTAAAGAAATCTGTGCTATTACACTTAAAACTACTTCCAACGTTACGGCAGCCTACAAGATCGCTGCCGGTAAATCTTTTCTGTTTACACTAAACTCAACACTTGAAGAAACCGCAGTACTAGCAGCTAGAAAAAATTTGGTTCGAAGTATGCAAAATTCATGTTCGTACATACCCTATTTAAAAAGAAAATGCAATATTATGAGTAGCCTAATAGCAGCAGGCTATAGATAGTTATTAATCTTATTAGAAAATATGATAACAAAGGAAAAGTATGAAAACTATACATGTTTAATTATTTATTTAAAGAAATAAACGTAAATGTATTAAAAAAAAAAAACCAAATCCGTGTTCGTACAAGCAACTTGCAATGTTTTTGGCTCTGGAATTTTACCGTTACTTTGAAAAATTGCGTGTTTTAAGTAAATGCAATATTATGAGTAGCCTAATAGCAGCAGGCTATAGATAGTTATTAATCTTATTAGTAAATATGATAACAAAGAAAAAGTATGAAAACTATACATGTTTAATTATTTATTTAAAGAAATAAACGTAAATGTATTAGAAAAAATAACTAAATCCGTTTTCGTACAAGCAACTTGCAATATTTTTGGCTCTGGAATTTTACCGTTACTTTGAAAAATTGCGTGTTTTTTTCTGTAAATAGAAGTGAAATTTCTAATGGCATAAGAATAGTGATTATAGATTTGCATTCCGAAGACATTGCAAAAATATTTAAAAGAAGCCGGTCAACTATTCAATATGTCGTCAGTGAATACAAGAAGAGTGGTGAATTCAAGAAAAAATTACGGAATCAGAACAGATGTAAACTTAATAGAAGACATCAATCAGAAATTATATGCGAAAACTGGGTTTTCAAAGCAGAATAGCAGCTCGGAAACCCTTCGTAAGTGAAGCAAATAAAAGAAAGCGCATTGTTTTTGCTAAAAAGTACAGAAATCACGATATGGAGTTTTGGAGAAGAGTAATTTTCTCAGTCGAATGCAAATTCAATGTGAAAGTGTCTGATTGGCGCATCAAAATATGGCGAGAACGCAATAGCAGCCTTTCGAGACATAACCTCTTGCCATCATTTAAACATGGTGACGGATCTTTGATGGTTTGGGATTGTTTTGGCGCTGCAGGAGTGGGTAGACTGCACTTTATCAAAGGTATTATGACTGCAGAAATGTACATAAATATTTTGAAAAAGGAATTATTGCCAAGTGTCATAAAACTGGGCCGTAAGGATGATTTCATATTCCAACAGGACAATGATCCTAAGCATACGGCGTTCTTAACTAGAAGTTAGATCCTTTTTAACTGCAGAAATTATTTAAAAACTTCACCCCAAAGTCCAGATATTAACCCAATTGAAAACTTATGGTCGATATTAAAGATGAACCTTCGCCATTATGACAAGTCATATTAAGGACCTTGAAAGCTGTTTAAGTGCTCAATGGAACAAAATTTCATCAAGTCTAACGACAAAATTAGTGGAATCCATGCCAACCAGACTACATGCAGTTCTGAAGCAGCGAGGATACCCTACGAAGTATTAAAAAAGAAACTCATCAAAATATTATTGCTAACTAAATGTACGAATACGGATTTGGTTTTTGTTATTTAAGTTTTTTGACGATTTTTTTAAACACATTAATAAATACATTTTGTGTTACTATGATTTCTTTGCTTAACTTTCTTCTCTAATGAAAGCAATGGTAAGCCAATCAATACTCTCAATGATTTTTATATTATAATAGGTTTTTTACTTTGAAAAAGCCTGCACGAATACGGATTTTGCATACTGTATATATACAAAAGGACTTTATAGTAGACGAACGCAACAGAAGGTTTGCTCTTCGCCAGCTTGCCAAAAACGTCAGAAACGCTGATAAGAACACAAAGGTCCGCAAAGGTGCCAATCGCATTTTCGTCAACGGTAAGCCTTTCAAGTGTGCTGAGGATAATATTGTTGCTTCGAATACATCAGACGCAGAATATCTTTGAAGATAGTGTCTCAAGCAAACTATCAATGCAATATTGTGGTTAAGGTGCCTGTCCAGCGTACCTCTGCTGATGCTGTTGCTCCGGTTAATATAGATTAACAACTAGATGTTACAAATTTTAACACCAAGGTAAACTTTGGTAACTGTTATACTTATATTAATAAATTTGATCTTTTTTTCCTATTTGAAACACATGTTATTGCCGATAAACAGATAAACTTCGCTTGTTATTTTAATGGTTATGTCTTGTTCTGAGTGGATGCTCAAAAAAATCACAATGCTGGTCGCGCTAGTAGTAGTTGCTTATACGGTTTCAAAAAATCTATACAAAACGAATATTTACTAAAATTTAATAAATATTCTAATGGTGTTACGTTATCAGCTAGATTTGGCGATGTGTATTTTCATATTATTCCACGTTATTTAAATTGCACGAATTGCGTGAAAGACTTTAAACAGTTTGAAGAATTTGTGTATAGTTTGAAGGTTTCATCGTTTTGTATTGTTGGCGATTTGAACGCGCGTGTCTCTGATGCACAGAAAATTTAAGAAGAATTCACTCTTTTGGTCTCTCATTGTCGTGTATCGAAAGGCAAAAAATTATTGAATTTGCTTGAAAATATTGGTGGTGTGATTGTAAATGGGAGGATGCCTGGATACTGAGGGTGAGTACTCGTTTTGCGGAGTGATGGAAAGTTCCTTAATTTATTATTACATTGGCTCATATGATTTTTTACAGATTTTAGAAAATTTCCACATCTCAAGGAAACCATACTCAGACCATATGCCTCTAACATTTTCCATTTCTACAGTGGTCAATCAAGACACAAAGCAATTATCCCTGCCACAAAAACTTAACTGAAACCCAAAAAACATTGACGGGTACACTATAAACGGGTGAATATAGTGTCAAAAAACGTTTTGAACCAAAAAACGGCTGGTTTGATTCACAGTGTAAAAATGCACGCAAACAAATACTCGAAAAATTAAATATTTATAGAAAACTGCATTCCCACATTAACACAGTCTTATATTGAAAGTAGAACAAAATATACTAAACTATGCAATGGAAAAAACTAGCTTACAAAAACAAAAACATTGAAAAACTTAATGCGGTGCGTAAATCAGCGAGTGGTGGAAATTATCAAACGCAATGAAATGTCCCTTGACAAGGATTGGTAACAACCTAAAAACGAATGGTTTATACAATTTTTTCAAATCACTATTGTCACAGTTAGATACTGATCGAACAATTTCATGGGCCTCACCTAACATCATAGACCCCTCCCTGATTCTCCCTTCGAAATGCGTGAAATCATGTTAGTCCTAAATACTGCAAAAGATAGAAAAGTCCCTGGCCAAGATAGGATAAGTTATGAACATTATAAAAATGCACCTCATTGCTTTCTTAGAGAAGTTGTCCAACTTTAAATGTAATTTTTCTTCGCGATGGCAAACCATCGTCTTTCCGCAGAGCTATAATTGTACCATTGTACAAAAAAGGTAATGCAAATGACGTATCAAACTATATGGGGCTCTCCCTTCTAGACACCCTGATCTAGACAAAATCTTCGCCAGTATACTTCTCAACAGAATTAATAGTTGGGCTAACTGTCATAACATCCTTAATGAGTATCAGGCAGGATTCCGTAAGGGATATTCCACTGTCGACAATGTATTTAATTTGAGTGGCATTGTTCATCTCAACTTTAAAATGAAAAAGAAAACATATGCTTTTTTTCGTTGATTTTTCTTCGGCGTTTGATTCTGTTCCGATAAACTCATTGTTTTATAAGTTATTCAACAGGGTTCGGAAATGTGCGCACCCAAGCACATGTGAAAAGTGCTAACAGAAAGCTCCGATCACTGACATGCTATCACCGAGCACCAGCCCACAGCACACTTCATTCGGAGCTGAGGGCAAACAAAATAGCACGTTCACTTGTGCAGTGTGAAATTATTTTTGCCCCGGCACAATTTTATCGCAAACGAGCATGGAGCTGAAGTCGGAGCGCAGCTGAAGTCGGCTAGGCTCGCGATTTAAAAATATGTTTTAAATGGACAGACAGTACTTATAAGGGGGTCGCTGATTTAATATCTGACGTCAGAAAATCAAAATATTTTTAACACTAGGGTGGTCCCATAAAACTGCTTTTTGTTAATTTACAAGTATTTTACATGTGCTGGTAGTATAATCCAGTCGCAGACTTAATATGTGATGTTAATATTGAAAAATATTTTTTTTTTTACTAGGGGGGTCCCATAAAACTGTTTTTTGTTAATTTACAAGTTTTATACTTGTGCTGGTAGTATAATGGAGTCACTGGCTTAATGTCTGATGTTAGTATTTAAAAAAGTTTTTTTCACTAGGGTGGTCCCATAAAACTGGTTTTGGTTAATTTACAAGTTTTATACATGCGCTGGTATTATAATGGAGTCGTTGACTTAGTATCTGATGTCAGCATTGAAAAATATTTATTTTTCACTAGGGTAGTCCCATAAAACTGTTTTTTGTTAATTTACAAGTTTTATACATGTTTATTCTTTAGTTTTAAATTCTTTTTCGAATTCGTGGCTGATGCGAAAAGAGACTTTAATTTCATAACGTAAGAAACAAACGAGACTGAAAGCGACATATAGATACATTAAGGGTGTAATTTAACAAAAATAATAGATAGCATTTGAAAAAATTGTGTTCATGAACTTTAAGTAAAATGTAATGTAAAGTGTACTTTTGATAATATAATGTTAAAATAAATGTATAAAATTTGTAAATTAATAAAAAACAGTTTTATGGGATCACCCTATTGAAAAAAAATACTTTTCAATGCTTACATCATATACTAAGTCAGCGACTCCATTATACTACCAGCACATGTATAAAACTTGTAAATTAACAAAAAATACTTTTATGGGACAACCACCCTAGTGAAAAAAATATTTTTCAATACTAACATCGTATATTATGTGTTCGTCGGATGTGTTCGTGGTGGTGGTGTTCTTATTGCCGTCAAAAGGAATTTTATTTCTTCGTATGTTGCACTGTTAAATACTAACGGTGTTATTGACCAAATTTGTGTAAAAATTAAAGGTTTGTCTGAATCCCTTTATATTTGTGTTTCGTACATTCCACCAAATAGTACACTGGAACTTTATAAAGCGCACGTGGATAACATATTATCTTTGTACGCAAACTTTCAACACCAAGAGGATCAGCTAATGGTACTGGGTGATTTCAATATTCCATCTATTACCTGGAATATTAAATCTGATGATAACAATCTTACGCCTTCAAATGTTAAGAGTGATATTGATTTGTATTGCATTGATAATTTTTTAAGTATTGGCCTTATTCAGATAAATAATTGCTTTAATATGTTAAATAGATTATTGGATCTGGTTTTTATTACTAACAATTTCAATTATAATGTAACTGAATCCGCCTTTCCAATATCTGCTGCTACTATTCACCATATTCCTCTTTTTATTCAATTTAATTTTTATAACTTTTTTAGTTTGGCTAACTCAAATGGCATGTGTACGAATTTCAATTATAAAGCTTGTAATTTTGAAACTTTAAATAATGCTATTGGTTGTATTGATTGGGATAGTGAGCTTGAACATTTAAATACTTCTTCATCTTTTAATATATTTAAACGTCTAATATCATCTGTGTGCTTGCAACACATTCCTAAATTAAAGGAACGTGTTAGTAAAATTCCTTGGTACACTCAAGGACTAAAGAAATTGAAAAATCTCCGCAACAAATTTTATAAGAAGTTTTTATTAACAAATCAAAATTTATTTTTCCTTAAATACCGACATTACATGAGGGAGTTTAATTTCTTAGACAAATTCTTATATAAACAATATATATCTAAATTTGAAAGTAATATTAAAACTAATCCAAAAGCTTTTTGGCATTTTATTAAATCTAAGAAGAGTTCGTCTAATATACTTTCATGTATGTTTTTAAATGACATGACTTCAAACAATGCGTCAGATATTGCGAACATGTTTGCTGGTTTCTTTCAGTCGAATTTTGAAAATGTTACTATTAATAATTTTGATTGCGTTGACAACGTACTTCCTGTTATTGACATTGGAGCTATTTCTTTGTCTACTGCTGATGTTTTAAATGGAATCAGTAGTCTGAAACCTTCAACTCGTTTGGATGCCGATGGTCTCTGTTCTATTTTGTTGAAAAATTGTGCGTTGAGCTTAGCTTATCCGTTAACTCTTATTTTTAATAGGTCCTTGCGATCTGGGACTTTTATTGATTGTTGGAAAATAGCTTTTATTACTCCAATCCATAAATCTGGATCTAAACAAAATATTGCGAATTATAGACCAATTTCTAAACTCACTACTGTCTCTAAACTTTTTGAGTCCTTAATTAAGGAAAAGTTATTCTTTTCAATAAAGCGCTTTATTTCTCCTTGCCAGCATGGTTTTGTTTCTGGTCGCTCTACTATTTCAAATTTGGTTTTGTTTTCAGAATATTGTATATCTGCTTTTATTCAAGGATGTCAGGTGGATGCAATTTATACTGACTTTTCTAAAGCGTTTGATAAAGTCTCTCACATTTTTTTTAGTCAAAAAGTTAGGAAAATTGGGGTTTCACTCTAGTTTTTTAAGTTGGCTTGAATCGTATTTAGTAAACAGACAATGTGTAGTGGCTTTTGATAACGTAAAATCTTTTTCTTATTTGGCAACTTCAGGTGTTCCGCAAGGAAGTATCCTAGGGCCACTTCTCTTCGTTTTATTTATTAATGATATTACCTCCATTTTTTCTCATTGTCAATATTTGCTTTACGCTGATGATCTGAAGATTTTTCTAAAAATAAATAATTTAAATGACATTGCACTTTTGCAGAATGATGTCGATAAGCTTTATTATTGGTGCTGTAATAACGGTCTTTATTTAAATTTTAAAAAATGTGTTTTTATGACTTTCTCAAAATCTGTAACTTTCCGTCCGTCCGCCTATCATATTGCTCACTCTCCATTGGCATCCGTTGATCAATACAAGGATTTGGGTGTAGTTTTCGATCGTAAATTTTCTTTTATTTTATATTCTTTTGATTATATAATACCCAAAGCATATGCCATGCTAGCATTCATCCGAAGAAACAGTGCTTGCTTTTCAGATCCATATACAGTCGAACTTCTCTATAACGAACTTCTCTATAGCGAATTTCTCTCTATAACGAATTGTTTTCAAAAACACTACATTTTCCTAATGTTTTTCACACATTTTTACCTCTCTATAACGAATTTCTCTATAACGTAGTTTTCTCTGTAACGAAGCTTATTTAACAACACAGCTGGTGTTTTATGTACCAAATAAACCTCTCTATAGCGAATTTTTTTAGCAGTCGCAAAATTCCAATGAATTTATGCGCACACAAATATTGCGGTAAAATACGTTCAATTTTGTTTGCCTATTTCAAGGAAAAAAAAAACAAATGAAAGTGAGTAAGAAAATCTTTGTTTGTAATAAGTTTTGGTTGTGGCTGCAAGGTTGTGATCAAATTAAGATGTCCAAGCGAAAAAGTTTATCTTTTGAAAAAAAGTGTCTTATTATTTCTGCAGTATCACAAGGAAATAAAAAAAAGAAGGATATTGCTGAAGAGTTTGGAATTTCTGCAACTACTTTGTCAACAATTTTGAAGAATAAAGATAAGATTCAAGAATCTAGCTCTTCTGGTCTACTTAAGAAATTTAAGAAAGCTAGATCCTGTGAGTATCCTGATGTTAATGAAGCCATGATAAAGTGGATCACCGTTGCAAGGCATAAGAACATTCCACTTTCCGGACCGTTAATCAGAGAAAAAGCTGTGGAGTTTGCAGAATCATTGGGACATTCCGATTTTGTTGCTAGCGCTGGTTGGCTAGATAAATTTAAACGAAGACATAACATTGTTGGAAAAGTTGTTTGTGGTGAAAGCGGATCCATTGATATCCAAACTCGGGATGATTGGATACAAAATATTTTACCTTCCCTTATTCAAGAATATGATAAGAATGACATATTTAACGCTGATGAAACCGGATTGTTTTTTAAATGTTTGCCATCCAGAACACTAGCCTTTCGAAATGAAAAATGTGTTGGTGGCAAAAAAAGCAAGGAAAGAATAACTGTCATGGTAGGTTCAAACTGGAGTGGAACAGAAAAACTTAGACTGCTTGTCATAGGAAAATCAAAAAATCCTCGTTGTTTTAAAGGATTACAATCTCTAGAAGTGGATTACGAGAATAACTCAAAATCTTGGATGACTAGTGAATTATATGAGAAGTGGCTTCTAAAGTTGGACAAAAAATTTGCGGCTCAAAAAAGGAAGATTTTACTTTTTATTGACAATTGTCCAGCACATCCAAAATCAGCACAATCGAAGCTAACAAATATTAAAATTGTTTATTTTCCTCCAAATATGACATCATCCCTACAACCAATGGATCAGGGAATAATACAGAATCTGAAACATCACTATAGAAAGCGAATTCTAAAGAAAGTTCTGTGCAATTCAGAGAAAGAAACTCCTATGTCAATAAACTTACTTGATGGAATCAGAGATTTAAGTAAGGCCTGGAGCTCCGATGTCAAAAAGGAAACAATTTCAAACTGCTTTAAAAAAGCTGGATTTGGTGAAGGCATTGAACTACCAGTGGATATTGAAGATGAAAACATTCCTTTGGCAGATTTGTGGTCCGCGTACATCGAAGAGAACAACATTGAGGATGTCACTATCGAAGATTACATTAATGTTGACAACGAAACATTCACTATGGAGTGCCCTTCCGATGAAGATATTCTGCAAAGCATTCTATCAAATCAGTATGGGGTTAATAGTAAGTACAACATATGCACTCAAGAATCATGAAGAATACCCACTAATAAATTTTTTATTTAGTTTCAGAAAATGACGACTCTGACGCTGATGAAGAAGGAAATGAATTACCAACATTTTCTCAACTACACTCATCTTTCAACACAATAAGAACATTTATGGAATCCAGAAATAATGTCCCGGATGAAATTTTTTCCTTCCTCAATAGATGTGAAGATTTTGTCGATGAAGAGAAATTTAAAAGTTTAAGGCAAACGAGAATAACGTCGTTCTTTCATATTGAATAAGTTTCAATGTTATTAAATTTGTGTGTATCGAAATAGCATCTAAATGAAATAAAAAGCTAGTGTTTATATAAACATACATACATACAACCAAATAATCAGTAGTTTCTCTATAACGAATTTTCTCTATAACGTAGAAATCGGCGATCCCCAGTGACTACGTTATAGAGAAGTTCGACTGTACTTTGAAAACTTTGTTTAATTCACTCGATCCAGATTAGAATATGCAGCAATAATATGGAATCCATTTTATGAGTCTCACAAAATTCGACTGGAACGAATTCAGAAATCGTTCACAAGGTTCGCCTTGCGCTCTTTTTATACTTCTGGCTTACCTCCCTCATATAATACCCGATGTCTTTTGATAATATTGAAAACTTTGGAGAGTAGAAGAAGTGTTTTGTCCTTGATGTTTGTCTTTGATATTATCAATGGTTTGGTGGATTGCCCCGCACTTTTGGGAAAGATTGATTTCAATGCGCCTTCTAGGATATTAAGAAACTTTGATCCTTTTTACTTGGAAACGCATCGTTCAAATTATGCTGCTTATGCACCAATCAATCGAGCATTAGTATTGTTTAATTCCATAAATTTTATTCATGATTTAGATTTTTCTGTCTCAAAAAATTATATGGGATCAATTTTAAATTCAGTTGTTTAAACTTAAAATTACTATATGTAAGGCTTTTTATATCTTTTAGTCTGTAAGTAATATTGTTGCATAGACTAATTAGTTTGAATAAATAAATAAATATTAAGTCAGTGACTCCATTATACTACCAGCACATGTAAAAACTTGTAAATTAACAAAAAACAGTTTTATGGGACCACCCTATTGAAAAAAAAATACTTTTCACTGCTTACATCAGATACTAAGTCAGCGACTCCATTATACTACCAGCACATGTATAAAACTTGTAAATTAACAAAAAACACTTTTATGGGACAACCACCCTAGTGAAAAAAATATTTTTCAATACTAACATCGTATATTAAGTCAGTGACTCCATTATACTACCAGCACATGTAAAAACCTGTAAATTAACAAAAAACAGTTTTATGGGACCACCCTAGTGAAAAAAATATTTTTCAATGCTGACATCATATATTAAGTCAGCGACTCACTTATACTACCAACACATGAATAAAACTTGCAAATTAACAAAAAACAGTTTTATGTTTTTTACCCTAGTGTTAAAAATATTTTGATTTTCTAACGTCAGATATTAAATCAGCGACCCCCTTATAAGTACTATCTGTCCATTTAAAACATATTTTTAAATCGCAAGCCTAGCCGCTAAACATTTTCCCACCGCAACTAACAGTTTTTAGTCACCGAAACAAGCCCCCGAAACAGTGCACCGGCAAGCACATAAGCGTGCCCCGGCTAGCACACAGGCTGCTCTGTGCTGTGCACCGGTGCTGCGCTCCGACTTCAGCTCCAGCTTCATGCTCGTTTGAGATAAAATTGTGCCGGGGAAAAATTTCACACTGCACATGTGAACGTGCTATTTTGTTTACCCCCAGCTCCGAATAAAGTGTGCTGGTGCTATTGAAAAAGCACCGGCACCGCAATGCGGGCAAGCAATTTTTGCTCAGCACATTTATTGGTGCTGTGCTGGGTGCAACTCATCAGCATACTGGTTGGTGCAAGTGCTAAAATGTACTCACATGTGTGCTCCCGGTGCGGGCTTTCTTAACTCTGTTTTGAATGCTGGATTGTCATCTAAAATGGTGAAAATACTAGTTATAGTATTAAAACTATAGTAGTTATAGTTATATAATACATAGTTGTTATATGAGGGTACAACAAGTCAAACTTGGGATAGCAATTTCTTATCAGATCACTCTCTGTTACACAGGGTGTTAAACAGGGATGCCTACTCAGCCCTATGTTATTCGCAATGTATTTAAATGACTTGCATGATAATTTACCCGGTGGTGTATCTGTGGGTGGCACAGTTATTAAAGTGTTACTTTATGCTGACAACATCGTTCTCTTAGCAGATTGTCCAATTGTACTTCAAACTATGATTGACGCTTCGTAAAACTATTGCATTCAGAGGTGCCTAAAAATTAATCTCACGAAATCAAAAATCATGGTATTTAGAACTGGTGTTAGAGTTAGTCGTAATTTGAAATGGTCTTATGGTGGTGCCAATATTGAAATAGTTAATACCATTGAAATAGTCAAATACCTGACGTTAAGTTAGTGTCGTCTAAAACCGCTATTAACGCATCGTGGTTAGTTTATATACATCATCGTAAAATATTTCTATCGAACAAACTTACAAGTTTGGGTTTCCAAACAATATGACCAAGTTGAGAAGCTATTGCGTTACTTCCTGATGAAAATGTTATATTTACCTGCTAGACCCCTTTTCCCCTTTTAATTAAGAGAAAAATTCTTAATTATGCCTTAAATAGGCTACCGCGAGTTCTTGCTGAAGAAAAAATTTTACAAAATACTTTTTGGGTACGCCAATGGTAATGTTTATGTAGTGAACTTGGTTTACGCTTTGATTTTTAGAATTGGAGGCCTGATTTGTCTTTGGTATACTACAAGCATTGAGATCAAAGGAGTACGAGAAACACGTTAATAGAAAAACACATTCGATTCGATGTGCCTTTCCTACTTTGTCGACTCAAATTCAGCTCACCTTGTAAGTTTGATTTTCAGATGTAGATGTGGCTTACTCAACTTTAATTTAAGCAGATTTGGCGAAAACACTTTTAACGTGTGCACATTGTGCAACTTGTAAGAATATGAAAACACACATCACCTTTTGGGTATTTGCCCGATATTTTCAAATAAAGGGTCCGCCATCTAACGTTTTTTTTTCAACTAGTGCTTATTTCGTGAATGGTAACACTTCACGATTATCTGATTTGACAGATAATTAGTTTTATCCTTCCGCTGAACGAATATGGTTGTGTATACGCTTGAACAACGCTGGGAAATTTTGCGACATTACTTTGAAAATCATGGTAATGTTGCAGAATGTGCGCGAAAATTGCGTACAGATTTTGGAAGAACAGAAGCACCGTCAGCTCCGTATGTTCGTTATCTTGTGAAAAAAGTGAAAGAAACTGGCATCCTCATCGATAAACCAAACCGTGAAAAGCCAAAAACAGTGCGTACACCCGAGAATATGGCCGCTGTAGCAGAAGTGTGCGTGAAGCGGCATCAACATCAATTCACCGTCGTTCTCAACAATTGAACATTTCGGAGACATCATTGAGACGAATTTTGCATAAAGACCTTGGTATGACGCCATACAAAGTCCAATTGGCTCAGGAGTTGAAGCCAACTGACCATCCAATGCGTTTTCGCTTCGCTGAGTGAGCCTGCAATCGACTTACAGAAGATGCCGATTTTGCCTGATTTTGATGAAGCTTATTTTGATCTTGATCTCACAGAAAACCCGCACGCATACATTGAAAAGCCGATGCACCCAAAACGAGTCACTGTTTGGTGCGGATTTTGGTCCAGAGGCATAATTAGGTAATTTTTCTTCGAAAATGAGCAAGGAGTGGCCGTTACAGTCAATGGCCATCGTTATCGGGCCATGTTGAACGAATTTTTGTTCACAAAAAATGAAGAGGAGGATATTGGCAACATTTGGTTTCAACAGGATGGCGCTACGTGCCACACAGCCGAAGCTACACTCGATGTTTTGCGCCCTGTTTTTGAAGATCGCATTATCAGCCGCAGAGCTGATGTCGTTTGGCCACCTCGGAGCTGCGATTTGACACCGTTGGACTATTATTTGTGGGGTGCCCTCAAAGATAAGTGTTACGCCGACAAGCCAGAGACAATTGACGCTTTAAAGGACAATATTCGTGAAGCCATTGGTGAAATACAGCTGCACACAATCGATAATGTGCTTAAAAATTGGACTGATCGTGTAGGCTACTGCATGGCCAGCCGAGGCAGCCATTTGAATGAAATTATTTTCCATTATTAACTGGAAGGATTGTACATTCAAATAAAAAAAGAAATTTGAGAAAATATTCAGTAGTTTTTTTTTTGCATTTTCAAAAAAAAAAAAAGTTATTTGGCGGACCCTTTATTAGATTATGCTATTTTGGTAAGAGAACACTAACGTTAGGCAAAGTTTACGAAGTTTTAAATGGTAAAAATTATTTTCTTTTATATAAATATCTAATTAAGTGTTTAAAATAAAAACTATTAATTTCTTTCTGAATTTCTGGATTTAATTAATCAAACCATTTTGTAAATTATTTCTAGTATATGTTTCTAAATTTAATATGATTCATGCCAACCTGACAAAACATTTTTATGTTTATGTTATTGATTTATTTTATTTTAAAAAATACTATTGTAACAATTCTAATATTGTAATTCTTTATATGAATTCATTAATTTTTATTCAAATAAATCATTCATTCACTCATTCATTCAAGAATAAAAACAAGGAAATCTTGCGTTGAGTGCGAAAAGCCCGTGTGCGATGAGCATACAGCCAAAATCACAAAATGCTTGCATTGTAATCAATAATTTCAAAGTGTAAACAATTTATAATATAAACAATTCATAATTTTTAAGAAACAATTTTAAATTAATACAATTCGTTATAATTAACAATTTAATATACTTATTTAATCCTTACATATGTAAAACAAAATATTTTTCATGATGTACTACACGAATCTTATGCATTTTCTAACGGAGTACCCGGGTGGCTCATACGTGTTTATTTTTTCAAAAATTAAATTTTTTAAGTTCCAAATATTTTTTAAATTATTTATAATGCAAATTTCGATAAAAAATCGGTCAAATAAATGGGATCCAAAAGGTTTTGGAACATCTTTTTTAGAAAAAAATTCTACAAAATTTTCCCCGATGGGTACTCGGGGGGCAACACAAAGGTTAAAACAGTTTCCAAACTTATACAGTGGCTCACATCCAAAGTCGGGCAAACAATCGACACATATTCTTTGCTTTTTTAAAATATTTCAAACTGGTTTTTTTCTTAAAGTTTTTCACGAATCTACGAACTTATTTGTGACAAAATTTATCCTTACAAAAACAAAATTCATAAACATAAATTTAGCGATATTGCAGACAAAAGAAGAAAAAATTCTCTTTAAATTTGGTCACATTGCAAGTCGGGCAGAACACGTGCACAAAGCAGACTAAATTATTTACCGTTAGAATCGAACATAGTAAAGTTTTTGAGTTGAGATAACTTCAGTTTGAATCTTCTTCTGCGAAGGAGAGTAACATTTTAATAGATTTTATTCATATTTTTTAAAATGCCACGCAATATAAAACAATCTACTTGTGAAGAGCGTAAATTGGTTATTTATCACCATTCGAAAGGTAAAACAGAACGCGAAATCGCCGATCTAGTAAATAAAAGCAAGTCAACAGTACATGACATATTAAAAAGATATAAGGACAACGCTAGATTAGAAAATAAGCAAAGGAAGGCAGCTAAGAGAAAGTTGAGCTCAAGAGACGAAAAATTTATTATAAGAGAAGTTCAGAAGGACCCATTTCTGTCCGCTCCAAAACTTGCCTTAGCTCTAAAAGACAATTTTCAGCTTAATGTCTGTGCTGAAACCGTCCGAAGGGTTCTACAAAAAAACAATTTGAATGGACGAGTTGCCCGCAAAAAGCCCTGCGTTAGTGCGAAAAATAGAAAGGATCGTCTTAATTTTGCTCGCGAATACAAATCAAAAGATTTTTCATTTTGGAGCCAGGTAATTTCTTTATTTTATTATGTTTAGAAGATTTGCTAATATTTTCCATTATATTAAAGGTACTTTTCACAGATGAGAGCAAATTTAATTTGTTCGGATCTGATGGCAGGCGTTACGTGTGGCGCAAACGTAATGACGAGTTTAACAATAAAAACACAAAAAAGACTGTTAAGCACGGAGGAGGCTCCGTAATGGTTTGGGGGTGCATGGCAGCCTCGGGTGTGGGCAAACTCCATTTTATTGAAGGCATAATGGACAAGAATGTCTATCTTGATATCTTAAAGTCAAACGTTAAGGAGAGTGCACGCATGTTGGGTATTTTGGATACCTTTAAGTTTTATCAGGACAATGATCCGAAGCACAATCCTGGTGAAGACCTGGCTCCTTTATAATAGCCCCAAAGTTATAAAAACTCCTGCCCAAAGCCCTGACCTAAATGCCATAGAGCATATATGGGACGAACTCGGTCGCAGAGTCCAAAATAGAAGGTGCACCAGTAAGGTCCAACTGAAAACTGCGTTACAGGAGGAATGGTACAAAATAACTCCAGATGTTTGCCGTAAACTGGTTGAAAGCATTCCAAATAGACTCCAGGAAGTGGAAAAACAAAAAGGATATGCAACAAAATATTGAATTTTTCAGTTATATTTAGCGTTATCATACAATGATTCTTCTGCCCGACTTTCAATGTGGCTATCTTTTTATTGAATTTTTATGTTTATGTTTTTTTTATTCCTTTGTTTCAAAATAAGAAATTGGTTTTTGTAGTTAAATATGCTTGAATAAATAACTTTTCAATAAAATTTATAATTTTTGTTAAATACTTTAATTTGGTTTATAAAATTTCAATTAAACTTAATACATACTCTTGCCCGACTTTGGATGTGAGCCACTGTATGTTCGAAATTATTTCCTAATAAATATTAATCAATAGAGAGTAAGCAAAATCAAAGTAATTAATCAAAGCGTTGTGGCCACTTCTGGTGTTCCACAAGGCAGTATTCTGGGTACATTATTATTTTTATTGTTCATTAATGTAAAACAATCTAATTATCTTCTCTTCGCTGATGACTTTAAAATTTATTCTTAAGATAAAGGTTTGTCGGATGGGCCAAAACTACAATCTGATTTAAATTTAATTTACGATTGGTGTGTAAGAAATTGTTTGCACTTAAATATTGATAAATGCGCTGTTGCTTCATACTCTAAATCTATTTGTCCTGTTTCCACCTCCTATTTTCTAAATAATTTGCCACTAAATCGTGTAACTATTATTAAAGACCTCGGCGTAATTTTTGATTCAAAATTTACTTTTGTTAATCACTTAAATTATATTGTTCCTAAAGACTATCAAATATTGGCTTTTATTCGAAGAAATAGTCTTAGTTTTACGGATCCATATCGTTTCGTTAAAATTGTCTTTGAAATTTATGTTGACTAATTTTCTTCAAGTTATATTTATTGTAATTGAAGTATCTATTTTGAAAATAAATCGTTATAATATATCGCAGTCAGAAAGAATTTTATTCATTGACTTAGAATAAATAAAATAAAGAACACCTGTCTCATGTCAACCAGTTTGTTTTTAAATGATGTTTAAAAAAAAGTTCGCCTGTATGTGGATGCTTAAAACCATGTCCGGCTTTCTGTGGACCCCATAACATTTTAACACTTCGAATGATTGTAAATGTTTTTGATTGAAAAATAAAAACAAAAAAATCTGGACATACTTATTTGCTTGCTTCCTTTATTTTGTGCATATGGCTTTTTTAAAGTTTTTTTTTTGCGATTTCTCATAACTTAAACCTTTGAAATGTATTTTTGAGAGAATATTTTAACTTTTTTCACGCATATTGTATTCATTATTTGGCACTTTTCTTGTGGATAATTATCCCAGCTCTGGTTATAAATTTTGAATGAAAAAGCACATCGTAATTCTTATACCAAGCAATTTTATAAAGCTTTGTAAAGATTAATTTTAAAATCTCATTCATTCTTTCTTTTAGGACTGAAGATAGAATTGGCTTTATAAATATTAATGAAGGACTTAGCGATATTCTTAATCAATTGAAAGGATCAGTAGAATATTATAATTCTGAAAAACTACTTTTGGATAACTTATTACGACAGAAATCGTTGTTACCAAATTCAAGCATTGATATAAAAGGTTTGATTTAATTAACGTATAATTTATATTGCATGTTCTCTTTAAAAATATATATCGCACACTAACCACAAAACAGTCACAAATAAAAATTTACAATTTTACTTTTTAATTTAAAACTATTCGTAGTGATCATTTACTGTGACTCTAACACATCAAATAAATTTTGAACACATCTTCTTTCTCTATAGTTTAAAAAAAAATTTGTCTCATTGCTTTGTATGGAGTTCCTTCAAAAATAAAATTGTTTTTTGATTTACCTAGAAATTTAAAAATTTTGAGCTGTGACTGTTTTGTTAGTGTGCGATATATAAAGTACATATCGTCGTTGGGCGCGCAATACCGCATATATTTCAAAAAGGTCAAAATGAAATTTGTATTTTAATTCAAAAAGAAAAAAAAAAAAAATGCGAAATGGCCATTTTAGCCCTTGAAAGGACTTTGACCGAGCTTCTTCTGATCAATTGTGTTGTGTGTGTTGTGAAATGTTTGAACACAAATGATCGAGAACTGGACCTACATGTTTTACGCCGACCCCGAACGGCTTATGTTCTCAAGAAGCTTTTCATGACAGTTTTTACTCTCTGAGGTTTGCCATTGTCTGCAGAGAGGTGACGGCCGAACAGAAAAATTAATTCAATTGAAAAAACTTTCTGTGTCGAATGGAGGATTCGAACCTGGGTTCTCTGGCGTAAGAGTCACACACTCTACCCAGTACGCCACGGCCGCCACATTTTAATTCAATTTGATATAATAATAAAGGGCTGATTTTCCATTAAATGCTGATTTCGAAACAAATCATGTTCTTAGTTTAGTTGAAAATGCATTCAATTCAAGATAGAATTATACTTTCACCGTGTGTGTGTGTAAGTGCAAGTGGCGGATACGTGATATTGCACGCCCAACGACGATATATTTTACTAGTATAAAAGCCCGTCATACGACGGGTTGGAAGCATTTACGCTCAAACTGTAATTATTTTTTACCATTATTTCAGTACTGCAACATATAATGTCCTGAAAAATGTTCAGCCTGAAAGCATGCTTGCCTTTTATGTATGTGCATACTTTCAGACAGTATATGTTGTAAAAGAACTGTTATAATGGCAACAAATAATTACAGCTTGAGCGATATTAGGTGCGGATCAGCATGCTTGTCTTAAACGTATTAAGATTTTAATATGAAGTAACGTATCGAGATATTTATCCTGGGAATCTGAAAATATGTCAAAAGTCATAAAAAAGCTATAAAACAATCCAGATATGGTAATTTTCGCATCAACTCTGTTTGAAACAGCCATATCTAGGGGTTTCGAAAATCATTAATTTAGAATCTGCTGAAAAGTTGTAATAAATCTGTTGAAAAGTAAATCGATATTATCGGGTAGTCGAAATAAAAAGATAAGGTTTCAGTAGTTTCCGGGGTTTTTCTCGAATAAGTATCCTTTAAGACATGAAATTGATCTTATATTGTTATATTAAATATTTCGCAATATTTTCAGCCCGTGCAACGTATATACAACTTTCTGTAGAAGTTAATGAGAAGGAAAACAACCTTTCGCATTGTTCATTTATTACGGAACAGTGTTTGTACATCTTGTGGAGCCACTTGGACTTCTTAATGAATCAATTTTCTTTAAGTTCTTTCAAAACTGCTTCATTGGAATCCATAGGTATGTGTCGTATATGAATAGCTAATAAATTTCTTAATTTTTTTCTTTTATATTTTCAGTATCAAGGAATTCGAGAAATGAACGCGTGTGTTTAACTGACGACATTGGTCGTTTAAAAAAAACCCTAATTTCCATTTTTAATGAAACTTTCAGTAAACAATTACTATTGACAATACAATGTCATGAATCTTATGATAAATGTTTTGCTGAAGCTCTTTTACGAAGAGTAAAATCCTTAACTCAGTTTATTTAACTTATTTGTTGCATATTTTCCTAAAAAATGTTTTCATATGAACTTGAAATAACTATCCAGTAATAAATAATTATAACTTTAATGAAATGAAAATGGGATTGTATTCTTAACGAAATTTTCCTTCGGTATCTGCTTTCAGAAGTGCATGCATGTTATTTTAGTAAACAAGGCAGAATTGTCAATAAACAACCAACTAAAAAATTTTAAAGAACTCCATTGAGTAATTGACTTGAATCTGGCTTTCTTGTTTTTGTTGTTGCTGCTGTGACAACCTGTTGTTCTCATATTATTTTTTTTTAACATTCTGAATAATTTATTGTTTGAAATTCTTATATATTATATTATCATATCTTATATTATATTATATAGGGGAAATGGTCTAGCAGTGGGAGTGGTTTCGTTTTTTGATCATAACTTTTGCAAATGGTAATATTTTTGAATCACCGATATACAGTTCGGAAGCTGCAGCCTCCGGCTACAAGTGCATTGTTAAATTATCTGAGGAATAATTAGGATAATGCCCATCGGCGCAAAACTTACAAAATTGAAAAAAAAAAAAAATTGTTTGCCTAGCAGTAGTGGGTAAAACACAATATAAGTGCTGTAAAATCTGTAAAAGTGAAGTATGACCAACAAATAATGAACTTTTATTCATCTATGTCAGAGTCACAATGTTGGCACGTGAAAAAACTTTGCCGCATGATTGCGCATTTCAAATGCATCGGTCTTTTGCACACGTTACATTTGATTGAGTTGTTTACAGTCAGTTTGCATGGCAAAGACTTTAAGAAAATGATACAAAACTCCTCTTCAGACGATGATGAATTTTGAGGTGATGGTTTGAACTTATTAAAATGTCATTATGATGATGTTTGGTTGGTGTGCATTTCGATTCAATGTCGGAATAATATCAAATTAGAAAATGAACTTATTTAAAATTATTTCTAAGCTTAAGCTTAAAATTATTTCTAAAATCAAAACAGTTCAAAGTGGAATAAAAAAAAATGCAACGATAACTTGCTCGTGTAACTTGGGAGCTGCACCGGTAACTTAAAAATGTTCTGTTGGTCTGCTTCCTGTGGAAATATTGATAATATTTGCGCTGATTAAACTGGTGGATTTATCATATTTTGATTAGCGCGTGTAGCAGACAATGAGCATTGAAAAGTTTAGCATATGTCGTTAGCTTATGTAAGTCGGTTTTATAATAAAAAAAATATAATCTCTAGAAGAGAACTACAAATTAAATCACTAAAATTTTGGTTCAATATATTTAACATGAAAAATAATTACTTAATTTTTCTTTTTTTAAGTTGCTAAAATAAATCATTAGTAAACTTTATCTTTTTGTTCCTATTTTTGTGGTAAGTTTGATTCAAAGTTGGTGTTAGTCGTTTCGAAAAACAACCCTATCAGAAATTTCAGAGTGCGTTTTAAAAAGCAAGTAAAAAGGGCTTCACTCTGCCTATGAATAGTGCTTTTGAGAAGTGCTTTGCTCTCGCTACGCATTGAGCTTTAAAAAATCGCTTTGCTTTCACAATTTTCCCTAATTTGACTATTCGTAGTTCATAGATCTTGTTGTTGCTGTCGTACTAGTTCGGTATATTTATTTTTCTCATCACTACTTGTCACTTCTCATCACTAGTATGCGCGGGAAGTTTAATTCCTGAAAATGTTTCAGCAAAATAGTGAAAGGTAAAAAACGTGTATAAACTGTTTTAAAATAATATTTTTATAAAAAAGTAATGAAATGAGTGGGAAGTAGTGTGGTTATTCAAAACGTAATTTTAAAAGATTAGTTTGGGTAAAAATATACACCATAAAAAATTAAGTAGCACTTGTAGGTGCAAACGAAGAAGGCGCAACAGCAGCAGAAAATTGAAGTGGACATAGTAGGGCATACTATATGCAAAGTTCTGTAGAAAATGAAACACCACAAGTTTTTACCAGATTCCAGCCATGGCGGTGTGGATTCCATACAAATTGCCAATTGTTAAAATATACAATACAAATTTCGTCAGAAATTGACACTCAAAAAGAAATTCGGCATTTTGATGGCATTTTGCGAATTTTACAAAGAGTGAGCTTAAAAGTGCCCTCTTCAACAAAAACTTTATTTTCAAGGGCGCAAAATAATACCACTATTTGCACGCGTGAAGTCAGTTTGGGAAACTACTTCCACTATGGACTAGAGAGAAGTATTTGTCAGGATTTGAAGTTGTCGTTAGCAGAAGATATTGAAATTTTAGAAATAGATATTGGAATAGACAGGCCTTGTGGCCTATTTTGTGTTCTTATTTAAAGGGTTTTTATTAAATTGCGAGCATTTGCTTGTGATGTTCCTGCGAGAGCATTTGTTACGGGAACTGCTGGTCATACTTCCTTGACAGGATGCTCCAAACACTACCAAACGCTCCAAAAACAATCGGCTGCATAATGAAAAACAATGTTGGGTTTAATTTGGAATGAAAAAAGGTGCGTATGTACCTTGACGTCTGATAAAAAATTAGAAATAAATAAAAGATTCATGTTGTACAAGTCATTCGTTCCAAAAGAATTTAATAGAAAGCCTCGTTTTTTTTATGATATTTGTAGATGAAAGGCTGTGGAGTTTCGTATCACCTTTCGAAACAATAACTAAGCTCTTTTTTGAATCACTTTTCGTTGCGAGAACTAAGCGCTTTTTTTTAAATCGCCTTTCGTAGCGAGAGCAAAGCGCTTTTTTAAATCATTTTTCGTAGTGAGAGCAAAGCGCCTTTTTGAATCACTTTTCGTAGCGAGAGAAAGCGCTTTTTTGAATCACTTTTTGTAGTTAGATCAAATGTCTTCTTCCCAATGACATACCAATGTTAAAAAAAAATCACTATTAGAAACGAGAACAAAGTGCTATTGTGATTTTTTTAAGTGCTTTGAAAGTAGTTTAGAAACGCTTTGATTCCTAAGGGAAAAGTCCAAAAACATGTGGGCTGTTCACAGTTAGAGTACGCAGGTCTGTTTAATTTACGATTTGTTATTTTTACGCCAACTTACGTACGCGTATTTTGCTTTGTTGTTGTTTTGCATGTAAATGAAAGTACGCAGGCACGCGTAAATAAAAGTAGCCCTTGGACGTGTTTTTTGTGTCTTGTATTTGTATGCCCTGTCTATAGCATTTTATAACAGCGTTGCATAATTATTGAATATGGCACTCACATACTGAGGTGCTCACAGTTTCAAAAATAAGAAATGCTTTAAATACGCTTTGTCAATATTCGTTTAAACTGTGAATAGCCTAATGGTTTAAATATCAATGCACAACCAAGATTAATGGTTGGTTTCACTTCTACCGTGCGTGGTGACTACACGCATACTAAAATATACGAGATCAAACGACATAAACTTCACGAATGTCAGACGAGTTGAGACGCTAAAAGTTCGGTTCTTATGAAACAAAACGTGTGGACAAGCTGTTTCGTTAAATTACGGTTGTTCGTTTTGGGTAACAACATTGAAAAGTAGACGAAACGAGACGATTGCAACTGCCGAATGTCTTCACTCGCTACGTCTGTTTTGACATTTAACCCAAAATGAGACCAGTTCAAATTGTAATAAAAAAAATGCATGCTTTGAACTAGGGTTGTGCTTAACAGTTCCGGAGACGGAACGGACATGGAACGTTTCCTTAAGAGAGCGGAACTTGTTCATTTAAACATGTCCGCGGAACTATCTAGTTCCTTTGTTTATTTGATCTGCTTCAGCTGCTTGTTTGTTGAACGTCTCTTTTATAGACTGGAACTAATAAATGAAAACATGTCGACAGAACTATCTAGTTCCTTTATTTATCTGTTTGAGCTGGTTGTTTGTTGAACTGTAGAGGCAATTTGTAATATTCTAAGTATAATTTAAACACAACGCTGACTAGCCTTAAACCAAATTTAACACAAAAGAAACTTTAAAAATTTGCTAAAAAGATCTATATATAGTTCAAATATTAAGTAACAAAATTGTAGCATAAGAAAATATATAAAAATTATCCAATAGTTCCGCGGACAGTTTTGCGAACAGTTCCGCGGACATACTTATTATGTTATAAAACAAAACAGTTCCGCGGACATGCTTATTTTATAACATAATAAGCATGTCCGCGGAACTATCAGTTCCGACAGTTCTCTTTATTAGAGGAAATGTAACAAAAGCATTCTAAATATCATTTCATGATTGTTCTCTTTCTTTTGTTACAAGCAAAAACAAACAGAACAGTGCATACAACAAGAATGCCATATATTATATAGTCTATTATTTCATTCATTCTCTCTCACAAGCATTATCGTTTTGCTTGCCATCACTCAAACAATTCGTCTAAGCAGTAGTATGTGTGCGGTAAGTGCGAAAGAGATGTCGGCTTATGTTGCTCATTAGCAAAAAAACTGTTGTTGACAAGATGAGACGTTTCGATCAGCTAACGTTTGCTGATTTTGGACAACAACATTGAATTGCATTAAAGCGAACATTTTCGAATTTACCCATTACGAAGCAATTCGTCTATTTTGGTTGGGCCTTTACTATGTAATTTGATTCGAAAAGCAATGCTATTCAAAAGTTAAATGCAATCCGAAAGTGAAATGCCACCATTGAAGTGTACTCTTAAATGTCACTATTACCACCAACTAAAACAACTCGCGCTTTAACTACATTCTTCCTTTTCAATAAACAAAGTAGATACATAGCCATTAATTCTGGCTTCCGTCACTAGAGCTGGTGACGAGCCGGAGTAATATAAAATACAGTCTCTGCCAACGTCAACGTAAGTTTGTGTTGCAGAATGGACGCGAATAAATATTTAATTATTGTACTGGCTATGGGATGTGCTACAGCCGTTTACTATGCGCTGCAGTACATATTTAATGTTTTATGGTCCCATGGGCTATGGGCCATGCTACCATAATCAGTTGGATTTAATTTGCGCCACCGGCCGGTAACATTGTTAATCGCACCTGCTCCCCCTCTAATAATGTGATAGAAAAAATATTATGCACTTATTACCGTCAGCGAGTCGAATAAAAAACTAGTCGAATTCGCGGAGGCGATATCACAGTGTGCGAACTTTCCAAATATCATTCGATCCAAACGTCAAAAGCATACGAATGAAAAAACTTTGTGAGTAGCCGGCGAATGCAAGATTTACTTGAAATTTATTTCTTTTATTCTAATAAAAGTTAATTTATTCATTGTCATTACACATTAAATGCAATTATTTCTAATTTAATCTTTATAATTTTACACTAATTTACACGTTATAAAGAACACTAACACTCAGCAGTTCCATTAAATTGTGTAGCTGCTTTTTGAGCAGAACATAAATATTCCTTTGAAAATATTTGAAAAACACAGTCTCACTTGATAAAATGTTTGCATCTACACAATTTATCCAAAATTATTCGAAGGTGCTTCCAATTTTTTCTTTTACTATCTACTAAAGACAAAACACGAATTTGAATTTTTGAACACAAGAACTGAAGTTTTTTTCTTCGAAATTTAATTTTTTGACGTAACTTTGTTTACATCTATGTTCTTATGCTTTGGTAGCATTGAATCTGCGGCGGAAAAGTAAACTCGCAAACTATGATACGGCAGAATTGAAAGTTCACCAACTCAGTCGACTCTACTGGAAAATTCGATTCGCGGACGGTGGTAGGGGCATTGATTAGTTTTGTGAAAATGATAAAAGAACTGAAAGTAATGTTATGTTATGAAAGTTAAGTTTTATGAAAATTAAATGAATGTAAATACTTACTTACTTAGGTGGCCGTAACAACCCGTGTCCGGGTTTCGGCCAACCTCATCAGCTCTCGCCAGGCGCCTCTGCTTTGCGCGTGCCTTCTTCAATCGGATACACCAAGTGCAGTTAGGGCTTCCTCAGCCTGGTCCATCCATCGGAGGCATGGTCTGCCTCGTCATCGTTGACTAGCGAGCCTCGCCTCGAGAACCTTTTTCGCTGGAGTTTCGTCATCCATACGATAGACATGACCTAGCCAGCGTAGTCGCTGCACAGTTACACGCCGAACTACCTCAATGTCTTCGTAGAGCTCATACAGCTCGTGGTTCATTCGGATGCGATAGCCATCGCTGACTCCAACAGGACCGGAGGACAGGACAGAACTTTTCTCTCGCCATAAAGCAGCACAGGTGGAACGAGCGTCTTGTAGAGTGTTAGTTTTGTCGATCGAGAGAGGGCTCTGGAGAGGGCTAGTTGCTTACTGAGCCAGTAGTAGCACCTATTACCAATTACTGTTCTTCATTTTATCTCCAGGTTGATTTCTTTGTTGGTATTAATGGCGGTGCCAAGGTATACGATCAATATAATCATGTAAATAGTGTATCTAATTAAAGATATTAAATTAAGAACCACATTGGTGACTCCGACGCGCGCATTCGTGTGTGTTTAAAAATTTACATAGCAAACATAGCATAAAAAGCAGTACAAAAAGAAGTACATTAAATAAAAAAACAGCGGTTTTAAATATTAAAAAAAATAAAATTTTAAGATAAGATTTTGAAAGAAAAATTTAGTGTGTATTAAACTTCGCGATGAGCAAAAATCAGGAGAAATCACACAGCCATACTATCTCCGACGAGGCGGAGACGAATGTGAGCACTCCCATGATATGGTGCGTGACTTTTTTGTTTTTCGCTGGCGGTTCTGGACGTAGAACTGTGATGTCAGAAAATTCTGCCAATTAATCCTCATAGGGAAGCGTAATATTGTAAGTATAAATATTAGAATGACTTACCCTAGCTGCCGTGGCGGCTGCCTGCACGCAGGTGTCTATCGACGAGTCGATTGTTCTTCATGTCCACTAGAATTCCATGTTGTTGGAGAAAATCTGCTCCAATTAACGGAATCTTCACGTTTGCTTAAATAAACTCCCAGAAAAATTTTCTGCGTAGTTCTAGGTCTAAGATGACTTTTCTCGTATCAAACGTTGAGATGCTCTAACCGTTTGCGGTATATAATTTAAGCGGATGTGGGGCATTGAATCTCTCATTACCCAATGGTGACATTACCGACGCGTCGGCTCCTGCATCAATCAGGAACTGTCTCCTTGTCGCAGTGTCAAGGCGACATCAAACGCACAGGCGACAAATTTCAAGGTTGACAGCCTTGTCGCCCGTAGTTTTTGGCGGTGTAATTAGTTTTTGCGCGAAGCTGCCACGAGCAGGGTTGGCGACATTTGGTCGCGTTGGGACCGTACTTCCGGTGGTAGTGGCACCTACCAATTTTTTACCTCGTTGGTCACTCTGGTACTGGGAGTTGGTGTTTTGGGCTGGATCATGATAACCGTAGTGGGCGTACTGGGCGCTGGTATATTGCTACTGCTGTTGTGAGCCGTATCGTGGAACCATTGGCGTGGCTTGTTGACGCGCTGTGGCTTGTACTGGGGATCGGCCTACGTTCGGTCTTGACTGTGACCGAAAACGTGGCGGTATCTCTTGGCGACGATCCCGTATCCCTATCTTAGGGGGGCAAATCACATCATCATCGGTATCAGAACACAGTTCAACGTATAGAGGAGGGTATTGAAACCTGGACTTCTTCGCCTATGGTTGTCCCTCTCGTATAACGCGGTTTCTAGACGGTTCATTTGCTTTTAAATGATTTCTGCTTTGGCTCGTTCCATCTTGCTCTGATATGAGGCGGCGTCAACTGTGGCCACATCGCCTGAACCGCCCAGGGTCTATGATTTCTCAATGATGTGGTCCTGTGCTTCATTGCATGAAAAGGTTGTATGCCTATCAGCATCCCTTAATTGCAAAGGTGTGATTGCGAAAGATCATCTTCGGCCATCGTTGAAGAAACTCAAGTCTAAACAGGTGATTAATTCACTGTGCGCTGTTTAAATTTACGCAGGCGGGAGCTACGCAGCTCTCGTGCCTTACATGTTTAATGATTTAATCCGCTAAAGCTTCTTTATGTGGCAGATCAACTACAACCGTTTGCAGCATCCTTTGCAACATCGCCGGAAGCCGTGCAGTCCACAAGCTCTCCTACTTACGTTCGGGCAGATTTTCTCCGCCAAGTTTCCGCATTTCATTGTGCAGCTGCGCTGGGCTCATATCACAGGTGGCGCTGAAGATTTCTAGTGAATTTGCCTTCAAAGAAATTATACCGCTCAGCGGACGGTGATTTCCACACCAATTCGCTCACCTGTCGTAAAACCGCCTTTTCCAACTCGCCCTTGGCGAACTTAATTTTTAACTTTGTGTGGTTTCTCTTGATTTTAACTCATCGCGAAGTTTAATAGTCACTAAGTTTTTCTTTTCAAAATCTTTAAAAAAATGTTCTGTTTTTCTATTTAAAACCGCTGTTTTTTATTAAAACCGCTATGTGTTATGTTTGTTTAAATTTTTAAACACACAAATGCGCGCGTCGGTGCCACCAATGTGGATTTCTTAATTTGGTATCTTTATTAACATATCGCTACCTTAATATGGAAAGGCCCTATCTCAAAAGGCCCTAAGTCAATAGGAGAAGGAGAAAACTTAATAAAAAATGAAGTTCTGTAGTTTCGAATTTTTTGTAAACAAATTTTTTTATTAAAAACTATAAGTGATGTAGCGATGTTACAATTCTTTTTACTGCAGAAATTGCAGAACTTTGTTTTTTATGAAGTTTTTTTCCTCTCCTATAATGTAAAAAAAATTGAGTTAGGGCCTTTCTATATTAAGGTAACGATATACTATTTACATCGATTTAATCATTTTCACAAAACTAATTAATGCCCCTATCACCGTCCGCGAATCGAATTTTTCAGTCGAGTCGACTGAGTTGGCGAATTTCAATGCTACCAAAGCATAAAAACATAAATGTAAACAAAGTTACGTCAAAAACTTAAATTTCGAAGAAAAAAAATTCAATTTGTTCGTGTTTTGTCTATAGTAGATAGCTAAAATTTAAATAAATGACGGCGCTGAACACGCTGCCACTGATCGTAGTTTTTAATTGGTTTTTTTCAAAAAATAAAATCTATTTGACACAATTTTTATTTGAAAGTGTTTTGTTTGCTCTCATTATTTGCATATAGGTAGTGGTTTTACTTCTAGCTGTATACTGCGTTTTGTTTGGTTTTTGATAAATTTATTGAAATTTATTGAGTTAATTACAAGTTAATTAATTCATTCAAGCATTTTTCTTCTGATTTGGGAGTACTATTTTTGATATCGAATTTTTTAGCTGGTAAGGAAATGATAGACATTTTTTCTAATGCAGCATTTTTTTCGGATTTTGATGAAAAATTGTTCTTCCATATATTTTTAGCTACTAAACAAATTTTTTTCTAGTTTCAAAATTTTTCATATGATTTTGAAGAAAAATTTTTGATCTTTAAATTTTTATAGCTACCAAAGAAATAAAAAATTCTTCTATAAACTTTAATTAACAAAGCAATCATAGAAGTTTTCCTTACATATAAGAGATTTACTTTTACATTTAAGAAATGATAGAAGTTTTTTTGTTCAAAAATTTCTCCTCTGATTTTGATGAAAAGAAATAATGATTTTTTTTCAAAAAATGTTTCTCTGATTTTGAAGAAAAGATTTTTATCTATAAAGTTTTAGCTGCTGAATTAATGATAAAATTTTTTCTATAAATTTTAACTAACAAAGCAATCATAGACATTTTTTTCAAAAATTTTTCTCTATTAAGAACATTTTTTGATTTTTAAATTTTTAGCTGTTAAAGAAATGACAGCAATTTTATTTGCGCAAAAGAGTTTCCTCTGATTTTGAAGAAAAATTTATGATTTTTAAGTTTTTACCTGTCAAAGAATGATAGAAATGTTTTTCTTGTTTTTGATATGTAATTTTTTAGCTGCTAGGAAATGATGGCAACTTTGTTTAATAAGTTTTCATCCGATTTTGACGAAAAACTTTTGGTCTCCCCTCTTTGTACTTGGGCACTTCGAAAAAAAAATTAATTTCGAAGCGTGATAAAAGGCCGTAGGAGAAAATAAAATTTTTTAATTCAAAACAGGTCTTGCGACAATTGCGATATTGTCTATTTTCTCAAAAAATCTGTATGACACAATATGCGTGTGTTTTATTTGAAGCTATGCTACGTTTGTTTATGTTGTTACTAAATTTATTGAAGTTTACATTATTTCGTTCAAACATTTTTATACTGATTTTGAAAAAAAAAATGTTTGATTTAAAATTTTCGATCTGAGAACGATTTTTATTATATGAATAAAATAAATTTTGCTAAAATTTATTCTTAAAATAAAAAGAACTTAATAATTTAATAAGAAAGTTTGGATTTTTTTTTAAGACAGTGTTACATTCTTATTTAATATTCGTGTTTTTGGTTTTTGACTGTGGTTACATTTAGTTTGAATTTATTTTAATTTGATATATTTTATTCAAGTAGGGTTACATTAATGGCAGTATTTTGTTTATTGCAAGCGATCACCTCACTCGAGGTTTTCTTGTCTGGCAATTCTATTTGCATATGAAGTAAAACAAACTCTCTTTCAAAAACAAATTTCAGTGAGAGAATTTGTTGCCAGACTAAAAAACCCCAAGTGACGTGAATTATTTTGTAAACGTCGCTTACGTTTTACAAAATACGGCCATAAGTTTGAATTTATTTTAAGTTTATATTTGTTATTTAAGCTGGTAAACACACACCCCAAAAATATGTATTACTTTATAATTGCATACGAAAATAATAATAAAAACTTAAATAATATACATTTTTAGCTCTATGAAAATTTTTGTACCCTTACGCCTATTTTAAGGACTAACTTGACTGGACTATAAAAGCTTACACAAATGTTTAGCTTTTTTATGCTGTACGGAAATGTATGTTCGGAAAGTTCTTAGCCTGACACAGATATGACGGCATAAACAGCAAAAAGTTAAGTGTGTAGGAAACTTTAATCCATCGTATGAACACATGTAAAATTTCAATTGGATCTGGCAACTCATTCGTATAAGAACAGCTGTTCAAAAACGGTACTTCAGTGATTGCAATGGAAAAATTTGAAATTCGTTGTGTAATTAAATATTTACATAAAAAAGGTTTATCGGGACAAGAAATTTATAATGATATGGTGAATGTATTAGGTGAGAATTTACGCAACAGTAAAAAACTGGATAGCTGAATTTAAACGTGGTCGTTCAAGCATTGAAGATGAGCCTCGAAGTGGTCGTCCAAAAACTGCAACTTCAGCAGAAATCATAGCAAAAGTACATGATATAGTACTAGACGATCGACGAGTGAAAGTGCGGGAAATAAGTGATGCCATAGGCATCTCAAATGATCGAATTCATTTGATTTTGCATGAAGAATTAAAAATGAAAAAATTATCTGCAAGATGGGTGCCGCATTTGCTTACGGTTGATCAAAAACGCATTCGCATGAAAATTGCTCAAGACTGTTTGGATAGATTTTTGCGAAATAAAATGGATTTTAAACGTCGTTTCATAACTGTTGATGAAACATGGATTCATCACTATACACCAGAGACGAAAGAGCAATCAAAACAGTGGATTGAAGCTAAAGGAAGTGTACCAAAGAAGGCAAAATCAATTCAATCGGCTGGAAAAGTTTTGGCAACGGTTTTTTTGGGATTATAAAGGAATTTTATTGATCGACTATCTTCAAAAAGGTAAAACAATTACATCAGAATATTATTGTAACCTTTTGGACCAATTGGATGTGAAAATTCGGGAAAAACGACCTGGTTTGCAACGCAAAAAAGTAATTTTTCATCAAGACAACGCACCAGCACACAAGAGTGTTAAAACAATGGCAAAATTCAACGAATTGAAGTACGAATTGCTCGACCATCCACCTTATTCTCCGGATTTAGCTCCCTCTGACTTTTACCTGTTCCCAAATCTAAAAAAATTTCTTGCTGGCAAGCGTTTTACCTCAAATGAAGATGCAATTGCAGCTGTAAACGATTATTTTGCAGAGCTTCAGGAAAATTATTTTAATCAGGGGATAGAATTGCTAGAAAAGCGTTGGACTAAGTGTGTTGAAGTTTCAGGAGATTATATTGAAAAATAAAGATAATTTTAAAATCGAACTCTTGTTTTTCATTGTTAGGCTAAGAACTTTCCGAACGGCCCTCGTGTGGCGAAATTGATTAAATTTATGATAAGATATAAAGGAAATGGATATATATACATTAGAGTGGACCGAATTTTTTACCCATAGGCTTCACATTTTTTTGAAAAGTAGGCATAAAAAAATATATATCTGCGTCTTTAATTTTTTTCTGCGACATAGCTTTTGACTGCGCCCGTGGGTTTATATATTTCATTGCCATTTTTTTTTTTTAATCCAAAAAATAGGAGCTTATTTTTTTTATGCAATCTTCTCCATTAGGGATCAGGTGACGAATCTTCATATCGCAACGTGTCTGACTGCCTGAACCTGGCGAGGCCAGCATTATAAATAACGAAATCGTCCCAAGTCGACTCAAACCTCCTTGTGGGGTTCCCTGGGCAACGGCAAACTGGCATCCGTTAGGTAGAGGCGGCAGCCGGTGTATATGAAATACATCCACCAGCTCGCTTAGATCAGATAGGTCCATTGTGATACAGCTGCACACAGGCTTTTCTTAATATTGGAACCAACTCGAGCTCCTGACGAACCCTTTTAGACGCCTGTCATCAGTCGTTGACAGGTCGTCAAGCTCATGAAAGAAGAAAGAGCCTAAGTTTGTGCTTTCTTCTGGCTAGCGCAGGACAGGAGCACAGAAGATGGGAGATGGTTTCTTTATTTTTCTCGTTCCTGCAGCTTCTACAGAAGTCATTTGAGATAACTCGTAACCTGTAGGCATGTCTGCCTATCAAGCAGTGCCCTGTGATGACAGTCACTATTGTGGCTAGTTCTGGTCTTGCCAGTGAAAGAAGGGCTCTCGATCGTCCGAGATCTAGTGTCGGCCAGATAAGCCTTGATGCTCCGCTTGTCGAGAGTTCAGCCCTTGTGTTGGCTTTCGATATGATATTGTTACTGATTAGCAGCTTGAGAGTATCCCAGAACGGGATATCTGGTGGGTTCACCATGATTAGTGGCGCTCGTGTCCCATTTCTAGCGAGCTCATCTTCTTTTTCATTACCTTTTATGCCTTTATGCCTAGGTAAGAATATTAGGTTGGTGCTGAAATAGTTCGACATTTCACCTAATAAAGCACGGCATTCTTTGGCTACTTTAGAGTTTGTGGCTACTTGTTCCAACGATTTTATCGCAGTCTGACTATCAGAGAAGATATAAATTTCTCGTTTAGAGACGTTTTTTGAAAGCCATGATGCTACCTCCCCTATTGACATCATTTCGGCTTGAAACACACTACAGTGGTCAGGAAGCCTACGAGCCAGAGATATCCAAGCTCTTTTGAGTAGACCCCGTACCCGACCTTGTCGTTTAATTTTGATCCATCTGTATAGAAATATAGACACCCTCTTTTCCATGGTGCACCATTGACCCAGTATGTTCTAGGCGGAATAAGCGTACCATACCTTCCTTCGAAGGAAAGCGAGGGCTTGAAGTAATCAGTTCTCGATGGAATGAAGCTGAGGTTGTTAAGTATGGATGAGTGACCCGTTGTCATACTTTTCCATACTCTCAGTTGTCTAAGTCGTATCGCCGAACAGGCTGCTGTCTGTTTGGCAACCAGGTCCATTGGTAGGAGATGAAGTATGGTATCTAGGGCTGCAGTCGGTGTTGTTCTCAGAGCACCGCTGATGCATATAGATGCCATTCTCTGCACTTTTTGGAGTTGTTTCATATATGTGACCTTGTCTATGGACGGCCATCATATTACTACTCCATACAGAAGTATAGGTCTTATGACCCCAGTATACATCCAGTAAACGATTCGAGGCGAAAACCCCCATCTTGTTCCTATGCCTTTTTTGCAAGTATAAAGTGCCACTGTGGCTTTTTTAGTGAGCTCTGCTATGTTTAACTTCCAGCTGAGCTTTCTATCGAGTATAAGTCCCAGGTACTTTGCGTTATTCGCAAGGGACAGAGCAGACCCATTAAGTATGATTGGTGTTGAGGACGGAATTTTATATTTCCTGGTAAATAGGAAGGACTAGCTCTGTTTTAGCCGGGTTAACTCCAAGACCACAGGGCTTGGCCCATTGTTAAGTCTGCAAAGAGCTCTTTGCTAAAGTAATATCTGAGGCTAAAGTAATATCTAAGACTTCCCTTCTATTTTTAATAACAAAGGTTGGGTCTTCGCCACTATTACATATAAAAAGGTTTGTATTAATTAAATACTCAAAAAGTAACTCACCCCTTTCGTTCGTGTTTGTGCTTCCCACACGGAGCTGTGCGCATTGGCGTCAGCCGAGACAATGACCCCTAAACATCTACCGCCAGCGTCGTCCACCATCTTCCTGAAGTTCTCTGAAGGTGGACTTTCATCATGCGAGAAGTTGGCTGCAGCCAGCCAATAGGTGCTTCTGTCAAATTCTAGACTGGCTGCAACCAAATCTCTGTCGCAGTATCTAGAAAGTAGAAATAAATAAATATTGTTTTTGGCTAAGATACATGTTCTAGGCATACTTACGTTGTTAGCCACCAACATCTTATACCCCTTCGTCCTCAAGCCTCAGATCCTGCCACCACATACCCAGGGTTCCTGGATGAGGACTACATTGAATCCACCTTTATGTAGATGGAATAATAGATTCGCCGAGGCGAGTTTTGAGTGGTGAAGGTTAATCTGGAGCACCTTCATCCACTCCAGATTTGTGGCTTTCCACTATCGTTGTATTGGCCTCTTCCTCCTCGGATAGCGTCTCCGAGAGAAGAGCATCCTCACAGTAGAAGCCAGACACCCCAATGAGGTCAACCGAGTCCACTGTCATCGTCTCTTCAAGATCACCATCCAGTGTGCAATACGGAGGCTCAGCAACCTCTGCTTCTGCCTGGCTTGGCGGAGCTTCGGTTGAAGAACCCAGTATGGGCTTCCTGTCCCTGTTGTACACCTTCAGGAGGACCTTGGAGAGAGCAAACCAGAGGGCTCCCTCTTCTCTTCCAACGGCTTCAATGACTCGGCGTTAAGCAGCAGAAGTATCTGCCTTGAGGGTCCCACAGGCTCTTCCATCTTGCCGATAGCCCACCCTTCTGTGGGCATGTCTGGACTACATGTTCGGATATCCAGGCCCTAGCCCTGGGACTCTGCGGTATTTTGCTTCTTTCTATCGCTTGCAGCTTATCCCCAGGCCAAACCTGGCCGACTTTGCTGATGGCTGCTTTATGATCGCTTTGGCTGACTTTGCTGATGGCTGCTTTATGAAAATCTTCCGACCTGTCGTCATCGCAAGCTATAAGCTTAATGAGGCCAAAATTGTACAAACCGGCATCGTGACAGTGGGGACTAGGACCAGGGTGTTCCTCCAGGACCTGGAAGAAGGCATCGGCTAGTGCGACTTCTACCCACCTCCATTTGTCCCGGGGGAGTGCCCCGTCCGCCCTCCCATTGTCAATGACGGCCATCACCCTTCCTTTCCCCTTGACCAATTCGCTGAACGACCTAGCTTCAGTGAAACGACTGTGCGTTTTTGGCCTTTTAGCAACAGGTGTCTCCTCCGAAGATCTTTGCCTTTTGTTGGCAAACTCACCCTTATCAAGGGGTTCCCGCTTCCTTTTTGTGGCTCTTTTGCAGTTTTGCTTTGGCACACCTTTCGTACCAGGCCAGTTTCGACGGACGGTAACGCTTGCTCTTGCCGAGATCGCCTGAGGGCCGCTCCCAACGTTCCACGGCCCGAATTTAATCTAGCCGTGGCTTGTGCCGAAGTGCTCGGGCCAAGTTCCTCCCCCAGTGCCTTAGCAGCTGTTTTTATGACCGGCTCTGCAGTCCTTGGTGTTGGTGTGGCATCATGCGGTACTAACCCACCCACCGAGATAGCGCCGCAGCTAACAGCATTGGCTTGTACCACCAATCGAGCCGCAAAGGGAGTAGAAATCCCTTCCGGTTGCTTATGAGCACCGGCCTCGATATTTATTTTTGTTTTTTGTATTTGTAATTTGTGTTTTTGATTTGTTTTTTTGGCTTCCATATAAATCCTTCTAGTATGGGACAATGGAAGGTCAACCCCCACAGGGGTCCCTGTGTGCGGGTAGGGCCAATTAGTAACGGAGGGCGCCTAGTATCCGAAAAGCTCCGTGAGCGACTGGACTATTTCGGCACGGGTCGCATAACACCTTGATTCAGCCCATATCACCAACCGATGGAAAGGACACGCACCAGCAGCACTAGGAATATTGAGAGTCAGAGCACTGTGGCTGCATCCTCCCCTTAGATATTTGCCGTCCCAAATTGCGACACTGTAGCAGTTGCTACCAGCCAGCACCCACTCGGAGGGTTAGGACGAAGATTTTTGCCAGCCTGACATTCGTTAGCTTGACGGCTAATTTGAGCGGCCGGTCGCTCCGTGAACCTTAAACATGGAATGTGCGCAGAGTTTGGGTCCTGCCACATTATTACTGCCCAATGAAAACTAAACCAGCCTCGGATAAGAACCCCAATTACGTTGACAACCACCGCAAACGAAAAACGGGCAATGATTTATGGATATGCACCTCGAATTTCCGGACCCTTTATAGGCAAGGTGCCATTATCCAACTGGCGGCAGCCCTCAAAACAATAAAGGCTGACATCACCGCCATCCAGGAAATGCGATGGAAAGGCAAGGCTGCTCTAAGCAAGCACACTGTAATATCTACTACAGCTGCCATGCGGAGAGGCGTGAATTTGGATGTGGATTCGTTGTTAGCCGGAAACTACGCCACCTTGTTTCCCGGTTCACACCTGTGAACGAAAGATTGGCCACGATCCGCATCAAGGCAAAATTTTTCTTCATCAGCCTTATTTGCGTGCAAGCCCCGACGGTGGAAAAGGACGAAGCCGTCAAGGAGGCTTTCTACACTAGTCTTGAGGACGTATACGACCACCTTTCGGTCCATGACGTAAAAATATTTTTCGGCGATTTTAATGCGAAAGTCGGAAGGGAAGGCATTTTTGGCCCCACTGTCAGTCAGTTCAGTCTTCATGAGACCTCCACGAGCAACGGTCTAAGACTGATCGACTTCGCCACGGCGTGAAACATGGTAATTAATAGCAACGCGAAACCAAATTGATCATGTTGAAATCGACGGAAGGCATGCCTCTAGTGTTCTAGATGTGACTACATTCCGGGGGGCAACATTGACTCCGACCACTATCTTGTTGCAGCCAAGATCCGCATGCGGGTATGCAATGCGAAGAACGTACGCACAGGAATGCACCGAAAGCTAGATCTTGCTAAGCTGCAATTACAACGGACTGTCGAGGCCTACTGCGCTCAACTCTCTAAGCTCAACCAACCAACCTCTGAACCCGACGACGCCGGCGGACTTTGGGCGCATATATCCCACTCCATGCGCGTTGCCGCTGAAGAAGTCTTTGGTTTCCGGTGCCCTCAACCTCGGAACGAATAGTACGATCAGGAGTGTCGCATCGCGACAGCATTAAAAAACGCCGCATATAGAAAAACGCTGCAGTCAGCTGCAACGAGAGCCGTTCGAGAAAACTACCGCGAAAAAAGTAAAGAAAAGAGGCGCCTTTTCAGACGCAAGAAAAGAGAGCAGGAAAAGTGTGAGTGTGAGGAACTAGAGGTACACCAGGACAAGAAGTATGCACGAAAATTCTATCAACAGGTTAAGCGTCTAACCCAATGTTTCAAGCCTGGAGCATCCACTTGTAGAGACGAATATGGAAATCTGATTACGGATACACAGTATCTGCTAAGATTGTGGAGACAGCACTTCTCAAATTTACTTACTGGCGACGATTCCACCAATGCCACCCATGGAGAGCGCAGTTCAGCACCACCAATCAACGATGACGGAGTGGAAGTACCACCATCTAGCCATGAAGAGGTTCGAGTTGCTATCAAACGACTCAAAAACAATAAAGCAGCGGGTGCTGACGGCCTGTCAGCTGAATTGTTTAAAACCGGCGGCGATGAATTGATAAGCCACATGCATCACTTCATCAGCAAAATATGACTAGCGGAATGCATGCCCGACGATTGGAATCTCAGCGTACTTTGCCCTATAGATAATTAAGGAGACCCAACAATCTGCGCCAACTATAGAGGTATCAGTCTTATTTCCATCGCATATAAGGTTCCCTCAAGCATACTGTGTGAAAGATTAAATCCGATTACAAAAACACTGATTGGACTTTACCGGTGTGATTTTCGACTTGGAAAGTCCACCATAGACCAAATTTTAATGCTACGACAAATCCTGGAGAAAACCCACGAAAATCACGACACACACCATCTCTGTGGATTTTAAAGCTGCGTTCGATAGCCCGAGAAGGGATTGCCTATACACAACAATGTCTGAGTTCGGTATACCTGCAAAGTTGATTAGACTTTGCAGAATGACATTGAGCAACACACGCAGCTCCGTCAAGGTAGGAAATGACCTCTCCGAAACCATCAATACCGAAAGAGGTTTCAGACAAGGCGACGCTCTGTCTTGCAATCTCTTCAACATCATCATGGAGAGGATCGTACGAAAGGCCGGTGTGCATCGTTATGGCACCATTTTCTACAAAGGTGTCCAGCTCCTTGCGTACGCTGATGATATTGATATTGTCGGCAGAACCAAGAAAGATATGACAGCTGATTTCACCGCTATCGAAAAGGAATCAGCCAAAGTGGGTTTGACGATAAATAAGGGTAAAACAAAGTATATGCTGTCCGCAAGCAAGGGAGCGCGGCTTCTATACTATCACGTTCCATCCGACAGCTATAACTTTGAAGTAGTCAAAGAGTTTGTATACCTTGGCACCGCCATTAATAACAACAACGAAGTCAGCCTAGAGATAAAGTCAGCCATGCTGAGACATGGGTAGTTTCGCAAACTGTCGCAACTGCTCTGTAGGTATTTGAGAAGAAAGTTCTTCGCAAAATCGTCGGTCCTGCTCGAGTCGGCGATGACTATTGCATCCCAATGAACCACGAGTTTTATGAGCTCTACGAAGACATTGACGTAGTTCGGCGTATAACTGTGCAGCGACTACGCTGACTGGATCATGTCCATCGTATGGACGACGAAGCTCCAGCGAAAAAGGTGTCCGAGGCGAGGGTCGCTGGTCAACGACGACGAGGGAGACCATACCTCCGATGGTTGGAGCAGGCCGAGGAAGCCCTAACCGCACTTGGTGTATCCGGTTGGAGAAGGCACTCGCAAAGCAGAGGCGTCTGGCGAGAGCTGATGAGGTCGGCCGAAACCCGAAGACAGGTTGTTACGGCCACCTAACAAGGAAATTTCCCCAGGTATCACTCACCAATTTTAACTATTTTTGGATATGTGATAGAGGGCAAAAATCTAAGGTCGACGTATTTTTTTATACGTGGTCAATCGATAGTACACGGTTTCAAAATGACGTTTAAAAATCAGCGAAAATTTCGTTTTTTTGCCACAATTTCACTATTTTCCATAGAAATATATACAAATTTGGTATCAAACGAAAGGTATTTTAAAGCCACACATGATGGCATCCATTTTGGAGAAATAAATTTCATTGTAATTTTGTTGTAATTCTTAACAGTATTTAGTCGATATCATAAGGAGCGCATTTTCGAAATTGTTACATTTTCATTTATATTTGATTCAAAAGAATTCTTAAAGTTACCTTTTTTTTTTTTGTTTTTTTAAATTTTCTGTTTTTATATTAAAATTTTCGTTATTAAAATATGCATTTATTTTCTTAAAAAATTTTTTTTTAGATATGAAGACCACAATATGGGTATCAAAACTTTTGTTTTTTCTTCAAATTTCCGTATGTGTAAATATTTGATCGGAAAAGTTTATATTTAACAGGGCTTCTATACAACTTTGTGCTTTTAACTTGTTTGCCCGAAGGAATGAGAAAAAATCATCGGAAATTTAAAAATATGGCTTTCTATGTAAATATCTCCGTTAGTTTTCAGCATATATCACAAAATTTTTTTGTGTTATAAAGTTTAATAAAAGTACTTGCCAAAAAATATATATACTGTACATTTGTATTTTTAATATTTTTTTCAAAAAAAGCCCAAAATATTAAATGTTTCTTCATAAAATTACGGAAAATTTGTTTTTGTTGTAAAAATAATTTAAATTAAAAATTGCATTTATGCTCCCTTTCACATGGCATGACATTTATTAGCAGAAATGGATTCAGCTTTAAACAAAAAGTTATTAACTATTTTAATTTTTTATTAATTTATTAACTACTACTTCTATCATGAAAAAACAGAAAAGGAATTTTGTTAATACAGATCCACATAGTATGAAAATAGGTTTTTAGTAAAGCTTTTGATTGGAAGAGAATATTGGGATATTTTTTTCGAATAAATTATTTTTGAAGCTATACTCTTTTATAAAAATTATAAAAAGAAAGTTTTTAACAAAATTAATTTCATCAATAAAATCGAAAGGGATTATATACCCTTGTTTTTTTATGATAGAAATAGTTAATAAATTTTTGTTTAAAGCTGAATCCATTTTTGCTAATAAATGTCATGCCATGTGAAAGGGAGCTTAAAATGCAATTTTTAATTTAAATTCTTTTTACAAAAAAAACAAATTGTACGTAATTTTTGGAGGAAACATTGGACAAAATTTGTAATTTTTGATCAAAAAACAAAATTTTTGATACCAATATTGTTTCCTTCATCTGTAAAAAAAAATTGTTTAAGAAAATAAATGCATTTTTTAATAAGGAAAATTTTAATATAAAAACTTAAAATTAAAAAAAAAGGTAACTTTTAGAATTCTCTTAAATCAAATATAAATGAAAATGAAACAATTTCGAAAATGCGCTCCTTATGATATCGACTAAATACTGTTAAAAATGACACCAAAATTACAATGAAATTTATTTCTCCAAAATGGATGCCATCATGTGTGGCTTTAAAATACCTTTCGTTTGATACCAAATTTGTATATATTTCTATGGAAAATAGTGAAATTGTGGCAAAAAAACGAAATTTTCGCTGATTTTAAAACGTCATTTTGAAACCGTAAACTATCGATTGAGCACGTATAAAAAAATACGCCGACCTTAGATTTTTGTCCTTTATCACATATCCAAAAATTATTCAAATCGGTGAGTGACACCTGGGGACCTTTCCTTGTAAGTAAATAAGTAATCTTCTTTATTAAAGCATAAATAACAACTTGTAGTAGAAGATATTTAGGTTCAAAGATCAGTGATATCGGTCATTCGATTATATCTCCGCTCCTCTTTGTAGGACAGAAAATATGCTCAGGACAAAATTGTAGATCAGATAATTCTATACAAAAATTCTCTTACCAGTTTGAACATAAGACAAACAGTTTCCACAATATGCGACTAGATATGTTTGAATAGCGCAAAGTAGAAATTTTATATAAACCCTGTAGGAAAATCAACTAATTTAAAAGTAGTTTTTTGTCAACCACAACTAGTTGAAATTCTGACTTTTTCCATAGAACGAACTAACATATTTTGTATGGTGATGTCTGCTAAATAAGTCAATTGAGTTTCGTCTGCACATACCTTCAACTACTTGTTAAATTAGTTAAATTTTAATTATTTTTTTAATTACTTAAAATAACCAATTGAAAACTATTTAATATTCCACTTACTGAAGAGGAATTTAAAAGCATTAAAAATTTTAAATTTCTCTGGTCGACACAAATAAATTCTGAAATATAAAATCTGAAAGCAAAATGTAAACAAAGTTACAAGTAATCAGAGTTTTTTAATGGAAAATTGTGAAATGTCGTTCTTTGTGGTATTTTAATTGAAAACACCACATTGAATTTAAATAAAATAATTGAAAAGTTATTCATGTCAAACTTCATTGCCTGTTAATTCAAAAAAGTACTAGTAATTACATTCAAGGAGCGCAACAGAAGTACGCTGCGATGGTAGATATAATTTCATTATTCCTTTCTTCATTGGACTATTTCTGCTTCCAACAGGTGATAGTTCCAGAAGCTGGAGGACTTCTGCGCTTATATGTGAGCGTGCGTCTTTACTACAGAAGTGATGAGGTGTTTGCTGAATGGTTAAGCAATGCATCAATTTCCGTACAGAGTCTAAATTGTGCAATGTTTGCTAAACACTAACAGTTCGTAATTTGAATATCTTAAATAATTAAGAATTTTTAATCGTTTCACAGGGTTTTGAGGCAGTTTATCAGTTTTAAAGTGTGCTTACCACGTCTGTCTTGCAGCTCAATGTCGTAAATAAAAAATATGTCTTTTTGAAACAAAATGTTAGTGAAGCCTTAAGTTAATTATATTTGATGAAATAACATGGTTAAATATATATTAACTTGTAATCTAATAAAAATTTGCAATTAAAATATGTCAAAATCAAGGCGGCAAATACCTCAATATAATTCAGAGTAGTTTATCAACCAATTGTTTTTAAGTAGTATTTCAATTACTTCATATATAATGCAATAAAAACTTTAGAATTGAAGTGGATGTCGCCTTAATATAATTCAAAGTAGTTCATATACTAGTTTATTTTAAATTAGCTTTTAGTTATTTGTTTTTAAAAACAAGTTAGTTTGTTCCTATAGGGCGGCGTGTCGAAGTCAATAAATCGTCGCCCGAGTAAAATAAGGTTGTATGTTACATTTCGCAGGTTTTGGGAAATCGCAATCAAAGATTAGAATTGAATTAGTTAATAATTTGACAGTCAATTTTATTCGAACTCGCCAATATAGTAAAAAGGAACAAATTGATTACTTTAAAAATTGAATTATTAAACCAAATAAAGAGGATTTTCTTTTTGTCGTGCGTTTTATTTACAAACATGTTTGTGTTCTAAGCCTAATATTTTGTATGACATACGACAAATAATTATGAAAACAATGCATAAAAGAAATTTATTCAAATTCAGTTCGGTAAATAAATATTAAGGAACAATTGACAACTTACAAAATCCATAAAACATAAATTTTTACTTGAGGGCAAGTATAGAAAGACTACACCCAAAAAAATATCGTTGTATTATTAAAAAGAGTAACATTGTTAAATATCTTGTAAAAATTTTCGTTATTATTACCTGACTCTTGTTAATAAAAAAAAAATGTATTTAATATAAAGATTTGCTATTTCTCCGAGTTACAACATGCTTGATATTATAAAGAGACGCTTCTCGTTCATTACCTTTATTACTTACTTATTGATTACTTTATTATTACTTTATTTTGTATAGGCATCTTTCAAATAAAAACAATGTTGTCAATCATTGTACTCGTATTACTCCTGTTTTTATTGTAATTTTTCTCTCTTTTGTCAAAAAATATTTATATTTTGTTTTACTATTTACAATCAGTCTTGCCGTTTTGGCTATTTATGCCAAAATTGACTCTTTTCTTTTCCTCGGTTAATTTTTGGCTGTGTGGCGATTTAATTTTTCATTTGGCTATTTTTTTATTCGGGTATTTTTTTTTTATTTTTGTCCTAACTTAAATGATTTAAAATTTTTAAATTTTGATTTTAAATCCAGAAACACTGCACAAAAAGAGCTCGCTATACTGACCTCACTAATCCGACTTTCTCTGACACTTGAAAAAGGGCCAGTGTGGACAGCTCTTTTTGAAAATTGTTGCTGAATTAATTGCAATTTTGAACACAGCCGAATACACAATAATTTGACATCTAGCAAATCAGATCACTTATCACTAAAGAGTAGGCAACAATGGTGGCTTTTAGCATGAAATGCAAATAGTGAAAAATTAAATAAGTTAATAAACTTAAGCAAAGTAAAGAAAACCAGAATGGAAGTTTTTGTGTTTGGAGTTTACTCCTTTAGAATCGATTTCATTAATCGCTCGCGGTATGAAAATTTTATGGTGAGTGAAATCGAGCGTTATCTAAAAAATCAAGCGTTGCGCAGTCAGCGTTATACCAACAAAATACATTCTCACAGCAGAGAAATACCAACAACGAAGAAATACCAACAAAATACATACTCACAGCAGAGAGAGTTTCAATAAACTCGATGTTGCTCTCTACTCTTCTCTTTTTACTTTCAGCTAGCCACAGCACACCAAAAAAATTGCCGATGCTTATACGAGTAGTTTATATTAAAGTGCGCTTTTATTATAATTGATAATATAAAAGCTTGGTTAATTATACATTTTTTCATTGAAATTATTCCAACAATTATCATTGAAATTAGTTAAAAATTCGTCGAGTTTTGTAAATTTTTAGCATTAATCTTTTAAAAACAGCACAAAAATCGTTGTTTTTCATGCTGCTTTGCCTAATTTGAGTTTTTTGCAAATAAGATTAAACAAAACATAGATATTTTAGTGATTTTGTAATGAAGTAGAAATACTTCAAATTGAATAAGTCGACGAATTTTCAACCGATTTCAATTAAATAAAACTTGCTGGATTTAGAATTAGCTAGAATTTTTATTGCTATGACATAACGGGACATTTAATACAGAATATGTCCACAAATTAATCTTAAATAGAAAATTTACGGACATTTTTCATCATGCATATGAAGGATTGCGCTTAATACAATTTTTCAAATAAATTAATTAAGATTTAGTTTCTGGAAGAACAATAGGAACGACTAGATATGGTACAACCATTGATGCTATGTTTTCACGACTACCACGAACCTAATATTACAGTATTTAATAATAACGTTACTATTAATGAAATCCATCAATTTACCTCATAATGAATTTATGTAATAAATATATTTTAAAATTTAAAAAGTATACAATCCTTTTACTAATATAAGAGATGCCTTTATTCACCCCCTTCACCTTTAATATACATCTCAAATTCCAAGGTAATCGACCTAGAGGAGTAAACTCCAGTCCCTCGTCGGAGCTGACACGCACACTTCTTTTTTTTTATATACATGAATAAATATTTTTGCTATTTTTTATGTTCTGGCTATTTTTATATTGTGTTCTGGTTAAAAAAAAAAGTTTACTCCGGCAAATCTGTTTACAATACTGTCTTTAATAAGAACAGGTTTTCTTTATTTGACAATGCATGCTCTTTCTCTCTTATTGCGCCGATTTTTTCGCTCACAACTGCAGTCTGCTTAAAGCTGTGGAAGGAAAAACTTAGTGGTAGTGCTTATTGTCATTTTTAAATTTAAATTAAATTATTGTCATTTCTTTTTATTATGATAATATTGGTATGGTTCAATTACGTATGGAACAAAATGTTACTTATGCTGAGGCATAAGTGAGGTTCTATGCCGTTAATGTGCCGAATTTTTTCATCCTTTAGCTCTTGAATTGCTGCTGGCTTATCGACGTACACCTTTTCTTTCAAATAACCCCAAAGAAAGAAGTCCAACGGTGTCAAATCACATCATCTTGGCGGCCAATTGACATCGCCACCACGTGAGATAACACTGCCATTGAATTTGTCGTGCAAAAGAGCCATTGTTTCGTTAGCTGTGTGGCAAGTGGCACCGTCTAGGTGAAACGACATATCGTCCACATCCATATCTTCCAATTCGGGCCATAAAAAGTTCGTTATCATCTCACGATAGCGAACACCATTCACAGTAACTGCCTGACCGGTCTCATTTTGGAAAAAATACGGCCCGATGATGCCGCCAGCCCATAAACCGCACCAAACAGTCACTCTTTGTGGGTGCATTGGTTTTTCGACAATCACTCTTGGATTATCATTCGCCCAAATGCGGCAATTCAGCTTATTGACGAATCCACTGAGGTGAAAATGTGCCTCATCACTGAAGATGATTTTCTTCGAAAATTGATCATCCACTGTTGCCATTTCTTGCCACCATTCTGACCATTGACAACGCTTGAAATGGTCAAGAGGCTTTAGTTCTTGAGTCAATTGCACCTTTCAAGCGTGTAAATGCAAGTCTTTATGCATAATGTTCATCAACGACTAGCGTGAGAGGTGCAATTGTTGGACACGACGACGAGTTGAGGTGGACGGCTCTTCAGCCACACTATCGCGAACATATTTTCTGCAATACGAGCTGTACGAGCATGCACTGGTGTTTTTACATCTCCCACAGATCCGGTTTGCTCAAATTTTTCCACGATTTTTCCGATTGCACGCACATTTGGACGATTAAATTGACCGAAAAAATCACGAAGTGCACGATATGCATATTGATATGAACGCCCATTTTCATAATAAGCCTGAATAACTTTAACGCTTTGCTCGATTGTGTATTTTTCCATGGTTCAAATCGAGTTAGTCTGAAATTGAGAAATGTCAAATGAAATGCATATAAAAACTTGACGTTAAGGTGTGGTTCACATTTAACATCGGCCCTTAAAATTTAACCACCCGTTAGTTGCCCACATCAAAAAAACACACTGATGCTTTGCATAAAGACGTTTAGGAACGCAGTCAAATATTAAGGAAATGATTTCTTTTGTGATAAGTTTTTAAAATGTGCAAAATCGTAAATATTATTCAATAAATTGGCAAGCAGAAATATGTATGATATGGCCGCGTTTATAGTGCACGCTCATTGCCGAGCCTTGGTGAAATTAACTCAAAAACGCATTGGTACAAACAAAAAAATGCATGACTTGCGTTCTGTATTGCTCCAATGTGTTTTGCGGCTTAGCTCGACAATAACAGCTGTATTCTGTTTGTTAACATAACAAGTAATTGTTAAGGAGCTCTTGTTAATATATTGTTATGTAATGTAAATGTTCATATGAAAAATCATTTAAAATTTAGAAGCATTCAAGCCAGTTCAGTTTTTCAGCATTCAGCCAGTTTTTTCGAAGAAATTTCATTGTTTATTATGTCAGCAAGCAAAATCGAAAATGCCAAGAAGTAGTAAGTAATCTTATGATTTTATTTAAAACACTAATTTATATGTTTTTAAATAGCCAAATAAAGTTCGAGTGATCCGCGCAGGAGCAGCTGTTATTTTATATACAATTTTTGCCGGCAACATCCCCAACTTTTGGCTCGTATATGTATATTATTAAATTTGAATATTTCATTTGGTTATGTAACTGTATTCATAGTTGGATAGATAAATAAAAAAATTGATAAAGAGATAGATAGAATGAATAAATCATTTTCATTTCGAAGCCATTTTAAAAAGCGCCGTCGTTCAATTTTTTATTTCGTTGATCTTCATTATCAACACTTAAAATAAGTGAAAATCCTTCCATTTTGCACAGTTTTCTTTATTTTAATTCAATATTTTATTATAATTTATATTATTTATTTGTAAATTAATTACGACCTTCTTTCATAAGTTTTAAGTTATGTGTTTATATAACTCCAATAATTTTTCAATTATTAAAGGTTATATTTTATCGAGCTCAAGGTCAATGTTGCTTTCCGAAGAAAACAACTGAAGGAAAAACAACTAACAACAATACCCTATAGCAGTTGTTTTCTTCGGAAAGCAACGTTGACCTTGAGCTCGATAAAATATAACCTTTTTACATCAACTTTGTTTTTTTCACATGTGAAGAGGTGCTATCTTAATATTGACATCAACAATTTTCATTTAACCTGAAGATCTCGTTATTTAAAAGGTACGACATCTTAAAGATGACAAGATTATCTGTTTATATTAACAACATTCTTGTTGATTGTTCAATTTAGCAATTTTCATTAAACCTGATTATCGTGTTATTTGAAAGATACGACATTTTAAAGATGACAAGACACATTTTAAAGATGGCAAGATTGTTTTTTCATATTAACAACATTCTTGTTGATTTCTCAACTATAAAAATTTTGTATTTAACAACACCTATCTTGTTACATTAAAAAGTTATTGAATTGGACTCAAAAATAAAAGATTTTTTAAATAGGAAGACAATTTTCTTTACTATTACAACATTTTATTTTTGGTGTAAGTATTCTCTTTTCTAACAACGTCTTTATAAAGAACCTCGAATTTAATTAATCAGCTTAAATATTGGTTGCAAATGTCCTTTTCAACTTTTATTCTTACAACGAACACATAAGACTTTATTTTACTTAACACAAAAAAATCTGAATTTTTATGAAAAAATTGTCGTATGTGATAGTTCTTCCCACTTACGACAATATTTTATTCAAACGATAACAAAGTGTCACATGATACAACAATGTTTTACTGAATATCTCGAAAACTAAAGGAGATATTAAAAAATGGATGACGCCATTCGAAAGAGCTCCTTTAAAAATGTATGATGGCATTATTAACTCAAAACACGCCAATTTACACATACGATTATTTTAGTTGACGATCAGTGTTGCCGCTCGAATTTTGTCTTTTAACATAAATTTAACATAAAGTTTATTATACTTCTTTTGGTGCATTTTCAAGTAAATTAACAATATTACATACATGTAATAATGAATAACGAAAAAACAAAATTTAAATCAATAAAAAAAGTTTAATCAGAAAAATCGAAAGTACATTTCAATCACTTATATCTATATATATATAAAATTGTAAAAAAAAAAATCTGTATATGAAATATTTTTTTTAAATTCCTTTTGCGATGCACATTTTAAATGACGCTGAGTCCGAAAATCGCATTTTTAAAATTTTTGTCTGTCTGTTAAAGCATCACGCGAAAACCACTTTATGGATTTCAATGAAACTTGACATCCAGGTTCCTTATATCCCCAGTCAACATATAGGCTACTTTTTATCCAGTAAAAAAGGTTGGACACGGTAGGGGGCGCTGCGATCGGGTTCCAGGCATTGTTTTTTTTAGCTTATCTCCGAAATCGAAATCCGTAGAATTTTTTCAGATACGCTGATTTTTTATGACTTATCTGCTCTGTTCTATCTTGAACACCAGAGGGCGCTGTAGTAGAAATATTTCGAAAAACCTCGAAAAACTCCTAAACCGTGCATCCGATTTGCATGAAAATTGGAATATAGGGGTTTTTTGATACGGTGAGTGTTTTGCACTTATCTCTTCTGTGCTATCTTGAGCACCAGAGGGCGCTATAGTACAAATATTTCAAAAAACGTAAAAAAACTACTAAGCGGTTTATCCGATTTGCATGAAAGTTGGTATAAGGTATGTTTCATATATATAACGCCACTACGAAATTTGAAATATTTTTGTAATGGCCAGTTTAAACAATAGATAATGTTTTGCGAATTTGGTCATCTATACACAACAACAATAGTGAGCACAAGTGAAGTCTTTTCTAATAACGGTTCATGTTTATTGCTTAATATCACTTTTGATGCTGTTTCATATTTATAACGCCGTTTCAAAATTTTGAATAAAAACGATTTTTATTGAATTTTAAGAAAAAAATTATTAAATTACTGTTCCAATAGCTCCAATAATATTTTAAATGCGATTTGGCATACTTGCAATTCATTTTTTAATGTGTTTGAATCAATGTTGCTCCGTTCTTAGAGAATAAGTGATTTCCGTTTTTCCACGTTGCCAAATTGTCTGTTATTTTTATACAACTGGCGTACAAGAACTCCCTACAAATTCTCGATGGGATTACAATCTGAAGAGTCCGCCAGCCACTCCAATAAATCAATGTTATTGGCCTGAAACCATCTCGATTTACTTGGATTGCCTCATTATCTTGCTGAAAAACTAGTTGTGTATGTCCGTTTTTTCCAAAAGTGGAGTCAAACTGCTATCCAGTACACGAGTGAAGTCAGCGCTCTTCATGCTTGAAGTTTTAATTTCGGAAAAAGCACCCCACACCATCACATTATCACCACCAAAACTTATTTTTGAAAACGGAAGTGGTTCGCGGAGTCTGTCGTACTAATAAAGCAAAAGTCCATCCTGGCCATCAAGATTTTCTTCTGGCCAAAGTGGGAGATTTTTTTAAAACATTATTGAAAAGCTGACTGTTGGTCAATTTATTCCTATGTTCCTTCTTGCAAATTCCAAGCTCGTTCTCTTATGTTTGCTAGTAAGAGCAAGAACACACTTCATAAGTTCACTGGGGATATGTTTACACTGATGTAGAACTGTCTATACCGGTGTTCGGGAAACTTCTTCAGCAACAACACTCCGCAACTCTTTTAAACTGTGTGCAGTGTTGCTCGCAGCTCGGATTATTTTCCGCTGATCGCGGTAAGAAGATTGTTTTTTAGCCCGAACATTTTGTTTTGCGGTAATTTTGAGGATTGTTAAAAAAATTTTGAATGACTATGGCTGCGATTAGTTCTACGCCCGATTTCCCGAATTCCATAGCGGTCTTCTTTAAGAATTTTTATTTTTCCAATTTTTTCGCAAGTAATTTGGGTTGCACGAGGCATTCCGGTCTAAATTTTTTTCTATTATTACGGTCTTGAAAACTGAATACACAGTTTTATTAATCTCCGCACTTTAAACGCTGCAGAAGGAATAATTGCAAGCGGCGTTATAAATATGAAACAGCATTAAAAGTGATATCAAGCAATACACAATGTACCGTTATTTGAAAAGACATCACTTTTGCTCACTGTTGTTGTTGTGCATAGGTGGCCAAATTCGCAAAACATTATCTATTGTTTAAACTGGCCGTTACAAAAATATTTGAAATTTCGTAGTGGCGTTATATATATGAAACATACCTTATAGAGGTTTTCGGATATGGTGAGTTTTTATGACTTATAAACTCTGTTCTATCTTGAACACCAGAGGGCGCTGTAGTACAAATATTTTAAAAAAGTCGAAAAAGTCCAAAACCGTTCATCCGATTTGCATGAAATTTTGTATGTAGAGGTTCTCGGACACGCTGAGTTTTTTTTTGTTTATCTACTCTCTTCTCTCTCTAACACCAGAGGGCGCTGTAGTACAAATATTTTGAAAAACCTCGAAAAACTCCTAAGCCGTGCATCAGAATTGCATGAAAATTGGAAAATAGGGGTTTTCTGATACAGTGAGTGTTTTGGACTTATCTCTTTTGTGCTATTTTAAAAAACAGAGGGCGCTTTAGTACAAATATTAGGAAATCGTGTAAAACTCCAAAACTGCTCATCCGATTTGGATGAAAATTTGTAAATAGCGATTTTCGAGAACGGCAAGGGTTCTGGTGCTATCTTTTTTGCTCTTTCTCGAAACTAAAGGGTGCTGTTGTCCAAGTTGTACGTGTGTATGTTATTAAACTGTTGCTAATCGGCTGCACCGATTTTGATGAAATTTTTTGTGTGTGTTTAAATGGATCACTGGATGGTTCAGATTCGCAATTGGACCCTGTAGGTGGTGCTGCGATCGGGTTCCACAAATTTTGTTATTATAGTTTTCATCCGATTTACAAGAAAATTTGTATTTAGGGGTTTTCGGGTACGGTTATTTTTACGATTTATCTATTTTGTTCTATATTGAACATCAGAGGGCACTGCAGTACAAATGTTTTAAAAATCTTGAAAACTCCTAGCTGTGCATCCAATTAGCGTGAACATTTTTACATAGGATTTTTCGGATACTGTGGGTATCTTGGACTTTTTTTCTGCGCTATCTTAAACACCAGATGGTACTGTAGTACAAATCACTTAAGAAATCGTAAAAAATATTTATATTTTGTTTTACTATTTACAATCAGTGTTGCCGTTTTGGATATTTTCTTTTCCGCGGTCAATTTTTGGCGATTTAATTTTTCATTTAGCTATTTTTTTATTCGGGTTTTTTTTTTATTTTTGGGTAAAATAAATTTTTTGTCCTAACTTAAATTATTTAAAATTTTAAAATTTTGATTTTAAATCCAGAAACACTCCACAAAAAGAGCTCGCTATACTGACCTCACTAATCCGGCTTTCTTTGACACTTGAAGAGAGGCCAGTGTGGACAGCTCATTTTGCTGAATTAGTTGCAATTTTGAACACAGCCGAATACACAATAATTTGACATGTAGCAAATCAAATCACTTATCACTAATCACTAAAGAGTAGGCAACAATGATGGCTTTTAGCATGAAATGCAAATAGTGAAAAATTAAATAAGTTAATAAACTTAAGCAAAGTAAAGAAAATCAGAATGGAAGTTTTTGTTTTTGGAGTTTACTCCTTTAGAATCGATTTCATATATCGCTCGCGGTATGAAAATTTTATGGTGAGTGAAATCGAGCGTTATCTAAAAAATCAAGCGTTACGCAGCGTTATACCAACAAAATATATACTCACAGCAGAGAAATACCAACAACGAAGAAATACCAACAATATACATACAGCAGAGAGAGTTCCAATAAACTCGATGTTGCTCTCTACTCTTCTCTTTTTATGTTCAGCTAGCCACAGCACAACAAAAAAATTGTGTGTTTGAATCAGAGACCTGCAGCGAATCGTTTTTTTACGATTCTAAATCACTCATCAAAAACCGAGTGCAAGTGCGTGCGGTTGTGCACAACAACAACCACTGCCACGTGAAGAATTCTCTTAACAGCGATGAGCGACGAGTGCCGCTGCTTTCACTCATCGCTCATTAGAAAGACTGCTGAATTCTACGCATATGATTGTAAGCACCCTCAATGACTCTAGAGTCATTGAATGATTTGCGTGCACTTCAGTCTACAATCATAAGGAATGACTCTAGAATCATTAGAATCATTGATCGGCACTCTTATAAGCGATGAGTGAAAGCGGCAGCACTCGTCGCTCATCGCTGTTATGAGGATGCTTCGCGTGGAAGTGGTGGTTGTTGTACGCAACCGCACGCACTCGCATTCGGTTTTTGATAGATGATTTATAGCCATTTGTTCGAATCGTAGACTCGCTGCAGTTCTCTGGTTTGAATATGTGTGCATTTGCAACGTAGATGCTCATACGAGTAGTTTATATTAAACTGCGCTTTTATTATAATTGATAATATAAAAGCTTGGTTTTTTATACATCCAACAAGTTTTTTTTCATTGAAATTAGTTTAAAATTCGTCGAGTTTTTTAAATTTTGAGCAGTAATCTCTAAAAAACAGCACAAAATCGTTGTTTTTCATGCTGCTTTGCCTAAACTGAGTTTTTCGCAAATAAGATCAAGCAAAACATAGATATTTTAGTGATTTTGTAGTGAAGTAGAAATACTTCAAATTGAATAAGTCGACGAATTTTCAACCGATTTCAATTAAATAAAACTTGCTGGATTTAGAATTAGCTAGAATTTTTATTGCTATGACATAACGGGACATTTAATACAGAATATGTTCACAAATTGATCTTAAATAAAAAATTTACGGACATTTTTCATCATGCAGATGAAGGATTGCGCTTAATACAATTTTTAAAATAAATTAATTAAGATTTAGTTTCTGGAAGAACAATAGGAACGACTAGATATGGTACGACCATTGATGCTATGTTTTCACGATTATCACGAACCTAATATTACAGTATTTAATAATAACGTTACTATTAATGAAATCCATCAATTTACCTCATAATGAATTTATGTAATAAATATATTTTAAAATTTAAAAAGTATACAATCCTTTTACTAATATAAGAGATGCCTTTATTCACCCCCCTTACCTTTAATATACATCTCAAATTCCAAGGTGATCGACCTAGAGGAGTAAACTCCAGTCCCTCGTCGGAGCTGACACGCACACTTCCTTTTTTTTTATACATGAATAAATATTTTTGCTATTTTTTATGTTCTGGCTATTTTTATATTGTGTTCTGGTTAAAAAAAAGTTTACTCCGGCAAATCTGTTTATAATACTGTCTTTAATAAGAACAGGTTTTCTTTATTTGACAATGCATGCTCTTTCTTTCTTATTGCGCCGATTTTTTCGCTCACAACTGCAGTCTGCTTAAAGCTGTGGAAGGAAGAAGTTAGTGGTAGTGCTTATTGTCATTTTTAAATTTAAATTAAATTATTGTCATTTCTTTTTATTATGACAATATTGGTATGGTTCAATTATGTATGAAACAAAATATCGGCCGACACGACCTCGGCGGCACACCTCCATCCGATTTTCGATGACGCTGAAGCATAAGTGAGGTTCTATGCCGTTAATGTGCCGAATTTTTTCATCCTTTAGCTCTTGAATTGTTGCTGGCTTATCAACGTACAACTTTTCTTTCAAATAACCCCAAAGAAAGAAGTCCAACGGTGTCAAATCACATCATCTTGGCGGCCAATTGACATCGCCACCACGTGAGATAACACTGCCATTGAATTTGTCGTGCAAAAGAGCCATTGTTTCGTTAGCTGTGTGGCAAGTGGCACCGTCTTGTTGAAACGACATATCGTCCACATCCATATCTTCCAATTCGGGCCATAAAAAGTTCGTTATCATCTCACGATAGCGAACACCATTCACAGTAACTGCCTGACCGGTCTCATTTTGGAAAAAATACATTCCGATGATGCCGCCAGCCCATAAACCGCACCAAACAGTCACTCTTTGTGGGTGCATTGGTTTTCGACAATCACTCTTGGATTATCATTCGCCCAAGTGCGGCAATTCAGCTTATTGACGAATCCACTGAGGTGAAAATGTGCCTCATCACTGAAGATGATTTTCTTCGAAAATTGATCATCCACTGTTGCCATTTCTTGCCACCATTCTGACCATTGACGACGCTTGAAATGGTGAAGAGGCTTTAGTTCCGAAAAAATCGCCCATTTTCATAATAAGCCTGAATAACTTTAACGCTTTGCTCGATTGTGTATTTTTCCATGGTTCAAATCGAGTTAGTCTGAAATTGAGAAATGTCAAATGAAATGCAGATAAAAACTCGACGTTAAGATGTGGTTCACATTTAACATCGGCCCTTAAAATTTAACCACCCTTTAGTTGCCCACATCAAAAAACACACTGATGCTTTGCATAAAGACGTTTAAGAACGCAGTCAAATATTAAGGAAATGATTTGTTTTGTGATAAGTTTTTAAATGTGCAAAATCGTAAATATTATTCAATAAATTGGCAAGCAGAAATATGTATGATATGGCCGCGTTTATAGTGCACGCTCATTGCCGAGCCTTGGTGAAATTAACTCAAACACGCATTGGTACAAACAAAAAATGCATGACTTGCGTTCTGTATTGCTCCAATGTGTTTTTCGGCTTAGCTCGGCAATAACAGCTGTATTTTGTTTGTTAACATAACAAGTAATTGTTAAGGAGCTCTTGTTAATATTATTGTTATGTAATGTAAATGTTCATATTATGAAAAATCATTTAAAATTTGAATGCATTCAAGCCAGTTCAGTTTTTCAGCATTTAGCCAGTTTTTTCGAAGAAATTTCATTGTTTATTATATTAGCAAGCAAAATCGAAAATGCCAAGAAGTAGTAAGTAATCTTAAGATTTTATTTAAAACACTAATTTATATTTTTTTAAATAGCCAAATAAAGTTCGAGTGATCCGCGCAGGAGCAGCTGTTATTTTATATACAATTTTTGCCGGCAACATCCCCAACTTTTGGCTCGCATATGTATATTATTATATTTGAATATTTCATTTTGGTTATGTAAGTTTTAAGTTATGTGTTTATATAACTCCAATAATTTTTCAATTATTAAAGGTTATATTTTATCGAGCTCAAGGTCAATGTTGCTTTCCGAAGAAAACAACTGAAGGAAAAACAACTAACAACAACAATACCCTATATCAGTTGTTTTATTCGGAAAGCAACATTGACCTTGAGCTCGATAAAATATAACCTTTTTACATCAACTTTGTTTTTTTTCAAATGTGAAGAGGTGCTATCTTAATATTGACATCAACAATTTTCATTTAACCTGAAGATCTCGTTATTTGAAAGGTACGAAATTTTAAAGATGACAAGATTATCTGTTTATATTAACAACATTCTTGTTGATTTTTCAATTTAACAATTTTCATTAAACCTGATGATCGTGTTATTTGAAAGATACGACATTTTAAAGATGACAAGACACATTTTAAAGATGGCAAGATTGTTTTTTCATATTAACAACATTCTTGTTGATTTCTCAACTATAAAAATTTTGTATTTAACAACACCTATCTTGTTACATTAAAAAGTTATTGTATTGGACTCAAAAATAAAAGATTTTTTAAATAGGTAGACAATTTTCTTTACTATTACAACATTTTATTTTTGGTGTAAGTATTCTCTTTTCTAACAACGTCTTTATAAAGAACCTCGAATTTAATTAATCAGCTTAAATATTGGTTGCAAATGTCCTTTTCAACTTTTATTCTTACAACGAACACATAAGACTTTATTTTACTTAACACAAAAAAATCTGAATTTTTATGAAAAAATTGTCGTATGTGATAGTTCTTCCCACTTACGACAATATTTTATTCAAACGATAACAAAGTGTCACATGATACAACAATGTTTTACTGAATATCTCGAAAACTAAAGGAGATATTAAAAAATGGATGACGCCATTCGAAAGAGCTCCTTTAAAAATGTATGATGGCATTATTAACTCAAAACACGCCAATTTACACATACGATTATTTTAGTTGACGATCAGTGTTGCCGCTCGAATTTTGTCTTTTAACATAAATTTAACATAAAGTTTATTATACTTCTTTTGGTGCATTTTCAAGTAAATTAACAATATTACATACATGTAATAATGAATAACGAAAAAACAAAATTTAAATCAATAAAAAAAGTTTAATCAGAAAAATCGAAAGTACATTTCAATCACTTATATCTATATATATATAAAATTGTAAAAAAAAAAATCTGTATATGAAATATTTTTTTTAAATTCCTTTTGCGATGCACATTTTAAATGACGCTGAGTCCGAAAATCGCATTTTTAAAATTTTTGTCTGTCTGTTAAAGCATCACGCGAAAACCACTTTATGGATTTCAATGAAACTTGACATCCAGGTTCCTTATATCCCCAGTCAACATATAGGCTACTTTTTATCCAGTAAAAAAGGTTGGACACGGTAGGGGGCGCTGCGATCGGGTTCCAGGCATTGTTTTTTTTAGCTTATCTCCGAAATCGAAATCCGTAGAATTTTTTCAGATACGCTGATTTTTTATGACTTATCTGCTCTGTTCTATCTTGAACACCAGAGGGCGCTGTAGTAGAAATATTTCGAAAAACCTCGAAAAACTCCTAAACCGTGCATCCGATTTGCATGAAAATTGGAATATAGGGGTTTTTTGATACGGTGAGTGTTTTGCACTTATCTCTTCTGTGCTATCTTGAGCACCAGAGGGCGCTATAGTACAAATATTTCAAAAAACGTAAAAAAACTACTAAGCGGTTTATCCGATTTGCATGAAAGTTGGTATAAGGTATGTTTCATATATATAACGCCACTACGAAATTTGAAATATTTTTGTAATGGCCAGTTTAAACAATAGATAATGTTTTGCGAATTTGGTCATCTATACACAACAACAATAGTGAGCACAAGTGAAGTCTTTTCTAATAACGGTTCATGTTTATTGCTTAATATCACTTTTGATGCTGTTTCATATTTATAACGCCGTTTCAAAATTTTGAATAAAAACGATTTTTATTGAATTTTAAGAAAAAAATTATTAAATTACTGTTCCAATAGCTCCAATAATATTTTAAATGCGATTTGGCATACTTGCAATTCATTTTTTAATGTGTTTGAATCAATGTTGCTCCGTTCTTAGAGAATAAGTGATTTCCGTTTTTCCACGTTGCCAAATTGTCTGTTATTTTTATACAACTGGCGTACAAGAACTCCCTACAAATTCTCGATGGGATTACAATCTGAAGAGTCCGCCAGCCACTCCAATAAATCAATGTTATTGGCCTGAAACCATCTCGATTTACTTGGATTGCCTCATTATCTTGCTGAAAAACTAGTTGTGTATGTCCGTTTTTTCCAAAAGTGGAGTCAAACTGCTATCCAGTACACGAGTGAAGTCAGCGCTCTTCATGCTTGAAGTTTTAATTTCGGAAAAAGCACCCCACACCATCACATTATCACCACCAAAACTTATTTTTGAAAACGGAAGTGGTTCGCGGAGTCTGTCGTACTAATAAAGCAAAAGTCCATCCTGGCCATCAAGATTTTCTTCTGGCCAAAGTGGGAGATTTTTTTAAAACATTATTGAAAAGCTGACTGTTGGTCAATTAATTCCTATGTTCCTTCTTGCAAATTCCAAGCTCGTTCTCTTATGTTTGCTAGTAAGAGCAAGAACACACTTCATAAGTTCACTGGGGATATGTTTACACTGATGTAGAACTGTCTATACCGGTGTTCGGGAAACTTCTTCAGCAACAACACTCCGCAACTCTTTTAAACTGTGTGCAGTGTTGCTCGCAGCTCGGATTATTTTCCGCTGATCGCGGTAAGAAGATTGTTTTTTAGCCCGAACATTTTGTTTTGCGGTAATTTTGAGGATTGTTAAAAAAATTTTGAATGACTATGGCTGCGATTAGTTCTACGCCCGATTTCCCGAATTCCATAGCGGTCTTCTTTAAGAATTTTTATTTTTCCAATTTTTTCGCAAGTAATTTGGGTTGCACGAGGCATTCCGGTCTAAATTTTTTTCTATTATTACGGTCTTGAAAACTGAATACACAGTTTTATTAATCTCCGCACTTTAAACGCTGCAGAAGGAATAATTGCAAGCGGCGTTATAAATATGAAACAGCATTAAAAGTGATATCAAGCAATACACAATGTACCGTTATTTGAAAAGACATCACTTTTGCTCACTGTTGTTGTTGTGCATAGGTGGCCAAATTCGCAAAACATTATCTATTGTTTAAACTGGCCGTTACAAAAATATTTGAAATTTCGTAGTGGCGTTATATATATGAAACATACCTTATAGAGGTTTTCGGATATGGTGAGTTTTTATGACTTATAAACTCTGTTCTATCTTGAACACCAGAGGGCGCTGTAGTACAAATATTTTAAAAAAGTCGAAAAAGTCCAAAACCGTTCATCCGATTTGCATGAAATTTTGTATGTAGAGGTTCTCGGACACGCTGAGTTTTTTTTTATTTATCTACTCTCTTCTCTCTCTAACACCAGAGGGCGCTGTAGTACAAATATTTTGAAAAACCTCGAAAAACTCCTAAGCCGTGCATCAGAATTGCATGAAAATTGGAAAATAGGGGTTTTCTGATACAGTGAGTGTTTTGGACTTATCTCTTTTGTGCTATTTTAAAAAACAGAGGGCGCTTTAGTACAAATATTAGGAAATCGTGTAAAACTCCAAAACTGCTCATCCGATTTGGATGAAAATTTGTAAATAGCGATTTTCGAGAACGGCAAGGGTTCTGGTGCTATCTTTTTTGCTCTTTCTCGAAACTAAAGGGTGCTGTTGTCCAAGTTGTACGTGTGTGTGTTATTAAACTGTTGCTAATCGGCTGCACCGATTTTGATGAAATTTTTTGTGTGTGTTTAAATGGATCACTGGATGGTTCAGATTCGCAATTGGACCCGGTAGGTGGTGCTGCGATCGGGTTCCACAAATTTTGTTATTATAGTTTTCATCCGATTTACAAGAAAATTTGTATTTAGGGGTTTTCGGGTACGGTTATTTTTACGATTTATCTATTTTGTTCTATATTGAACATCAGAGGGCACTGCAGTACAAATGTTTTAAAAATCTTGAAAACTCCTAGCTGTGCATCCAATTAGCGTGAACATTTTTACATAGGATTTTTCGGATACTGTGGGTATCTTGGACTTTTTTTCTGCGCTATCTTAAACACCAGATGGTACTGTAGTACAAATCACTTAAGAAATCGTAAAAAATATTTATATTTTGTTTTACTATTTACAATCAGTGTTGCCGTTTTGGATATTTTCTTTTCCGCGGTCAATTTTTGGCGATTTAATTTTTCATTTAGCTATTTTTTTATTCGGGTTTTTTTTTATTTTTGGGTAAAATAAATTTTTTGTCCTAACTTAAATTATTTAAAATTTTAAAATTTTGATTTTAAATCCAGAAACACTCCACAAAAAGAGCTCGCTATACTGACCTCACTAATCCGGCTTTCTTTGACACTTGAAGAGAGGCCAGTGTGGACAGCTCATTTTGCTGAATTAGTTGCAATTTTGAACACAGCCGAATACACAATAATTTGACATGTAGCAAATCAAATCACTTATCACTAATCACTAAAGAGTAGGCAACAATGATGGCTTTTAGCATGAAATGCAAATAGTGAAAAATTAAATAAGTTAATAAACTTAAGCAAAGTAAAGAAAATCAGAATGGAAGTTTTTGTTTTTGGAGTTTACTCCTTTAGAATCGATTTCATATATCGCTCGCGGTATGAAAATTTTATGGTGAGTGAAATCGAGCGTTATCTAAAAAATCAAGCGTTACGCAGCGTTATACCAACAAAATATATACTCACAGCAGAGAAATACCAACAACGAAGAAATACCAACAATATACATACAGCAGAGAGAGTTCCAATAAACTCGATGTTGCTCTCTACTCTTCTCTTTTTATGTTCAGCTAGCCACAGCACAACAAAAAAATTGTGTGTTTGAATCAGAGACCTGCAGCGAATCGTTTTTTTACGATTCTAAATCACTCATCAAAAACCGAGTGCAAGTGCGTGCGGTTGTGCACAACAACAACCACTGCCACGTGAAGCATTCTCTTAACAGCGATGAGCGACGAGTGCCGCTGCTTTCACTCATCGCTCATTAGAAAGACTGCTGAATTCTACGCATATGATTGTAAGCACCCTCAATGACTCTAGAGTCATTGAATGATTTGCGTGCACTTCAGTCTACAATCATAAGGAATGACTCTAGAATCATTAGAATCATTGATCGGCACTCTTATAAGCGATGAGTGAAAGCGGCAGCACTCGTCGCTCATCGCTGTTATGAGGATGCTTCGCGTGGAAGTGGTAGTTGTTGTACGCAACCGCACGCACTCGCATTCGGTTTTTGATAGATGATTTATAGCCATTTGTTCGAATCGTAGACTCGCTGCAGTTCTCTGGTTTGAATATGTGTGCATTTGCAACGTAGATGCTCATACGAGTAGTTTATATTAAACTGCGCTTTTATTATAATTGATAATATAAAAGCTTGGTTTTTTATACATCCAACAAGTTTTTTTTCATTGAAATTAGTTTAAAATTCGTCGAGTTTTTTAAATTTTGAGCAGTAATCTCTAAAAAACAGCACAAAATCGTTGTTTTTCATGCTGCTTTGCCTAAACTGAGTTTTTCGCAAATAAGATCAAGCAAAACATAGATATTTTAGTGATTTTGTAGTGAAGTAGAAATACTTCAAATTGAATAAGTCGACGAATTTTCAACCGATTTCAATTAAATAAAACTTGCTGGATTTAGAATTAGCTAGAATTTTTATTGCTATGACATAACGGGACATTTAATACAGAATATGTTCACAAATTGATCTTAAATAAAAAATTTACGGACATTTTTCATCATGCAGATGAAGGATTGCGCTTAATACAATTTTTAAAATAAATTAATTAAGATTTAGTTTCTGGAAGAACAATAGGAACGACTAGATATGGTACAACCATTGATGCTATGTTTTCACGATTATCACGAACCTAATATTACAGTATTTAATAATAACGTTACTATTAATGAAATCCATCAATTTACCTCATAATGAATTTATGTAATAAATATATTTTAAAATTTAAAAAGTATACAATCCTTTTACTAATATAAGAGATGCCTTTATTCACCCCCCTTACCTTTAATATACATCTCAAATTCCAAGGTGATCGACCTAGAGGAGTAAACTCCAGTCCCTCGTCGGAGCTGACACGCACACTTCCTTTTTTTTATACATGAATAAATATTTTTGCTATTTTTTATGTTCTGGCTATTTTTATATTGTGTTCTGGTTAAAAAAAAGTTTACTCCGGCAAATCTGTTTATAATACTGTCTTTAATAAGAACAGGTTTTCTTTATTTGACAATGCATGCTCTTTCTTTCTTATTGCGCCGATTTTTTCGCTCACATCTGCAGTCTTAAAGCTGTGGAAGGAAGAAGTTAGTGGTAGTGCTTATTGTCATTTTTAAATTTAAATTAAATTATTGTCATTTCTTTTTATTATGACAATATTGGTATGGTTCAATTATGTATGAAACAAAATATCGGCCGACACGACCTCGGCGGCACACCTCCATCCGATTTTCGATGACGCTGAAGCATAAGTGAGGTTCTATGCCGTTAATGTGCCGAATTTTTTCATCCTTTAGCTCTTGAATTGTTGCTGGCTTATCAACGTACAACTTTTCTTTCAAATAACCCCAAAGAAAGAAGTCCAACGGTGTCAAATCACATCATCTTGGCGGCCAATTGACATCGCCACCACGTGAGATAACACTGCCATTGAATTTGTCGTGCAAAAGAGCCATTGTTTCGTTAGCTGTGTGGCAAGTGGCACCGTCTTGTTGAAACGACATATCGTCCACATCCATATCTTCCAATTCGGGCCATAAAAAGTTCGTTATCATCTCACGATAGCGAACACCATTCACAGTAACTGCCTGACCGGTCTCATTTTGGAAAAAATACATTCCGATGATGCCGCCAGCCCATAAACCGCACCAAACAGTCACTCTTTGTGGGTGCATTGGTTTTTCGACAATCACTCTTGGATTATCATTCGCCCAAGTGCGGCAATTCAGCTTATTGACGAATCCACTGAGGTGAAAATGTGCCTCATCACTGAAGATGATTTTCTTCGAAAATTGATCATCCACTGTTGCCATTTCTTGCCACCATTCTGACCATTGACGACGCTTGAAATGGTGAAGAGGCTTTAGTTCCGAAAAAATCACGAAGTGCACGATATGCATTTTGATATGAACGCCCATTTTCATAATAAGCCTGAATAACTTTAACGCTTTGCTCGATTGTGTATTTTTCCATGGTTCAAATCGAGTTAGTCTGAAATTGAGAAATGTCAAATGAAATGCAGATAAAAACTCGACGTTAAGATGTGGTTCACATTTAACATCGGCCCTTAAAATTTAACCACCCTTTAGTTGCCCACATCAAAAAACACACTGATGCTTTCCATAAAGACGTTTAAGAACGCAGTCAAATATTAAGGAAATGATTTGTTTTGTGATAAGTTTTTAAATGTGCAAAATCGTAAATATTATTCAATAAATTGGCAAGCAGAAATATGTATGATATGGCCGCGTTTATAGTGCACGCTCATTGCCGAGCCTTGGTGAAATTAACTCAAACACGCATTGGTACAAACAAAAAATGCATGACTTGCGTTCTGTATTGCTCCAATGTGTTTTTCGGCTTAGCTCGGCAATAACAGCTGTATTTTGTTTGTTAACATAACAAGTAATTGTTAAGGAGCTCTTGTTAATATTATTGTTATGTAATGTAAATGTTCATATTATGAAAAATCATTTAAAATTTGAATGCATTCAAGCCAGTTCAGTTTTTCAGCATTTAGCCAGTTTTTTCGAAGAAATTTCATTGTTTATTATATTAGCAAGCAAAATCGAAAATGCCAAGAAGTAGTAAGTAATCTTAAGATTTTATTTAAAACACTAATTTATATTTTTTTAAATAGCCAAATAAAGTTCGAGTGATCCGCGCAGGAGCAGCTGTTATTTTATATACAATTTTTGCCGGCAACATCCCCAACTTTTGGCTCGCATATGTATATTATTATATTTGAATATTTCATTTTGGTTATGTAAGTTTTAAGTTATGTGTTTATATAACTCCAATAATTTTTCAATTATTAAAGGTTATATTTTATCGAGCTCAAGGTCAATGTTGCTTTCCGAAGAAAACAACTGAAGGAAAAACAACTAACAACAACAATACCCTATATCAGTTGTTTTATTCGGAAAGCAACATTGACCTTGAGCTCGATAAAATATAACCTTTTTACATCAACTTTGTTTTTTTTCAAATGTGAAGAGGTGCTATCTTAATATTGACATCAACAATTTTCATTTAACCTGAAGATCTCGTTATTTGAAAGGTACGAAATTTTAAAGATGACAAGATTATCTGTTTATATTAACAACATTCTTGTTGATTTTTCAATTTAACAATTTTCATTAAACCTGATGATCGTGTTATTTGAAAGATACGACATTTTAAAGATGACAAGACACATTTTAAAGATGGCAAGATTGTTTTTTCATATTAACAACATTCTTGTTGATTTCTCAACTATAAAAATTTTGTATTTAACAACACCTATCTTGTTACATTAAAAAGTTATTGTATTGGACTCAAAAATAAAAGATTTTTTAAATAGGAAGACAATTTTCTTTACTATTACAACATTTTATTTTTGGTGTAAGTATTCTCTTTTCTAACAACGTCTTTATAAAGAACCTCGAATTTAATTAATCAGCTTAAATATTGGTTGCAAATGTCCTTTTCAACTTTTATTCTTACAACGAACACATAAGACTTTATTTTACTTAACACAAAAAAATCTGAATTTTTATGAAAAAATTGTCGTATGTGATAGTTCTTCCCACTTACGACAATATTTTATTCAAACGATAACAAAGTGTCACATGATACAACAATGTTTTACTGAATATCTCGAAAACTAAAGGAGATATTAAAAAATGGATGACGCCATTCGAAAGAGCTCCTTTAAAAATGTATGATGGCATTATTAACTCAAAACACGCCAATTTACACATACGATTATTTTAGTTGACGATCAGTGTTGCCGCTCGAATTTTGTCTTTTAACATAAATTTAACATAAAGTTTATTATACTTCTTTTGGTGCATTTTCAAGTAAATTAACAATATTACATACATGTAATAATGAATAACGAAAAAACAAAATTTAAATCAATAAAAAAAGTTTAATCAGAAAAATCGAAAGTACATTTCAATCACTTATATCTATATATATATAAAATTGTAAAAAAAAAAATCTGTATATGAAATATTTTTTTTAAATTCCTTTTGCGATGCACATTTTAAATGACGCTGAGTCCGAAAATCGCATTTTTAAAATTTTTGTCTGTCTGTTAAAGCATCACGCGAAAACCACTTTATGGATTTCAATGAAACTTGACATCCAGGTTCCTTATATCCCCAGTCAACATATAGGCTACTTTTTATCCAGTAAAAAAGGTTGGACCCGGTAGGAGGCGCTGCGATCGGGTTCCAGGCATTGTTTTTTTTAGCTTATCTCCGAAACCGAAATCCGTAGAATTTTTTCAGATACGCTGATTTTTTATGACTTATCTGCTCTGTTCTATCTTGAACACCAGAGGGCGCTGTAGTAGAAATATTTCGAAAAACCTCGAAAAACTCCTAAACCGTGCATCCGATTTGCATGAAAATTGGAATATAGGGGTTTTCTGATACGGTGAGTGTTTTGCACTTATCTCTTCTGTGCTATCTTGAGCACCAGAGGGCGCTATAGTACAAATATTTCAAAAAACGTAGAAAAACTACTAAGCGGTTTATCCGACTTGCATGAAAGTTGGTATAAGGTATGTTTCATATATATAACGCCACTACGAAATTTGAAATATTTTTGTAATGGCCAGTTTAAACAATAGATAATGTTTTGCGAATTTGGTCATCTATACACAACAACAATAGTGAGCACAAGTGAAGTCTTTTCTAATAACGGTTCATGTTTATTGCTTAATATCACTTTTGATGCTGTTTCATATTTATAACGCCGTTTCAAAATTTTGAATAAAAACGATTTTTATTGAATTTTAAGAAAAAAATTATTAAATTACTGTTCCAATAGCTCCAATAATATTTTAAATGCGATTTGGCATACTTGCAATTCATTTTTTAATGTGTTTGAATCAATGTTGCTCCGTTCTTAGAGAATAAGTGATTTCCGTTTTTCCACGTTGCCAAATTGTCTGTTATTTTTATACAACTGGCGTACAAGAACTCCCTACAAATTCTCGATGGGATTACAATCTGAAGAGTCCGCCAGCCACTCCAATAAATCAATGTTATTGGCCTGAAACCATCTCGATTTACTTGGATTGCCTCATTATCTTGCTGAAAAACTAGTTGTGTATGTCCGTTTTTTCCAAAAGTGGAGTCAAACTGCTATCCAGTACACGAGTGAAGTCAGCGCTCTTCATGCTTGAAGTTTTAATTTCGGAAAAAGCACCCCACACCATCACATTATCACCACCAAAACTTATTTTTGAAAACGGAAGTGGTTCGCGGAGTCTGTCGTACTAATAAAGCAAAAGTCCATCCTGGCCATCAAGATTTTCTTCTGGCCAAAGTGGGAGATTTTTTTAAAACATTATTGAAAAGCTGACTGTTGGTCAATTTATTCCTATGTTCCTTCTTGCAAATTCCAAGCTCGTTCTCTTATGTTTGCTAGTAAGAGCAAGAACACACTTCATAAGTTCACTGGGGATATGTTTACACTGATGTAGAACTGTCTATACCGGTGTTCGGGAAACTTCTTCAGCAACAACACTCCGCAACTCTTTTAAACTGTGTGCAGTGTTGCTCGCAGCTCGGATTATTTTCCGCTGATCGCGGTAAGAAGATTGTTTTTTAGCCCGAACATTTTGTTTTGCGGTAATTTTGAGGATTGTTAAAAAAATTTTGAATGACTATGGCTGCGATTAGTTCTACGCCCGATTTCCCGAATTCCATAGCGGTCTTCTTTAAGAATTTTTATTTTTCCAATTTTTTCGCAAGTAATTTGGGTTGCACGAGGCATTCCGGTCTAAATTTTTTTCTATTATTACGGTCTTGAAAACTGAATACACAGTTTTATTAATCTCCGCACTTTAAACGCTGCAGAAGGAATAATTGCAAGCGGCGTTATAAATATGAAACAGCATTAAAAGTGATATCAAGCAATACACAATGTACCGTTATTTGAAAAGACATCACTTTTGCTCACTGTTGTTGTTGTGCATAGGTGGCCAAATTCGCAAAACATTATCTATTGTTTAAACTGGCCGTTACAAAAATATTTGAAATTTCGTAGTGGCGTTATATATATGAAACATACCTTATAGAGGTTTTCGGATATGGTGAGTTTTTATGACTTATAAACTCTGTTCTATCTTGAACACCAGAGGGCGCTGTAGTACAAATATTTTAAAAAAGTCGAATAAGTCCAAAACCGTTCATCCGATTTGCATGAAATTTTGTATGTAGAGGTTCTCGGACACGCTGAGTTTTTTTTTATTTATCTACTCTCTTCTCTCTCTAACACCAGAGGGCGCTGTAGTACAAATATTTTGAAAAACCTCGAAAAACTCCTAAGCCGTGCATCAGAATTGCATGAAAATTGGAAAATAGGGGGTTTTCTGATACAGTGAGTGTTTTGGACTTATCTCTTTTGTGCTATTTTAAAAAACAGAGGGCGCTTTAGTACAAATATTAGGAAATCGTGTAAAACTCCAAAACTGCTCATCCGATTTGGATGAAAATTTGTAAATAGCGATTTTCGAGAACGGCAAGGGTTCTGGTGCTATCTTTTTTGCTCTTTCTCGAAACTAAAGGGTGCTGTTGTCCAAGTTGTACGTGTGTATGTTATTAAACTGTTGCTAATCGGCTGCACCGATTTTGATGAAATTTTTTGTGTGTGTTTAAATGGATCACTGGATGGTTCAGATTCGCAATTGGACCCGGTAGGTGGTGCTGCGATCGGGTTCCACAAATTTTGTTATTATAGTTTTCATCCGATTTACAAGAAAATTTGTATTTAGGGGTTTTCGGGTACGGTTATTTTTACGATTTATCTATTTTGTTCTATATTGAACATCAGAGGGCACTGCAGTACAAATGTTTTAAAAATCTTGAAAACTCCTAGCTGTGCATCCAATTAGCGTGAACATTTTTACATAGGATTTTTCGGATACTGTGGGTATCTTGGACTTTTTTTCTGCGCTATCTTAAACACCAGATGGTACTGTAGTACAAATCACTTAAGAAATCGTAAAAAATATTTATATTTTGTTTTACTATTTACAATCAGTGTTGCCGTTTTGGATATTTTCTTTTCCGCGGTCAATTTTTGGCGATTTAATTTTTCATTTAGCTATTTTTTTATTCGGGTTTTTTTTTTATTTTTGGGTAAAATAAATTTTTTGTCCTAACTTAAATTATTTAAAATTTTAAAATTTTGATTTTAAATCCAGAAACACTCCACAAAAAGAGCTCGCTATACTGACCTCACTAATCCGGCTTTCTTTGACACTTGAAGAGAGGCCAGTGTGGACAGCTCATTTTGCTGAATTAGTTGCAATTTTGAACACAGCCGAATACACAATAATTTGACATGTAGCAAATCAAATCACTTATCACTAATCACTAAAGAGTAGGCAACAATGATGGCTTTTAGCATGAAATGCAAATAGTGAAAAATTAAATAAGTTAATAAACTTAAGCAAAGTAAAGAAAATCAGAATGGAAGTTTTTGTTTTTGGAGTTTACTCCTTTAGAATCGATTTCATATATCGCTCGCGGTATGAAAATTTTATGGTGAGTGAAATCGAGCGTTATCTAAAAAATCAAGCGTTACGCAGCGTTATACCAACAAAATATATACTCACAGCAGAGAAATACCAACAACGAAGAAATACCAACAATATACATACAGCAGAGAGAGTTCCAATAAACTCGATGTTGCTCTCTACTCTTCTCTTTTTATGTTCATCTAGCCACAGCACAACAAAAAAATTGTGTGTTTGAATCAGAGACCTGCAGCGAATCGTTTTTTTACGATTCTAAATCACTCATCAAAAACCGAGTGCAAGTGCGTGCGGTTGTGCACAACAACAACCACTGCCACGTGAAGCATTCTCTTAACAGCGATGAGCGACGAGTGCCGCTGCTTTCACTCATCGCTCATTAGAAAGACTGCTGAATTCTACGCATATGATTGTAAGCACCCTCAATGACTCTAGAGTCATTGAATGATTTGCGTGCACTTCAGTCTACAATCATAAGGAATGACTCTAGAATCATTAGAATCATTGATCGGCACTCTTATAAGCGATGAGTGAAAGCGGCAGCACTCGTCGCTCATCGCTGTTATGAGGATGCTTCGCGTGGAAGTGGTGGTTGTTGTACGCAACCGCACGCACTCGCATTCGGTTTTTGATAGATGATTTATAGCCATTTGTTCGAATCGTAGACTCGCTGCAGTTCTCTGGTTTGAATATGTGTGCATTTGCAACGTAGATGCTCATACGAGTAGTTTATATTAAACTGCGCTTTTATTATAATTGATAATATAAAAGCTTGGTTTTTTATACATCCAACAAGTTTTTTTTCATTGAAATTAGTTTAAAATTCGTCGAGTTTTTTAAATTTTGAGCAGTAATCTCTAAAAAACAGCACAAAATCGTTGTTTTTCATGCTGCTTTGCCTAAACTGAGTTTTTCGCAAATAAGATCAAGCAAAACATAGATATTTTAGTGATTTTGTAGTGAAGTAGAAATACTTCAAATTGAATAAGTCGACGAATTTTCAACCGATTTCAATTAAATAAAACTTGCTGGATTTAGAATTAGCTAGAATTTTTATTGCTATGACATAACGGGACATTTAATACAGAATATGTTCACAAATTGATCTTAAATAAAAAATTTACGGACATTTTTCATCATGCAGATGAAGGATTGCGCTTAATACAATTTTTAAAATAAATTAATTAAGATTTAGTTTCTGGAAGAACAATAGGAACGACTAGATATGGTACAACCATTGATGCTATGTTTTCACGATTATCACGAACCTAATATTACAGTATTTAATAATAACGTTACTATTAATGAAATCCATCAATTTACCTCATAATGAATTTATGTAATAAATATATTTTAAAATTTAAAAAGTATACAATCCTTTTACTAATATAAGAGATGCCTTTATTCACCCCCCTTACCTTTAATATACATCTCAAATTCCAAGGTGATCGACCTAGAGAAGTAAACTCCAGTCCCTCGTCGGAGCTGACACGCACACTTCCTTTTTTTTATACATGAATAAATATTTTTGCTATTTTTTATGTTCTGGCTATTTTTATATTGTGTTCTGGTTAAAAAAAAGTTTACTCCGGCAAATCTGTTTACAATACTGTCTTTAATAAGAACAGGTTTTCTTTATTTGACAATGCATGCTCTTTCTTTCTTATTGCGCCGATTTTTTCGCTCACAACTGCAGTCTGCTTAAAGCTGTGGAAGGAAGAAGTTAGTGGTAGTGCTTATTGTCATTTTTAAATTTAAATTAAATTATTGTCATTTCTTTTTATTATGACAATATTGGTATGGTTCAATTATGTATGAAACAAAATATCGGCCGACACGACCTCGGCGGCACACCTCCATCCGATTTTCGATGACGCTGAAGCATAAGTGAGGTTCTATGCCGTTAATGTGCCGAATTTTTTCATCCTTTAGCTCTTGAATTGTTGCTGGCTTATCAACGTACAACTTTTCTTTCAAATAACCCCAAAGAAAGAAGTCCAACGGTGTCAAATCACATCATCTTGGCGGCCAATTGACATCGCCACCACGTGAGATAACACTGCCATTAAATTTGTCGTGCAAAAGAGCCATTGTTTCGTTAGCTGTGTGGCAAGTGGCACCGTCTTGTTGAAACGACATATCGTCCACATCCATATCTTCCAATTCGGGCCATAAAAAGTTCGTTATCATCTCACGATAGCGAACACCATTCACAGTAACTGCCTGACCGGTCTCATTTTGGAAAAAATACATTCCGATGATGCCGCCAGCCCATAAACCGCACCAAACAGTCACTCTTTGTGGGTGCATTGGTTTTTCGACAATCACTCTTGGATTATCATTCGCCCAAGTGCGGCAATTCAGCTTATTGACGAATCCACTGAGGTGAAAATGTGCCTCATCACTGAAGATGATTTTCTTCGAAAATTGATCATCCACTGTTGCCATTTCTTGCCACCATTCTGACCATTGACGACGCTTGAAATGGTGAAGAGGCTTTAGTTCCGAAAAAATCGCCCATTTTCATAATAAGCCTGAATAACTTTAACGCTTTGCTCGATTGTGTATTTTTCCATGGTTCAAATCGAGTTAGTCTGAAATTGAGAAATGTCAAATGAAATGCAGATAAAAACTCGACGTTAAGATGTGGTTCACATTTAACATCGGCCCTTAAAATTTAACCACCCTTTAGTTGCCCACATCAAAAAACACACTGATGCTTTGCATAAAGACGTTTAAGAACGCAGTCAAATATTAAGGAAATGATTTGTTTTGTGATAAGTTTTTAAATGTGCAAAATCGTAAATATTATTCAATAAATTGGCAAGCAGAAATATGTATGATATGGCCGCGGTTATAGTGCACGCTCATTGCCGAGCCTTGGTGAAATTAACTCAAACATGCATTGGTACAAACAAAAAATGCATGACTTGCGTTCTGTATTGCTCCAATGTGTTTTTCGGCTTAGCTCGGCAATAACAGCTGTATTTTGTTTGTTAACATAACAAGTAATTGTTAAGGAGCTCTTGTTAATATTATTGTTATGTAATGTAAATGTTCATATTATGAAAAATCATTTAAAATTTGAATGCATTCAAGCCAGTTCAGTTTTTCAGCATTTAGCCAGTTTTTTCGAAGAAATTTCATTGTTTATTATATTAGCAAGCAAAATCGAAAATGCCAAGAAGTAGTAAGTAATCTTAAGATTTTATTTAAAACACTAATTTATATGTTTTTAAATAGCCAAATAAAGTTCGAGTGATCCGCGCAGGAGCAGCTGTTATTTTATATACAATTTTTGCCGGCAACATCCCCAACTTTTGGCTCGCATATGTATATTATTATATTTGAATATTTCATTTTGATTATGTAAGTTTTAAGTTATGTGTTTATATAACTCCAATAATTTTTCAATTATTAAAGGTTATATTTTATCGAGCTCAAGGTCAATGTTGCTTTCCGAATTAAACAACTGAAGGAAAAACAACTAACAACAACAATACCCTATATCAGTTGTTTTATTCGGAAAGCAACATTGACCTTGAGCTCGATAAAATATAACCTTTTTACATCAACTTTGTTTTTTTTCAAATGTGAAGAGGTGCTATCTTAATATTGACATCAATAATTTTCATTTAACCTGAAGATCTCGTTATTTGAAAGGTACGAAATTTTAAAGATGACAAGATTATCTGTTTATATTAACAACATTCTTGTTGATTTTTCAATTTAACAATTTTCATTAAACCTGATGATCGTGTTATTTGAAAGATACGACATTTTAAAGATGACAAGACACATTTTAAAGATGGCAAGATTGTTTTTTCATATTAACAACATTCTTGTTGATTTCTCAACTATAAAAATTTTGTATTTAACAACACCTATCTTGTTACATTAAAAAGTTATTGTATTGGACTCAAAAATAAAAGATTTTTTAAATAGGAAGACAATTTTCTTTACTATTACAACATTTTATTTTTGGTGTACGTATTCTCTTTTCTAACAATGTCTGAACTTTATAAAGAACCCGAATTTAATTAATCAGCTTAAATATTGGTTAAAAATGTCCTTTTCATCTTTCATTCTTACAACGAACACATAAGACTTTATTTTACTTAACACAAAAAAATCTGAATTTTTATGAAAAAATTGTCGTATGTGATAGTTCTTCCCACTTACGACAATATTTTATTCAAACGATAACAAAGTGTTACATGATACAACAATGTTTTACTGAATATCTCAATTCAGTTCTCATATCAATTCAATATTTCAATTCTCAAAATTAACAATATTACATACCTGTAATAATGAATAACAAAAAAAAAAAATATTATAATCAATAAAAAAAGTTTAATCAGAAAAATCTAAAGTACATTTCAATCACTTATATCTATATATAGATAAAATTGTAAAAAAAAATCTGTATATGAAATATTTTTTTGAAATTCCTTTTGCGATGCATATTTTAACCCTTTCGGGCCCTGCGTACACATATGTGTAGCATAATTTCTCTACTTTTCTCGCGCATGTTTTTAATATATGTTGTAACTGTATTTTTACTGTTAACGCACCAGTCGCTTAATTTTTGCATTTTCTACCTGATTTTCTGATAAGTATTTGATTTTGTGTTATTAACAAGTGTGTAGTGAGAAAAAAGTGACACCATGTCGGAGAATTTGCATAAACCTCAATGTAAGTATTATTTTCACTATAATATATTGTCATATTTGGTAATGCTTCGATTAACTTTGGCTGAAAACATATTAAATTTTAATTAAACATCTACAAGTTCCACTTTTTTATGATATTAGGGTTAAAAAAATATCAGCAAACATGATGCTACACATATGTGTTGGTTGGGACTAAACAGTTGTGCTTTTTTAAATTTAGGCAAAAAGTTTGACTTGGGAAACGATCGAGATGTCGAAGAAGTTGTGCGCATTCTCGCTGGAGGATCAGATGTGGAGGACCTTAGTGGCTCGGATAGTGATGGTCTGTTTGCGGTTGACCCAGTTAATCTTCTTAGAGATGAGGAAATTGATAGCTATAGTGACTCCAATAATGCTGATAATGTCGTGCCGCAAAACGTAGATGCTGAAGAAGATGCAACATCATTATGGCCGTTGATTTGGAAGCGCATGGAGTTTCAATCATCCTCACGAGCATTGGCCATTTCTACATCCATCACAACTAATGTTCTATTGCCGATTGAATACTTTCAAAAATATTTCCCGGAGAGTCATTTTTTGGATGCAGCAAAATACACAAATATGTATTATTTGAAAACTACTGGCAAAGAGTTGAAAACAAATCCTATTGAAATTAAAAAGCTATACGGTGCTCACTTGTATTTCAGTTGCATCAAACTTCGTCGAATCAGGATGTATTGGCAGAGCCAATTTAGACATAATTTAGTGGCATCGAACCTGTCAAGAAATCGGTTTACTCTTTTGAGAAAATGTCTACATTTTGTCGACACAACTATTCCTCCATCAGGATGGTCTGATAATGGGTTTTGGAAAGTTCAACCGATTATTGAAGCAGTCCGAAGTCATTGTCTGAACATTAACAGGAATTTTTTAAATTACTCCATCGATGAACAAATGATTCCATTTTTAGGTCGATGCCCGAATCGACAATACGTAAGGAATAAGCCGCGCCCAGTAGGACTTAAAAATTTTGTTTTAACTTCTTCTTCTGGTAATACATGTTTTCCTTTAAATTTCAGAGTCAAAATTAATATTACTCGTTATTATTTTTAGGTATCGTATTGGATTTCGAGTTATACCAAGGTGCAAAAACTCCACTTCGGGATCGGAACTTGGGTTTGGGACCCAGTGTAATCCTCCGTTTAGTCCGGACTTTGCCAGAAAAATCGTTTGTGTATTTTGATCGATATTTTACCACTATTCCACTTTTGGAAAAGCTGAGTGGTTTAAACATAAATGCCACAGGTACAATTCAGAACAACCGCATACGAAAAATCGATCTAATGTCTGACAAAAAAATGTGCAGAGGAGAAATTGACGAAATAGTCCGATCGGACGAAAAAATAGTGGTCGTTAAATGGATGGATAACAAATCTGTAACTTTAGCATCTACGGCTTTTGGAAAAAATCCTGTAAGCTCAGTAACCAGATGGAGTAAGCAGGACAATAGTCGCATAGAGGTTCCATGTCCAGTAGTAGTAAAGGAGTACAACAATTATATGGGAGGAGTTGATATATGCGACCAGATGATGGAATGCTACAGGACATGGATTAAAACAAAAAAATGGACTTTAAAGGTGATGCTACATTTTATTGATTTAAGTGTGGTCAATTCTTGGATGGAGTATAAAAGTGAATGTATGGCTAACAACCGTCCAAAAAGATTTATAAAAGATCTCCTGGAGTTTAAAATAGAGTTAGCGGAAGCCCTACTTTCTACAAGTAAAAGACGAAGGTTTGAGGTGGACTTATCTGAAAGTGAAGAACAAGAAGAAAATGAACCAAAACCGAAAAATTACCAGTGCTCACCTTTACCGGGAAATAGCAAACGAATGGATGGTGGTGAACATTGGCCAATAATAGACAAATTATCGACTGCGTGCAGCTGTCGGATGAAAAATTGTACAAGTCGTACGCGCACTCGTTGCGAAAAATGCAATGTGTATTTGTGTCTTACAAGTGACAGGAATTGTTTTAAGAATTTTCATACGTCTCCATAGATTTAATTGATAACAAACCACAAAATTATATGAATTTTAAATTTTTTTTATCATTTTGATTAGGTTCGTGAATAAACCTGTAAATCCTCTTTTATTTAAAAACTTTTTCTTAATATAATTTAAGTTTAAATTTGTTATTTAAATAAAATGAATTTTTGAAACGTATGATGGATCTTTCAGAGTTTTTGTACGAGTTGAGGCCCAACCCACACACATGTGTAGGTCCCTTTTCCAAGGAAAGAAAAGTTAGAAATTCTTAAAAACGTTATTTTCGGCATTCGGGAACCTAAATTAACTAGGATATTAACAATCAATGAAATCATGAAAAATTGAAGGACCCTGGGCCCGAAAGGGTTAAATGACGCTGAGTCCGAAAATCGCATTTTTAAAATTTTTGTCTGTCTGTCGGTCTGTCTGTTAAAGCATCACGCGAAAACCACTGGATGGATTTCAATGAAACTTGACATCCAGGTTCCTTATATCCCCAGTCAACATATAGGCTACTTTTTATCCAGTAAAAAAGGTTGGTTTTTATGACTTATCTGCTCTGTTCTATCTTGAACACCAGAGGGCGCTGTAGTAGAAATATTTCGAAAAACCTCGAAAAACTCCTAAACAGTGCATCTGATTTGCATGAAAATCGGAATATAAGGGTTTTCTGATACGGTGAGTGTTTTGCACTTATCTTTTCTGTGCTATCTTGAACACCAGAGGGCGCTGTAGTACAAATATTTTAAAAAACGTGAAAAAACTCCTAAGCGGTTTATCCGATTTGCATGAAAGTTGGTATATAGGTTTTCGGATATGGTGAGTTTTTATGACTTATAAACTCTGTTCTATCTTGAACACTAGAGGGCGCTGTAGTACAAATATTTTTAAAAAGTCGAAAAGGTCCAAAACCGTTCATCCGATTTGCATGAAATTTTGTATGTAGAGGTTCTCGGACACGCTGAGTTTTTTTTTATTTATCTACTCTCTTCTCTCTCGAACACCAGAGGGCGCTGTAGTAGAAATATTTTGAAAAACCTCGAAAAACTCCTAAGCCGTGCATCCGAATTGCATGAAAATTGGAAAATAGGGGTTTTCTGATACGGTGAGTGTTTTGGACTTATCTCTTTTGTGCTATCTTAAAAACCAGAGGGCGCTTTAGTACAAATACTAGGAAATCGTGTAAAACTCCAAAACTGATCATCCGATTTGGATGAAAATTTGTAAATAGCGATTTTCGAGAACGGCAAGGGGTCTGGTGTTATCTTTTTGCTCTTTCTCGAAACTAGAGGGTGCTGTTGTCCAATTTGTACGTGTGTATGTTATTAAACTGTTGCTAAACGGCTGCACCGATTTTGATGAAATTTTTTGTGTGTTTAAGTGGATCACTGGATGGTTCAGATTCGCAATTGGACCATGTAGGTGGTGCTGCGATCAGGTTCCACGAATTTCGTTATTATAGTTTTCATCCGATTTACAAGAAAATTTGTATTTAGGGGTTTTCGGGTACGGTAATTTTTACGACTTATCTATTTTGTTCCATATTGAACATCAGAGGGCACTGCAGTACAAATGTTTTAAAAATCTTGAAACTCCTAGCTGTACATCCAATTAGCGTGAACATTTTTATATAGGATTTTTCGGATACTGTGGGTATCTTGGACTTTTTTTCTGCGCTATCTTAAACACCAGATGGTGCTGTAGTACAAATCACTTAAGAAATCGTAAAACAATCAAAAACCGCTCATCCGATTTAGATAAAAATTTATATAGCGGATATATAGGATTGGCGTTATTTTTTATTCCATCTCGAAAACAAATACCGCAAGAAACTCAAAACAACTCATCCGATAAGTATGATTTTTATAAGTGGTTTTCCGGTGCGGTGAGTCTTTTGGCGCTATACATTTTGCTTTATCTTGAACCCCAGAGGGCGCGGTACTACTAAATACAGTAAAACGTAGCAAAGCGCGAAGGGTGATAAATATCTTCTTTTCTTCTTTATGTGTATTTATATTCCACTTTCTTTTTTCGCAAATCAGGGCAGCTGATGCCGAATTCTGTGGTATTTGAGTACGCATCAACACATGCGCAAGTCAGTTGCGCCGTAAGTTGGTGTTGTTTTGACATTTCAATTTCTATTTTCAATGCTTATTTAATTTTTGTTCAGTTTCCTCGCGAATTGCCGAAAATTCGTTTTTGCTGTGATTTTTTTCAAAAATGTGCAATCTACAATACAATATAAAACTTGAAAATATATTTTTGCAAGCGATAGGCGGCACGCACACACAAATCACGATTTCCCTAACTTTTTCTCATAACTTTCAGATGTTGAAGCTACATTTTGCTCATTTCACCGAAGTTACCGGTTTGAAAGATGCACACAAAATTCCTTTTAAAGTTTGTGAAAAGTTTTTCAAATCGAAGAATGAAATCGAAAATTATTTATATCAACACCCGAGTTAAGCCGGGTATTCAGTTAGTGTATAAATAAACAATTAGGTATTTCACAACTTGAAATACGACGTTGTAACGTTGTTTTACTTTTAACAACCTGTTGTTGTTTTGCAAACAAAATTGGAATACGACAGAAAAGCTCAGATACCCCTTTGTTGCCTAGTTGTGGTCTTTCACAACTTGAAATACGACATTGTATCGTCGTATTGCTTATTTGCTTATAACACTCTGTTGCTGTTTTCCATACAAAAGTGGAATACGATATAAAAGCTCAGATACCATTTTGTAGACTATTTTTTTTTTAAGTGGTATCCTTAAAGCATTTATGAATGACATATACAACAGGGATATAGAACAAGGTGCTCACAAATGAATGACAATTTTGTGCTATTTGAATATAACATGCTGATATACTACAACTTGTGAAAAACCTTAATGTTAAATAAAATATTTCGAACATTCAGTTTGAGAGCTTATGAAAAATAAATTACATTACTTTATTTGATTTTACGAACAGTTATTTCTTCGGTTTTATGCGAGCCATAGACAATGCAATCCAATTGACAATTGAGTCTTTCAATTGAATTGGATCTCGGTCACACACTGTATAAACTGAATTGAAGGATTTTCTTTATCAATATCATTTTTATCTTTATTATTTAAAATCAAATGAAATTAAAGACAAATGTAAACACACTCAACACTATCTTCACAAATTACAGCTAAAATTATATATGTTGACCATGATACAATAATAAGGTAGGGCTTACACCGACCTGGAATGTCAAAATTATAAAATACTGTGCTTCGATGTTTGGCTATTCGTCATAAACTGGATTGTTTAACACATTCGACAGGCGGTAATTTTGATAAAATATCGCTTTGTTTCCTTTTTTCAGACAATTTTTTTTAACGCACTTTATACTTTAATATTGATATTTCGCTTCGACGTTCTCTTCGAAAGTGAAATTATTAAATAGTCGTAGTAGCCACTGGCAAACGGGGATGTACATTATTCTACTATTAGAAAAGTTTTGAAGTTTTTTTGGGATTTTTCCATTCGCCATTTGCCCATAGGCCATTCCCTATAAAATCGTTCTCTGATACAGAAGTGCACTTCAGTTCTTATTAAGTAAATATATATTTATAGTTTATTTAAAAATTTTTAATAATGTCAAAAAGAAGTTCGGCCATCTGTCATATAATGTAAAACAAAGAAAGCTAAAGTTTTTTTTCCAACAAGTTTTAATAGATTAAATAAAAGGACTAAAGAGATGAAATAAAAGCAATGTGAATTTTCAAAAACTAGTTTTTGATTTATGTTCAACAGTTTTTCCGTCAAACGGCAATAAAAAATTATGTATCACATTCATAGTGGATATTTGTACAAGAATTTTAAATAAGAAATAAAGAACACAAAAAGTGTTCCAAACCAAAAGTAATATGCAATAATAATTTACTGAAAACAAAGCTTTAAAATAACAAAACAGCTATTTATTTCATAGTAAATACATTTGTCCAAATTTATCTTATTTATCCTACAAATAATTTCCTTTCTTATTATTTGTCCCACATTTACAAATAAAACAGAAAAGTGGCAATGCTAAAACACATTTTGACATTCGAGGTCGGTGTGGTGAATCTCCTTACCCTACCTTATTATTGTATCATGATGTTGACAGCTCTTCAAAAGATTTGACCATACACAGAACAATCGAATTTAAAGATTTGCAAGGCAACTTTTTGATTTTTCAAAAAATCTTTTGATTTTTCATCAACCAACTCGATAACTGCCAAACTGATCAATTGACTGAGTTGACGATTGGATTGTATTGTGTATGGCTCGCATTAGTAGTAAACATCAATAGGGCTGTTCACAATCAGGTGCAAATGGTCTTGCATGAGTGCATTTGCAAAATATTATTGCATTTATTTGCACTACACTAACAAAATACACAGCTTTGCACTTGCTACGTTCTTGCAACAATGCACTACTAAAAACCTGTAGCTTACAAATGCTACGCATGTGCAACATTGGATTGCAACCTCAAACAAACAATCAGGTGATGGCGAAAAGGGTGGGAACTTTGTAAACAAATAATTTTTGCCTTAAAATAAAAAAGAAAATTAAACGGGAGAAGCCCAACAAGAAGTGGATGGAAGAAGAAATCAAGATAATTTTAAATTATCTACAAGAAGCTCCGGAAATAGAGGTAAGCAAAATGTTCGCAACTTTACCAGTGGTCGCCGCTTTTTTGTTTACAGCTGCTTGCTTTGCTTCTAATGATTGTCACCAAGCAAGCTGTCCAGGTTATGAATCCATCGAAATGTGTTGTTTCTTACATCTTTGGCTGTTACTGCAAGATATTTTCGCTATCTAACCTGTACATTTCATTTTACGTAGACGCCCACAGCACAAATATTTTACAAAAAGTTAATCGAAACGACTGGAATTGATGCTTCTTGGGACTTGCTGAGATGGAAAGTGCGACATTTGAAAGCTTCCTTTGGCGGAAATCGAAGGGTGCTTGGCTCCTTGAGTCTGATGAAGGTACTTCTAGAGTTGAAGGTAACGAATTTTTGTCTTAAGCATGAGCGAGTGTACAAAATAAGTTATTTCAGGAAAAGTTTTGCAAATGTGCCCTCACTATACGCAGCTTAGCGAAATTTTCGGCGAAAAAACTGGTGGAGAGAGCGTTTATGTCGTAATTGATAGCGGCGAAAACACAACAATGGGTGATTCACTTAGCACAATCCAAAACGAAGCAACGCAGGAATCGACGATCGACCTCACTTGTGGTGCATATATGGATATTGAGTACGCTTCGCCTACAGAGATAATTTGCACTAATACGGAAAATGAAACGCCTTCGCCATCGCCAGAGCAGGTTTTAGGTGACCCAAGCGTTGTACAAAGCACAACACCGGTTATTTCCAAAAAAGCAAAGGATTTTGCCGAAAACATGAAAAAATTCGCTCCAAAGTCATCGTCTGGCTATCTTGCTGCTTTTCAAATGGAGCGTACGGCAATGTTTAAAATGAAATTTGAATGGGAAAAAGAAAAACATCAAAACGAACTTATGTTGAATGAAAGCAAACTCAAAATGGAAGAGGAGAACACAAAGGCTGAAATAGATTTGAAAAAACAAGAGCTAGAGCTAAAGACGCTAGAGATAGAAAAAGATGAAAAATTAAAAACTCTTGAAATTGAAAGGGATGAGCGTTTAAAAAATATGAAATGGAACTGAAGTATAACGAACCATAACAATATGATTTAAATTTGTATTTATTTATGTTTTAACTAAATGTATTTGCTTACTGTGTTCAAAGCTACAAGTACTTTTTTGTACCTTAAGATGAAGGTGAATTGATTTTTTAGTTCAAGTTTTTTCTTTTTAATAAATGAATTTCTGCGCGAATTTATGTGCATTTCAAACTAAAGCAATTTTTTATCTTAGACTAAGGTAATGATATTATTCTTTTACATATATAATTCTTCTGTATTGTTTTGTTGTAATTGTTGATGCAATTTTTTGTGTGCGTTTGAGTGGGTCCCTGAATGGTTGACATTTATAATTGGGCCTGGTAGGTGGCACTGCAAACGGGTTACAGAATATTTATTCTGAAACCGCTATTCTATTTGTGTTATCTTGAACACCAGAGAAACTGTAGCCCAAATCTCTAAGGAAATCATGAAAAATTATAAAACCGCTCATCCGATTTAGATGAAATAATCGTAGCGTATGGATGTATAATTTTCTATTCATTATACACATGGTAGAATAAGAGAAGGTAGATGCATTTCGGAGAGGAAGATCACCATAACTGTCAAAACGAATTTGTTAGCTCATTGAAAATCTGAAAGTGATGAAAAAGCTTTAATTGGATAAACGTAAACAAAGAAGTGATTTGTATTGGTTTTGACAATTTTGGCTATGAGAAAGAGAGCGCAGTGCGAAATGCATATACCTTCTCTTATTCTACCATGATTATACACACCTTGTATGCTACACCTGAGTCGGTTGGGGCCGAGTATTCCGCTAGTTTTTTATTAATAAAATTATAACAATATGAAGTAAGAAATTTTTGTTTGTTTTTTTAATATGTGAAATGCATTTAAAAAACATTAATGAATATATTGCTTGTCTTTTTGTTTCTCCACCACTACTAGTAGCTTCTTCAGGAACAGTACAATCTTCATCTGCTCAAAATATGTTGAATCGCCTTTTATCAAAATATTGTGCAAAATACAGCTAACCAGAAACCAGTTGCAGCATAATATGTTCGCAAGACGCATTCTTAGCTGCTTAAGACTTCCAAATCGTTCTTTGAGAAGGCCAAAGCAATGTTCTATTCTTACACGGTACTTACTATGCTGCGAATTAAAACCGATTCAAGCATTTCTATCGAGCTGTTTAGCGTTACTTCTGTATGGAGTAATTAAGGATTTAGACAAAGGATATGCTAAATCTCCTGCTATCCATTGCTGCGCAGAAAAAAACTGCTCTTTTCTCTTGAACAATGAACTGTTTCGATAGATTCGGGCATCGTGCCAGCTTCCAGGATGACCAATTACGACATGTCGGACTTCACGTTTATAATCGCATCCACTTGTGCTTTTAACGAGTAAAAGTGGTTTCTGGAAAAATATGATGTATGGTCCTCAATTGGTGACTCTGCCAATTTAATTTCCGTGCCATCGATGTATCCAATGCAAAATGGTAACTCGTGAAAGGTGTCAGATACAATTTGCAATCGCTCATCAGCACTGGGCCAATAAATGTATCTGGATTGTAGGCTTAAAATCACTTTGAAAATTCTACTTGTTATTTTGGATTTGGTTCCGCCGTCTCCTACTCCGAAAATAGTTGCAATTTTTCTGAATGCTGCGCTCTCTCCTGACGAACCCAGCCGAAAAAGTACTATTGCTAATAGCAATTCAATTGAAAACTGCTTGCAAGAATGCGGTTTATTGAACTCCTCGCTGTTTTTTATTAAAGCTACCAATTCCGCAAACTGTTCTCTGCCAACTCATAGCATTTGCCGGAACCTGTCCTCGTCCATCGTAGTTAGGATCTTATTGCGCCAAACATCTGATTTGGTAATCACGCTACAAACTCCTCGACGGCAACTCATTATAAGAGATAGGTTTTCATCTAATTCATCAAGAACTTCCTCAAGTGCGTCATCGTCATTTTCCATTTCTTAAAAAGAAAAAAATTTTGTTTGGAATATACCTAATCTTATATATATACTTTATACCTTCATTAAAAATTATTTCTTCAGCAACTTCTTCTATTAATGAGTCTATTATTGCCTTTTTCTCACTTTTTTTCGGCATAATATTGCAGATTAAACAAAATTCAATAAAGCAATACTTTACAAACTAATGGTTTTTTATTTTCTTTTATAATTCAGCTGTTTATTAATTTTGCAACAGCACTTGCTAGAGTAATCCAAAAAGAGCTGCTCACAATTGATTGCAAATGTTTGCAATTGGATAATTTTGCAATCTGGTGCAAATAAGATCGTGAACTGCCCTAATGTTTGTTATAATTTAACAAAATATTCTTAGAGGGAGTCCAATCAAATAAATTATTATTTGGTAACTGGACTTTTATTAGCATTATCGAATTTACGGTGCTAACTTTGAACTTATTTCTTGTTGAATTTTAAATAAGTTTGGTTTATCAAAATACAATGTGATAGGGTTAGCAACGCTTGTACGAAATTCGTATTTTTGGGTACACCAGTTCCCAATTCTAAATTAAAAAGCAAAATTAAAACTCTTCAAATCTTTTTTAAGCTGAAAATTCATTTAGTATCCAAAGACGTTATTCTCTTTCTAGGCAATCCATATCTTTTTCGTCGATAAGGTTAGGGAAACATTTTATGAAGACACTAAACTATTACCTAAAAAACTTTTATCTAAAATTTGTACTGCTCTCAAAACTGAATTTTTTAAATTAATTTTTTTCATAATTGTGAAAGTTATTCATTTACTTCAACAGTTAGCTTTTTATTGCCTTTTAAATGTTAAATAATGTGAAATATTAAGAGATAAATTAATAAATAAAAACAGCTTTTAACATTCAAAAAGTAAAGTAAAAAAGTTCGATCGAAGTGAAAACGGCAGCACTGGCGACGATATGCAAAAGGTGTATGACTTTCTATTGACTATTTCTCCGGCCAGCGTACAGTCAGAAAAGTACTTTTCTACAGTAGGTTATACTTATATGCAGAAGGCTCTGATCAAGTCTTGCTGACGAAACATTAGATGCTTTAAATTTTTTAAGATATTGTATTATTTTAAAAATTAATCCTAAGCATGTTTTGAAATTAACTACACATTGGGTGGCATCTTTCTTCTTTTTTTTTTTTTTATTCAATTCGAATAGCATTTTTCTGATGCTCTTGTTCATTAAGAAAAAACTGTGCAAGGAAGAGGTCCAATTTTTAAATATTTTTTTTTTGCTGGAGTATATAGACTACGTGGAAGAAATGCCAAAGTGATGAATAAATATTCAATTATATTTTCCAGCAAAATATTTTGAAGAATTTTGAACAAAAAATTGTTCAACTTCGTGAGAATATCGCACTTTTTAAATAGTGCGCGAAATAAGTGATGTGTTTAGTATAAGATCTAATAGTACTATTCAAGACCTTCAATTTAAGAGCTTAAATGTCTCTAAGTGATCTGGTACCATGGTTATGGTTTTTTTAAGATTTTGTAATTCTAGAGGTATCAAATCAGCGAACGTCCCTTTTCCACGAAATAGTTTTAAGTGAAATAGTGTGAAAATAAGTAGTGTAGATAAATAATTTCTTACTAACTAAAGAAAATTTTCAATAATCTGATCAATTATTCTCATCGTTCTTAATTTGTTTTGTTAAATTAAAAAATGCATTAATTTTTTTCTCATTTATCTCACATACCATTTAAAATAAAATGTTCACATATATATGTGTAAGTGAAGAAAACGGGGATCAGGGGACGAACCTTCACATGACAACGTGTCTGACTGCCTCAACCTGGCGAGGCCAGCATTATCCATGTCGAAATCGTCCCAAGTCGACTCAAACCTCCTCGTGATGTTCCCTGCGCAACGGCAAACTGGCATCCGTTAGTTTGACGGCTAATTTGAGCGGCGGGCCGCTCCGTGGACTTTAAACATGGAATGTGCTCAGGGTTTGGGTCCCGCCACATTACTACTGCCCAATGAAAACTAAACCAGCCTCAGATAAGAACCCCAATTACGCTGACAACCACCGCAAACGAAAAACGGACAATGATTTACGGATATGCACCTGGAATGTCCGGACCCTTTATAGGGAAAGTGCCATTATCCAACTGGCGGAAGCCCTTAAAACAATAAAAGCTGACATCACTAAGCATCAGCAAGCACACTGCGATATCTACTACAGCTGCCATGTGGAGAGGCGCGAATTCGGATGTGGATTCGTCGTTAGACGGAAATTACCACCTTGTTTCCCGGTTCACACCTGTCAACGAAAGATTGGCCACGATCCGCAAAATTTTTTCCAAGGCAAAATTTTTCTTCATCAGCCTTATTTGCGCGCACGCCCCGACGGAGGAAAAGGACGAAGCCGTCAAGGACGCTTTCTACGTTAGTCTTGAGGACGTATACGACCACCTTCCGGTCCATGACGTGAAAATAGTCCTCGGCGATTTTAATGCGAAAGTCGGAAGGGAAGGCATCGTTGGGTCCACTGTCGGTCAGTTCAGTCTTCATGAGACCTCCACGAACAACGGTCTAAGACTGATCGACTTCACCGCGGCGCGAAACATGGTAGTTAGTAGCACCAGATTTAAGCACCTCGACGTGCACAAGGCCACCTGGCTGCCCCCGGATCAAAAAACGCAAAACCAAATTGAACATGTTGAAATCGACGGAAGGCATGCCTCTAGTGTTCTCGATGTGACTACATTTCGGGGGGTCAACATTGACTCCGACCACTATTTTGTTGCAGCCAAGATCCGCATGCGAAGAACATAAGCACAGGAATGCAACAAGTGCTAGATGTCCCTAAGCTGTAATTACAACGGACTGCCGAGGCCTATTCCGCTCAACTCTCGGTTAAGCTCAACTAACCAACCTCTGGACCCGACGACGCCGGCGGGGATCAGGAGTGTCGCATCGCGACAGCAGTAAAAAACGGCGCTTGTAGAAAAACGCTGCAGTCAGCTGCAACGCGAGCCGTGCGAGAAAACTACCGCGAAAAGAGGAAGGAAGAGAGGCGCCTTTTCAGACGCAAGAAAGAGAGCAGGTAAAGCGTGAGAGTGAGGAACTTGACGTATACCAGGGCACAAAGGATGCACGGAAACTCTACCAACAGGTTAAGCGTCTAACACAAGGTTGCAAGCCCGGAGCATCCACTTGTAGAGACGAAAATGGAGATCTGAATACGGATACACAGTGTGCTGAGATTGTGGAGACAGTACTTCTCCAATTTACTTACTGGCGACGATTCCACCAATGCCGCCCATGGAGAGCGCAGTTCAGCACCACCAATCAACGATGACGGAGTGGAAGTATCACCAACTAGCCATGAAGAGGTTCGAGTTGCTATCCAACGACTCAAAAACAATAAAGCAGCGGGTGCTGACGGCCTGTCAGCTGAATTGTTTAAAACTGGCGGCGATGAATTGGCTAGAAGAAAGCATGCCCGACGATTGGAATCTCAGCATAATTTGCCATATACATAAGAAAGGAGACCCAACAATCTTCGCCAACTATCGAGGTATCAGTCTTATTTCCATCGCATTTAAGGATCTCTCAAGCGTACTGTGTGAAAGATTAAAGCCAATTACAAAAACACTGATTGGACCTTATCAGTGTGGCTTTCGACCTTGAAAGTCTACCATAGACCAGATTTTAACGCTACGACAAATCCTGGAGAAAACCCACGAAAATCAAATTGACACACACCATTTCTTTGTCGATTTTAAAGCTGCGTTCGATAGCCCGAGAAGGGATTGCGTATATGCAACAATGTCTGAATTCGGTATACCTGCAAAGTTGATTAGACTTTGCAGAATGACGTTGAGCAACACACGTAGCTCCGTCAAGGTAGGAAATGACCTCTCTGAAACCTTCAATACCGAAAGAGGTTTCAGACAAGGTGATCCACTGTCTTGCGATCTCTTTAACATCATCATGGAGGGGATCGTTTGAAAGGCCGGTGTGCATCGAAATGGCACCATTTTCTACAAAGGTGTCCAGCTCCTTGCAGTTAGCAGAACCAGAGAGAAGTTACCGCTGTTTTTACCGCTATCGAAAATGAATCAGCCAAAGTGGGTTTGAAGATAAATGAGGGTAAAACAAAGTATATACTGCCTACAAGCAAGGGAGCGCGGCGTTTAGACTCCCACGTTTTATCCGGCACCTATAACTTTGAAGTTGTTAAGGAGTTTGTATACCCTGGCACCGCCATTAATAACAACAACAAAGTCAGCCTGGAGATAAAGCAAAAAACAATAATTGCTAATAGGTGCTACTACGGGCTCAGTAAGCAACTAAGTTCCAGAGCCTTCTCTCGATCGACAAAACTAACACTATACAAGACGCTCGTTCTCACCTTTATGGGTGTTCGAGAGAAAAGTTCTTCGCAAAATCTTCGGCCCTGTTCAAGTCGGCGGTGACTATCGCATCCGAATGAACCACGAGCTGTATGAGCTCTACGAAGGCATTGTCGTAGTTCGGCGCATAACTGTGCAGCGACTACGCTGGCTGGGTCATGTCCATCGTATGGACGACGAAGCTCCAGCAAAAAAAGTGCTCGAGGCGAGGGTCACTGGTCAACGACGACGAGGGAGATCATGCCTCTGATGGATGGACCAGGCCGAAGAAGCCCTGCCCTAACCGCACTTGGTGTATCCGATTGGAGAAGGCACGCGCAAAGTAGAGGCGCCTGACGAGAGCTGACAAGGTCGGCCGAAAACCGAACACGGGTTGTTGCGGCCATCTAAGTAAGTAAGAAGAAAACGCTGCATCGATTGTACAGAGTATATTCACATTTTTTGAATCAAAGGGTATTTCAACAAATACCGCTGGTTTACTCGGCGTGACAAACAGTACCGATGACTTATTCGGGTACGATCGGAAAACAAGTGCAGGATTGTGGAAAATTACCACTTGTAAAGCTTAAAAAAATTCAATCTTGTGCATATTCAGGTAAACTGGAAGATATAAATACCGATCAGAGATATTTGTTTCAGATTTTTTCAGCAATAGAAAATACTGCTTGCTCTAATAATTTGGCCAGTAGAAATGCCGGTCCCATGAGTCACGCTCGTTGGCTTTCCATTGGAAATCGAATATTGAGATTATATATATCGACAGAAATTACACCTTTTATGAAAATAATGAGAGTAAAGTAAAAAGTAAATGCTTGGTTTAAAATTAAAAAGAAGAATTTAATAAATAAAATCACAGTACCGATCAACTTTTGATAATTCATAAAATGAATGAACCATTTCTTGTATAAAATTGTAAATTTTGCTATTAATATAATTTAAGGGAACTTATGTACATTTTTATGAAAAATGAAAAAGTGTTTTACTAGAAGATTACGAAATAATGGTTATTTATCAATTTGAAAATTTTTTTATATATTTAAAGTATTTTATTTTACAAAAATCAGTTGATCTCGTCTTCTTGTTGTTATCGGTGGTTTTTTAGTGTGTTGCTGTGATTAGTATTCTTTATAATCGTGTTTTGTTTGATTTTTGTGGATTAAGTATTAAAAAAACATTTTAATAACGTTTTTATATGTTTTCAAATAATTTCCATTTCGTGGCAGTGTTTATTTGTTCAAGAAATAATTTATTAATATATAACATATAATAATTGATTGAATAGTTTTTAACACAATCCAGTGCATGTTTGTCTGCCTTTTTTTCAATTCCTCTTTGTGCGGTGTTTGTTTACTTAAGTGCAGTCAGCGTATGTAGTGTTGTTGTTGTTTTAAAACAGTTTTGTGTGCACTACATTCTAATGTGCTAACCCTATAAGCACATTTTACATTCAAAAGCACTTGCTCGCAGAATAATTTAAAATTTTTTGCAATGGATTATTTTTCCATTGATAATATTGCTGCTTGTTCTCTGAACGAGCAATGCAAAAGCCAGAATATTCTGTACCCTATGTTCAGCTGTTCTGGCCCATGTGAGCGAATGTTCCACGCTTCTTGTGCTGGTATTTCTAAATCGTGCCTTGACGATTTAATTTCAGTCCGATCTGGTCTTCGCTGGTATTGTGCTTCGTGCAGGGCCCTTTCCCCGGATGAACTCTATTCTAAAATTAAGCTTTTTGGGGAAAGCCTTAACTTATTAAATAATAACTTCAGAGAAATTGTTTCATTTTTTAGCGAAGTTAGTGCCGCACCCACTACCAGCGTTTCTGATGAAATTACTGTTCAGGATAACATTTCGGTTCCTTCGTCCATGACTGCTTCTTCCGGAATTTTGTCAGTTTCATCAGAAAAAGACCCTAAAGGCTCTAAAAGAAAGAGGAAAAACAAAAACAAAAATAAGCGTCAGAAGGCGTCGTCCAGACCTTCCAAGGCAAAGCAGCCCTCAGCAATGCCATCAGAAAATAATAATACGGTGATTTCATATACACCATCTTCTATTCCTCCATTGACCAGTAGTCCAAATACGATTTCAACTACGCCTAACAGTCAGTTGACTTTAAGAGCAGTTTCGAGGACCAGAAATGTTTTCATTTCACGTCTTCAGCCCGACACATCTATAGAAAATATATTGACGTTTGTCAGGCAATCCAAGTTAGTGAACTCAAATGCATTCTGTTCATGCAAAAAAATTGGTAATAAGCCTTCCCATGCTTCTTTCATTTTAACAGTTGCAGCCGATGATTTTACAACTGTTCTTAACTCTAATTTGTGGGCCGATAATATTCTTGTTACTGAGTTCAAGCCAAAAAATAAGCCTAAAAGGGTGACTCAAGCCGCCCGGCAGGCTCAAAAAAACTAAATAGGCTGTCCCTTTACTATCAAAATGTAAGGGGACTACGTTCTAAGACGCAGAGCTTATTTCTATCAACTCAAAATTGCTCTGAGGATATTATCGCGTTAACAGAAACGTGGCTGAACGGAAGCATTACTGATTTGGAATTGTTTGACAATAGTTTTCAAGTTTTTAGAAAAGACAGATACACTGACAATATTTCTTCTGTCGGTGGTGGTGTCCTTTTGGCTGTAAGGAACTGCTTTGTCAGTTTTATTGTTGACATTCCCTGCTCTTCTAATATTGAACTAATTTGCGTTAAAGTTATACATTGTAACTCTAATGTATATGTTATTAATGCGTATGTTCCTCCTAAGAGTAGTGTAGAGGTCTATGCAAGCCTTGCGGAGTGCATAGATTACATAATTGATTTACTTGACGTTAATGACGACATTTTATTATTGGGCGATTTTAATCTACCTGATTTAAAATGGCATTCTTCTGACGATGATACGTACTATTGTGCATCTAATTCGAAGACCCGCCAAGAACATATATTTGTTGATAATATATGTTCAGACTTACAACAAGTGAGTTGTATTTATAATAGTCTTGAAAGACTTCTTGACCTGGTCTTAACTACAGACAGTAACAATGTTGTTGTTAAGAGGGCCTTTCATGCTCTAACTACTGTTGATGAATATCATCCACCATTGAGTATTTGGTACGAATCCGACAGAGCAAATATAGTAAATTCTAATTCAGCAGATAAGCTTTATGAATTCAATTTTAAAAAAGCTGACTTTTTGAAGTTGAATCAGTTGCTTAATGGCAAACTTAATGCAATTTTAGAATATATAAATGGAAATTGCCTTGATGACTCCATACATTTTTTTATATGGAACTCTTTGCTGTGTTTTCTCAATCCGTACCTTATAGTCTCAAATTTGCGAGGAATTCTACGTACCCTTGGTACACAAAGGATTTAAAGACTCTTCGCAACAACAGGAATAGGGCATGGAAGAAATACATCTGTAGCTTAGGCTCAAACGACCTAGAAACTTACAAACGTTTGTTTCTGGAATTTGAAAATCGCTCAGCTACATTATATCACGAATATTTAGATAATGTTAAGCTGAGAATATTGACAGATCCAAAGAAATTTTGGGGATTCGTAAACACAAAGAAGAAATCTGATGGATTTCCTTCTTCTTTTAGAACTCCTGAGGGATTTACTGACAATCCCGTCAAAATTTGTGGCCTTTTCGCCAATCTTTTTAAAGAATCATTCTGTTCAGATTCTTTTAATCCTGACGGAGAGTACTTTGAATATATGAATTCCGAACCCAGAGTATCTTTGGAACATATATCCTTCACTCCAGAGGATATTTTAATGTATATTAGATCGATCGATGAGGAGTTTGGTGCTGGACCTGACGGTGTTCCTGCCGCAGTGTTAACACAATGCGGTTCCGTTTTGAGTCAACCACTGTCTTTATTATTCAATAAATCTATTAACGAAAGTTATTTTCCACTTTTTTGGAAAAAATCATTTATAAGTCCTATTTTTAAAAAGGGTTGCAGGAACGATGTCAGTAACTATAGGCCTATCGCTAAGCTCTCATCGATTCCAAAACTTTTTGAGTGGATGGTGTACGATCGGGTGAAAATTCATTGTGGCAAAGTCATAACAACTCGACAGCATGGTTTTGTGAATGGCAGATCCACTGTGTCTAATCTTCTCGATTTTACAACATTCTGCTTAAATTCTATTGATTCTGGTAACCAGGTCGATTGTGTTTACACTGACTTTAGTAAGGCATTTGATAAGCTACCACACAATCTAATCTTATTTAAACTTGAGTTAATGGGATTTCCACAATATTTTGTGAACTGGATTAAATCGTATTTGGTGGAGCGATCTTATCAAATACGTTTCCGAGGCGCATTGTCTTCTGAATTTATTGCTGGATCAGGTGTTCCTCAGGGTAGTCACCTTGGTCCTCTTCTGTTTATTTTAGCTATCAATGATGTAACTCACGTCATTGAACACTCTCATCTGCTTATTTATGCCGATGATATGAAAATATACAGAACGATTAATTCTAGAGATAATTCAGATCTACTCCAGTCTGATCAAAAGTCCTTTGAAGTTTGGTGTTCTAAAAATAATATGTTTTTAAATCCAGATAAATGCCAAACTATGACCTTTTCGCGAAAAAGGAATAACTATATTTTTGATTATAAGATTAAAGATACTGCCTTGAGTCGTGTAGACACCGTCAAAGACCTAGGTATATGCATGGATTCTAAGCTATCGTTTAGCATTCATATTGATAATATTTGTAAAAAAGCATCTTCAATGCTTGGTTTTGTAAAACGCTGGGCCAAAGAATTTAATAGCATGATTACAACTACAACGTTGTATTATGCAATCGTGCGTCCTCACTTAGAGTATGCAAGTCAAGTGTGGTCCCCAAGTTACAATGTGCATGTTGATCGAATAGAAAGAATCCAAAAACGTTTTGTTCAGTTTGCTCTAAGGGGCTTAAGTGGAACTGACATATTAGACCTTCCTCCTTATGCGGATCGTTTAAAACTATTAAAAATGCAGTCTTTAGGTGATCGAAGGAAATCGGCAGATATCGTATATTTACACCAGCTCATAACAGGTGTATTCGATTCTCCAGAACTTCTTTCTCACATAAATTTTAACACTAACCGTAGAAGCAGTAGAAACGCTAACAACTTAATTTATTTGCCATTTAGTAGAACAAATTATATGGCTACTGCTCCTTTAAGTCGCATGAGTTCCTTTGTTAACAATTGTAGCGTTTTTGATGTTAATTTGTCAAAAGGTCAACTCAAAAGTAGATTAAAATTAGTTGTGTAAATAGATCTATGTATTCGCATGGTTAGTTGTTACGTCTTGTGTTGTCCCTGAGCCCAACCCATTCATTGGTGGGTAAATTTTTCCCACATTAACTTGTTTGTGGTCACGGGTATCCATAACATTGATATTTTCAATGATTACTGGGTAGTGGCTTTAGATGGGTTAATGCTGAGGAAGTGCGATATAGCTGTAGTAGCTGAACTCTATTGTTATTGCATGGAAAAAAAAAATAACGTTTTTTTTTGTGACGTCATTTCTTCGTGATAATAATATCCCTGAAGCAACAAGAAACAAAGGTTTCTTTTTTGGGCAGGATATCTCGGATTTGGAAAATCTGAAAAAACAACAAAAAAGAATACTGTTAAAGTACACAGTTAAGACTAGGCATTAACATGGAGTTTTTCCAAAATTTTTGATTGATAAGAAAGTGTTGGCATGCGGATGTCAATATTTAAAAAAATGCTTGTAATTTGAGAGTTAAAGTAGGTATGTAGGATATTTTAGATCTTAAAAAAGACTTGATGTCAATCCCTTAAAAAAAAGTTGCTTTAGGTCAACAAAAAATTTCCGCCGTTTTTTTCTTTGGTGCATCAGAGATTTTATTTTCAAATGAAATGACGTCGCATACAAAGACAAAATATGTTTTCTTTAAATTAAATACTGCTTCAAAAACATAGAAACATTTAATACCAATATTTTATAATATCCTCATAGAACCAGAGTGCGTAGAGCAATCGAAATTCGCTCGCGCTCTTTCGAGTTATCATTTATAAAAACAGAAGCAATGAATAATCTTTTCAGAGCATTTCGTTGAACGCTACGCTCTCGCATAATCTCCTCAAACACTTGTATTGGTTATTCGTCCGTGTACAAAGAGAGATCATCGTTGTGAGAACATCGTCACTGTTTTCAACCCTCGAGTTCTGCAAATGAGCACATCATTATATGAGCTGAAAATCATTTGAATTTATCAATGATAAGTATTTTGATACTTATAATTTTGATATTTGCTTATTAAGAAGCAATAAAGATAAAAATTAACCATTTTTTGCGGGTTTCTAAAGGAGGAGGCATTTTTGAGACACACAAATAGAGGGGTATATTACCCCCCATTTTCCACATTTTTAGGATGACGTCGAAAGACATGTTTAACTATCCACTGTAAGTCAAATTGTAAGTCAAACACGTGTTTCGGCCCCTCCCTAAAAATATGGTGAATGGGGGCCGTTATACCCCCTATTTTTGTGTCTCAAAAATGCTTCCTCCTACAGTAACCCCCAAAAAATGGTTAGATTTTACCTATTTTGCTTCCCCTTCGAGATAAGAAACAACATAAAATCGAAAAATATCGAAAAATCTTCGAAAAAATGGAAAAGGTGCCATATCTCGAAAGGGAAGAAAGATAGGTAAAAATGAACCATTTTTTGGAGGCTTATGAGGGGAAAAGCATTTCTGAGACGCACAAATAGAGGGGTCTATCAGTCCCCATATGCTATATTTTTAAGGGAGGCCAAAACATGTGTTTGAATTACAATTTGACTCTTTCAAAAATTGCGATATTCTCACGAATTTGAAATTTTTTTTTTTCTAAAAATTGATTAAAATATCGTGCTAAAAAATTGAATTGAATATTTAGGGTGTGTCAATAGGAAACTTTTCACTCGTGGTAGGGAAGAAAATAGCAAGTTGAATAAAATTTGTGTGTGTTGAAATTAATTGGTCCTTTTGACTGTGTCAAATGGACGATGAAATTTTGACAGTTACAAATTTTGACGTTTCACATTTCGGGCATGTTTTACTGCAAATATTTTATATAATTTTCCAAATTGTGACTAAAAGCTCAGAATGAACGGAATTTTTCCAAAATATTTTCCACTACTGCTTATGTTGGTGTCTAAAGCTGAATCTTTTGAAATTATTTGAATATGCAATTTCGAAAAGGGCACATCTCTTGTATTTTGGCAAATACATTTTTTCAAATTATTTCATTCTAAATGCTTTCCCCTACCTATTATAAGTTATGCAAAAGGTGTACTTAAAAATCAAAAAGCTAATTTTTAAGTATCGGCTTATTATGAGTTTCTTTTTTTATCCTAAAAACCTGGTTAAGTAATCGCAAAAAATTATATAGACAGTGTCTTTGTTCGTTGCAGGCACTTGCAGTAATTTGACAAACCAAGAATATCGAGCTCATAATAGCAAAGAAACCATTAATAAATTAAAAATTGCAGATACTGCAAAAGTGAAACAATATATATTAACAAATTATATTGTTTTGTCATTTTATGACAAAATACTGCAATGGCCAACTCAAACGAAACAGAGGCTCCAGTAGAAGTTTCTTAAAAAGTCTATTTATTATCGTTCATTAAGTATTATGTTTAATTTTAGATACCTAAAATAACAATTTCGCCATATTTATATGGGTTTTCTTCTTTGATTGCAAATTAGTCACAGAATCTAACTCAAAAATAATTTTTTTAAATTCATTATACTTTAAAAAATATCAGTTTTTTTATTTCCTGAAAAATTTAAATATTCAGACATGTGCCCTTTTCAGATTTGCATATTTATTTATGATTTGATGATTTTTCTTAATGAAGGACGAAGAGTAAGTACCCGGCCCGTAGCCGGGATTTACCTTAGGAGGAATTTTGATAAAAGATCGTGAATTTGCCGGTTTTTAAATGACCATAAGAGAGATGATATTCAGACATGTGCCCTTTTCAAAATTGCATATTCATTTATGATTTGATGATTTTTCTTAATGAAGGACGAAGAGTAAGTACCAGACCAGTAGCCAGGATTGACCTTAGGGGGAATTTTATGTGAATATATGAATATGAATATGCTCGTTTTTAAATGACCATAAAAGAGACGAGAAGAGTTTATCGAAATTTTTTTATCAAATTAATTTTAAGTACTATGTTTTTGATTTTTGCATAGATTTGTTAAAAAATGGTCCAAATTGAGAATTTTTAATTTCTTTTTAAAAATTATTTAAAAGTAACGACAAAATTTTACTAATTCAACCATATTAGTTTGAAAGATAAAAATGGGTAAGATTTCTTGCAGTTTATTAAAAACTAAAATCAGCTTTGAAAAATTAAAACATTTTTTATTAAGTTCACCTGGTGAAGCTTTATTCGCCATTTTAACATTTCACATAAACGTGAGAACAAAAAAAATTTCGATTTGGTTTCTTTTTGGCTATCTTATGCTTTTATTGATCCCCAGCTTGTGTCCAAGTATTTGGACCTGTGTGAACCCTAGTTCGAGTTATCGTTAAGGGTCAAAATATTACTATTCTCGAAAACGATTTTGACAATTAAAATTATATTTATTATTAATATTTTAAAATCTTAAAAAATTTTACAGTTTCATTTCCCCATCATTCAATTCTAATAACAATTACTATATATTTTTTTTAATAAAATTTTTTGAGCAGAGGAATCGATTTTTATCGACTCCGATAAAAGTCATATTTAAATTTCAGACTATTTTTCAAAAACCGTAATTCGAAAACTAGTTTTTGCACAGCACCAATATCTTATACCCATTTTATCATTTAAGTTACCACATGAAAATAAGTTCATGTTAATGTTAAAATAATTACTCAGCTGGATACATTTTTATAAAAAAATTAAACAGTGGCCCTTGTTATAGCTTCGTTCGATCTTCGACTATAACGTTTTTTTGGTATTTTAACTATTCTTTCGATAAAGAATAGCGCCATTGTGAATTTCGCTCATTTCCCTTGTTCACAATATTCTATTTCTATCAGCTAATCGCCATTCGGAAAACTATCTACTCTTTGAAAATAAGAGCAAAATAGTTAGGACTACGACGTAATTATGGTTCGACGATTTATTAGAAGAGGATGAAAGCTTGACAAAACTGGCTAAAAGTAGAAAACAATTGAGGGACGCTTCCTATCCTCTTAAAATAAATTCCACCTATTCTCTTAAAATAAGTACAGCCTTTCATAAAAGTTTTGGCATCCACAACATTTAGAAAATTTGTCAACAGATTTCTACAGAACTTCCGACTGTCCATGGAAGCGTTTGTGGGCTTGATGACAACTACAGGCGAACTGCTAAATCAATGCGCACGAGCAAGATCAACTCAAAGCGTATCAAAATTGGCAAAAGTTCTGCGATTTGTTGCTCTCCCCCTTTGACCTGCAATCATAAAATACTTAAATGTTTAACAGTTATTACTCAGCATGCACCGCATCGAAAGCAAAACTCTAATCGACTGAAAATTCGGTGTACACGAAAATTTCGACAGGGTTGCATTGTTCATAATAAGAATTTGACATTCGATATTCGCTGTTCAATAACGAGCGAAAATCGAACGTCGAAAGCAACTCATAATAAGGGCCAGTAACTTTTTTTGGATATTTGGTAATTTGGAAATTAAAAAACTAAAAACAAAATTTTTTGAACTTCCAAATTGTTTTTTAGTTTTTTAACGTAATAAAAAATAATTTTAAAAATGCCGAAGTTTAAAAAACTGTACTTATTAATTTTTCTTATGACAATTTGGTAACATAATTAAAAAAATCATCAAGTTCCTATTGGATAGACTGCATAAAATGTTTAAAATCTTTTTTCTATTGAGAATTTTTTTTCAAAAAGAGAATATTTAGATTTTAGGTGATTTTCCGAATTCTGTTATTTGGAAAAGACTTCGCACAGGGCTAAATTTGTGTGCCAAGTTGGAAATTTTAGATGACCAATACAATGGGCAAACTTTTTAGTCATCTTCCTTACGTGGAATACCCCATAATGTGTTAAATTTCGTGGTTCATATATTTTTTGCATTATACAGCTTTTAAAAATTTTAAAAAATATCCATTCAAATGAACTCTTTCTCAAAGGTTTTGGGCCCAATTAGATTAGATATTGCATAAAAAATGTCAAGTTAATTTTCTTTAGTTTATAAAATTATATTCGTTCTAGGTATAATTTTTAATATATTTTTTCCAGATATCAGGGGCTTTTTGAGATTTGAAACTGATTCTATAATATACAACTCCTTGGAGATGAAATCCAATATAATGACTATGAATTTTATAAGCAAAGTTAATCTTTCACTTGGCCAAAAAGATGTTTCATTAACTAAGTGAACTTTTTTAAATTGGCTTTGAATATGTTGAAGCTTTTCTATCGTCAAGTAAATTAACATCATTATTTCAGTTGATCTTTTTTTATCTTATATCTTTTAATTCAAAAATTACATTTTGAATTAAATAGTGCCATTTGTGTTATTTCTTTATACTTTCTGGACCCTAAAGGGGAGATTGAACACCTAAAATCCCCTTGTCTACGGGCCTTGTAAGTACTGGCTGTTTTTCTGCTCAAGGAAACTGACAAATCATTATTTCTTTAAGGATATCACATATCTTCAACCGAGAGGTGAGGTAATTCCGATGATTTGAATGCAATAACGAATGGAAACAATGCAGCGACAAGGGGGCATTTGAGAGTACTCTACCTACCTTTACCTACCTACCTACCTACCTTTTCGCAATTATCAGGTCTTTTCGCAAAATTGTTGAGTTTATTCCATACTTCCTTTTCTGGATGGCATGCGAATGCAGCTATCTTTTATCTAACTTTCATGGGGGTTCATGGGATTGAGCCAATTTTTACATAACTTAGGCAGGGCCGCACTAAGCAGAGCGAAAACGTGGGCAACTGCCCCCGGGCGGGAAAGTTTTTGGGGTGGCAAAAACTTACTGGATGCATTTTTCAATAAAGGAATTCTGTATTTATAAATTTGTGCTTATATTTTACAAATGATTTATCTCGAATATTTCAGTGAAACCATTTTATCATAACTTATATTAAGCCATTTATAAATTTGAGTTTTTTGTTGTAACAATAATGTTGAAATTGAAAAAAACTTAATAAATTAGCTGATAGGTACACGTTTATTCGTCAGTTAACTGAGATTTGAGTTGATATTTGATATATGAATAAATATTTGTAAAATATTCAAAACGTGACAACAATTCGTTGCCGACATCATTTGGTTCTTTTTACGCATCACAATCGTGCGGAAAACTGGAAACTATGCCGAATATCAGATTCCATACAAATTTTAACAGTTCAAATTCAGCGTTTTTTTACGGTTTTCCGATTTTCAGCATATTCGGTGCATTTTCGGCATTGCATGAATCGGCAAGGAGCGAGGCTTACGAGGCAAATGCCTAGAGCGGCACATTGTGAAGGGCGGCATATTGTGAAAGGCGACACATTGTAAAGGGCGGCAAACAGCCAAACAAATGTATGGCTTCAACGATAGAAGGATTGACAAATGCTATTATTTTTGAGTTAAAAAATATAAATTTAGATATTAACATTATTCGTGAGCAAGGATATGACAACGGTGCTATCATCACCGAAAACATTAAGGGAATACAAAACCGTATTCTTCAACTAAACTCGTGATCTCTATTCATTCCCTGCGCTTGTCATAAATTAAATTTGTTGGCGAATGATAGTGCTAGTGTTTTGTATTTTTCTCGGAGTCATACGTTGCGCGATTTCACAAAAATTAGCTGGAACTGATAATATTAAATAATTTAAAAAATGTGTCTACTACAGGTTGGTCTAGTCGAGAAACTGCAACAAAGTACCTTTTGTTAAATTTGCAAAAAATTCGGACCCCGAAGCGAGTAGCTATGAAACAAACAATATATTCAGAAAAATTTATTTAAAAAATCGTTGCTTTCTCCAAGTTACAGGAGCGCTTCGAGCATTTGACGGAAGTGGATAGTGGACTCGCCCGATATTTCATTTCAAGATTGAACACATTTCGATATTAACTTCGGCAAAATATAACAACAATGGCTTAACCACAAGTCATTTATTTAATAAAATCAAATCGTTCCAAACATTACTTTACGATGATGGAGAATAAACACCATTTCTGAATTAGTCTTAGCCGAAGGCTATTTCACTGGCAAAGTCAAAATAGTCTTCAAGGCTGTTCATAAGTTCGAATAAATTAGCACAAGACAAGACAAGATAGTAATTAATATATATTAATATAATAACAAATTAGTAATTACTCTGGCGAGAGTGGCAATCACATAGTTTTGAATGAGTCAGTTGATTTTTGAACGCAAATTGTAATTTTTCTTTTTTTTTACCACATACTCGTATTTACCAAAAAAAAAGGTGAACTCACTCCACAATCAGTCTTGTCACTTTACCACAAGTGTTTTAAATATACCGTTTTTAAGCCCCAACGCGTACTTCGTATATTAACTTTGTCATTCCGTTTGTAACGCCAATAAGGAGTCGTAGCAGGTATTGAAAAGTATATATATTTTTGATCAGCATCACCACTTGAGTCGATTTCTCTGTGTCCGTCAGTCTGTCTGTTCGTCTGTGATCACGATTACAGCCGTAATTTTAAAGTTATTGCGATGAAATTCAAAATATAAGTTTTTTTTTTTAAAAATGCAGATCAAGTTCGAGAATGAGCCAAATTGGATGAAAACCACGCCTACCTCCCATACAAAGCGGCTTTGTTTAAACCGTAGAATCTCTTAATAATCCACAAAAAATAAAATGCCTTGAAATTTCGTACATGAACTTTGATCTTCAATACAAACCCTGACTATGAAATTTGGAAAAATCGGATGAAAACCACGCCTACCTGCCATACAAAGTGGCTATATTTAAATGTGGAGTCTTTTGACTAGAAAAGTGGGTGTGACATTTTACTTTTAATCGAACTTCTGTTACACCGTGTGTCTGACTTCAACCAAATTTTACACACATAATCCTTGGTAATTTGAGCAATCTTAAGTTTATAAAATTGGGCGGTACTAGACAGGGGGCGTGTCACCTTATTTCCAAACAAGCTCCATCTACACCGTTTGTCCAATTTCAACCAAATTTCTTACATATATTCTTAAGTGTAATGAGAATTTTTAAGCCCACAAAAATATATGGGATTGGACAAGGGGCGTGTCAATTTAATTCTAATCGAACTCCCTCCACTCCGTTTGTCCGACTTAAACGAAATTTTGCACATATATTATTTGGCATAAGGATCAGCCTGCAGTTTATAAAAAAAGGCGGTTCTAACCAGGGGCGTGGCACTTTATTTTTAATATATTTCTTTGTACACCATTTCTCAGATTTCAACCAAATTACGCACATATATTCTTTAGTATAACGAGAAGTTTTAAGCCTACAAAAGTGGGTGGGACTCAACAAGGGGCATGCCAATTTAATTCTAATCGAACTCCTTATACACTGTTTTTCTGACTTCAACCAAATTTTGCATACATAATCTTTGAAATAATGAGTAGTGATTAGTCTACAAAATTGGCCGGAATTAGACAGGGGCAAATAATGAACCGTCAGTTGTCTATAAAATTGAACGGGCGGCGTGGCAATTTAATTTTAATAGAAATTTCGAAAAACGAAACACCGTTGGTATGAATTTACGCATACCAATCAAATTTTGCACATGTATTCTTGAGCATAATGAGCAGTCTACAAATTACTCTATGTGGCAGCTAAGGGTAAAATAAAATTAAGCGTATGACACAAAAATATTTGCAGGCACATTTTAACATATAGACGACTAAAGACTTCGAATATGCCTCAATATGGCCACAGGTTACTAGTTTTTTATTACTTTTGATTCTTTTTGATTATTTTCGTAATCTCAAGTAATCGTGATTATAATTCGATTATTCGTAATCGTAATCATTTTATTACTGAGCCAAGCAAAAATATCGTATTTAAATAATTATTTCACATTTTTAAAAAAATAATCAAATTAATAATGATAACGATTAATTCGAATTATGATTAGTAATCATTATTTAAAAGCTATGTATTTATTATTTAAATGGTCAATGTGCATACAAGTTTTGTGACACAGATTATCAACTTGTGTTTGTAGTGTCGGGCATTTGGGTACATTTTGGTCGATGATAGATTCTGCTTTGGCTCTAATAGCGAAAAATGCCTGCAGCGCAGATTGGTTTTCAGCACGACGTTTCTGACAATACTTATAATTTTTTCCTCATTTAGTCAAGCTTCTTCAACATTTTTTTCATAGCTTCTGCACAACTTTTTCGTTTTACTTTTACTGATTGAAGCTGTTTTACAAATCTGTATATGATTCTTCTGGACTTAAGGCTTGCTCAATCTTTATTTCCTTATTTATTTTGATGATTTCTAACAAATTCACTTCAACTATTTGTTCTATATTTTTAAATTTTTTATGAAGTTGAATGGTGTTTGCTTGTAAATAATTTGTATAAACTTCTAACAGTCCCACAACGTTTTCTTGTATCAAGTTAATTGTGGACTCATTGTATGTCATCAAAACTTCATCTAAAAGGTTTAATTTGTGCTTCTCGCTCAGAATTGTATTTTTATGATAACATCCTTGCGCCGCTTAATTATATTATGTAATTTATGGGTATTATATGAGCTTACTGCAGCAAATAATCACAGTGATCGACATATTTTGGGCGCCATGAAATGCCACACACCACCTGTTAAGCAAGATAAATTTAAGAGGATGAAAGTGTGATCATTAAAATAAATGTTATCTTACCTTAAAGCAACAACACCAAACTTTTTAACATTTCTCAATGACTTTGACATTTTGAGTCCATTCTGGTCCACTGTAAGTACATGCACAAATAGTAATCTAGATTTTGATATTAAAATAGTATCTTAAACTATTGAAAGTACGTCATAGAACAAATAAAGAAAGGTAAATATAGTCAAAGAAAGGATGTACTATTTTTGTCAGATCTGGGCGATTTGCATTACTCTTACATTACCATTATTTTATAAGTTTTTTATTTAATTTTAGTATTAAAATTTATTTTATTACCTTTAAGGGCCAATTTCTTCATAGTTCGGTAAAAATTACCGAACCAGTTAACTCATCTCAGGACAGTTAACTCCAAAAATTCAATTTCTTCACAGTTCGGCAGAGACTTACTGGTAAAATTTACCGGACGCCGAGAGGTAGATTAACTGAGCTTTACGGCGTGGGGAATTTGTTATCCGTACAATTAAATTTGTACGGATTTGTTCTTCATTGAAAAATATGTTTTTATGCGTCAAATATTTTTTGCGGGTTTTTCATTTAAAAACAAAAGTGGAACAACATTTTTGGGAGCAGCGTGCCAGCGAGGATGATGAGGAGCATTTAATTATTGAGCGACGGCGAGTGAGTACTTGAGCTGGCTATTGGCGAGTGTAGAGCGTTTTTCATCAGCTGATAAATTCTTCATTACTGCCTCGTGCTTAGCTTCCGCCATACCGAATCGAGTATTTTCTTCGCTGGAGCGTCATCTTCCATCCGCTCAACATGACCTAGCCAGCGAAGCTGCTCGATTTTTATGCGCTTTACTATGTCGATGTCGGCGTATAGTTCATACAGCTCATCGTTCCATCGTATTCAGTACTCGCCATTGACGCAGATTGGTCCGTAGATCTTGCGAAGGATCTTTCTCTCGAAAGCTCCTAAAGTCTTTTCATCAGAGCTGCTCAACTTCCAGGTTTATGTTGCATATAACAGGACGGGCATGGTTAGTGACTTATAGAGTGTGACATTTGTTCGTAGAGAGAGGGCTCTGTTGGCAAGAGTTAACCTCCGTTGTATCTCTCAGTAGATATCGTTGGTGGAGTTAATGCTGGAACCGAGGTAGACGAAGTCCTTCACAACCTCGAAGGAGGTTTTGTAAACTGTGACGTAGGTGCCAATACGCTGGGACTGTTTCTTTGTTGACACCAGATATTTCGTCTTATCTGCGTTTACTACAAGACGCATTCGACCCGACTATTTTCTAATTTGGAGAATGCTGCATTGACTTCGCATGTGCTATTGCCAATGACATCAATATCATCAGCATACGCTAGCAGCATAACACACTTGTAGAATATGGCGCCGATTTGTCTCAGATCAGCAGCTCGAATGATCTATATAAAAAAAAAAAAACGAAATGGCCATCAGCACTTGAAAGGACTTTGACCGAGCTTCTTATGATCAATTGTGTTATGTGAGTTGTGAAATGTTTGAACACAAATGATCAAAAATTGGACCTACCATCTTTACGCCGACTCCGAACGGATTATGTTCTCAAGAAACTTTTCATGGCAGGTTTTTACTCTCTGAGGTTTGCCATTGTCTGCAGAGAGGTGACGGCCGAACAGAAAAATTAATTAATTTGAAAAAACTTTCTGTGTCAGATGGGGGACTCGAACCTGGGTTCTCTGGCGTATGAGACACACACTCTACCCACTACGCCACGGCCGCCACTCTATGATCTTCTTTATGAGTAAATTAAAAAAGTCTCACGATAAAGAATCAAATTGTCTGAAACCTCCTTTGGTAATAAATGGTGGGAGAGTTCCTTCCCGATTTTTACTGCTCTGCTGGTGTTGCTCAGTGTCATCCTGCATAGACGGATTAATTTTGCAGGTATACCAAATTCAGACATGATGGAGTATAGCTAAATCTTTATTAGACTGTCGAAGGCGGCTTTGTAATCGACAAAAAGATGATGGGTGTCGATTTGTTGCTCTACGGTCTTTTCCAAAATTTGTCATAGCTTGAATATCTGGTCAGTGGTAGATTTTCCAGGTCTGAAGCCACACCGATAGGGCCCAATCAGTTTTCTTACGATATGCTTCAGTCTTTCACATAATACTCTTGACAGGACCATATATTTAGGAGACTTATCCCACGGTAGTTGGCACAAATAGTGGAATCGTTTGGAATGCATTCTTCCGACCATATTCTGCATAGAAGCTTGTCAATACATTTAAATAGAGCTTCGCCTCCGTTCTTAAACAGCTTAGCGGGTAAACCATCGGCTCCCGCGGCTTTGTTGTTCTTAAGCCGCATTATGGCTGTCAAGACTTCACTATATTTGGGCAGCGTAACTTCAACGCTGTCATCCATAATTGGGGTTTCCGGGTATCATCTCTATTGGCGGAAGTTTTCCCTCAATAACGTTAGTTTACTCTGGCTATGTCTCACTAGGCTTCAGTTTTCATCCTTGCAGGAAGAGGCCCCGGTTTTAAAACCATTGGCCATGGGTCTTATATTTTCGAAGAACTTTTGGGCCTCGTTCCTGTCAGCATACATCTCAATCTTCTCGCACTCGCGCTTTTATACCTATTTTTTCCGCCGGAAAAGACGTCTCTCGTCCCTCCTCTTCTCTCTGTATCGCTCCTTAGCACCACGCGTTACAGCCGACTGGCATGGTGACTTTGTAGGCGGCGTCTTTCTCTGCAGTGGCGTCGCGACACTCTTGGTCGTGCCACTGGCTTCGGCGAGGGCGGTGGAAGCCAATAACCTCTTCACCAGGCGCTCGCATAGAGTGTGCCCACTGCACGCATATATCGTCGATCGAGTGCTTTCTGGAAGCAGGAGTGAAAGTCGAGTGACGAAGGCTTCGGCTGTCCGTTTTGATTTTAGCTTATCGACGTCTAGCTTTCTCTGTGTAGGGTTGCGCGCATTCTTTGCTGCGCAAAGACGTGTTCGAATCTTGGCTATATAAGGCTAGATAAGGATCCGAGTCACTGTTAGCACCACGGATCGTGCGTACATCTAATACACTGGAAGAGTGCCTTCCGTCAATCAAAACGTGATCAATTTGGTTGCGCGTTTCTTAGTCAGGAGACAGACAGGTGGCCTTATGAATATTAAGATGCTTAAATCTAGTCCTACTTACGACCATGTTTCGTGCTGCCGCGATGCCAATCATCCTCATTCCGTTATCGGATGTGTTGTCGTGGAGGCTGAACTTTCCAACTATTGACCAAAGATATTTTCCTTGCCCTTAGCGTTAAAGTCACCAAGCACAATTTTTATGTCGTGACGAGGTCAGCGCTCGTAAGCGTCTTCAAAGCACTCATAAAAAGTATCTTTGATCTCATCGTCCTTATCCTCTGTCGGAGCATGCACACATATAAGGCTTATGTGGAAGAATTTAGCCTTGATGCGAATTATGCCAAGTCGTTCGTTCACAGGAGTGAATCGCAGGACATGATGCCGTAATCTCTTGCCAACTACAAATCCGCTCCCAAACTCATGCTTTTCCGCATGGCCACTGTAGTAGATATCAGAGGATACTTGCCGAGAGCAACCCTTGGACTAATTTCATTTGGACTAATGCGTCAGTATTTGTGCTTTCGCCAGTACTTGTTGCTTCAATGATGTTAGCATCCATATCCAAGACAATGATTTGAGAATTGTTCAAATCTATTTCGATTGGTTCATCGTCGTTCGATCCAGTGAACATCTCCAAACTACTCGTAGAGTTTCCTTTGCCACCATTACCGAAATCGCCATCGCCGGGATGTCCTTCGATGGACAGGCTTGAGATGGAAACAAGATCTTGTATGTTAGGCAAAAGTTCGACTTGTTTTTTTCGCCAAGAATTCTATGGCCAAGAATTTTGCAACTCGATTTTCAGAGTTTGGTCTTATGCGTCCCAGTACCAATTTTCTATTTTTTGAATATTTAGACCCCAACGCGTACTGCGTAAGGGGTATATTAACTTTGGCATTCCGTTTGTAACGCCAAGAAGGAGGTGTGGCAGGTATAGAAAAATATATATATTTTTGATCAGCATCACCTCCTGAGTCGATTTCCGTGTGTCCGTCTGTCTGTCCGTCTTCCCGTTTGTCTGTCTGTCTGTCTGTCCGTCTGTCTGTCTGTCCGTCTGTCGACACGATTACAGCCGTAATTTTAAAGCTATCGCGATGAAATTCAAAATAAAATTTTATTTTTAAAAAAGGAAGATCAAGTTCGAAAATGGGCCAAATCGGATGAAAGCCACGCCTACCTCCCATACAAAGTGACTTTATTTTACTGTAAACTGTTTTTAAAATCCACACAAATTAAAGAAATGTCTTGCAATTTAGCACGTAAGCTTTGATCTTCAATCTGAGTCCTGGCTCTGAAATTAGAAAAAATCGGATGAAAACCACGCCTACATCCCATACAAATTGTCTTTATTTTAAATGTAAAATCTCTTCAAAATCCACAAAAATTAAAGAAATGTCTTGAAATTATGCATATAAAATTTTATATTTAATGTAAGCCATATCTATGATATATGGCAAAATCTAATAAAAACCACGCCCACTTCCCATACAAAGTGGCTTTATTTTAAACGTAAAATCTCTTAAAAAGCCACAAAAATTAAAGACATGTCTTGAAATTAGACACATATACTTTGATAATCAATGTAAATCCTCACTATGAAATTTGGAAAAATCGAATGAAAACCACGCCTACCTCCCATACAAAGTGACTATATTTTAACAGTAAAATTTCTTCAAAATCCAGAAAAATTAATAAAATGCTTTGAAATTGTGCATGTAAGGTTTGATCGTCAATATAAATCATAGCAATGAAATTTGGAAAAATCGGATGAAAACCACGCCTACCACCCATACAAAGTGGCTTTATAGTAACCGTAAAATCTCTTAAAAAGCTGCTCAAATTAAAGAAAGGTCTTGAATTTTTCACATAGACTTTGATATTTAATGTTGACCATTACTATGATATTTGACAAAATTGGATGAAAACCACTCCTACCTCCCATACAATTTGCACATGAGCTTTGATATTTAGTATGAAGCATCTCTGCGATATTCGGCAAAATCGGATGAAAAACTTCGAATATAGAAAAACTTTCTTTTTCCAAACTCCACCCACATCGTTTTTATTTATGTGGTGTAATATGAAGTCCTTAGACTTTGAAAGTCTATGGGCGTGGCATCTTACCTCTAATCGAACTTTTTCAACACCGTGTGTCAGACATCAACAAAATTTTGCACATATTATCCTTGGTAATTTGAGCAATCTTACGAGTGAGTTTATAAAACTGGGCAGAACTAGACAGGGGGCGTGGCACTTTATTTTTAAACTAGCTCTATCTACTCCGTTTGTGCGATTTCAACCAAATTTGTTAAATATATTCTTGAGCATAATGAGAGGTTTTAAGCCTACAAAAGTGGGTGGGATTGGACAAGGGGCGTGTCAATTTAACTCTAATTGAACTCCCTCTTCACCGTTGGTCCGATTTAAACCAAACTTTGCACACATAATATTTGGCATAAGGATCAGTCTTTAGTTTATAAAAGTTGGCGATACTATACAGGAGGCGTGGCACTTTATTTTTAATCTATTTCCATCTACACCATTTCTCAGATTTCAACCAAATTTTGCACATATGTTCTTTAGTATAATTAGAAGTTATAAGTTTATAAAAGTGGGTGGGATTGGACAAGGGGCGTGTCTCTTTTAATTCTAATCGAACTCCTTCTACACCGTTTTTCTGATTTGAAAAAAAATTTTGCAAATATATTCTTTGGAATAATGAGCAGTGAAAAATCTAAAAATTGGTCGGAATTAGACAGGGGCGTGCCACTTAAATATAAATCAAACTCTTTCTATAGCCTTTGTCCAACTTCTTCCAAATTTTCCATATTCTTTGGAATAATGAGCAGTCAGTAGTCTAGAAAATTCGCTCGAATTGAACGGGGCGTGGCACTTTAATTTTAAACGAAATTGTTTTAAGCCGTTGGCATGAATTGCCACATACCAATCAGATTTTTCACATATATTCTTTAAATAAAAATTCTTTAAAATAAAATTAAGCGTATAATAAAATAATTTTGCAGATAATAGATAAACATTTTATAGATAGCTAAAGACTTCGAATATACCTCAATACGGCCGCGGGGGGGGTATTTTAGCTTCGGTACCCTGCCGATACTCCATTTCTTACAAGTTACATTTTTCTTTGATTTTTTTTTTTATGACTCTTACATAAAATTTTGCCGGACTGAGCTAGGTGAATAAAATTTTGAGAAAATTTAACTGACCGGAGAGAAACTCGACTGGTTTGGTAAATTTATTGAAGAAATTCAAATTGCTGGTCCGGCGAGATAACGTATCTTAGGCCGGACTGTGAAGAAAACGGCCCTAACTATAATAACTTTAGTGCACAATTTTTACGTTGCACTAATACATTATCAAAGTAATGCATTAATATTTAATTATCACTAAAGTGTATGGTTAACAATGCACTACTATCGCACTAACACTAAAACGCATTATGAAAAATGCACTATTATTTCATTACCACTAAAAAGCATTATGAGATTATGTTTTTTTATTGAATGAAATACAACTAAACTTTAACAAAAATAATTTAATATAATAAACAAAATTAAGATATTTTTCAAATTTAGGGAGAAACTTCAAATCTAAATTATTTCCTCTGATTATGATTCAAAGTTTTCAAATTATATCAAAATTCAAGATTTTATTGACTGAAGCGATGACACACAGTGTAACCGTTTCATATAAGCTGTGGACAAAACTATTTGCAGTTGCCGCAGAGCAACGAAATTTGGTGTGGACGACTTTTTTACATAGATTAAGAAATTTCTCAAATATTGACCAAATCGGACAATGATCACGCCTACCTCCCATATAAGACAAATTTAAAAATCGATGCGTCTTTGGACTTCTTCAATATTTTTCAAAACAATTCCATATTTGGTCTAAATTCATTTCAAAAAACTTACTTACTTACTTAGATGGCCGTAACAACCCGTGTTCGGGTTTCGGCCGACCTCATCAGCTCTCGCCAGGTGCCTCTGCTTTGCACGCGTCTTCTCCAATTGGGTATACCAAGTGCGGTTAGGGCTTCCTCGGCCTGGTACATCCATCGGAGGCATGGTCTCCCTCGTCGTCGTTGACCAGCGACCCTCGCCTCGAGCACCATTTTCGCTGGAGCTTCGTCGTTCATACGATGGACATGACCCAGCCAGCGTAGTCGCTGCACAGTTATACGCCGAACTACGTCAATGTCTTCGTAGAGCTCATACAGCTCGTGGTTCATTTGGATGCGATAGTCATCGCCGACTCAAACAGAACCGAAGATTTTGCGAATAACTTTTCTCTCGAACATCCCCACAGCGGCTGCATCATTTTGCGAAACTACCCATGCCTCAGCCCCATAAAGCAGCACTAGTAGAACGAGCAAAGTCTAATCAACTTTGCAGGTATACCGAACGCGAAGACATTGCTGCGTATAGGCAATCCCTTCTCGGGCTATCGAAAGCAGCTTTAAAATCGACAAAGAGATGGTGTGTGTCAATTTGATTTTCGTGGGTTTTCTCCAGGATTTGTTGTAGCGTAAAAATTTGGTCTATGGTGGACTTTCCAGGTCAAAAGCCACACTGAAAAGGTTCAATCAGTGTTTTTGTAATCGGCTTTAATCTTTCACACAGTACGCTTGAGAGAACTTTATATGCGATGGAAATAAGACTGATACCTCGATAGTTGGCGCAAATTGTTGGGTCTCCTTTCTTATGTATATGGCAAAGTATGCTGAGATTCCAATCGTCGGGCATGCTTTCTGCTAGCCATATTTTGCTGATGAGCTGATGCATGCGCCTTATCAATTCATCGCCGCCGGTTTTAAACAATTCAGCTGACAGGCCGTCAGCACCCGCTGCTTTATTGTTTTTGAGTCGTTGGATAGCAACTCGAACCTCTTAATGGCTAGGTGGTGGTACTTCCACTTTGTCATCGTCGATTGGTGGCACTGCACTGCGCTCTCGATGGGCGGCATTGGTGGAATCGTCGCCAGTAAGTAAATTGGAGAAGTGCTGTCTCCACAATCTAAGCACACACTGTGTATCCGTATTCAGATCTCCATTTTCGTCTCTGCAAGTGGATGCTCCGGGCTTGAAACCTTGGGTTGACGCTTAACCTGTTGATAGAATTTTCGTGCATCCTTCTTGCCCTGGTATACCTCTAGTTCCTCACGCTCACGCTTTTCCTGCTCTCTTTTCTTGCGTCTGAAAAGGCGCCTCTCTTCCTTCCTCTTTTCGCGGTAGTTTTCTCGCACGGCTCGCGTTGCAGCTGACTGCAGCGTTTTTCTGTGTTCGGCGTTTTTTACTGCAGTCGCGATGCGACACTCCTGATCGTACCATTGGTTCCGAGGTTGCGGGCTTCGGAAACCAATGACTTCTTCAGCGGCAGCGCGCATGGAGTGGGATATATGCGCCCAAAGTCCACCGGCATCGTCGGGTTCATAGGTTGGTTGGTTGAGCTTAATCGAGAGTTGAGCGGAATAGGCCTCGGCAGTCCGTTGTAATTGCAGCTTAGTGACATCTAGCTCTTGTTGCATTCCTGTGCGTATATTCTTCGCATGCGGATCTTGCTGCAACAAGATAGTGGTCGGAATCAATGTTGACCCCCCAAAATGTAGTCACATCTAAAACACTAGAGGCATGCTTTCCGTCGATTTCAACATGATCAATTTTGTTTCGCGTTTTTCGATCCGGGGACAGCCAGGTGGCCTTGTGCACGTCGAGGTGCTTGAATCGGGTGCTACTAATTTATTATTATTATTATTATTATTATTATTATTAAATCTTTATTCTCATAGTAAAAGTTTTGACAAGATTATCCTATAAAATATACAATCGTATCTAGTTGACTTATGAGAATAGTTAATGACATTTTAATATTAAAAATATGTGTTAAATGCCACTACAAAATAACTTAATACATAGTGTTTATGAATAAATGTAAAGTGGGGTAAAAATTAAGAATAACAATTCAAGCAGTAAAAAGAAAATTTTTTTTTATAATTTATTAGAAGAAAGACAAATATTTTTTTTATAGTACAAATCAAATTTAAGAAACAGAGCGCAACAAAATTTCGATTTCCGAGTGATCCACCTCTAACAGCCACAATTTTATTTTCCTTAAGAAAGTAATGAAATTTCTTTCAATTCGTATATTTGCAGGGAGTTTATTAAAAAGTCTGCAAGATAATATGGAAAAAAAATTGCCGCGGTGAAGTCGATCAGTCTTAGACCGTTGTTAGTGGAGGTCTCATGAAGACTGAACTACCGACAGTGGACCCAAAGATGCCTTCCCTTCCGACTTTCGCATTAAAAACGCCGAGGACTATTTTCACGTCATGGACCGGAAGGTGGTCGTATACGTCCTCAAAACTAACGTAGAAAGCGTCTTTGACGGCTTCGTCCTTTTCCTCCGTCGGGGCGTGCGCGCAAATAAGGCTGATGAAGAAAAATTTTGCCTTGGAAAAAATTTTGCGGATCGTGGCCAATCTTTCGTTGACAGGTGTGAGCCGGGAAACAACGTGGTAGTTTCCGGCTAACGACGAATCCACATCCGAATTCGCGCCTCTCCACATGGCAGCTGTAGTAGATATCGCAGTGTGCTTATTTAGAGCAGCTTTGCCCTTTCCATCGCATTTCCTGAATGGCGGTGATGTCAGATTTTATTGTTTTAAGGGCTTCCGCCAGTGGGATAATGGCACCTTCCCTATAAAGGGTCCGGACATTCCAGGTGCATATCCGTAAATAATTGTCCGTTTTTCCTTTGCGTTGGTTGTCAACGTAATTGGGATTCTTATCCGAGGCTGGTTAAGTTTTCATTGGGCAGTAGTAATGTGGCGGGACTCATACCCTGCGCACATTTCATGTTTAAGGTCCACGGAGCGACCCGCTGCTCAAATTAGCCGTCAAACTAACGGATGCCAGTTTGCCGTTACCCAGGGAACACCACGAGGAGGTTTCAGTCGACTTGGGACGATTTTGACATGGATAATGCTGGAATCGCCAGGTTGAGGCAGTCAGACACGTTGCCATGTAAAGGTTCGCCCCTTGATTTCCCACTTCAAAAAACATTCGTTCTAAAAATGGCTATAATCAGACCATTATTCGATGTACCGTCCATATAACCCGAATTTTAAAAATCTCGTATCTTTAAAAATAAATACTTTATTTTATTATAATCAAACGCAAATATATTCAGTATTATAGCAATGGTCTTTCCTAAAAATGGGCTGGGTCAGACCAGTTTTTGGATTACCCCTTATAAAACTACAAATCTTAAAACCAGAGTATTTTTATCATAATCAATTCATTTGAACAAAATAACATAGATTTTATCCCAAATAAGCCTTTGCTAAAAATAGCCTGAAATGATACATTGTTTGGGAGACCCCTCGTGGGTTATATATGTTTTTGAAACACTTTCACTTTAACACTTTATAAATACGGCGTTTTTCTAAATGAAGACTCCTTATAAAATATGCTAACTTCCTTTTGTGCTACCCCAATTTAAACCAAATTTTCAAAACACCAAATTTTCAAAACACCAAATTTTCAACACAAAAAACAATTTGAGATAATTTATTAAAAAAATAATATCCATATATTTTATATATAAAAAATAAAATAAAAATGTAAGTTAAATTACAAATAGAAAAAATTATATATAAGAATTTCTACAAATAATCTGTTTCATCCAAAGTGTCATTTGAAACAAAATCTTCAAAGTTTATATCAGATATGAAGCTATTATGAACATCGGCATCTGTACTTTCTATAATATAATATATGACAATAAATCTTTATAATCATTTCCTTTTGTTTTGGCAATATGTCTGTTCGAAGAAATGAGAGGATCCTAATTTATCAGTAATGCAGCCATAAGATCTCGATTGCAATTTTTCCTTGAATTTTTCCTAGTGTGACCTAATCGATATTTTCTAGATTCCTTATGACTAGATTCTAATGCGTCTTGAGATAAAAGTCCAATTAGTAAATTAAAATTTTTAATTATTTCACATCCATGAATTAATATTTTGTGGACAGTTATTGGCATATTATACCAGGGATAATAATGCACATATATTTTAAAAGTATCCTTGAAAAGTGTACTGAACTTTGTAGTATTTATTTTTTTGCCGCTTGACAGTGTTCTCATAATAAAACTGATATTTTTTAGTAAACAAATATTTATGTTTGTTATTTCATACACCATTTCAATATTTGAAAAAACCTTCTGGCAGTATTCCCATCGTTTGAAGTACCATATCCTGTTTTTACTTTATCAATAATAAGACCCCTTTTATCTCTAAACCCTTTTTGTATTTTTATTTTTTGCTCTTAAAACATTCGTTTGTTTTCTTCGCCGCGTACCTGCCAGCATTTGAGAGGCATCCTGTAAGCAATATGAATTAGGCATTCAAAAGTTTTAATCCATGCATGTAATGTAGATAATCCATATTCTGGATGTCTTTCGTCTATAGTTCTTTGCATTCAATGAAATGAATTCATTACAGATGGAGGCGCTCCACATAGATAACAATTCATTGATGCCCGATTATGTGCCAAAACGTTTGTAACTGCACCATTGTTATATACAATTTAATATAAAATTAATTTCAACGTTAAAATCAATAACTTTTGTTTTAAATGTCAGAAGTTTTTTGTATTTGATCCATTAAATCCATTTCTACATTATGAATTAATGAAAGTTTTTCTTGCATAAAAATAAGTTTAATAGGTCTGCAACATAACACAGATGATGGGGTTTTATTCAACGATACTTCTCACTGACTATCAATATTAGTCATTTTCAGAGGAACCATTGCAACAATAAACAAGAATTCATCAGTCATGTTTTCATCAGAAAATTATTGTTTGTAAACACAATGACTGCAACTAGCATCGAAGCCATATTTGCATTCAAGAACACCACTAATATTATTTTTTATTTCAACTATTTTTAATAAACTCGTTTGATTAAGCAAGTCCTGCATTCTTACTTCAGCTGATACTTCTGAAACTATAATTGGCTTTGGTTAAGGTCGTTTTTGTGTGTTTCAATTATTTTGTAATCAGGAAAACATTCAGGATGAAGACTATTTATAACCGAACGCAATATTCTATAACGCCTTACCGATCATTTCAAGTCATAATATAGGCTAAGTGCTTGAAATGGTGTCAGACATTGATTTGTCGACTCAATTATTTTCCTCATTGACTAATTGCTGAACTTTTCGGTGCTTTGTCCGATTGGATGCTTCTTCGAAATTCACTGGTTTTCTACCCCCTTTGGTTTTAGTTTTTCTTAGAAGAAGGATATATATAAAGGCCTGATATATTCCGTATGCCTCTACTGGTACTGGGTCCCTTGAATTTATGTAATTAACTTTAGATAAAATATTTCAGACTTACTTCAACTCAAATTCTCGAGAGCCCTAAAGTTTAAATCTAAAGAAGCGAACTTGCTGTTTCAGGAGAATCTGAGTTAAATTACTAAAACGCGAATGAACTTAAATCACCCGTCAGTAAAACAAATATGAGGAGATTGGAGCCAATCATGATGTTTTGTTTCGAATGCAGATGATTTCGATGCATGGCACTATGGTCCCAATGACAAGGTTTTGAGGCAATAAATCACAGGAACCAGCTAGATCTTTGAAATTTCGTACAGATGATTATAACGTGTTTTTAAGTTTTCAGTAAAAAATTCAAGTCAATCGAGCAGTGCCACGCCCATTTCCAGTAGGTTGATTATAGTGACACTGCGGTTGAAAATCACGGGGAATTTATTATTGTCTAATTTTCAATTAACGCACTATAATTTTCACCAATAATTTTTGTAAACATTTCAAGTCAATCCGCCTACTGCCACGCCCACCTCCAGTGAGAGCTCTCTTTGAAATTTAGCGAAAATTGTATCATTCTGTTTGATATAACATATATTTAGCAACTAACTTAAAATCACAAAATAATTCGTTAAAACATTTCAGAAATTTACTTAAAAAAGAATGGTGTTTGGATTGTAAAGGTATCATGAATCAATCTAAAAAGAGAAAATTTAATTAATACGTACAAAAAACTGGCTTTTGTAATAAATTCTTACTTGACACTTTTCTGATTCATCAACTTCTAATTCGAAATTAAAATAAAATGATTCCTCTTGGTCCTCTTCAGAATATGAAATATCTTTATTTATAGCTGCATTTGACGTACTTGGCAGTTGATACTCATGGATTTCAGGAATCTTAAGAAGAGAAATAACTTCTCTTGGCAACTGCAAACTTCTCTTTTTTGAAAGACGATTTTTCAGATATATACTTGATAATAATGGGTCAGAGGAATCCAGGGCCCTGTTAAAAACATCCATTATATTATGCTCCCTAGAATCCTTTCGTGCGTGCTCCATGCGGTCTTTTTTATAAAATTTGTTTCTCGCCTCAGAAGCATGTTCACCAGCACATCCGAGAGGTACGATTGACGCTTGCAATATTTGATAAGAATGTGCTAAAATTTTATGTAATGTCGCTGACATTGGGTACCATTCATAATTTTTAAAATAAATATCTGCAGTCTCACCGCAAAATTTTTTTAAGTGGTCGCCACTTATTTCAAATTCAGAGTTAATGGTGATAAGAATTATATGTAAATGTTTTAAAAAGTCGATATTAATGTTGGTTATAGAAGAAAATAGTTCCGGATTAGAAAATGCTTTTCGTGCCGTATTGCCGTCGTTTGTGGAGCCACTCCCATTAGTTTTTGGCTTATGGACATGAAGGCCCATGTTTTGCCAAAATTGTTCTTGAATTTCACTCTTTCTCTTTAGCATAAGAAGTTTATCCTCAGCACTCCGAATTTGCCATTTTTTAATATTAAGTCTATATGAAAGATTAAGGACAAATTCGAAGCATCGAATCCAGGCGTGTAATGGGCTTATACCATATTTTAATGTATTCGATTTTGGCTGAAACACCGATGAGCTTAAATCTTTTATCGACAAAAACTGTTTCGGATTTGCACCGCATATTGGACACGACTGAGTACTCTTTGTTCCCGTTAGTACGTTCAACACTTTTCCATCAATTAAACTCATAATAAGCTCGTAGTTTACAGTGATCTTTCTACTGTTTACCATATAATATTCCATAGGCTTAATACTTGATATTTCCACATCAAGATTTGCTTTTTCTTTCAATATATGCTCTTTAGTTTCCTTTATAAATTCAATTTTAAGTGGTCGGCAAAAACGGACTGATTGAGGAGTACGGTTATTCCAAACGACTGCATTACTTGATGTGACTATTTTTAATGGTATAACTGACGTTACAAAGAGCGAGTTATCTAAACTTTCCGGGGAATTGCTGGTAAATATTTGTTTGAATGCACTCTGTCCTGTGGAACCGTCAAAACCGTAACTTAAAACAAAATTTATTTCATTGACTTCATCCATTTGCAGCAGAACTTCTTCCTGGCATGACAAAATTCTTTTTGCTGTATGATCAACTAAACTTTGGAGAGGAATATATGCTGATGAATCCGTTACCGTTAATCCATCAGGTCTGCATGCCAACTTGCTCTCTAGAATACTATTGTAACTGGGGAAAATATCACAGTTTCTTGACTTGCACATCTGTCTTATGTTAGTATATTGCTGTTTTGTTAAACTATTCTCTAGCAAAAAGCTTAATGCTTCTTCAGGGGAGAGCGGTAATGGCATTTTCTCGTTAGAAGTTATTTTTTTTCTCATTCTAGTTGCTTCTAATGGAGACGAGACAGCTTTCTTTAAAATAAAATTTAAATCATTTTCTTTTGCTAAATTAGCAGAAATAGAAGCAGCATGAATCAGAAGCATGGCATCATTTCCCTGTTCGGACGACACTTCTGAAGCCATTTTTCTTTTTTGTCGCTCACTTCCCTCACCATAACCCACATAAGGACGGCCTTTTTTCTTTGCACCATCCCTTTCTAATAGTTTGAACACAGTCTCACGAGATAACCACACTCTTTCATTTTCCAGAAAACGCTTCGTGGTCCTCCGGTTTTTAACCCACTTTTGTTTAGCATGTGCGCAGAAATTATTAATTTGATTTTTCACTGTCGTCATACAGTTGTCATTGACACTTCTATTAAATTTCGCAGAAATCCAGTTGATAACATTATTGGGTTTTCTATCATTTTCCAACCAAAAGTTAAAAATATCCAAATTTTTAAGTTTTACATTATCTGGAAATAGATTTTTATAAAAAACGGCAGATTGGGGCAGATCGTTTTTCTAAAAACTTTTAGTACATATTATTACCTTTCCCCACACATAAATTTTTTCACGGATACTCTCCCATAAACATAGTTCTACTCCAAAGAACCTATGGACGACAACACAAACTGCACAAAAAATACAACACATGTTGATACAAACTATTATTTACCACATATTTTTTTGTTTCAATTTTTAATAACATTTTAATTTGCATACCTTTACAAGTGTTTTCCATTTTACAAAATTATTATAATCTTCACAGTGCTTGTTTGGTGAGCCAAATTCCTTTGTTGTTTGTTTATGATTGAATGTCAGAAAATGTAACAAAGAAAACATGACAACTTTGACAGCTCGGCATGTCGTCAAGGGTTGCCACCTGACTCTAATATTTAACAGTTGAGTGTTTCAAAGTGTTAAATATAAAATTCCGTTATTATTTTTTTCAAATGATTGACTTTGAAAATTGACTTTTTGCCTCAAAAACCTGTCATTGGGACCATAGTGCATGGCTTTAAATTCTTGATTAAATTTAAAAACAATAAAGTGCACTTTGTTAAGAGTATCATTACTTAAATAAGGCACTGAATAGCAAGATTTTAAAAATGTTTCTATATTCTCCTTTTGCTTTTTAATTGTACAATCAATCCTTGATTGTTTCCATAAATTGAAAACATATCTAATAAAAAGTGGTGGTGCCATTTCTAAAACATTGTTTTGTTAGCAAAACATGAATTCACTCAATGTGAGAAATTTTTCACCTTTTATATTTTAAAACTGGTTAACTTCACTGCTCTGAGAACTTTTTGATAAATATTATAACGTTGAAAGACTTTGATTTAATTAGGTAAAAATTCTTTTGTTTATTTTAAAGATAACGGCATAAATCATATGTTTTTGACAATCAGAAAGACTGATATCAAAAATAATTCGCGTCCTTAAACTATGCAGTACAACTTTTTAAAAAGATGTGCATTCAAAAAGTTTGCAATATTAATATTTAATGGGGCTCTATTTTGGATAAATAGGTACGGGTTAGACCCACTTGGAAATAACTGTACCCAATTTTACGCATGTTTTAGGTGAGCAGATTTTTTGGTACAAAACTTGATTCGATCATATATACTCCCATTTAAAATGTTCTCTCTCCAACTATATAATACTTTTAATAGATTTAAACGTTGAGGGCTGTATTGGAAGTGGTCGTATATATTTCGCATATATATGCAACTTTCACACATACCAAATCACACATACCACATATAAAAAAAAATACTTATTTCTATATAAACATTAGTAAGCTTAAGCTTAAAAAATTTTTCCCAAAATGAAATAACGTGATTTTCTCTGTAAATTTTACCAAAAATTACCCAAAAATACCCTTTACGAAAAATGACGTAAAAATAAAACAAAAATCGCACCTCTGTCTCTTCAACATATTTTTTAAATAAGTTCATAAATATCATAAAAAATTAAAAAAAATAAAAAATGGTTTTTGGAGCTATTCACTCTCAAAGTTGGAAAATAGTTTCCGGTTTTTCAATTTCAGTAAATTTAACATCACTAAAAACGCAATGTTTAATGTTGAATAACTTGGTTATTCAGCAGGGGTTTGTTAATGGCAGATCCAATGCATCTAATCTTCTCGATTTTACAACATTCTGCTTAAATTCGATTGACTCTGGTAATCAGGTCGGCTGCGTTTACACCGACTTTAGTAAAGCCTTTGATAAGTTTATTTATTAATTTTTTTTTTATTTATTTTAAATTTAGTCTACTGATATAATATCTTACAGACTACTTCATACTTACAAAAATATTTCCACCAGTGATAATAATAATAGATACAATACTATAACACAGTACAACAATTTTCAGCTCATTGATTTGGGACTCAATTCTGAGAACTGCACGTGAAAGTAGCCCCAAAAAGAAGAAGTTCTGCATCATTCGTTTTGTCAAGTTACATGCCATAATAATTTAATATCGATTTCAAGTAAGTATCGTATAGGGGAATTTGTCACGTTTTAGGCTCTTTTGTTTGACATAACTCGAAAACCACTAGTCCGATTTGGCTGAAACAAATTTAAGAATTACAATTCCTTTAATCTGTTCATATAACGTTTCCCTACATAAGCAACAGTTTCGCAGTTATAAATAAATGTATGAAGAAAAAAAATATTTTTTGCCTGAAAATTACATTTTTGTTTTTTTAAATTCGTAAAAAATCCAAAACTGAAAAAAGTATCAAGTCCTATTACTTTCACGTAAAGTCACATATCCTATGAACAAAATGAGACATAGATCATGAAAATCAATGTACGCGTTTCGCTTTTATTCACAATTAAGTACAGGTATGAATTTCAAAAATTTGTTCAAAATTCTTTAGAAAAAACATTGATGACTTTTTTTATGATTCTCAGAATTTAAAAAAAAAGGAATAAACAAAAGGTTATTTGATGATTGCGGTACCAAAGTAATAAGCTCTAATAAATGTGATTCTCAGATATAAAAAAAATTCCACCCACATTTATGAGTTTCGAATGTTTCGAAAAAATTATAAAGCACACCTGCATCAGGTATATAGCCACCCTTAAAATATACGCCTATTCATTTTGCTTAATTTTTTGCTCAATGACTAGATTACAAATCCACAAATATGTTTTTTTCTTTATAAACTTTATTTTGCATGAAAATAAAAATTGCGATTCATATTACAGCTGTTCTTACACAGAAAATGTGACATTTTTATGTTATCTATGCATAAAAACAAAATTTAGAACATTTTCAATTATTGTCAATATCCATCCTCGTTGAAGTTGACGTTTGTGGTTCTGATGATCTTCTTTTCTTTGTAGGTTCTTCATATTCATGTTCTGGGTCTGCATCATCATCCGAGATAGACAGAATATTCAAGATCATGTTTTGTTTAGTGTGGCGGGCGTTTCGGAATGATGTTGCGCAGACATTTTGCTCTGTGAGTTTTTTACGCTTCAAAAATTATGTCAAAAATTCTGAATTTTTTTGTGATAGTCCCATCTTAGCCACAATGTAATCCATTTCCATTTGTGTTCGGGGCTGTGGTGCATTATTTTCAATATCGGGTGTCCAATCAGCATCATTCAAATTGGTCGGATTGGTGAAAACGGTTTCGGCTTGCAGGGACACAGTATCCAAACTCTGAGGTTTAGGTGTATCGGTATCAACAGCGCGTTTAACTGGAAGTGTGGCAGTAAAAGCAGCAATGTATACTTTTGTTTTCAATTGTTTTCTGTTTAATCCATGACGATAATTTATGCATGCGTAGCACCTGGATTCATCATGTCCAGCTAGGTCTTCCACCCAAATTACTGGCTTCATAAAAGACAACTTTGCACCTTTTCCATGTATCCACATTATAAGGGTATTATAACAACTTTTGCACACTGTGTTCGGCGTAAAATTTGCACCACTTAAATCTGCTTCATCAAAATAATGACAATACACTGTTTTAAATTCCTCAGTAAACAATTTTTTCGATCCTGTTTGTCTATTTTTGGGACGATATGACCACAAACGTAACAAAAATAATCCAATTTTGGGCACTTGTTATTTTCCATATTAAAATATGTTATGTTTTGTACTTATTCACTTTTAAAAACCGGAGAAAAATTCACTTGTACTTTTCGCGTTCGTCGATACATGCTGAATGACAAAAATAGATTAGTGAACACCTATAAATAATATATATTTTACTGACAGGTACTTATAAATGGACGCATCCAGGTATTCAACGGAAAAACACACATCATTAAAAAAGTGCACGTCCCTTTTTCCCTTTAATTGACTAAACGGAGTACCTACCATAAGAAACAAGAACAGGAATTCAGCATCCCCGCACATTTAAAATCGTTTATTAGTTTGCAAACGCAATCATAAAAAATAAAATAACCTTATGTTTATTACTTACTTCTTTTTAAATTCTGAGAATCATAAAAAAGTCATCAACGTTTTTTCTAAAGAATTTTGTACATATCTCGAGCAAATTTTTGTAATTCATACCTTTACTTAATTGTGAATAAAATCGAAACGCTTACATCGATTTTCATGATCTATGTCTCATTTTGTTCATAGGTTATGTGACTTTACGTGAAAGTAATAGGACTTGACACTTTTTTCCGTTTTGGATTTTTTATGAATTTAAAAAAAAAAAATTTAATTTTCAGGCAAAAAATATTTTTTTTCTTCATACATTTATTTATAACTGCGAAACTGTTGCTTATCTAGGGAAAAGTTATATGAACAGATTAAAGGAATTGTAATTCTTAATTTTTTTAAATTTGTTTCAGCCAAATCGGATTAGTGGTTTCAGCTAAATCGGACAAGTGGTTCTCGAGTTATGTCAAACAAAAGAGCCTAAAACGGGACAAATTCCCCTATACGATACTTACTAACTTGAAATCGATATTAAATTCTTATGGCATGTAACTTGACAAAACGAATGATGCAGAACTTTTTCTTTTCGGGGCTACTTTCACGTGCAGTTCTCAGAATTGAGTCCCAAAATCATGTGCTGAATTGTGTTATTTAAGGGTGGAATTGGGTGTTAACTTAGGTTCATACATTTCGATACGCCCTAATATATATATATATACGTATAAGCCTATTTGATAAGAAGAAGTGAGAACAAAATGTATTTCTAAGATTTATAAATGAAAACACTTATTTTAAATACAATACCCATATCCTTTGTCTAATTGAAAGTTTTTGTGAAAAAAATTTTTTTTTTTGGATTTGTCTAAAAAAATTACAAAATTCGTACTTGTCAAAACGGCGCTTAAGGTAGTTCAGCTCTTTGCTAATCTGCCATTTTTTTAAAACTCTTTTTACCTAGAAAATACTGAAGATAACGATCTTGAAATGGACCTGAAATTTACGTTTAACAATATTTACAATATCGTACCAGTATTTAACGGCAGCACAGCCGAGTTAAAGAAACTGCACAGACCATATATAAATAGATAAATTCGACCAAATGTGTATTAACTCATCAACGACACGATCAATTGAAGCATTCACAGCAGTTTTTTTCACAAAAATTAATGTAATAGCCGGCTCAGCACTTCCTCGTAAGTTGGCAATGATATTTTAGAAAAATAACGCCAAGTTCTTTGTGCAATCAGAGTTGAATATTGAAAAAATGTTTAAAATTTTTAATTATTTAATTTTATTTTAAAATTTATCGAAAAATTACATTTATTCAGTTAACCATATTTGCTTAAATATTGTTTGATTTGCAAAATTTTTTCTTTAAATATTATTTACATTAAGCAGGCTTCACAACTAAAATGTTTAATTTTGAGAAGAACATCATTATCTACCAGATTGAGAGATTTGAAATAATAACTGAGTGGAAAACATCATCGATATTCGCGTTTATTTGCTCCTGGTGACCGCAAATTTAATTTTTTGCCAAATATGAGTACGGAATCGGATTAAGCGATCAATTTTACATGGGGATAGAACTTTTTGTAATTTTCGTGTAGCTTTAATGTCAGTACGAAAATTAATAAATTCACATTAACCCTTAGGGCCCGAAAAACACGTTTTTAACTGTAGCTCATCCAGTTTATCAAAATTTTGGTCTTTTTTTGGCGTTTTACTATTTTTATGCAAGCACTTTTCATATGAGGGGGGGGGGCACGGAGAATCAGACGCAAAGTAGGATTTGGATGTATCTACCCTGCAGCGAGCTGGTAGGCAATGTTCACCGTGCACTATTTTTGTGCTAGTACTTAAAGGTTATATACGAACTAGTTATCTATCGTACCCTAGTAGACAAAACCGCGCTAGTAAATTCGATTGGAGAAAGTGAAACAAAGCTATTTAGCGAGCTGAGCGTATAAACGTATATCCATACCGTTTTGGCTGCAACTTTAATTTCTTTATATTCTTCTTTTTGCCGGCATTTTGTTGAATTCAACTCAAAAGTAATCAAAAGAAATAAATCGAATTATAATTAAAAAATATATATGAAATTATATAAAATAAAGCAAAATAAACGTAAAATAAAATTAAAATGAATAAAGTGTAAGTGGCAAAAGAAAGCTTAGACGGGAAATAGCTAAAGATATGGTGGAATGTTTCAAAAAATTTAAGCAAATAGAAAGTGAAGTTGCTGGAAATGAGGCCAAGGTCGAGTGCGCGTCTAATTGGGAACAACCTTCATTTATTCATGTCTTCAATTATAACCGCATTAAAAATATCATTACCTACGACATTGCAAATTTAATTAACACTACCAGTTATATGTAATTTTTTAATTTAATAATGATATGTAACCTATATTTATATTAAAATAAATAAATATTGCATTAAATTTCAAGTTTATTAATGTGTTTGACAATTTCAAATATCTATCCCTAGAGAACAAGTTTTAGAACTAGTGCTATATCTGCCCCAAGGTACTAGTGCAATATCTCTCCCAAGGAACCAGTTCTTGCACTAGTACGCGTTGATGCAGTGGGTGAAAATTTACCCTTTTCGTAGGACAAGCCCATGTTAAATGCGGCAGTCAAAAGCATTGCTTGGAGATAGGCGAGGTACTAGTAGCTGTCTTCTTAGTACTAGTGAATTCACTATTTTTGTACCAGTTCTTGACGCTGTAGGGTACTAAACACTTACCAAAAATATACTGTTTCAACAATAGCTGGTAATAAAATCCAAACTTTAGGAACACAAATTTGCAAAATAAATGTTGAAATTAATGATCAGAGGATATAGGTTTCCCTATATATATAGCATTCCCTAATAATAGGGAATGATTTTCTTTCTCAGTTTAATTGTAAAACTGATTACTCAAAAAACAATTAGGAATTTTAATAAATTACTTTAATGAAGCAATAAAAATAACAAATAAAAAATCAAATATCTATGATGAAGAAATCGCAGAAAAATGCAATAATTCATTATCTACGGGTGAAAATAGGAAAGAGGAAGAGGAGTATGCGTCGAAGGGCATAAGTCATACTGAGAGTCCTCATCAACCTAATGTCTACGGACCACAATCCACATAGACATTAAATGCATCATAGATAAAATAAAAGTTGCAAAAGAGGAAACTAAGGCATTATCTCCGGATAATGAGAGGATTTGTAAAAACAGGATTGAATCAACTCAACCTGATGTCTACGGGCTGCAATCCATTAACTTGCAACCTCGTTGCAAACAACTTGTAGAGATAAGGGATCTAAGGAATAAGAAAATACAAAAGATGCAGTGGTTCACAAGAATGAAAAATACCAGGAGTATATTTCGCGCAGATCATGGTACGCTCAACAAATAAAAAAGTTAACCTTTTCCTCATGAATACTACAGAAAAGATTAAAATAATTGATCTAAATAAAATTACCTATGAATTGGAAGGAATATAAAGTTTTGATACAGATAAACTAGACAGAACAAGGTATATAGTAAGGAATAGATTGAAAAAGGTAGAAACAGCTATTGAATTGAATCATTGCAATTTAGAAGAAAGAAAATCAATTTTAGAAATTTGCAGATAATGTAACGATCTATTTTATTTTGAGGGAGATCAGCTCACAGTTACCGAAAGTGCAAATCATGAAATTATTACAGAAGAATATAAGCCCCCTTTATTTGTCGGACTATATAGACTCCCTGAAAGCCAACGAAATGAAATTCACAAGCAAGTCGATGAAATGTTGGACGATGACATTATCCGTGCAAGTTCCAGTCCATGGAACTCACCTTTGCTGTTCAAAAAAAAGCAGATTCTTTTAGTGCAAAAAAAGGAGAGTTGTCGTAGATTTTCGCAAGCTTTGTTTTAGCGCTTGGCATAACATATGAACTAATTTGTTGTTTTTTTTTTTATAAATAAACGTATAACTATAACGAAAACGTTGATTTTTTTTTTTGAAAAACTACAAACCACTCCATATCATCCACAAAACTGAGTGAAGCACTTGAGTGAACTCACTGCACATTAGCGGAATACCTACGATATTACGTCAATAATGACCCACTCACTTGGGACGGTTGGATCCCGTATGCAATATTTGTTTTCAACAACACACCCCACAATAGCACTAATTACAGTCCTCATGAATTACTCTTTGGTTATCCTGTCATACTATTAAAATTACGAACGACGAAATGCTAATTTCAGCCCTTGAAAGGACTTTAAGCGAGCTTGTTATGATCAATTGTGTTGTGTGTGTTGTGAAAAGTTTGGACACAAATGATCGAGAACTGAATCTACAAGTTTTATGCCGACTCCGAACGGCTTATGTTCTCAAGAAGCTTTTCATGGCAGTTTTTACTCTCTGAGGCTTGTCATTGTCTGCAGAGAGGTGCCGACCGAACAAAAAAATTAATTCAATTGAAAAAACTTTCTGTATCAGGTGGGATTTGAACCAGGGTTCTTTGGCGTATGGGCCACACACTCTATCCACTGTGCCACGGCCGCCAATCTATGAAAATTACGCCAACGAATTGAAGGCAAGATGACAACATGGATTTAAAATCGCTGGACAAACTTTGAAAGAAAAAGAAGGAAAAATCAAAGGAATACTATGGCAAAGGTTCCAAACTGAAAGTATTTAATGTCGGAGAAAAAGTCTTAATTAAAAACCAAACTAGAAATAACAAATTTTCATCACTATGGGAAGACCCTTTTGAAGTAATTAAAGCCATATCACCAGAAACGCGGCCATAAAATTCGAAATAAGGATAAGGTCATACACAACTACCTAAAATCCTTTTTAGATTACAATAGAACAATTATTACATAACATACACTCAATAGCATTACTCCACACACTTATAAAAAAAAAGATATAACTACAAAAAATGCAATTTGGTAACATCAGGATCAAATATATATTTATTTTCAGAGAAATGATGCTGTTTATTATATTAGAAACGCACATTCACGGCTCGATTAAGATAACACCATTAAACAAAAATCCAGGAATATGTTTCGAAGAAGTAGGCGACCTACAATTATACACCAACGAATATACAATAGTAGCTTCCCTGTAGGAAAATCAACTAATTTAAAAGTAGTTGAAAAAGTAGTTTTTTGTCAACCACAAGTAGTTGAAATTCTGACATTTTTTCATAGAACGAACTAACATATTTTGTATAGTGATGTCCGCTAAATAAGTCAATTGACTTTCGTCTGCATATATTTTCAACTACTTGTTAAATTAGTTAAATTTAAATCATTTTTTTAATTACATTAAAATAACCAATTGAAAACTATTTAATATTCCACCTACTGAAGATGAATTTAAAAGCATAAAAATTTTAAATTTCTATACATCAAAGAGATCATTTATTTGACTGTTTTGAAAAATACATAAATAAATAAATCATGCCAAAAAATCATGCCTGGTTGACACAAATAAATTCTGAAATCTAAAATCTGAAAGCAAAATGTAAACAAAGTTAAAAGTGATCAGAGTTTTTTAATGGAAAATTGTGAAATGTCGTTCTTTGTGGTGTTTTAATTGATTTTAAAATAATTCAAAAGTGTTTCATGCCAATCTTCATTTCCAGTTAATTCAAAAAAGGACTAATAATTACATTCAAGGAGGTAATTACTTAACTACTGAAGTGATGAGGTGTTTGCTGAATGGTTAAGCAATGCATCAATTTCCGTACAGAGTCCAAATTGTGCAATGTTTGCTAAACACTATCAGTTTGTAATTTGAATATCTTAAATAATAAAGAATTTTTAATCGCTCACCAGGGTTTTGAGGCAGTTTATCAGTTTAAAAGTGTGTTTACCACGTCTGTCTTGCAGCTCAATGTCGTAAATAAAATAATATGTCTTTTTGAAACAAAATGTTAGTGAAGCCTAAAGTTAATAATATTTGATGAAATAACATGGTTAAATATAAATAAAATTGTAATCTAATAAAAATTTGCAATTAAAACATGTCAAAATCAGAGTAGTTGCCGCGTTAATATAATTCAAAGTAGTTTATCAACCACTTGTTTTTAAGTAGTATTTCAATTACTTCATATATAATGCAATAAAAACTATTTAAAATTGAAGTGGATGCCGCCTTAATATAATTCAAAGTAGTTCATATACTAGTATATTTTAAGTTAGTTTTTTAGTTAGTTGTTTTTAAAAACAAGTTAGTTTGTTCCTATAGGGTTACTATAAAATAACACAGCTAACACGGGGAATCGACAACATGGCTACAACAATAAAAAAATAAATAAAATATGCGAACAAATTGCCGTTTAAACCGTTTAAACCGTTTATTTGGAATACTTAGTGAAGAAGACGCGGAACATTACAAAATTAAAAACCAATGAAAACCATTGGCTAGATTTAATAAAAAAGCAAACGATTATAATAGAAACCACAAATAATGTGTTTAACTAATCGAAGCAAAATTTTGATCATCAGGTTACTGCAATGGACATCAGAATAAATAACATACAGCAACAAATGAAATGCACTCTAAAATCAAAACACGATGCGAGAGCACCCTTACAAAAGGAAGATTTAACATCACTTACCACACTAATACTGATGCGCCACCAAAGTATATTTAATAACCTTCTTGATCTTATGTCCAAGGCAAAACACGGCAAGCCAGATCCGTCAATAATATCTCCTGAACAATTATAATCGCAACAATAAGAAAGACATTGACACTGTGTTAAATAAAACAGTGTTTTTGTCTTGTTTCGACGCTTCTGTTGTAATAATCGTGAGTAGACTTTATATTAATATTTTTATTCTAAGTTTAATTATCGTTATTAATTTCAAATTTATTTTTAACATTAAGAAATGATTATCTTTTTCATTTATATTGCTTATGTTAATTGAGAAGTTTTGTTTGCATGCTTACTTGTTTTGTCGTTTTTTCTTTCATTCCTCTTTGTGCGATGATTTGTTTATCACTAGCGCAGTGGTTGTTTTTTAACTGTGCGCTCACTGCATGTTAAGTCTAAAAATATGTAAATTTCCCAATTCCTCTGTTGGCTAATAGTGAAATATTGAGATCAACTGCTCTCAATAATCAATTGATTTCAAATTAAAGGGCAGTGTCAAGAAGAAAAAATTTATTATATCACGCCTTTAGCCCGATACAACGAGTGAAAATGTACTAACGTTTGTCAAATATAATAATTTACTAGGTCAAAATGCATTTTGTTCACGCAAGAAAATAGGTAACAAACCTTCCCACGCTTCTTTTATTCTCACAGTTGCATCTGAAGAGTTTGCAACTGTTCTTAACTCCAATTTGTGGGCCGATTATATTTTCGTTTCTGAATTTAAGCCTAAGAACAGGTCTCCAAGTACATCTCAAGCCAACTTTTAGGCCCAAAATGACTAAATAGGCTATCCCTTTATTATCAAAATGTAAAAGGATTACGTTCAAAGAAACTTGTTGTGTTGACTGAAACTTGGCTGAATGGAAGCATTACTGACTTAGAACTGTTTGTTAATAGTTTTCAAGTTTATAGAAAGGACACGCACGCTAACAATACTTCTGATGTGGTGGTGGAGTCCTATTAGCTGTAAAGAACTCTTTTGTAAGGTCCTTTATAGATATTTCCTGCTCTGCTAATATCGAACTCATATGCGTTAAAGTTATGTATTGTAGTTCTAATGTTTATGTTATTGATGCATATATCCAGCCAAAAAGTAGTGCAGAGATCTATGCAAACCTTGCCGATTGCATATAATATATTAAAAATTTACTTTTTGATGACGTAAATGATGACGTTTTATTGTTGGGTGATTTCAATCTGCCTGATTTAAAATGGCATCCTTCAGACGATGATACATATTTTTGTGCATCTAATTCGAAGACACGCCAAGAACATATATTTGTTGACGATATATGTTCTGACTTACAAGTGAAGTGTATTTATAATAGTCATGACCGACTTCTTGACCTGGTCTTAACTACATGCAGTACAATGTTGTTGTTAAAAGGGCCTTTCATGCTCTAACTACTGTTGATGAATTCCATCCACCATTGAGTATTTTGTACAAATCCGACAGAGAAAGTATAGTAAATTCGAATTCAGTTGATAAGCTTTATGAATTCAATTTTAAAAAAGCTAACTTTTTGAAGTTGAATTATTGGATTCATAGTAAACTTAATGTAATACTTAATGTAAATACTTTCATTAGAATAATTAAATAAAAATAGTCTTTATAATTCCATTAAATTTTTTTATATGAAACTTTTTGCAATTTTTTCTCAGTCTGTACCATATAGTCTCAAATTTGCGAAAAATTCGGGGTACCTTTGGTAGACAAAGAATTTAAAATCTCTTCGCAACAACAGGAATAGGGCATGGAAGAAATACGTCTGTAGCCTAGACTCAAATGACCTAGAGACTTAAAAGAATTTGTTTCAGGAATTTGAAAATCGCTCAGCAACGTTATATAACGAATATTTAAATGATGTTAAGCTGAAATTTTTGTCTGATCCAATGAAATTTTTGGGATTCATTAGCACAAAGAAGAAATCTGATGGAGTTCCTTCTTCGTTCAGAACTCCTAATGGATTTACTGATGATCCCGTCGTAATTTGTTGCCTATTTACCAACCTTTTTAAGGAATCCTTCTGTTCAGATCCTTTTTATCCTGATGGAGAGTACTTTGAATATATAAATTTCGTGCTAAGAGTTTCTTTGGAATCTAATATCCCTCACTTCAGAGGATATTTTAATGTATCAATTGGATCGATTGAGGAGGACTTTGGAGCTGCACCCGACGGAATTCCTGCCGCAGTGTTAACACATGCGGTCCTATTTTGAGTCAAGCACTTTCTGTATTATTCAATAAATCAATTAACGAAAGTTATTTGCAACTTTTTTGGAAAAAAGTCATTTATTAGTTCTATTTATAAAAAACGTTGCATGTCAGTAACTATAGGCCCGCTAAGCTCACATCGATTTCTAAACTTTTTGAGCGGGTCGTGTACTCGTCACCAAGGTTTTGTTAATGGCAGATCCACTGTGTCTAATCTTCTCGATTTTACAACATTCTGCTTAAATTCGATTGACTCTGGTAACCATATCGACTGCGTTTACACTGACTTTAGTAAGGACTGACTTTACAACTACAACGTTGTATTATGCAATCGTGCATCCTTACTTAGAGTATGCAAGCCAAATTTGGTTCCCAAGTTACAATTTGCATGTTGATCGAATAGAAAGAATCCAAAAACGTTTTGTTCGGGTGGCTCTAAGGAGCTTAAGTGGAACTGACATATTAGACCTTCCTCCTTATGAGGATCGCTTGAAACTGTTAAAAATGCATTCTTTAAGTGACCGAAGAAAATCTGCAGATATCGTCTATTTACACCAACTCATAGTAGATGTATGCGATTCTCCAGAGCATATTTCTCGCATAAATTTTAACACTAACCGTAGAAGCAGTAGAAACGCTAACAACTTAATTTAGTAACCATTTAATAGAATAAATTATATGGTTACTGCTCTTTTAAACTGCATGAGTTTCTTTGTTAACGGTTGTACCGTTTTTAATGTTAATTTGTCAAAAGGTCAACTCAAAAGTAGATTAAAAATAGTTGTGTAATTAGATCTATGTATATGCATGGTTAGTTGTTACGCCTTGTGTTGACCCATTCAACCCATTCATTGGTAGGTAAATGTTTCCCACATATACTTATTTGTGGTCATTGGTATCCATAACATTGATATTTTTCAATGATTGGGTCGTGGCTTTAGATGGGTTGATGTTGAGGAAATGTGAAAAGCTGAAATCGCTAAACTCTATTGTTATTGCATGTATATCAAGTCGACTTACTGCTGCTCTGGTGTTGAGCAAAGCAGCAACAGTCTCCACCGGCACCTTCTCTTTTGGCGATTGGAAAAATTTTCCGCCGCAAATTTTTTTTTTAATTCGTTCAAACCCATTAGAAGTTGTAAATATTGATTTACATTTTGTTACTTTTTAACTGAAAACTTACGCGTTGCCAGTCTTACCTTTTGCGGACAGGAGGACCCTGCTTCGTTCCGCCGAAATGTCGCTGTCCTCGAGCAGTCACTGGCTCCTGATCCATTTTATTTAAAAGCTGTTTATTTCCTGCAAATAGTTTATTACATAATTTTTAACATAAAGACACATTTTTAATTCTATTTTACATTAATCTTACCTTGCTGAAGCCATTTCTCTGCTTAACTCTGCCACAACACAACACCAAATAAGCTGTATTCAAAATTTTACAGATAACAATACAATCCAGCACAACTGCTGTGTTGCATAGTAAGTGTATTGAAGACACAGCATTGTTGACAGACAACAGTGGAATGTATTCAGTTGTATTGTTGTGTACCATAACACTGTGGAACAAATTCAGGTTAGCAAAAGTTAGGTCGATTCTGAGAGTGAGGGGTGAAAATAGAGGCTAAATTAGAAGACCCGTATCGCTGCGTTTGTTTATGTTAGTTGAAATTGTTTTTTTAATCAACCTTCGAACTTTGCAGTCAAATGCCGATTTTCAGCATATTGTTTATATGGTTTTTTGGCTATAACTCGTCGACTAATTGATATTTTTTCAATCTGTAAAAGCCAAATTATTACTAGAAACCTGTGTAACAATTAACATTTTTTTAAAAAATTGATTTAGAAATTTTTTGTGGTGCTTATGAAGCAAAAGGTTGGAAAAATTATTTTTTTTTTCATGCTTTTTGAAAATATTTTCCACAAAACTAAGTCTCAGTTTCTTCAATAAATTTCATTTGAAAAGAAAATGGTCTTAGTCGATAATTTGCGTTAAAAATCCCAAAAGCATTAAATTAATAGCGATTTAGGTAGAAGTAATTAAAAAGGAAAGTTCCAAGAACTAGGAATTAGTAAAACAATTTTTTTGTTTTCAACCACCGCACGGGTAGCGATTTTTTATTTTTTTTTTTCGTACAAGCAAACTAATTTCAAAAATAAAGATTCAGTTAAGACTCGAAACTAAGCCGAAGCTGATGTCTTTTAATTTTCGCTCGGTCGTGATAAAATTCGCTATTAATTTTTTTGGAACTTATTTCATTTTGTGAGTGGTTTAAGTTAAGTGCATCGGTTTCATAAAAATAGCAAAGAAAACATTGTATAATATATATTGTATTAAAAATGTCGGAACCAAAATGTAAATTGGACCATTTTTGTAATGTTTGTGGACGTTTCATAGCAAGCGATGAAAAATGTGGCAATGCGAGTGATTTTTTTTTTGGAAGCCTATAAACAATATTTCTCGCAAGAGTTTATCACTGACGTAAACTATGCCCCTAAAAAAGTTTGCTTTAATTGCTATTCAACTCTTATGCAATGGAAAAGTGAAAAGAAGAAGGCTATGCCTTTTGGTATACCAATGATGTGGTTAGACAACAGACCGCATCAAGAAGAAAATTGCTATGGATGTATCAACTACCATAAAACTTTGAATAGAAGGAAAGCAAAGAATAAAACTTATGTAGCAGTGCCAAGTGCCCAATTACCATTACCAACATACCAAAGTATTGATCATCAAACATATATCAGTACTACAACCGCCGCTGCTACATCCATGGATTTCTTCTCAGAATACGACCCTGGTGAAGGTACATCCTATGAAACATCAAAGCACCCAATCCTAGTCACACAAAACCAATTGGATGGAATTGTTGCAAATTTGTGTTTGACTCAGAAAAAATCAGAACTTCATTTTTGAAAAGAAATAATTTGCTGGCCAAAAAGAGTTAGAAAAGTTCTTCAATGTGAATGATGCAAAAAATTTCGCTTATTGCAACGATATTGAAAAATTAATGGAGACGATAGGGTTAACCTACAAAAAAGATGATTGGCGTTTATTCATCGATAGTTCACTAATCAGCTTAAAAGTTGTGCTTTTGCACAAGACAAATAGAATGATTTCTGTTCCGATTGCATATAGCAATGACACTAGTGAAAATTTCGATAATTTGAAACACATTCTGGAAGTAATCAAATATAACGAACACCAGTGGCGCATTTGCTGCGACCTCAAAATAGTTTCCTTGATTACAGGCTTAACAGCATCTGGCCGTCCAAAATATCCGTGTTTTTTGTGCGATTGGGATTCACGATACGGAGAAGGTATTAAAGGAAGAAACCAGTACAAACAGCATAACTGGAATAGTCGCATTGGACGGAAATGGCCTAAAGACAATAGGCTACACAAAAGTCTTGTTCCTGAAATAAAAATTTTGTTGCCGTTGCTCCACATTAAACTTGGCATTGCTAAAAATTTTTTAAATGTATCGCAAAAAGACCAGCAATATTCAACCGCTTAAAAGACATTTTCCCAAGACTAAGTAACGCCAAAATTCAGGAAGGGGTTGTTAATGGTCCCGACATATGGAAACTAATGAGTCGTCAAGATTTTGACCAAGTTCTGACAGACCAAGAATTAAATGCATGGCTCGCATTGAAAGCAGTCATTAAAGGACTTTTGGGTAAAGAACGTATAGCGTTTATAATATTAAAAGAACTATAGCGTTTATAATAATTTATTTTGACTAATTTAATTTAATACAATTATTTACAAAAAGCTACCGATCGTTTCGGTATCGCGGTACCAACTGAACTCCTATGGTAACATGGACCATAGTCCATGCCACCACAGTATATTAAACAAGCGCTGCAGCAGAAAAAACAGCGCTGCAGCGCACCACATAGAAATAACCACAATCCACGCTTTGTTCATTATTTCATATTGGCCCAATGGCAGGCCAAGCCTTACATTTATAATCTCTCGCTTCGTCACCAGCGCTAGTGACAAAGCGAGAGACGTTATGCTATAAAAAATGCTGACGCCGCCAACTCCAGTCGACATCGCTTGTGCACTTGCCTGGGTGTTGGTTAGCTACGCCAACACACAGGCAGCTAGTGCAAAGAAATAAGAACCAATGCTTGTTGTTGTACAACAAACACAGCCTGGACAACGCTATACTATTCGTCATAGCATAGCGCAGAGTCGGAGTGACGATCGCGAGTCGCATGTATGCGTCAAACGGACGGAACGTCGGTGTGTCACCGTGCCAACATGTGTGGCCACAAATAAACGTCTCAAGTGATCGTTTAATCACTTAAGGAATTTGCTTAGTTTGCCGCTCGTGTGACAAACTAAGTTGCTAGAATCAAAGAGTGGATGTTTACATTACATTTATTACTATGTCGTTTAAAGTTGCAACAAAGTGTCGCCAACTGCTTGAAGAGCACTATACGGGAGCGGATCAGAACTGAAGGTTCCGCCACAATACTCCCCCCCTATCGCTTAGGGTGCGATACAAACATATACCGTGTTGGTGGGATGATTCTTCTACCGCTTCTTGTAACTACTGGCGCCGACTGAGACTTCCCCGTCTGGGGTGTTGGTGTCGCATCATTTGCGACGGGCTTGGCAGAATCTCGTATGGCTCTTGATTTGGGTCCCACGGGGTCCATCGGTGGGTCGGAAAATGTCACGACCTTTCGTCGAAAGCTGGACGCTGGATAACTGTATCCCACGGTGTCCATCGGCGGGAGTGAAAAAGTCACTACCTTTCTTGCAGACGGCGACAAAGTTTTCTTATGCCCGGGCGTGGGCGCGTGAAACGACAATAATGCGTCACGGTAACTCGGCTTCCTGCCGCTCGATCCCTCGTTGTCCAACGGTGGGCTGAAAAATTTTGACACAGCCGTATCTATCGCTGGCTGGTTGTCTTGAGACATCGGATCCTCGTCGGTTTTTGGGAGAAAAGCCGCCTTTAACCTATCCACCGATATTTTTTGTGCTTTGCCTCGTATGTCGATGTCGAAATATTTTTCAGCCCTTTTCAAAACCTTAAAGGGCCCGTCATAACGCGGCTGAAGAGGGCGCTGAACCTTGTCAATACGAACGAACACATGTGAGCAGCTTTGCAGGTCCTTTTGTATGAAGATCTGTGGCGTAATGTTGTGGCTAGCTTGTGAAGGTGTGATTTTTGCCATCATTCGTCTTAAATCCTTCACGAATTCGGTCTCATTTGATTTCGGCAATGTGGGACAAAAAAACTCACCAGGTAACTTGAGCGGCTCGCCGTAAACTAGCTCGGCCGGAGACGCCGCGATGTCTTCCTTGACCGCAGCACGAAGGCCTAGAAGGACTAACGGAATTATTCCGCACCAGTCATCGTTGTCGTGGCACATAATGGCTGTCTTCAGAGTTCGATGCCACCTCTCTATCATTCCATTAGCTTGCGGATGATATGGAGTGGTGCGGAAATGTTGGATTCCCAGTAGGGCGTTGAGTTGCCGGAATAAATCGGATTCAAATTGCCTGCCCAGATCGGTTGTGATTCGAAGAGGTACTCCGAACTTAGCTATCCAACCCGACAAAAGACTGCGGGCGACGGTTTCCGCCGTCATGTCTGGGATCGGGATTGCTTCTGGCCACCGGGTGAATCGGTCAATTATTGTAAGGCAATAACGATTATCTCTCGAAACTGCAAGCGGTCCAATCAAAACGACGTTGATATGCTCGAATCTCTCGGTGGGCTTCTGATAAAAAACAAGTGGTGATTTATTATGCTTGTTAACCTTGCTTCGTTGGCAAGGTATGCAGCGTTTGACGAAGTCTGCAACGTGTTTTTTCATGTCAGGCCAGACGAATCTTTCGTGAATCAGCTTGTCCGTGGCTCGCTTACCGGGATGTGAAATGCCGTGGATTTTTTTCATGATCAGCTCCCTGTACTTCACTGGAACGAGTGGCCTCACTCTTCCGTGAGCTGTATCGCAGTAAATAGTCGCGTCGCTGTTAGGCAATTTGAGTTCTTTCAACACCAACGACGAAGGGATGGTCGAGTCGGCGAGTTGCTTAACTTGACTGTCTCGATGCTGCTCCTTTGCGAACTCTTCGAAATCAATAGTTGGCAAAAAACTTGTCACCTGACATAGGCGGGACAGCGCGTCTGCTACTTCATTATTTTCGCCAGAAACGTGACGGATGTCGGTAGTGAATTGGCCAATGTAATCTAGATGGCGTGCCTGGCGTGGCGACGCCTTGTCGAGATTCTGTTTAAAAGCGAACGTTATCGGCTTATGGTCGGTAAAAATCGTGAACTGACGGCCTTCTAGCATATATTTGAAGTGTTTGACCGCTTGGTATATTGCTAAGAGCTCCCTGTCGTAGGTACTGTACTTCTTCTGAGCTTCACTCAATTTCTTTGAGTAAAACCCTAAGGGTTGCAGTTGCTCTCCAAGGCGTTGGTGCAAAACGGCCCCTACAGCGAAATCTGAGGCGTCAACGCTGAGGGATAATTCAGCGTTCGGAGCTGGATGAAACAACAGCGTTGAGTTTGCCAGTTGTCTTTTGCAACTCTCGAAGGCGGCTACCGTGGATGTCGTCCATTTTAACGGGGTCGTATCATTCTTTTTATTGCCTATGATCAAACTCTGTAATGTCGCTTGAGTTGCTGCCGCGTTTGGCAAAAATCTTCTGTAGAAATTGACCATGCCCAAAAAACGTTTGAGATCCCTGGCGGTTGCTGGCTGCCTGTATTCTTCAATCGCTTGGACTTTATCGTACGCTGGTTTGATGCCATGCCTACTGACGGTGTGTCCCAGAAATCTAATTTCTTTTTTTCCGAGCTCGCATTTTGCAACGTTGATGGCAAGCCCGCTCTCGCGGAGCAGTTGGAAAATTCTTCGAAGATGTACCTTATGTTGTTGCATATCTTTGGACGCTATGCAAATGTCGTCGATATATACGAAGGCATGATCAGTTTCAGAAGATAACACCTTATTAATGTATCTCTGAAAAGTCTGCGCTGCGTTGCGAAGTCCAAACGTCATGAACTTGAATTGAAACAAACCGAAAGGCGTCGTTATAGCCGTTTTCGGCACGTCAGAGGGTTCAACAGGTATCTGATGGTATGCTCGTTGCAAATCAATGGTCGAAAAAATTGTCTTTTCATGCAGAATGTGGGTAAAATCCTGGATATACGGGATTGGGTAACGATCAGGCAATGTTCTCTCGTTAAGTGCCCTGTAATCTCCACAAGGTCGCCAGGAACCGTCCTTCTTTTTAACCATATGCAGAGGACTCGCCCAATTGCTGTCCGATGGTTCACAAATACCATTCTCCATTAAATATTCGAACTCTGCTTTGGCTGCCTTCAATTTGTCAGGGGCCAAACGTCGCGGACGCGCGTGCGTCGGCTGACCGGTGGTAATAATGTGGTGCGTTACCCCTGATTTTGAAGCCATCACGCCCTGTCGCATGACGGTGATATCTTTATATTCAGCCAATATGTCGGCGAAAGGGTCATTAACATTATAAGTAAAAATTGCGGACTTACCCTTATTCACTGACACCCCCATCGTTTGGAGTTTCGTTTGGTTGTCGATAAGTTGACTGTTACGCATGTCGACCAGTAGTCCGTGTTTCTTTAAGAAATCCGCTCCGATTAGTGGTGTCTTAACCGCGGCTATGATGAAATCCCAACTGTATTTTCGTCTGAGTCCGAGATCCAGCGTAATCGCCTTTCTGCCGAATGTCTCAATATGCGAACCGTTAGCCGCAAATAATTTGAACTCGTGCGGTCCGTTGAAACGCTCGCTGCCGCTTGGTGGGATTACTGATACGTCAGCTCCAGTGTCCACTAAGAAACGCCTGCTCGTTGCAGCGTCAGTGACGTACAGGCGGTAGACGTTCACGCCATTTTTGTCACCCACGTCGGGTGCGGGTTTTTTTAGTTTTTTGTGTCCTTTGCGCTCGTTGATTTTTTGGAGTGGGCGCGGGCGGCAGCGCTCAGCTTCCAAGTACACGGCTCACGGCATTTCGTTGCTTCAGCGCCGTGCTGCTGGTGGTACCAACACCAGGGGTGGTCATCTTCTGGCCTCCACCTCCGGCGCGAGAATGTATCAGCACGCGAGCGCGAACGTCTCTGGAATCGGGGCGGTGGCATACGATTTGAAATTGGTCTGCGCCAACCGCCAGACGGCATCCAAAAGCTGTCGTTCATATCTGGTGGACTAAGCTCCACGGGGGGTATGCTCTGCGCCGCGTACCTATGACCTCGTTGGTCATTTCTGCGAGGATGGTCCCGCTCGTACAAGGCATCTTCTAATCTGTTGATGCGCTTCTCCAGAGCGCTTGATGCACCAACCCTGGTTGTCGTTGAAGCCGCGACTGTCGCAGCCTGCCTGGGGCGGAATGCCCCGGTCTCCATGATCTTGTCCGCCAATGCCGCTCGTTGCGGCAGCTCTACACTGACTGTTTGCAGCAAACCTTTGACCTGGGCTGGCAATCGTGCCAGCCAAAGATTCTCGAGCATTTTTTCATGGAGGTTTTTTCCTCCGAGCTCTCGCATCTCGTTGAGTAATTGGGTTGGGCGCCGATCACCCAATTCACACTCCGACAACAGCTGCCGAAGCTTCTCTTGCTCAGAGGCACTGAACACCTCTAACAATTTGTCCTTTAGACAATCATATTTGTCGGCTACCGGCGGACCGCGCACTATCTCGCTGACTTGCTTCAGCACGCCCTTTTCAAGGGCACCGACGACCGTATAAAACCGCTCCGAATCGCTTTTAATTCGCAGTTTTGCGAACTGCGGCTCCAACTGGAGGAACCACAGGTCTGGCGAATCATGCCAAAAATGCGGCGTTTGCACTGCGACCCGGTGCGCCTGAAAGTTCTCACACTGACCGGGTGTAGCGGCGACCGCACCACCGACTGCCCCCTCATCGGAGTCGACCTCCGGAACACTTGTGTTTTCACTTTTTCCTTCCATCAACGTTTTGTGTTAAGACACAATTTTTAATTTTTTTTTTAAAATTAATTTTTGTTTGTTTGTTTGTTTAGTTTTTTTTTTTTTTTTTTTTTTTTTTTATATCACTAATATTTTAATGCACTTGGCATTTCGCGTTGCCCAAGTAAGTCTAATAAGTGTGACCTATTTTGTGGTTGTACGTACAATATTCGTTTGTTTCTTTTTTATTTCACTCCGCTCGTTGCTCGTAAATTTTCCAGCACGTTTTGCTTAAAATTGCGTTTAATTTAACAAAACTCGCGCGTGTTCGATCACGTCGGGGTCACCAATTTATAGCGTTTATAATAATAAAAGAACTATAGCGTTTATAATAATTTATTTTGACTAATTTAATTTAATACAATTATTTACAAAAAGCTACCGATCGTTTCGGTATCGCGGTACCAACTGAACTCCTATGGTAACATGGACCATAGTCCATGCCACCACAGTATATTAAACAAGCGCTGCAGCAGAAAAAACAGCGCTGCAGCGCACCACATAGAAATAACCACAATCCACGCTTTGTTCATTATTTCATATTGGCCCAATGGCAGGCCAAGCCTTACATTTATAATCTCTCGCTTCGTCACCAGCGCTAGTGACAAAGCGAGAGACGTTATGCTATAAAAAATGCTGACGCCGCCAACTCCAGTCGACATCGCTTGTGCACTTGCCTGGGTGTTGGTTAGCTACGCCAACACACAGGCAGCTAGTGCAAAGAAATAAGAACCAATGCTTGTTGTTGTACAACAAACACAGCCTGGACAACGCTATACTATTCGTCATAGCATAGCGCAGAGTCGAAGTGACGATCGCGAGTCGCATGTATGCGTCAAACGGACGGAACGTCGGTGTGTCACCGTGCCAACATGTGTGGCCACAAATAAACGTCTCAAGTGATCGTTTAATCACTTAAGGAATTTGCTTAGTTTGCCGCTCGTGTGACAAACTAAGTTGCTAGAATCAAAGAGTGGATGTTTACATTACATTTATTACTATGTCGTTTAAAGTTGCAACAAAGTGTCGCCAACTGCTTGAAGAGCACTATACGGGAGCGGATCAGAACTGAAGGTTCCGCCACAAACGCAAAGACAACTACAGACAATCTGTTGCAAACATGTTGGCAGCTTTCGATGAAATTGGGGTTAATATGTCGTACAAAATTCATTCTAGCATCAGCATCTTGATCAACTCGCTCAACAGTTGCCAACTGAATCTGATGAGCAAGGCGACCGTTATCACCAAACTGCGCTTCCATTTAATATAAGGTAACTATAGAGTGTGCATATTTTGAATTCCTAGATTTTTTTAATATCTTTGTCAGAGTGCACAATTTAAAAATGTTAACGATTACAAACTATTTTCGATTCAGGTACAGAGGGAAGAAATCTCCCAATGCAATACTCGCTGAAATTTGTTGGTGGTATAAAAACACATTTGAAGAAGAGGAAGACGAGGAGAAAGAGGAAGAAGGGGAAGACAAAGATGAAATTCCAGAATATCTGTTGGACGAAGTTATCCACCTTTCTGATGATGATGATGACGATGACCAAGATATTAGAAAGAGCAGTGATGTTGATCCACAGCCGCCTGCTAAACGGCAACTGGCCAAATCATTAATTTAATTTATTTAATTTTTTTACTTAAAACTTTTCATAACTAACATTTGAAAATATATTTTTTTCCATATTTTTATAAATGTTTCTTCAAAACCAACACTGAACAAAATTGGTACATAAAAAATGAGAAGTAAATTAATATTAAGCTGGAAAACGCAAGTTTTGTATTATGATTGTTTTCTTTTCAAATGAAATTTATTGAAAAAACTGAGAAGCATATTATAGATCAAACAGAAAGCAAAAAAGACTTAGTTTTGTGGAAAATATTTTCAAAAAGCATGAAAAAAAAAATAATTTTTCCAACATTTTGCTTCATAAGCACCACAAAAATTTTAATTTTTGCACAGGTCTCTAGCAGTAATTTGGTTTTTAAAGATTGAAAAAATATCAATTAGTCGACTAGTTATAGCCAAAAACCCATATAAACAATATGCTGGAAATCGGCATTTGACTGCAAAGTTCGAAGGTCAATTACAAAAAAAATTCGAACTAAGATAAACAAACGCCGCGATACGGGTCTTCTAATTTAGCCTCTATTTTCTCCCCTTACTCTCAGAATCGACCAAGCTTTTGCTAACCTGAATTTGTTCCACAGTGTAATAGCACATTACACATTGAAGACAGAAATTACTGTTGTGTTTTGAACCATAATGGGGCTATAAATCAAATACATTGGAGGAAGATGGGATGCCGGCAACTGTCTTGCCGGTGACTAAAAAAACTGGACCTAATGATTTTAGTAACATAAGTATACTGTCCTCTTCATCTAAAATATTTGAGAAAGTTATTAGCCTTTAAATTAATAATTTTTTACACACAAATAAGCTCTTGTCTCCTTTAAATCAAGTTTTCGGTGGGGGTATGAATGTTCTTCGGCAATTGTAAAAGTACTTGATGATATACGATTTAAATATGATGTTGGATTATTGTCTTTACTTTGCCTGCTCGTTTTTTCTGAGGTATTTGTCAAAGTTAATCACTCGTATCTATGTCAAAAACTTAGGTATCTCTTTGGGTTTTCCTATAGTGCTGTAAGATCTATTTCCTGTTATTTGTCGAATAGATCACAAAGACTTGAAGTTGGATACATGGTCTCCCATGACATACCTGTCTTAAGCAGTGTTAAACAAGGTTCGATTCCAGGCCCGCTTCTTTTCTCAATTTTGTTTCTATACAACTTGATCTTTCTGGTAGAATTCTCGAGAAGATTGAATGAAGATCTAAGTAACATATATCACTGGGCTTGTGAAAATAATCTTCGACTTAATGCTGCCAAATCTTATGTACTATCTACATATTAAAATAAAACCGTACTAAATGCTATCCCTGGCTTATTTATTGGTACAAATAAGCTTTTTGTTGTGACGGAAATAGTAAACCTTGGTTGTTGTATGAAATCGTCCCGTTCTTGTGCTGATCATATTATTAATGTTGCCCGAAAAGTTTTTTATATCCTACGTAACTTAAGACTGTTCGCCTGTTGACTTTTCCTCAATAGAACTAAAAAAAAGTACTTGTCAAGCAACTTCTCATGGCCTTCATAACTTACTCAGATATATAAGAAGCTTGACGTTAGTCGTTGACAGGTCGTCAAGTGCATGAAAGAAGATAGCATTCTTCTGGCTATCCCAGGACAGGAACACAGAAGATGGGAGATAGTTTCTTCCTCGTTCCTGCAGTTAAGATATATTTAATAGGTGCGTTTTTTGGGATAATTTTTCACTTGGTATTAACAACATTTTTCATACAAAAAATTGTTTAGCTAATACCATGTTCTCACTATCGTAATTTACGGCTTATTCTTGATTTATTCTTGATTTAACATAAATCATGTCTAAATTAAGTAATTTCGCAGTGGAAAATCTGTCATTGAAATTACTTTGAAGTTAAGTAATTTATCAGAAATTATCAACGAAATTACGATACAATCGGTATCGCAAAAATATATATAATCGGTATCGATAAATAATCGCAAAAATCGCATCACAAGCTGTCATTTAAGAAAACAAGTAAATAGAAAAAAAGTTCAAATGGAGAAGAAACAATACAAAAAACATAATTTGTGGTGGAATGGGGCAGAGAATGTCTTAATTGAAATTTGGAGGGCCGAAATGAACCAATTAACCGTTGTGTCGATCGTAGAGCCCACGGGTACATTTGCAACTTTAATTTTCCTGTATCTTCCAAACGGTTAGTCCGATTGACCTGAAATTTCATGATATCCTCAACCATACACTTTTGCATCATGTGGAAAAGTTTCATCAAGATTGGAGCAGCAGTTCAGTCGATACAGCCCAAATTCAAGTTAGTGGAATGGCGTCGACTGCTGATGTACCCGGGTACTTGTATGAAAATTCATACAAATATATAGAAATAAATGGCAAAGTTCACTTTATATTGCTATATCTTCCAAGCGGCTGGTCCAATCTTGATGAAACTTCGTATCATAGCTTGGAAATATGTAATTGATATTGGTGTGAAATTTCAGGACCAACCGTTTGGAAAATATAACCCAGTTACTAGAAAATGACCTAGCGTCAACAGCTGATGTACCCAGGTACTTCTATGAAAATTCATACAAATATATAGAAATAAATGGAAATATTTAGTTTATTTTATGGAAATTTGTTTATTTATTTATAGAAAATCATTATAATGAAAGTAAAAAATATATTTTATGAATTTTAGCAGCATCTGAGGCATTGTGGATGATCCTTCGAGTGCTCTGCGCACACAGGCTTATTACAAATTGCACCATCCATTTTATTTTCACTTTTTATATATTTGCCGCACAAAATAAATTTTTAGGTCTTTACACTTCAAAAATCGCACATAAACTGACTTATGCATACAAAACTACTCAAAACGAAACCTGCGCAAAAAATCATGTTTCTGCCTGCAAAACTGGTTGTGCAAGGGTAGGTAGGCAAGATATTCCCAAATACCCTTTTGTTCCTGTTAGTAGACGTGTTTTCCTACACATTCCAAAAAAAAAATGTTTACATTGAACAAATATTTTATGAGTTATAATTATTCTGCGCAGGTACTAAAAATAGCACTATGAGCAAGAGGGGTTGATTTTCAGTTCAAATATAACGGAATTTTGCGAATGAAAATTCAATGTTAATTATTTTTCTTGGTAAAAAGGGATCAAATTACAAGGATTAAAAAAGAATTTGGAAATTGTTAAATTTTTATGGATTTTGGCAATTCCCATTTTTGGTAAAAATGGATTATTTAGGTACCAAATTTTTTTTTTCCCAAATTATGATAAAAGTTTTGTTAACTAGACAATATTTCCAATAAATAAAAAAAAAAAAAACCAGAAAATTACAAGAATCCAGGTAGTAGTTAATATTTGTATATCAAAAGCAACTATCTGCCATACAAAACGTATGAAGTACCCGGGTACATCTACTGTCGATGTGGATAAAACCCAACAGCTGTTGACACAACGGTTAAGAAGCGCCCGAAAAAATGGGCACATTATCGTGGAAATGGTGGTGGCGCTGCAAGAGCAAGGTGTTATGTGCACACCAAGTGAAATAAAAGTTAAAATGCACAACTTGACGGCACGATACAAGTTAGTTATGAAATAACAACATAAAACATAACAAAAATATATTTTCATTTAGATTGCAGAAAGGAAAAGGCGATAATTGGACCATCCAGCGGCTACCCTTCAGAGTGCCCGTTATATACGGATATGCGATCACTGCTGCCTCCATACAAAAGTTACCACACTGAGGTATTGGTAATTTTTAATCCATAGAAAACAACATTTCAATGTCGGAGTCCGTGAGTGCAGAGGGTCCACTTTCTCCGAATTCTACCAAATCTGTTGCAGTGTCAGCACCATTTCCATCGCCATCTCCAATGCCATCGCCCATACCATCAACATAAATGTCTCCAGGGGAACCTAAACAGAAAATAAATATGCAAAAAGAGTTATTAAAAAATTTGACAAAATTAAAAATGAGAAGTCTATTTTTGCAATGAGTTTGCAGAAACAAATTTATAGCTAAAGCCACTAAACCAGCAAACAGTTAATACTGAGCAGAGAAAAGCAGATTTGTTGGAAGAGTTCGTTAATGATAACATAGAAGTAAACAAAAGCTTGATTGAATTTTTAAAGAAGGGTGCTTAATGGAAAATATTTTAAGACTTAATATAATATGAAATAAATGAATTCAAATGAAAAAATTGATGGTTCGCTTTTTTATACCCCTACGCGTACTGCGTAAAGGGTATATTATTTTTGGCGCGACGTGCATAACGCCCACAAGGAGGCATGGTAGGTATAGAAAAGTGTATCTATTTTTGATCAGCATAACCGCCTGAGTTGGTTTAGCAATGTCCGTCTGTCGACCCAAAATATATTGGCAGTAAGGCCTTTCCACACTTGGTCAACGCAACTCCAACTCAAGTTGCTAGCCTGTGTATTTATACCGGAACATTCAGATTAAGCAACTTGCACGTAACAAGTTTTCAACACGTTTTCAACTTATTCAACGCAACGCGGCTTTCCGCAATTTTCATCGGCGACTTGTTGGATCAGTTTCTTTGTTTTGTGAATTCAATTATTTGTAGTGCAGAATGCTATATATTAATCAACATGAATAAGTTAATTAATTAGTTCCTTCTTTTCATTAATAGAATCTAGAAGAAGAAATAGTTTGCAGTATAAATGTGCAAGGGTAAAATATTAAATTAGTGTAAGCACAATTTTTGAAGCAAGTCTGAAAGCATTCTTGTTGGATTCGTTGTTGCTTTCTCTCAATTCCTGCTGAGGGTGATTTTGATTTTTTTCTAAATCTCGTAATGCCTGCATTCACTTCTAATTAATAGTGTCATTTTTATTATTTAGGAAGTTGTGGAGGACGCAACATGCTTTTATTAGTGCATTGGTGTTTTTAATATTATTATCGATTCCTTTTCCGATCCTACGGAATCGCACTTTAAGGTGCCCTAAAGCATTTTCAATGACTCACTACATTGTGATATGTTATAATTGAAAGTTTTTTCATTTTCGCTTTGCATATCGTTAAATGGATACGGCTTCATTAATGTTCTACTTAAGCGAAAAGCAGAGTCTCCCATAATAAAGATTGGCACATTTATTTCACCAATCCTTTCGGTCATTTCGTTTAAGAAAAGACAGTGCTCCAATTGCTGTTTAAGTGTAGATGTTTCATAAATTTGCGAGTCGTTGCAGCGTCCTGGGCTCCCAACGCTTATGTAAATGAAACGATACCTGAAAACAGAGTTTATATCTAATATTTTTCACTTTTCATAGACAAACATGCAGTACTCTCACCTGGCATCTGATAATGCTAATAAACTGTGGAATACCACCTTTTACAGTTGTAGTAGTCGGTAGCATCTTGAGAAGAAGAGTGAATCTCAATATGGCAGCCGTCTGTAAAATAGAAGATAAATACCTAAAGCTTTGAGGCTATAAAAATTCATGTTAGTAATACCAATTGCTCCCATGCACTGAGGAAATCCAAGCTCTTTGAAACTTTCTACGAAGTCCGCTATTTTTTCCCTAGTCAAAGGAAAATTCGCCATATACATCGGGCGCAAGTACTTCCAAGCTTTGGAATAAAATTCTAGCAAAATACTACACACTGTTGACTTGCCAACTCCAAACATATTGCCAATAGTACGGTATTCTGCTGAAGATCCTAGTGCATATAGAGCTATGGTGACACGCTTTGGTAGGGGTATGGCCTTTCGAAGGACGGTGTCTTGTTCCTCCATTGATTTCAAAATCTGCAACAATTCATTAAATGAGCTCCGACTCATTCTAAAATTATTTTTAAAAAAAGCATCGTCATTAACTGCGCAATCGACTTCCCAAAATGTCTGAGTTCGTTCCTATAAAAATTGCTGAAGTTTATACAAAAGTCATGTTAGTGTAAGAAATATTACAGACCTTTGTCCAACATAAGCGGAATTGCATTTGAAGATCTTGTGATATTTTTTGCAATGTCAACTGTCTTCCTCAACAATATTAGGTTTCGCATGACTACAGAACGCCGTTTTTGAAGCAGGTCCAAAAAGACATTGCCAATGGAGAAACAATCCAAGATATTAATTGAATCCTGCCGCTGTTTTAACGCCAATATAAGTAGCAATTTCTTCTTTTCGGACATGCTAAATACATCAAAAATTCTTTATATTCACTTGAATGCCTTGCAATTGCAAACTAACTTTCGTCTTTTGTCACAACTTAAACAATTTTCGAGTTGTCACCGAACTGTCAAAATAAATTACGAAGAGCTAGTATGAACGCAGTTGATTTAAGAAAAGTAATTTATGACAAATTAAGTAATTTATGCCGTAGTCTGAACGTAGTATAAGACAGGATAATTATATCCGCGTAGCTCGTAGTCACCGAAAGAGACACTATTGCCGGATCAGGAAAATGATAGTCAACGAAGTTTGTCGGTAGCACTTTTTGGAAACAACCATCTTTAAGTCAAATCAAGAAAAAAAAGTAGGCGCTATGCTGCATGCTACATTACGAACACTTGACGGTCAAAGTTTCTCCATCTTTTTTCTGTTATTCATTGCCTTGTCCATGGCACTTAATTTTATGTTTGATAAGGCTGTAGGCAACATTTTTGCAGTTTTTTGTTAAAAGCCTGTTTTATGTCTGTTGTTGGAAATGTTTTCAGCTTCGGACCGTAAACAAAATTTATCGGTTTGGGTGCTATGGAAGAGAAGCTTTCTCAAATTCCAGTTTTTTCTTTTACCCGAGGAAAACACAAATTTTGCCTGCGTCCATCGTGTAGTATGCACCTTCCTGGTAAGAAAAGTGACAAGTGACTCGCAATGCTGCCAAATTCAGATCGAAAAGTGTTGAGCGTATATGATCTTTTTTGTTTTTTTTTTTGGTTCAGTGTATATAGCGATACCAAAAAAAAACGCACTTTATATAACTTTTCTATATATATACGTATTTGTTTTTATTTTTGTTTGAGTATACTATATTTTGTGCGTACATCCAGTTTTCGATTCACTAACTTTGCAAATGAGTTTTTAACTTCAAAAATGTGTACACAATCAAGAAATTTTATTCACCGCGATTTTTTCTGTGAATATCTGATTTGTGTTGTAAAATTGTTGTGATATTTGTGGCGTAATTTGGGATAGTATTTTTAAAAATTTTGTTGTCAGTCAAGGAATAAATTATTTTGTTCAAACAAACAAATAATATTTTTTTATAGTGATGTTTATTTATATTTACAATTCAATTATTTTTTCAAAAAACTCAAATGTTTTCATCACAATTTTGAAATTGAGAGCCACAAATTTTTAATCGGCAATTTATTTTTTATTCAGCATGTCAGTGTACATTTCAGTTTACAGAATCACTTTTTTTTTTTTTTTTTATTTATTTTTTATTTGAGATAGTTAAATTTGCTTTATGTACATTTGTTGTTGTGCTCCAGTGCCAAAAGGCTATTAAGGAGCGTGCCTGACTGGCTTAGCTTAATTAGTAAATTATATAATTTTAAATAATTCAATTAATGTAAATATAAATATAATAAATAAATATATAAGTAATTAATATGTTTTCATATAAATTGCATTTGGATTCTAGATCTGTGTTTGTATGTGATTTTTCAACTTCGTTTTGAATACTCCCATTGTAGCTATGTTTTTTATTGTATCCGGTAATTCGTTGTAGGCTATCGGTCCTGCGTATAGGTATCGTTGCTTAGTGACTTCTCTGCTGCATTTCGCCACGACTAGGTTGTTTCTGTTCCTGGTATTGAATCTGTGGGTATGTTGGTGCAACTGTGTGGTATTGTAGCTTATGTTGTTTATGTTTTTGAACACCTGCAGTATTAGTTGGTATTGGCATAGTTTGCGAATAGGCAGAACGTTTTTGAATGTTTCTTGGTAGAGTAGGTGACTGGGGTATCGCCTCGGCAGTCCAAATACTGCTTTCATGCATTTGTTTTGTATTATCTGTAGTTTTTTCAGTTCTATGGTGTTTTTGTGGGCCCAGCACATAGTCATGTATGACAGGTGTGATTGCACTAGCGAAGTGTATATTAGGTGCTTTGTGCAGATGGAGAGTTTATTTTTGAACTTACGTAGAAGGCCCAGTCCGTATGATATTTTTTTTTGTACATTTTGTATGTGTGCGTTCCAGTTTAGGTTGTTAGATACCGTCAGGCCCAAGAACTTGACTTTATCCTCCTCTATAACCTCTGTTTCATTTATAATGAATTTGAATTTTTCGTTTGTGTTGTGCTGTGGCGAAATGATCATGAACTGTGTTTTCCCTTCATTCATTGCTATTTTGTTGAAGCGGAAGAATTCTCTAATCATTGACACGTCATACTCGAGTTTAGCTCTCAACGCAAGTCTTGACATGCTTGGATAGAAAAGCGCGATGTCATCAGCAAAGAGAAAAAGTTTTCCATTCATTGTAATGTTTTTTATGTCATTGATGAATATAAGAAAGAGGATGGGGCCAAGAACGCTTCCTTGCGGTACCCCACATGAGACCACCTTTGGTGAGCTCCTGGAGGTGCCATTAAATACTATTTGGCGCCTGTCGGCGAGGTAGTTCCTAATCAGCGAAAGACTGTTCCCATGAAATCCTGCGAATTGAAGTTTTTCTATGAGTATTTCGTGATTTACACATTCAAACGCTTTCTGAAGGTCGATAAAGAGTGCTCCAACCTCTCTGCAGCCATTATCAAGGTATGCGCACACGTCGTCAATCGCCTGGGTTAGTGCTGGCTGGGACCCAGATCGCTGACGGAAGCCATACTGGTGGGTATATAAGAGCTGGATGTCTTCGAGGTGCTTGCTTATTTGCTGTTTCATAATTTTCTCAATCACTGTGTTTAGCACTGACAGGATTGCAATGGGCCTGTAGTTCTGCGTTTTTGCTTTGTCGCCGCCTTTATATATTGGGTGGATTTTTTGTTGTTTAAGTTTGTTTGGGTAGCTTCCATGTTCAAATATTGACGATATTAGCGTGGTCAATGCTTTTGCAACGCTCCCACTGGAGTTTTTGACGATGCTTGGCGGGATTTCGTCTATATCGTACGACTTGCTTGTGTCGAGCTGATTTATCGTTAGTTGGACTTGGCTGACAGTTGCTCGTTCAAAAAGAAATAATTTGTTTGCGCCGACCAAAGTTCTGAAAGCATTAATGTTGTCCCCTAGTTCTGTCTCGATTGCATTGGCTATGTCCACTGCCCGTGTTGTAAAGAATTCGTTCAAACAATTAGCCACCTCAAAGCTGCCCGTTATTATTGCACCGTCGGCACCTTCAACTTTTGAAATTACGTCCTGTTGTGCTGTGCGGTTGAAGAATCCGTTTATGGTCTTCCAGGTTGCTTTCATGTCACCTTTGACTTTTGTTAGTTTTCGTTTGTAGTAGCTGTCGGTGAGAGTTTTCCGTGTTTCTTTGATTATGTTCGAGATACCGATAAGACGCGTTCTCAAGTCGTTCCTGTGCTGCTGCCGCTTAATTTGTCTCAGCAAATGTTTTTTTATTTTAAGCAAGTCCTTAAAACTTTGATTGACCCACGGCGATGCTAGATGTTGGAGCTTAATTTTTGTGACCACATCCTTTTTATTTTCCCTGATCGCGTTGGTAATAACGTCGTGAATAAAATCATAAATTTCATTAGGGCTATTATTTTCATTCAAAGTCATAGCATCGAGGTTAGTTTCAATTGTTCTAGCAGTCTTCAGTCAATTTAAAAAGTTTATGCTTGGAGTCAATACGAAATTTTTCATTTTGTGTACACAAATCTTGTACACAGTTACGGAATATAGCCCCAGGAGCCAGAACATTCTGAACCCCATGTTTAGTTGTTCTGGTCTATGTGATCAAATGTTTTATGCATATGGTGCTGGTATATCCAAGTCGTGCTTATACGATTCAAGTAAGATCAGGTCTTCGCTGTTACTGCGCTTCGTGCGCCTTTTCCCCTGATGAACTTTATTCAAAAATAAAACTTATTGGGGAAAGTCTCAACACGTTAAATAACAATTTAAAAGAAATTGTAACATGTTTTAGGGAAGTAAGAGCCACACCCAGTGCCAATGTCTTTGTTAAAATTTTCATACCGGAAGATATCCCATCTTATTTGTCGCAGACTGTTTCTTCCGGGACTCAAAAAATATTTTTAACTGAAAAAGGCCTAAATAATTCAAAAAGCAAGAGAAAAAAAATCGAAATATCCATTTCAGCCCTTTAAAGGACTTTGACCGAGCTTCTTATGATCAATTGTTTTGTGTGTGTTTTGAAATGTTTGAACACGAATGATCGAGAACTGAACCTACATGTTTTATGCCGACGTCGAACGGCTTATGTTCTCAAGAAGCTTTTCATGGCAGTTTTTACTCTCTAAGGTTTGCCATTGTCTACAGAGAGGTGACGGCTGAACAGAAAATTTAATTTAATTGAAAAAACTTTCTGTGTCAGTTGGAATTTGAATCAGGGTTCTCTGGCGTATGAGCCACGCACTCTACCCACTGCGCCACGACCGCCACCAACTTAAAGGGTTGCTTAACTGATTTCTTTTTGACCACAAATTATAATACTAGTAAAGTGAACTTAAATATAAACATAGACGGACTTCCTATGCCCGTAGTACAGAATTTACTTAAACAAGTGGCCAATATTACTAAACGTAAATGGTACTGAAATTGTGCACACTGTCGGAATTTTCAGCGGCAATAGTGAACCCAACGATGTCAACAATTATTTATCGCATTTTGTAAAAGAATTTGAAGAGGATATCGAAAATGGTTCCATTTGAAGAATGAAGAATTTAGAGCACGAAACGATGAATATCATCATACTGTAAAGTCTGCGATCGCTGTAGAAAAGTTGCCAATAAATATTATAAAAGCATGCACGACTACATGCACGTCATTTGCTTAGGAGTAGTTCAAACACGTATGACCGCCTGCATTAAAAGAAAACATAAAGCGTATTCGCTTAATAAAAGTAACATATCAATATTAAATGAAGGCCTGTTACAACTGTTGGTCCTCTTCTTGCAGGATACCCATAGATCCTTTGTCGTGGCCTGAAACTTCCTGTACTGGTGGATACGGTTTCTGGCCGTATCCCGTTAATAAAAGTGGCTATAGGCGATACACCTAAGCCGAGCTTCAAATTGGCACCTGGCACATGATACCAGTTACCGAGAGTTGTTTTAATTATTTGATTTGTTTAACAAACCTGGGTCCCAGCTTTCATACTCACTAAATTGTTTAACCGGATCTGTCCAGAGTAAAATGCTTCTCGGCGTCGTCGTTCCAATTTAATACAAACAAAACACTTAATTGTTTACGTTTACCTCACTGATTAATTACCAATCCTTGACTGTCTTTATTTAGCAGAGACCAGATATTTATAACATATCTGGGCTCGCTTCTTCTTCTTATTTTCATAACATGCTTAAGTCTTGCTTAGCATATTTACAAACGTTTCCCAATACCGGAATGCTAACTTTACATTTCCTTATGTTCTGACCGAAATTATCTTTGGCTCACTAAATTACCCGGAAAACATTCTTGTGCTTAACAAATGTACCAAGGTTGTTTAAATACAAACAAAATGCTCTTATTGCATTTTTTCCGAAAGGCAGAACTCTTTTGCACCAAATATTGTCCAAAAGTATTATTAATTTAAAGTAGTATAAATGATAACAATAATATATTATTAATTAAAAATGCTGTCAATGCATTTCGTTTCCGGTGCATAAGTACGCTGACCATTATTTTTAAACCCAACAAAGGGACACACAAGAACAACAATAAGCAACGCATAGTAGCAAAGCATATAACTTTTTAAAATTAATTTTTATTTAGAAACATAAAACTTCTTCATTCAATAAATAATATAGAAAATTACGCAATGGAACAAGGGTTTCACAATCAGAACAGTAATCATATATTTTTGTTGCACTACCCTCAACTTTCACACATCAAGTCATCAAAGTGTTGTGACAGGCTTAATATCAGTTTTATTCAAAGTTTCACAATTTTGCTAGAAAAATCTAAAGGGTGGTTAAATTTTAAGGGCCGATGTTGATTGTGAACCACACTTAAACGTCAAGTATTTCCTGCATTTCATTTGACATTTCTCAATTTCAGACTAACTCGATTTGAACCATGGAAAGATACACAATCGAGCAACGCGTTAAAATTATTCAGGCTTATTATAAAAAGAGGCCTTCAAATCAAAATGCATATCGCGCACTTCGTGATTTTTTCGGTCAATTTAATCGTCTAAATGTGCGTACAATCAGAAAAATCGTGCAAAAATTTGAGCAAACCGGGTCTGTAGGAGATGTGAAAACACCAGTGCATGCTCGTACAGCTCGTACTGTAGAAAATATTGCTGCTGCTGTTCGCGATAGTGTGGCTGAAGAGCCGTCCACCTCAACTCGTCGTCGTGCCCAACAATTGCACCTCTCACGCTAGTCGTTGATGAACATATGCATCAAAACTTGCATTTACACGCTGGCAAGGTTCAATTGACTCAAAAACTAAAGCCTCTTGACCATTTCAAGCGTTGTCAATGGTCAGAATGGTGGCAAGAAATGGCAACAGTGGATGATCAATTTTCGAAGAAAATCATCTTCAGTGATGAGGCACATTTTCACCTCAGTGGATTCGTCAATAAGCTGAATTGCCGCATTTGGGCGAATGATAATCCAAGAGTGATTGTCGAAAAACCAATGCACCCACAAAGAGTGACTGTTTGGTGCGGTTTATGGGCTGGCGGCATCATCGGGCCGTATTTTTTCCAAAATGAGACCGGTCAGGCAGTTACTGTGAATGGTGTTCGCTATCGTGAGATGATAACGAACTTTTTATGGCCCGAATTGGAAGATATGGATGTGGACGATATGTGGTTTCAACAGGACGGTGCCACTTGGTGCCACTTGTTATTTGAAAGAAAAGGTGTACGTCGATAAGCCAGCAACAATTCAAGAGCTAAAGGATGAGATAATTCGGCACATTAATGGCATAGAACCTCACTTATGCCTCAGCATCATCGAAAATTTGGACCATCGGTTGGAGGTGTGCCGCTGAGGTCGCGGCGCCATTTGGCCGATATTTTGTTCCATACATAATTGAACCATACCAATATTATCATAATAAAAAGAAATGACAATAATTTCCTACATAATTTGTGTTTTATTCAAAATCACCATCGGCCCTTAAAATTTAACCACCCTTTAGAATAAGCCTTCCGTACACATGAAATTGGGGTTAATAATTTTGTTAAAGCAATGAACAAGGAAAGCTAAGGATTCATTTTCTACACTCTCATTTAGACTTTTTTCCTGATAATCTCGGTGCAGTGAGTGATGAACAAGGGGAGAGGTTCCTTAGATACCAAAGATGGTGGGATTCAGCTATGATGGCAGATTTTTGTTAGTTCCTCAAAAAAAAAGATTCACCGTCATTAACCAAATAAGTCCTGTTTCTTTTAGCTCAAAATAATCTTTAATAGTGGATAATTTAAAATTAATGCCATTATGTTAAAATTCGTTATGCTTTTAGTTTATATAAATTGTTTAAACGATTGTTTTTTTTTGTTTTTTTTTTGTTTTTTTTAAATTTTTTTATGTATCGCTGTATCTTTAAATTTAGACCTGTAACAATGAATTCACTTTCTGTTTATAGTTATGTCAGGCAATTGTAATCCGAAACAAGTATGTCAAATTTTGTCGTTGTAAAAAAAGTTTACAATTTGTTCCCTTGTGTTATTTCAGAAATTTTATAATAAAAAAAAAAAAATATAGAAATTAACTGAGATCATATTTTTCTTAACAAACAAATAATGTCTTTTTAGTTTTTATCTAATAAAACACAACACAAATGACTAGTAGTACAATTTTTTCATATGTTAATATGTTCATGTTAATATACAAATAACACAGTGTTTTTTATATCAATATATTAATGTTTTTTGTAACATTAAGCAAGCAATTATGGAAAAATTTGCACCAACAGAAAGAGTATTTTGTTTAAATAATAATAATTGGATATCAGAGTAATTTTTTATTTATTTGTTCAAAATAATATTTGGATATCAGAGTAATTTTTTATTAATTTGTTAAGCATCATGCTCATTCTTAAAAAAATATTACAAAAACTTTTCGGCAGAATATATTTTTTTAAAAATTCTTTTTTACTTTTCTTTTTAATTTCTTTTTTACTTTAAACTCTTAGTTACACTTAGTAATTAATATAGATTCCAAAGTAGTTTCTTTTAATTGCGACTTCTCCAATGTCCAAATATTATTACTTAAAGAAAATATTTTTTCTGTAGGCGCATTACTAACCGGTAGACACAAAGAAAACTCGAGAAGCTTTAGTATATACTAGCATTCAAGCATTTTCAAAAAAGTGACTAAAAATGTCTACCCTTTCGAGCCCGTAGAGGTTAAAAAGAAGTTGAAAATAAAAAAAAAAGACAACAGAGGAAAGTTTTAAAAAAAGAGGACAATATAAGGACAACATTTTAAATAAGGACACGAGGCTAAAAAAGAGGACTGTCCTCTCTAAAAGAGGACGGATGGTCACCGTATGCATAGGACACAACGGTATTAGTTTACGCTATTTATTCTATTCTAACTTCAAATTTCTTTACTATTTGCTTATAGTTTTTATTTTATTTCTTATTTCTATAACCCATTGATACATTATTTCCTTACATTACTTATTTACATTATTTTTCGGCATTATTTCTTTGTTTTATTTTATTTTACTTTATTTATTGCATTCTAACTTCATATTTCTTTATAATTTGTATCTTTATAATTTTTATTCTTTGTATCTTATATTTATTTCTTAATTCTATAACCGATTTAAGTAATACTTTATTAATAACAAAAACAGCTTTTCGTTTTTTATAAATTTATTTAAATATTTGAAGTTTTACTAGAACTGAACAATTATAAAATTTTTAAAGCTTTCCTATAAAATTTTTTAGTAAATTTTTCTTTTTTAAATTATATTCAAAAACTACTTAAATTAAATTTTTAAGATTTTAACAAGTGTTTTTGTATTTGAAATATTCAAGTATATATTATTATTCAACAATACCCCACCCTAGTGAAACGATACTTAAGTTCCCTAAGCAAAAGTAACTCGCCGTACAGGTTTCGTTTTGAGCCTTTCTGCATAATCAGAAGCGTTTGGCTCGAAAGTCTGCATCTCTGATAAAATGAGTTCATCTAATAAAAACGCAGGTCTTACTCTGTCTATAGATCAGATATCAGAATTTTAAAGATTTTGTAAGTTTTGGAAATGACTCTAAAGGAGAAAGAGGGGACAGAGATTTAATCCAGAAACCATTTCTGCAGGAGCATAAGCCTATATCATGGATTACAGTTACATGCAATCCCATCATAACAATAGGAAGTGCATCCATCCAACATTGTTTTTGATATGCTTTGATTGCTGTCTTCAAAGTGCGATGCCATCTTTCAATTTGACCGTTGCTCTGCGGGTGGTACGGTGTCGTATGAGTAACTTTTACCCAAGCAAAATTCCCGAAAAAGAGTAGATTCAAACTGCCGCCAGTATAACCACCGATCAGGGGGTGGTTATACTGGATGGCACTTCATATCGAGAAATCCAACCATTTAGAAATGTGACAGCGACTGTCTCAGCAGTGATGTGCCTCCGTCCACAAAAAACCACAAAAAAAAAGACACTATGCTTACGCCAACTTTTCAGAAGATACGCGAGGATATAAGACTATTAATTTTGTTTATTTACAAAAATTTGTTATACTTAAAAATAGAAATAAACAGCAAAATGCATGTTATTATATAACAAAAATGTCGGCATAAATTTCACTACTGAAAATTCCATACTTTCAGAGAATTTTAAAAAAAATCTGTCGTTTTTCTCCCTACGCCTATATTTTGCAACACTGGGTGTAATGTGTAATTTCTTAATACCTTACATTTTACTCACGTCCGAGAATAGACATGAAATAAAATTTGACCCATTATCGGTTATTAATACCCTTGGCACATTGTGACGAGTCACAATCGCGTTAAAAAATGCTTTTGCCACGGTGCTCGCTTCCGCATCTGGAATTCCGACACAAACCATGTACTTAGAAAAATCGTCTTGGAACATTAATATGTAGTTATTACCCGATATTGTCTCTGGCAGAATACCCACCATGTCCATATAAACTTTATCAAATGGTCGTGTTGGTGCATCTGTCAAGTCCATCGGCATTTTTGTTAATCTAGAACTCTATTTTACTTGACATTTCTTGCAGTTCTTTACATTTTCTTTTATATGCTTCTGCATCCCTTTCCTCCTGTATTCTTTTCTTATCCTGAACAACGTTTTTAAGGCTCTTTGACGGCTTCCAAATGGTGAATCGTGAAAATTTTTCAATATTGTTTCTATTTCTTTTGGGTCCGTTATAATTTTCCCTTTTTGTTCTTTACCCTGCAGCGACCTGGTAGACAATGAACACTGTGCACTAGTTTTGTAATAGTACTTATAGGTCATATACGAACTAGTTAGCTATCGTACCCTAGTAGACAAAAACGCGCTAGTAAATTCAATTAGAGAGAGTGAAACAAAGCTATTAAGCGAGCTGCGCATATCCATGCCATTTTAGCTGCAACTTAAGTTTTGTTGTATTCTTCTTTTTGTCGGCATTTGTTCAATGTAGTTAAAAATTGTTAAAAAGAAACAAAGCGAAATATATTTAAATATAAATAATAATAAATGAAATTAAATAAGGCAAAAAAAAATCAAATCATAATTAAATATAATCAAAGTGCAAGTGGCAAAAGGCAGCTTAGAAGGGAAATAGCCAACAACTGCAGTCCCAAGAAGAGTTTGTTTTGGAAGAGGAGAAGAATTTAATGTGTGTAGTAATAAATATATGCTTGTAATATTGTTACAAATATGTAAATATATTTATATATAATTAAATATATATTAAAATAAATAAATATTACATTAAATTCCAATTTTATTAATGTGTTTTACACTTTCGAATATCTATCCCGAGATAACCAGTTTTAGAACTAGTGCTATATCTGCCCCAAGGTACTAGTGCAATATCTCTCCCAAAGAACCACTTAGTGCACTAGTACGCTGTGATGCAGTGGGTGATAATTGACCTTTCTCGTAGGACAAGTCCATGTTAAATGCGACAGTAAAAGGCATTGCTTGGAGATAGGCGAGGTACTAGTAGCTGTCTTCTATGTGAATTTACTATTTTTGTGCTAGCTCTTGACGCTGCAGAGTAGATACCTGCTGCATTACCTCGTACTAGTGCAAGAACTGGTTCTTTGAGAGAGATATTGCCTTAGGGCAGATATAGTACTAGTTCTAAAAATGGTTCTAAAAAAAGTTCTAAAAAACTTTGCAAATTTGATTTTTTTCTTCTACATATTTCAATTTCCCTTCTAACTGATTTATTTGGTTTTCTTTCCAAACTTTTGCGGTTCGTATATTTGTTTAATTCATTAACGATTCATTAATTCATTAATTCAACGACTTTAATTCATTATTTTAAATTATTAATTTTTCTTGAATTTACTATTTGTTGTTGTTCGGCAAGCATTACCGTTTCTATATTTTGTCCTCCTAAATCTCTTGAATTTTTCCTGAATTTTCTTTGTTTCCCTCCTATGTTTCTCTTCCTTTGTGTTGGACCCTGCTTCAATTATACCTATACCATTACCCTGTTGTGGTATTTTTGTTTTCTTAATCTCTCTTTCATTTCTTTTTATTCCATTATTTCCTTAATTTTTTCTTCATTAACTTTGCATTTATTATTATTATTTCTCTAAGTCTTTCTCAGTTTTCAGATCAGTTTCACTCATTTTTACTTTAGAATAAGTCTTTCTTTCACTTTTTAACCGACTTCATTTTTATTTTTACTTCATCATTAATATTCCCATCCTTCAATTTTATTTGTATTTCATTTATTCTTGTTTCATCGATAAATTTTTTTTTTCATTAACTCAGTATTTCTTTCACTTTTCCTTATTGCAACACTTCCTTCATTTGTTTAATATCATCATTTATTTCACCTTTCTCCATTTTCATTTCATCATTACTTTTCATTATTATATACTAGTTTAGTTTGCATGGTAGACATATAAATCTTAGTTTGATTACTTTTTATTTGTTGCCATTCTTATATATTTTATTTGTCTTTGCTTCTCCGATAAACATTTTATTTTCTTAATCGTTATGGAACAGTTTAAGCAAATTATTAAATATTTTTTTCGCTTCCATTCTAATTAAAATTTCAGTTGTAACTGGACTTTTAATATCTACCACCTCATATGGCCCTTTCCATATTGGTGAAAATTTGTTCTTCCTACACTGATTTTTCATTAGTACTTTATCCCCAATTCTAAACTTCACTGGATTTAAGGTAGTATCATATTGCTTTTTGGATGCTTCTTTCGCAAGTTCCTGATTCTGTCTTAATAACTCATGTGCTCTTTGGATCTGGTACTTTTATACCTTTGAAGGATTCTCAGCATTATATACCGCTCAACATTTGCGTTTCAAATTGGTCGGCATGTAGGAATCAACCCCGTACAATGTTTGAAAAAACGTCTGTTTTGTTGATACATGCACTGTGTTGTTATGCACATGCATCGCACTTGCCAACCATTGATCCCAGTTTGACCCATCTTCTTTTGCGAAACTTCGCAAATATTCCGCTAAAAGTCTATGGCTTCTCTCTCGTGAAAGAAAATTTGACCCATTATCGGTTATTAATACTCTAGACAAGTCACAATCTCATTGAAAAATGCTTTTGCCACGGTGCTCGCTTCTGCATCTGGTATTGACACGCAAACCATCCACTTAGAAAAGTCGTTTTGGAACGTTAAATTTATTATTTATTATTAAATTTATTACCGGATATTGCCTCTGGCAGAATACCCACCATGTCCATATAAACTTTATCAAATGGTCGTTTTGATGTATCTGCCAATACCATCGGCATTCTTGTTAACGTAGAACTTTTGTTTACTTGGCTTTTCTTGCAGTTTTTTACCTATTCTTTTATTTGCTTCTGCTTTCCTTTTCACTTGTATTCTTTCCTTATCCTAAACAATGTTTTTAAATCTCCTTGATGGCCTCCTAATGGTGAATAGTGAAAATCTTCCAATATTGATTCTATTTCTTTAGGGTCCGTTGTAATTTTTCCATTTTGTTCTTTATCTTATATTTCCTCCTCTTTTGCACTGTAAACATCTGGGATATCCTCTAATTCTTTTTCTTGCTCGATGACTCTTGTTTCCGCTATTGTTTGAACTAATCTTATACCCTGCTCTTGTTGTGGTATTCCTGGTTTATAAATTATTTATCATACTGTGACATCTTCTGTCTAAATCTTGCTAATCTTGGGCTTAATCCTTCAGATTCGCTATACCTCTCAAGTGTTGGTGATCCGTGTATATCTTAAATGGTCTATCCAATAAATATGCTCTTAAATTTTTTGTTGAATTCCTTTCTTTTACGCTATTTAATGATCTAATTGCAAATGCAATAGGTCTATCTTCTCCTTCTTCACCCTGTGACAAAGATGCTCGTATCGCTTCCTCACTCGTGTCAGTCGTTAAAAAATGGTTTTTCAATATTGGGATAGCTAACACTGGTGATGAAGTTATTGCTTCTTTTATCTTTTCAAATGCTTCTTGGCATTTATCTGACCATTGAAATTTTGCGTCCTTTTTTAATAAGTTATTTATAGGTGATGCCAATTGTGACATATTTTTCTGTAAGAACTTGCTATACCTAAAAATGCTTGAACTTCCTTTATATTTCTTCCACATTCCAATATTGTGGATCGAGTAAAGCCCCCAACTCTGAACATTTGTGTCCTAGGTATGAGTATATGATTCATCAATCTTTGGAAAATTGCTGGAGCTCCGGTGAGTCCAAATGACATTCTATTGAATTCATAATGCCCAAATGCTGTACTAAACGCTGTTTTTTCTCTATCGCTTTTGCTTACGAGGACTTGATGGTACCCACTAGCCAAGTCTAGAGTTAAAAAATATCTACAGTGACTTAATTAGTTTGAAATTCTTCAATTCTTGGAATTGGAAAAACTTCAAAACCAAAAACCATTAAGGTGGCGTCATTTACTTTTCTAAAATCTATGACTAACCTCCACTTTTTCTTCCCATCCTCCCCGCTTCTTGGGCACTAATAGCAATGGTGAGTTCCAAGGTGACTTGCTTGTCATTTTTGTCGTCTCCCAAAAGTTCTACTTATGAGAATGCATGTGGAATTTCCTCCATATGGGCCTGAGTCAATCTATATTGTTTCTGATTTATTGGAGGCTGTTCTGCTTGGATCTGAATTTCGTGTTTTAAAAGAGGAGTATAAGATAATTTATCACCTTCTAACATTAAAATATCATGTTATGAAGTTAATTAATTCTCTATTGAGGACCGTTCGTCTGTATTTAAATTTACGTCTAATTTAATTGTGTCTCTTAATTTCTTAATGCTTTCTTTTACGTTATGTTCTTTTACGCTATATATGGTGTTATTCTCTGTTTTATACCTATTAAAATTCGAAAATTTTGGTTTATAATTTGTTGATATGGCCATAGCCCTTTCAGTTGCATTTAAAACTGATACACATACTGTGTCGTTAATAACATTGGTTAAACTTTCTCCTAAATAGACTCCCGGCTAAATTTCCTGCCTTTGTACCACTACCGCTGGAATGATAGCAATGGTGGAATAAATTTTTTCCAATGGATTATTTTTCCATTGATAATATTGCTGCTTGTTCTCTGAACGAGCAATGCAAAAGCCAGAATATTCATTACCCTATGTTCCGTTGTTCTGGTCCGTGTGAGCGAATGTTCCATGCTTCTTGTGCTGGTATTTCTAAATCGTGCCTTGACGATTTAATGTTAGTGCGATCTGGTCTTCGCTGGTATTGTGCTTCGTGCAGGGTCTTTTCCCCGGATGAACTCTATTCTAAAATAAAGCTTTTTGGAGAAAGCCTTAACTTATTAAATAATAATTTCAGAGAAATTGTTACATTTTTTAGCGAAGTTAGTGCCGCACCCATTACCAGTGCTTCTGATGGAATTACTGTTCAGGATAACATTTCGGTTCCTTCATCCATGACTGCTTCTTCCGGAATTTTGTCAGTTTCACCAGAAAAAGACCTTAAAAGCTCTAAAAGACAAAAGATTTCTTATGCACCATCTTCTATTCCTCCATTGACTAGTAGTCCAAATACGATTTCAACTACGCCTAACAGTCATTTGACCTTAAGACTAGTTTTGAGGACCAGAAATGTTTTCATTTCACGTCTTCAGCCCGACCCATCAATAGAAAATATATTGACGTTTGTCAGGCAATCCAAGTTAGTGAACTCAAATGCATTCTGTTCATTCAAAAAAATTGGTAATAAGCCTTCCTATGCTTGTTTTATTTTAACAGTTGCAGCCGATGATTTTACAACTGTTCTTAATTGTAATCTCGGTCAGAAAATAAGGAAATGTAATTGTGAAACCTTTGTAAATATGTTAAGCTAGACTTAAGTATGTAAGAAAATTAAGAAGAAGAAGCAAGCCCAGATAGGTTATAAATATCTGGTCTTTGCAAAATAAAGTTAGTGATTGATTGGTAATTAAGCAGTGAGTTATCCAAAATTGTGAGTGTTTTATTTTAGTTTGGAACGACGACGCCTAAGAAGTCATCATTATTCTGAACAAATCTGGTTAGAGTAATTTGGTGAGTATGAAAGCTGGAACCCGTTAAATCCATAAAACAAAATAACACATTGTTTGGTAGCTGGTTTCATGTGCCAGGTGCCAATTAGAAACTCGGCTGAGGTGTATCGCCTGTAGCCACTCGTTATAACCGGATACGGCCAGAAACCGTATCCATCCAAGTTATAAAGTTTAGGTCACGACAAAGGACCTACGGGTATCCCCACAGGGAGGATCCCAACATAAATGGCGCAGCCGGTAGGACCTTTTTTGTTCACGGGAACATCAAGGATGTTTTAGAAAAAATAATAAAATAAAATGACTCAATAAAACATAACAGAAAAAAACATTTGTGAAATCAATCGGAAGGCTTTGATCGTAACAGGTTCAAGTGCTTGTTGCGATAACCACAGCAGAAAGTCAATTACAACAAGTTCCAAGTGCTTGGTGTAATTGAAAAAAAAAACAAAACCAAAGCCGATACCAACAGATTTATGTGTTTGCTGGAATATTTGGCCAATGTTTCCGGGGTTAGACAAACGAACAATAAAATATTAAATCTAATATCGGAAGTGACAATGCTATATAAAAAAAGGAGTCTTAAAACACAAACGAAATTTATTGTTAAAACTTATAAAATTCGGATTTTTAACTCTACCGAGAGTTTATCAAGGTTTTTATTTTTCTTTGGCTTTTTTCAATAGCGGCACTTTTGCCATAAAATAGAAGAGCCGATTGAGTCATTTGGTTTTCGTTACAAGGCAATCTTGCCATCACCAATCTAATAGCATAACTCTCGTACCTTACATGGTACCTTATTTATTTATATTTATTTAAAAAATCATAAGTACAGTAAGAGCAAGCTCGATTATAGTACAATACGTTATAAGATTAACTTAGTCTAACATTCATTTAATTTAAGTTAAGGTAAGTTAAGTTAATTTAAGAATTATAACAACAGATTTAATAAGAGAACATTAAATATTGTCCTTAATTGTATGACAGTATTGACTTAATCTAATTGTAAAAATAGATAACAGAATAAATTGAAAAAGACTCAAAAGCATAGATAGGATAAGTAAGAGACAGAGAGTAAAGAAACTATGGAGTAGAAAAAAACGAAAAAACTGATTGCCTAAAAAGACCTCTCACAGTGATTTCCCTAAGCCGTCGCGGCAAACCATTCCACAACCTAATGGCGTTGATGAAAAATAGGTTGGAAGAGTTTAATGAGCTATGCCTCGGAACTATCAAAACTTGACTTCTTCTAGATACACAAAACTGAAGTTTTTCATACACACAGCAGGGTATTTTCTCATGCATCAGTTTATACAGGTACATACAATTTCTGGCATTGAGATAAGATACTATGTCGCATCCAAGTATTGCATTTCGGAAACGAGACAGATGATCATATTTACGAAGACCGTTTACATAGCGCGTGGCGTAATTAAATGCAAGTTGAATTTTTAGCTGGGAAGATGAGTCAAGTTTGCTATACACTATCTCTGAATAAGTTATTATAGGTAAAATCAGCTGTATAACCAATCTACGTTTAATTTCAACTGGAGCAATACTAGCAGACATTCTCAAGTTACGTAGGACATAATAAATTTTTTGCACAACACTGTTCACATGGTCTACACAGGACAGAGAAGAATTAATAAAGTAACCTAGATATACTGTTTTACGCACTGCAGTCAATTTGCTACTTACAATAAACAGATCAGGGACATCATCAATACAAATTTTACTCTTATAGAAGGGTAAGACATAAGATTTTGCAGAATTTAGTTGAATCCCATTACATTTAGCCCACTTGTTTATGTTTCTGAGATCTTCATTCAAACGATAACAAAGATCATCAGTGAGACCAGTTCGCCGAGACAAGTATAGTTGGACATCATCCGCATAAGCATAAACATATGAATGCCTGCATACACTAAAGATATCGTTAATGATTGTCGATATCGACATTGGAAAAATTTTTTATTGTTTTTATTTACTTATTTATTGGTTAAACAAGGCGATTTACTTATTCTAACTTAATTTAATATATTTTATGTTTATTTTATTTCTTCTCCCCTTTCATTGTTTTGGTGTTCGAAGATGTACGACTTGAAGTGGGCGTAATCCGCCAACCTAAATGACATAATTTCATGAACACGTCAGAAAGGACAGCCAAAAAGACAATTAAAAGTAAGAGTAAAAGAAAGTAAACATACTAGAAAGGGGAGAAGAAAAGAAAGGAGATCAAAGGCGGGGTTAGCTAGGAAGAGAGATAGACTTGGATAGTACTTATTTAGAGAGGGCCTGCTTAAATGTGGTATATATACGAGTTACTATATACATATATTGTAATTTAACTTGAGAAGTATACGGAAACGTTATTGAATTCTCTACAGCATCGATTGATGGGTTCATTGTTTGCGTATGTAGTTTGGTGCTGATATTCAGTTAACAGTCTAGTATGCCTAGTACGCCTTATTGGATCGTTGAAGCATATCATACTAGAAATATATTCGCTGTCAATAGCTCCATTAATAACATCGAATGTGAAACATGAGCCCAATAATGATCTTCTTGATGATAATGGCATCAAGTTTAAAAGGCGAAGTCTGTATTCACATGAAGGAAGGCTATTATAATCACGGAGGTTGTACATGTCTCTCAACGTGTATAGTAGTTTTTGTTCAGGGAAGTTCGATTCCGAGTTTATATAAGTACAAACTCGATGCTGTATGTATAAAGGTTTGTTCAGACATGCGAGTAGGGTCAACTCAAGATGGATTTTGGGGAAACATTTTTTTGGGAATTATATTGCGTTAGTAGGATCCACGTGGTCCTTCTAAAAATAATTATCTATGGCGGATCCATCTCCAACCACCTCTCGGGAAAGAGGATAGCAGGGACAAATTTTTATTAATACAAAGGGTTAAGTCTCGTTTAAAACCTTTTTGAGGTTATGATTTCAAGCGTGGTTTGAAATCATAGAATTTTTATTATTAAAGTAGGAGAAGGGAACTCACCCTTAAGAAAAAAAAAGAAAGTTCATTAATTACAATTAAGAGATACGAATTAAAGCCAGAACGGCACAAATTTTGAAAATGAAAATAGAAACGAAGATTCCAACAATAGTGGTACATAAGCAAGAAATTGAGCCGGGGATTTATTTAGAAGAAAGTTTAACCAACGTAAGTAACAATACAGCGTATGTATAAGTTTTGAATGCAACTGAAAGGGATATGATCATACCGAAAGAGTATAAACCAAAATTTTCCAATTTTAATATGAATAAAACACATAATCACACGATAAACAGCGTAAGGGAACATAACGAAAGAGAAAGAATTAAAAAATTAACAGAAACAATTAAATTGGACACAAATTTAAATACAGAGGAACGGTCCTCAATAGATAATTTAATTACTTCTTACCATGATATTTTCCTGTTAGAAGTAGATAAATTATCATATACGTATATTCCTGTTTTAAAACACGAAATTCAGGTCCAAGGAGATCAGTCGCCAATAAATCAGAAACAGTATAGATTACCTCAGGCTCATAGGGAGGAAATTCAGAACCAAGTAGAACAGCTTTTGAGAGACTACATAATTAGGCCAAGCAAGTCACCTTGGAACTCGCCATTACTATTAGTGCCAAAGAAAGCAGTAAGTGATGGAAAGAAAATGTGGACGTTTGTCATAAATATTAGAAAGATAAACGGCGCCACCATCAACCGAGTTTTTCCAATTCCAAGAATTGATGAAATATTAGATCAATTAGGACACTAGATATTTTTCAACTCTAGATTTTGGGTTACATCAAGTTCTCGTAAACAAAAGTGATAGAGAAAAATCTCTTACAGAGTTGATATTTTGTAAAAGGCGCAGCTACACAGGAAATATAAACACAAGAATAATCAAAAATTAAAAAAATGTGAATAAAAAGCTTCAAGTAATGTTTTAAAATTTTTTTAAGTGCATTTAATTATGTTAAATAGAATTATTTTTTTTATTATATTCAATAACCTATGCTTTTGCATAATTAGCAAATAATGCGCCTTTTACGGAATGAATATTTTGTAAAAGGCGCAGATACACAGAAAATATAAATACAAGAACAAACAAAAATTTCAAAAAATGCTAATAAAAAGCTTTTACTAATTCAAATTAGAACTAACAATGTGTCGGAGGCGACCCATTAACAGAAGCCTAATTTTTTTGTAAGCGTTTATTGTAAGCATTTTTTTTTAGTTTTACAAAACCGTCTTGAAAGAAAAAGAAAACAGTTACAAAAAGTAAATAATGTTGTAAACAGTTCTCGATAAACTTAAATTACAGAAATTGAAATAATCCCCAAATAAAATGAAATTACGCCCAAACGAAATGAAATAACCCCCAAACAAAATGAAATAACCCCCAAATTCGAAAAATTATAAACTCCCCAAATTAATGAAATAACCCCCAAAAAATATAAAATTAAATAAACCCCAAAAAAATTTTGGTTGGGGGATATTTCATTGGGTGTTATTTCATAATGATATAAGCCTCAAGGGAAAAAATGAAACTCCTTCCAAAATTTATGAAATTTTCCCCAAACAATTGGGTGTTATTTCGTATGAAGTAAGAATATATGGGAATTTTTTGGGGCTTATTTAATTATTTTTTTGGGTGTTATTTCATTTGGGGGTTATTTCGTAGAGCCGTTTAGAACAAGAAAAGAATACAGGTGGAAAGGAATGCAGAAACAAATAAAAGAATATGTAAAAAATTACAAGAAATGTCAAGTAAACAAAAGTTATAGGTCAACTAAAATGCCGATGGTCTTGACAGATACACCAACACGACCATTTGATACAGTTTATATGGACATGGTGGGTATTCTGCCAGAAGCAATATCCGGTAATAAATATATATTAACATTCCAAGACGGTTTTTCAAAATACATGGTTTGTTTTGCAATACCAGATGCGGAGGCAAGCACCGTGGCAAAAGCATTTTTTAACGAGATTGTGACTCGTCACAATGTGCCAAGAGTGTTAATAACCGACAATGGGTCAAACTTTATTTTACGTCACTTCTCAGACGTATGTAAAATGTTGGGTATAAAGAAATTGCATATTACACCATACCATCCGCAATCAAATGGTTAACTAAGGAGAAGCCATAGACATTTAGCGGAATATTTGCGAAGTTTCGCGAAAGAAGATGGGTCAAACTGGGATCAATGGTTGGCAAGTGCGATGCATGTACATAACAACACAGTACACGTATCAACAAAGCATACGCCTTTTCGAACATTGTACGGGTTTGATTCCGAAATGCCGACAAACTTGAAACGCAAGTGTGGGCCGGTGTATAATGTCGAGGATCCTTCAAAAGTATTAAGTACCAGATCCAAAGAGCGCATGAGCTATTAAGACAGAATCAGGAACGTGCGAAAGAAGCATCTAAGAAACAATATGATATTACTTTACATCCAGTGATGTTTAAAAACGGGTATTAAGTACTAATGAAAAATCAGTGTAGGAAAAACAAATTTTCACCGATATGGATAGGGCCATACGAGGTAGTAGATATTAAAAGTACAGTTACAACCGAAATTCTAATCAAAAATAAAGCGAAGAAGATACATAATAATTTACTCAAATTTTTTCATAGCAAGTTAGAAAATAAATGATTATCGATTAATAAATGATTTTGATAATGATAATTAAATGATAAATTAAATAAATAAGGCAAATGTTGCAATAAGGGAAAGTGTAAGAAAGGCAAATGTGTTAATGAAAGAAAAATTATTGATAGAGAAATAATAAGTAAAAGAAGGAAAAATAATGAAATAAATTTGAATGAAGAGAATAGTTATGAAGGAAAAACAAGCAAGAGAAAGAAAAATTATGGGATAATGAAATAAAAAGAAATGAAAGAGATATTAAGAGAACAAAAATACCGCAACAGGGTAATGGTATGGGTATTATTAAAACAGGGTCCAACACAAAGGACAAGAAAAATTAAGAGAAGTAAAGAAAATTCAGAAAAAACTGATGAAGTTTTAGAAGGGCAAAACAAAGAATCGGTAATGCTTGCCGACCAGCAAGAAATCATGAAACTAGAAAATTATGTAGAGAACAAGTGCCAGATAAATAATATTTCCAACAAATGGAAGGAGCAGAATAATTTAATAAATTACAAGAAAAGAAAAAATAAATGATTTTTTTTAATAAAGAATGAAGAGAAACCAATTTAAAAAAAATTAGTTTCGAAGCCAATTTTTAATTGTGCTTACATAGGAAAAAAAATATATTTTTAAAGAAAATTAAGAATAAGAATAGAAATAGAGTAAATGAAATAGTTCATTCAGAAGAAAAAGAAAATATAGGGGAAAATAGGAAGTGTTAAAGAAACTAAAATAATTGAAAAAAAAAACAAAACAATTCAATGAAATCAAATTCAATTGGAAGGGAAATTGAAAAAAAAATCGATTTTTGATTTTCAAAGTTAAAGTAAGACCAATTACTCAGTCATTTTAATAATTCATGAATTAAGGTCCGGAAAATTTAAATTAAAAGAAAAAACATACGAATGAATATAAACTGATAAAAAATTAATATCAGAATAAAAAAAAATAAATAAATATCGGTAAGATTTAAAATAACCTGGTACCACAAGTAAAAAACCCCGCCCACTTTGTTATCAGTTCTTTACATTTTCATGTACGCTGATCACGAATACGCAATTATTTTTTTCGGGTCACCTCTACTTTGGTCCCTACAGGACTTTTCAATTTTAAAGGATAACTATCTTTGAATAATTGTTTAGTGTAGAAGTTTATGTCGTATCAGAACAAATTTGGTATGAAATTAAAGAGAATAAAGTAAAAAAATAAAAAAATATTAATTGAAAAAATTGACGAAAATGGATATGAAAAATGTCCTTTATATTCTAAAATCCTTTAAATCCTTGAAGAGTTTTCTCCAGTTAAAACAAAAAGTTGATAAAATATAATATATTTACTATAGTTGTGCAAAATTTCATTAAAATCGCTTCATTGGTTTATTTTTCATAAGTATTTTAAAAATCAGCAATTGTGCAACATGTCGTATGAGTTACTTTATATAAATTGAATTTCATTGTAGTTATGTTTATGCCCGAATTAAATAAACTTTAACACGCAATTAAATTAAACTTTACATTTTGCTGAATTTTAATTTTCGTCAACATTTTATTAGGTATATTAAATTGTCTGTAATATTATAAAAATTATATATACCGACTCATTTACAGTGGCGTGCAACTAATTAGCATCGAACTAAAACTCATATATGTTCATTCCTGTATGAACTTTTAACGCAGGTTCCAAATCTGTACTCGGTTCTTTTGCTGTATGGTAAAATTTCTCCAAGGTGTTTTAAGCGTTTTTGACCATTCCTAGTTTCTTTATTTAGAATTAAAACTACACACCATAAAATAAAAAGTGTATTTTAGAAAAATATCAAATTTTAAATCTATAATTTTAAATTTAAAAACTGTATCTTAAAAAATCGAACACATAGGATAAACTAAGTAAAGATTTGGAACCAGTGTTGAAAGTTCATATAGGAATGATAATGGGATTTCCGGATCCTTATATTATAGACTAGTAGAATTTATCCAAATATGTTTGAATTTCAGTGCTGTGCTGTTCATCTGAACGCCACTGTATATATATATGTAATATAATTAGTAATTTTTTTTCTTTTTTGGATGACTGCTGTAAGAGTTTTCTAAGTCATCTAGCTTAACACTCCAACAATATTCTGCAACCATTGCAATCAAGTTTTTTCCCTTGTATCTATATTCTATTTGAAGCATTTCTTAATGAAATGTTCTGCATGTTGGTCCAATTCTCCCATATTTGGTGGAAAAAAGTCAAGATGGTTGTGAAACAAGTTAATTTTCAAAGACATTATGACTTTCATTTCTTTTAAAGTGATAATCATTTCTTTAACTAAGTCCTTGTTGAGTTCTGATCTATGGTTTTCTTTGGCAGCCTTGAAACTTAGCCATGCTTTTTTTTCTGTGACATTTAAATTGCTCTCAAACATTGGATCGTTTACAATATAATGGCCCTAATGTTGGGACCAATTAAAATTCCTAAAGATAAAAAATTGTTACGAAACAAAAAAAATTTTTTTTATTATTAACATACCTTCTTTTATCTTAGCGTCACTATTCCAATGAAATTTATTTTTAAGGTACTTAAATCGTTCACCTTCTTTATCCATAGCATTTATAAGGTTTTTGGCTACACCTAACTCTAGATGTAGAGAGGGAAGAAGAATTTTCTCCCTTGGAATTTAAGCTACATCAATTATATTCTTTTTTCCAATGATATTGGATTGTCGATATGGCCAAATAAAGTCTGTATATTGCATTTCCCTTTCTCGACTGTTCCATTCGCATATACAGCAATTGAACTTTGTTAAACCGTCTTGTAATCCCAAGAGAAGGCCAATTACTTTGAAATTTCCGGGAATCAACCAATTATGTTCATTGTATTGTATTTTTTTTACAATTAATTTCATTGATGAGTAGTTTTCTTGAAGAATATGCTATTGGATTCGTTGGGAGATTTTTTTCTTTATTGATAAGTGTTATTTTCAAGCTTAATTTAGAGGAATCAATAAACATGTACCACGCAGTTTTTCCATATTTTATATTTAAATCCTCCATTAGTCCTGCAATAACATATCGTTGCAATAAACAATTAAATCAGAGAAATTAAAATACGACTGCAACTCATGGAATCCACGACGAGAAGCTGTAACGCACACGTTGGTATCCAATAAATTGTGATCGCGAAGATTAGAAGCCGCAATATCAGTTTTAGTTTTACTTAGACCCAACACTCTGACGAAATGGTCAAAACTTTCATTATTAAATGGAATCTGAGTACAATCAGAATTACATGATGCATATAATGGATCATTGCTACATTACGATTGGAAAAGTTGGCGCAAGTTCGAAATTATGTAACTTGGCTGTGGGATACCTAATATTCGACTTGGCACTGGTGTTGCTTCACCATGTGGCTTCAGTCGAATTACTGAACTCAAATTTGGATAGTTTATTATTGCCATTGCTCTTGAATTATGACCACTTATATTGATAACACAAAAATAACAGATTTTTTCATCATGCTCCAACTGAGGTGTCCACAACACAGAAATACCAAATGGCATGCTTTCTAATTTTCCACTAGACCAATGTAGCATATTCCTGTAGCAGATATCACAACATATGTTGGGAGCAAAAGTCACATTTTCACCGGCAAGAATTTCAAATCCAAAGTACCTCAAGTAAATTAATCGCAAAGAATCACTAATTAGTTTTCTTTGTTTAAGAACAGTAAATTCACCACATATATTGCAAAAACAATTTACACAATTTTTATGTTTAAAACTTTCGAATTGTATTTTTAACTATACTCAAAATCGTACCGACTTTTTAAATGAATGGAATTGAAACCTCTTGTTTGATCGTGGACAAAAAGACTGAATCATGACAGAATAACATGTTAGTTGTATTGCAATCAGTGGCGGATCTACATATGGGCCGAAAGGGCTTGAACCCCCCGTCCCTTTTTGAATTTTCTACACACAAAAACTTCAGGAAAATCAGATTTCATAATACATTTTTACGAAAAAAAAAATTGACTCAGAAAAACTTAGAAAAATCAGATTTCATCATACATTTTTTTTAAATAAATCAAAAAAAAAATCAATTCATCCTTCACTTGGATCTTCAGGGCCCCCCTTCGACAAATCCTAGATCCGCCACTAATTTGAATCACGCTTTCGCACATGCTCTCACCGACTTGTAATGTAGCGCGTATCTTTACTTTTAGGACCTGCCTAAGAATTTGCCAGCGCTTTAATAACGCTACGGGCTCTATTATATATTTTTTTTCAAAATATTTTCAGCCGACACCAAATGTGCACTTCAGCTTATTTTGAAGATTAAGTAAAAGGTAGCTAATTTTAAGCTAGAAATCTTAATGACTTTATTTTCGCAATCCTTCTGTATTTATAGAAGGATAGCTGTATTTTAGTTTTTCAAAATAAATAACAATATTGAGTTAAATTAACATATGTTGTGATTGAGTGATAAAAATGTAAACAAAGCAAATGTTCTAAAGTGCGAATATAAGATGTATTTCCGTACTCTACTCTGTGTAAGATTTGTGTAAGTTCAAACTGAGAGTGTAAAAATGAAATGTGAGAATAGTTGCAAAAGTACGGAAACAGCTTCTAGTAAGTTTCAAGCACAAAACAGCTGATTTTGACTGCAGACATGTCAAACGTAAATTGCGCCAATTAAAATTATCATCAATTTGTCTGTGAAGTAAGTAAACTTGTTTCAAACTATAATATTAGTTTTAATAATTAATTGATAGTTAAAAATGGAAGGCCCAAAAAAAATTCAGGTGAATTGTTCTCCAGGAACTTATGGAAGGATTCGTAGTGGTAAGTAAACAACAAAATTATTCCTAAAATAAAAGTTGCAAGCGTTTCATATTTTAAGATTTTAGGTTAAATGTTTAATTGCAATTGAATATATTTCAGATCCAGAGCTTGTGGGAAATTATGCCCAACAATTATTGGAGACACAAGGCCACTTTGACGAAGTGGTTTTTGCGCCGATAGAAGAAAATGTGGAACCAGGTCAATACGGTAGCAATATTGAGAAAATTGTTTATTCTCCAACTGCAAGTCGGGAATTAAGTGCTTTCAATACAGAAGACGCCATATTTACCCGGCTGGTTGATATAGAGGAAACGAGCCTCGACGATAGTATTGCTAGTCCCAACTTGTGGACTGATTCAGCAACTAAATTATTGCTTGATGAAGTCAAGAAACTGTGCGGAAAAGTTGGCAAGTCCATAAATTTGAAAAGCAAGAATCAGCTTTGGAAAATAATTGCTGAAACATTTTGCAAAGAGGTGTATGCATTTTCCCCAAATCAGGTATTTAATATTTCTTGTAAAATGTGCAATTTGAATATTTAAACATTAATTCCTTATCAAGGTTGAAAGTAAGTTCCGCGGACTGGAACGGCAATATAAAAAGGCGAAGATCAATAATTCGCAAACTGGGAGAAGTCGGATGACCTGCATTTACCAAAGGTATTTTTTTTTATAATAAAAATATATTTTTTTTTTTGATTCTTTACAGTGAGCTTGATGAAGTTTTTGGTGTCAAGAAAGGTATTAATCCTGAGTATACCTTGGAGAGCCAATACCAACCACCTTTGGAGCATTTTACTCAGGTTGAATCGAGTCCAGAGCCAGTTTGTATGTTTATCTTTACAGTTTACACAACTACTTAATAAAAAACAAAATTTTTAACATTCTTATTCCAGATAACCAGCCATCAACCAGCAAAAATGCATCCAAACTGACTGAAAGAGGTAAAGTGCTGAAAAAGTTGGATGACATTTCAAAAAGAAAAGAGGAGCGCCATCAAACTTTAATAGAAATTTTAGAAAGAAGGGATCAGGAAAGAAAAGAGCGTGAAAAGCGAAGAGAAGAAATGGGAAAGGAAATCATCGATCTTTTGAAAGAAATGGTAAACAATACTACAAAATAAGTGTTTACTTATTTTGATTTATTAATTTTATTAATTAATTGATTTAGTGTGATAAAAAATTTTGTGATTTTGTTTGCAATTATAATTTCTTAATTTTTATTTATTATCTTATTATTTTATGTAACAATGAAAATAGTTTAAACTTTTTTTTAATATGATTTCTTAATAATGAAAACTTTTGAATTCTATTTTTTGTTTTTAACAATATTTTAAAATTGTAATACTATTTATGTAAACATCCTTTATTTTATTAAAAATGTTATTTATAAAGAAAAAAGTTTATCAATGATATATAACAAAAAGCTTGGTGTAAAAGAAGTTCAATAAAAGCATGTAAAAACTCAAAAAAACACCTGTTATCAGTTAAATTATATCAGACTAGATATTTTTGAAACATCAAAAAAATTTTTTAGGTACAAGGAGTTATTATTTATTTTTTCAAATTTATACAGTATATTGTAATTAATAAATATTTTGTTACTTTAAAAAGCTTAAAAGCAATAATAAAGAAAAACTAGTATTTATTCTTAAATTTTTAAATATTCATTTCATGGAGAATGGAGTCTCTTATGGCATTCATTCTTGAGGATGATTCTGTGAATTGAACATCATCTGAATGTTCTGTTTCGTTTTCAGTGTCGAAGTTGAGCTCAGATTCATTAGCAATATTGTGCAAAACACAGCAAGCCATAATAAAATTGCAGAGCTTCTTGATGCCTCTTAGCTTGCAGTAATACAACTGCCTAAATCTCTGCTTCAAAATACCAAAAGTGTGTTCAATGGCTACACGACCAGAGCTAAGTTTTATGTTGAAGCTTTTCTGAGCGTTTGTCAAATGGCCATTGTCTCTGTACGGCGTAATAAGATGTGCTGAGCAAGGGTATGCGGAATCACCCAATAGGTGATAATATGCAACGATAAGATATATATTTGTAGTAAATTTTGTTATTTTAATATTGTTTTCATAAAAACCTCCACAAGCTGAACCTAACTTCTTAAAGATAGCCGAGTTTTGTAATAGCCAACTATCGTGGCAGGAACCTGGGTGACCAACGAATACGTCGATGAATTTTTTTTGCTCGTTACAAATACCTTGCACGCTTTAACTGACATTTCCCTTGCGGTCAATGTAATCATCCTTCCTTTCTTTTGGAGGATCGATTACGACTCGTGTTCCATCGATACAGCCTAAAATGAAACATTAAGGAAGAATATGAAAAAATTATTTGTTATGACGTTGTTTTCATCTCAGAATTGCACAATTTACATACATTTACATACCTATTGCCTTATTAAAGCCGCATTTTTAGTGTCAAAAAAGTTGCTGCTCTTTTGTTTTACCTCTTCATTTGGCCAGACTATTAAACTAGGAGCCATTCTACTTATAAACATAGTAGTTCGATGAATGACTCGGCTGACCGATGCAATGCATAAGTCGAAACGATCGCCAACGTCTCGATAGGAACAAGCCTCGTGTCCAGCAAACCAAAGAAATACAGCTAAGTGTGTTTTTGGTGAAAGACATTTATCATAACGCATCGACTTGTAGTCCTCCGATTCTTCAAACTTGTTAGATAGGCTTTCGAACAAGGAAGTAGAAATTCTAAAATGCCTTCTAAACTCATTCTCGGAATACTTAGAAACTACGTCACTTAGATAGTTCTTGATGCAGTTTCTGCGATCGCATGATGTCGTTATCAATTCGCCAAAAATTACTTTTTCTTCACTTTCAGAGCCCTCAAAAAGCATTTCCAAAAGTTCTTCATCACTGCCATCAGATTCACTTGGCAGCACAAAATGTAAAACACTTTCACTCAAACTATTAAAAGCCATGTTTTAATTCAAAACTAAACAATTACTTGATTTTAATTTATTATTATTTATTTATTGTACGTAAATTTCTTTTTCAGACACACAATTTGTGAATTTATTTATCGCAAAACATAAACAATTCTGAAATTTAATTTGACATTTGCTTCTTCTTATTGATGCTTGTTTTTCTTGATGTTTTACTCTACTCGAGTACTTACTTTACTCGAAGTCTTGAGTTCTAACACTCTCTGTGCACTTTGTGTGCTCGAGAGAGCGGTTTTATGGTTGTTCTTCTTCTCCCATTTTAAGCACTGAAAGTACGGAAACAGAAAATAGTGTCCCACAAGTTGCACAGTGTGAGTATGGAAACAGACCTATAATAACATAGCGTGCGTGAGTGAATACAATATAAGTGAATAACATAATAAATTGAGTGTAATAATATAAAGTAATAAGCGCAACTGTTAACATAATTATGTGTGCAAATTAATATAGTATAGAGTACAATTACCCTGCAGCGTCAAGAACTGGTACAAAAATAGTGAATTCACTAGTACTAAGAAGACAGCTACTAGTACCTCGCCTATCTCCAAGCAATGCTTTTGACTGTCGCATTTAACATGGGCTTGTCCTACGAAAAGGGTCAATTTTCACCCACTGCATCAACGCGTACTAGTGCAAGAACTGGTTCATTGGGAAATATATTGCACTAGTGCCTTGGGGCAGATATCGCACCAGTTCTAAATTTGGGTCTCTCGGGATAGATATTCGACATTGTTTTTGAAACACATTAAGAAAATTTAAATTTAATTTAATATATTAATATATTTAATATTTATTTTAATATAAATATACATATAAACACATTTACATATTTATAGTATAACAAACAACACAACAAACTCTTGGGACTGCAGTAGGTTGTCTGCATGCAGTTAGCAATTAAACACACACTCCATCTCCATTGAGTCATTTATCTCCATTGAGTCATCCACTTAATTTTTTATTTTCGTTTGTCTGGCCTAACTTTATTTTATTCAATTATATTTCGGTATATTTAACACTTTTTAACAAAATAAAAGAAATGCCGGCAGAAAGAAGAAAACAACAAAATTCAAGTTGAAGCCAAACCGGCTTGGATATACGTTTATACGCCAGCTAGCTAAATAGCTTTGTTTCACTTTCTCTCTCGAATTTACTAGCTCGTTTTTGTTTACTAGGGTACGATAGATAACTAGTTCGTATATAACCTTTAAGTACTAGCACAAAAATAGTGCACGGTGAATATTGTCTACCAGCTCGCTGCAGGGTACCTAATAAGTAAAAGTGATTAACTGAAATGACTAAATTTAATGGCAATGATGGTTGTGTTTGTACTCTACACATGAGTACCCTACAGATTACAAAACACAAGGCAATAACACAACAACAAAGCAGTAAAAAAGACGTAGGTAAAATTGCTTTTGCTCTCGCGTTTTCATCTCTCCGAATTGTCTGTATGTAACTGTTAAAAAAATCAAGTTGATATACCCTACACCGTTTAGGTCAGGGTATTTTAACTCTGTGAAAACGTTTATAACACCGAAAAGAAGGCGTGGCCGGTATAGAAGACTATATATATTCTTGATCAGCGTCACCTCTTGAGTCGAAATACTTTAAAAATTGATTAAAAATAAACCACTAAAGTGATTTTAATTTTGCAGAACTATAGTAAATACATAATATTTTATCAACAAATTTTTTTGTTTTAATTAGACAAACAACTCCAAGGATATAAATGATTTAAGAATATAAAGGACATTTTTCATATCCTTTTTTTACCAATTTTTTCAATCAATATTTCTTTATTTTTTTTTACTTCATTCTCTTTAATTTGATACCAAATTTAGTTTAGTGTAGAAGTTTATGTCGTATCAACAACAAATTTGGTGTCAAATTAAAGAGAATAAAGTAAAAAAATTAAAAAAATATTAGGCTATAAATTACTAATTATATTACATATATATACAGTGGCGTTCAGATGAACAGCACAGCACTGAAATTCAAACATTTTGGGATAAATTTTACTAGTCTATAATATAAGGATCCGGAAATCTCACTATCATTCCTGTATGAACTTTCAACACTGGTTCCAAATCTTTACTTAGTTTTCCCTATATGTTCGAATTTTTAGGATACAGTTTTAAAATTTTAAATTTGATATTTTTCTTAAATACAAAATATTACTTTTAATTTTATGGTGTGTAGTTTTAATTCTAAATAAAAAACTAGGAATGGTCAAAAACGCTTAAAACACCCTGGAGAAATTTTACTATATAGCAAAAAAACTGAGTACAGATTTGGAACCTGCGTTAAAAGTTCACATAGGAATGAACATATTTGACTTTTAGTTCGATGCTAATTAGTTGCACGCCACTGTACATGATTTTTATAATATTACAAAAAATTTAATAAACCTAATAAAATGTTGACAGAAATTAAAATTCGGCAAAATTTAAAGTTTAATTTAATTGCGTGTTAAAGTTTATTTAATTCGGGCATAAACATAACTACAATGAAATTCAATTTATATAAAGTAACTCATACGACATGTTGCACAATTGCTGATTTTTAAAATACTTATGAAAAATAAACCAATGAAGCGAGTTTAATGAAATTTTGCACAACTATAGTAAATATATTATATTTTATCAACTTTTTGTTTTAACTGGAGAAAAAACTTCAAGGATATACAGGATTTTAGAATATAAAGGACATTTTTCATATCCTTTTTCGTAAATTTTTTCAGTTAATATTTTTTTTTTTTTTTACTTTATTCTCTTTAATTTCATACCAAATTTGTTCTGATACGACATAAACTTCTACACTAAACAATTATTCAAAGATAGTTATCCTTTAAAATTGAAAAGTCCTGTAGGGACCAAAGTAGAGGTGACCCGAAAAAAATAATTGCATATTCGTGATCAGCGTACATGAAAATGTAAAGATCTGATAACAAAGGGGGCAGGGTTTTTTAAAGGGCGCAAATTGTTGTACAGTGTAATTGGACAATATTTGGTACAAAAGAATTCTGCCTTTCGGAAAAAATGCAATAAGAGCATTTTGCTTGCATTAAAAGCAATGACGAAAACAAGAAATGGCGTTTGGTAGTGGATTTTAGAAAATTAAATGATAAAATAATTAACAACAATTTTCCATTAACAAGACCAGAAGATGTTTTAGATATGCTAGGAAGAGCTAAATATTTTTCAACATTAGACATGTCAAGCTCATTCCACCAGATACCTTTAGAACAAGATTCAAGACCTTTGACTGCATTTTCGACACAAGACGGACATTATCAATTTAAACGTTTGCCTTTTGGACTCAAAATTTCGTCAAATTATAGTTGATAGTTTTATACGAAAAATTATAGAAAAGTTTTCAACGCATGTTAACTATCGCGTTAAGTGGTTTAAGTTCGGAAGCATTTTTGTATGTCGACGATATAATTGTGTTCGGATGCTCTTTAAACCATCACAATCAGAATTTAATAAAAGTCTTTGAACGTTTGAAACAATACAATTTAAAACTAAATGCAAGTAAGTGTCATTTCCTTAAAAATGAAGTAATCTATTTAGGCCACCTCATAACAGACAAAGGCATAAGAACAGATCCCTCCAAATGTGAAGCAGTCATTAAATACCCAACACCAAATAATGCAGATGAAGTAAGAAGATTTGTAGCATTTTGCGATTACTACAGGCGTTTCATACCAGATTTTGCAACTATAGTAAAATGCCAAAACTCTTTACTCAAGAAAGGAATACCTTTCATCTGGTCAGAAGAATGTGAAAAGGCTTTCAACACCTTGAAACAAAAACTTATTAATCCGCCAGTATTGCAATATCCAAATTTTGAGAAACCTTTTATTCTAACCACAGATGCATCTGATTTTGCGCTTGGTGCAGTACTCTCGCAAGGCGAGATAGGACACGATTTACCAATATCCTTTGCAAGCAAGTCATTGCAAAAACATGACATTAACAAACCCATAATAGAAAATGAATTGTTAGCGATACGCTGGGGCATAAACTTTTTTAAGCCATATCTATTTGGAAGAAAATTTATCGTGGTAACTGACCACAGACCACTAGTATCATTATTTTCGCACAAGAATCCTTCATCAAAGATGACAAGGATAAGATTAGATTTGTCAGACTATGATTTCGAGATAGTATATAAACAAGGAAAGATTAATACAAATGCCGATGCGTTATCACGCATAAAAATAGATAGTGAAATTCTTAAAACAATGATTCCCACATTGAAAAATAAAGAAAATAATATACAAGTAATTACTAGAAGCAAAAAGAAGCTTGAAGACAAAAACAATATAGAAATTATTAGCAAAGAGACAGATAAAAATGTAACGAGTAATAATGCGAGTGAAAATAAAGACGAAGGCGCCCACCACTTTAGTCAACACCTCCAAGGAAGTGTTAAAGAGAATAACATATCTCACAAGGAGTCTGATCAACTCTGTATTTGGGAATGTACATCCTTTAATGACGTAAAGAATTTGGTGAAATTAAAATTTATAATTAATAAAAACAGTAACGTTACTATGAATATAAATGATAATGAAGTGCACATAACATGTAGCGATGACCCTTCGAAACTAGATTCGATGTTGGAGAAACTACATTGTTCATTGACGAAATCACATATTTGAAATTATTGATATGAATGCATTCAAAGACAAATATAACAAGTTGAAATTGAATAGATCCTCGCCCATAAAGATATTGATATACAGAGCTCCACAACAAATACATAGTATGCTTCAAAAATATAAGCTAATTGACGAATTTCACACTTCAAGTACATCAGGACACATGGGAATAAGAAAAACTGTCCTTAAATTAAAACAAAGATACATCTGGAAGAATATGAGACAGATGGTTAAAGAATTTATAAACAACTGCGTGAAATGTAACCAAAATAAAGTAACTCGACACTTTAAAGAGAAAATGATAATCACTGACACACCACAAACAAGTTTCGATACTGTAGTAATTGACACTGTAGGCCCACTTAAGATTTCGAACGGCTACAGATATATACTAACAATGCAATGCGATCTCACAAAATTTGTTGTAGCGCATCCCATTGAAGCTAAAGACGCCAAGACAGTAGCTTCAACCCTGGTAGAACAGTTCATACTAAAGTACGGATGTTTTAAAACACTTAAGTCTGACAAAGGGACAGAATTTACAAACAACTTAATGTCAAATGTGTGTGAATTATTAAACACGCGTCAAGTGTTTTCAACTCCATATCATCAGCAAACAATAGGCGCACTTGAAAGAAATCATAGAACACTTAATGAATATTTACTTTCTTTTGCGGATGATTTCGAATGGGACAAATGGGTATCGTATTACACATTTGCATATAATACTACCCCACACGTTGACTCCGCGTACTCACCATATGAGCTTGTGTTCGGAAAATTACCGACCCTGCTTAGCGATGTTCTAAAAGAAGGAACCAAAGTATATGATTTAGAAAACTACAATAATGAGTTAAGGCTAAAATTAAAAACATCTATAGATAAGGCTAGAAATTTAATACAAAAAGTAAAACATAAGAGAAAGATATTTTATGATAGAAATAAAAATGAAAGCACATTAGAAATAGGACACTTAATATTTGTAGGATTAGAAACTAGGAAAAAATTTCAGAATCCTTATCATGGTCCGTACAAGATCATCAAAAGAAACGGAGTAAATTCCATAGTAGATATAAGAGGTAAAAGTAAGGAGTTACACAACAATTTACTTAAGAAATTTAATAATAATTGCAATTAATATTTATATAAAATGTACATGACAAAATTATATATTAATTATAAATTATAATTACATTAAGATTTCATTAAGAATAGCAAAAACTATGATAATAATGCAATATCAAATACATTTTATCTATACATATGTAAAGAAGTATCCCAAAATGTTAACTTTTTCTAAATTCCTCCAATCTTAAAAAATTATTTCAAGTAATAATTTTTCGCTTAAGGGTAAGGGTGTAGTGGCACAGCATGACCACTATACCGTACATGCCAAACAATTAGTAATAACACAAATTTAACCCAATAATTTGTTCTCTTTCTTTTATTCTTTCGTACGTTGTACCAATACGGCCAGCGTGAGTAATGCAATCAATGCATTGGCTGTCACACTGACCTAGCCAGCTATGTAAATGCAAGCGCAGCATAAGTTCTTATTGGCTGCGACGATAATATCAGCCAATGAATGGAAGAAAAACTAATAAACGACTGACTCAATGTATTTTTGTATTGAGTGAAGTTAAAATTGGAGGAGTTTAAGAAAGTAGGGATTTTAGAGTAGTATTATTTTAATATAAATAAGACACAAATTTTTAAATAAAACTTAGAATTAATCTAGCGTAAAAACTGGTTGGTTTTCCTTTTTTTTTATTATACCAAGAGCGGCAGCAATGCCATAATTTTCAGTTTGCCGAAGTTGGCAGTTAGTGCAAATTACAGTTAGAACACATATCCTTCCCTGCCCTGACACATATCTTTTACACGCAACGCGTTTGTCAATTCAGACCCTCACTGCGTGGATTCTTGTTGATACAAGAATCATAGTGTTGCCCATGTCTACTGCAAGTATGTGGTAGTGAGTTGAGTTTGAAAATTGAGTTGAGTTCTGTTTTAAATGTTTCATTATTATTGCCTGAAGGATAGTAGGCTGCGATTATTTATATAATATTGTTCGAAGACATATGTATTTTGATTAAACTAGTCTCTTCGATTATAATATCTACTGATTATTATATTTTCATTAATTAAAATGGCTGTTCCACTGCCTCTCATATCCCTCACTCTATCTAATCGTATTACATTTTATCCTAAAAATTTTAGTTTGTGTTTTGAGTTTAATTTAGTTGCGCTTAACAGTAGTATGTATGGATCGTTATATTTTAAAAATTTGCTTAATTCTAGTCTTCTGCTTATATTAATAAGCGAATTAACATTAATGGAAAATATTTTAAATAGAGATCGATTTTTAGATTGTGATTGATTTGAGTTCATATTGAGGGTACCAGATTACAAATTACATCAGAACTGTTCACTGTTGTAGCATTTGTAAAATGGTAGAGTATATTTTTACCCTACACTAACAAAATTTGCAGAGATGCATTTACTACTTACTTACTTAGATGGCCGTGACAACCCGTGTCCGGATTTCGACCGACCTCATCAGCTCTCGCCAGGCGCCTCTGCTTTGCGCGCGCCTTCTCCAATCGGATACACCAAGTGCGGTTAGGGCTTCCTCAGCCTGGTTCATCCATCGGAGGCATGGTCTCCCTCGTCGTTGTTGACCAGCGACCCTCGCCTCAAGCACCTTTTTCGCTGCAGCTTCGTCGTCCATACGATGGACATGATCCAGCCAGCGTAGTCGCTGCACAGTTATACGCCGAACTACGTCAATGTCTCCGTAGAGCTCATACAGCTCGTGGTTCATTCGGATGCGATAGTCATCGCCGACTCGAACAGGACCGAAGATTTTGCGAAGAACTTTTCTCTCGAACACCCCCAGAGCGGCTGCGTCAGTTTGCGAAACTACCCATGCCTCAGCGCCATAAAGCAGCACAGGTAGAACGAGCGTCTTGTAGAGTGTTAGTTTTGTCGATCGAGAGAGGGCTCTGGAACTTAGTTGCTTACTGAGCCCGTAGTAGCACCTATTAGCAATTATTGTTCTTCGCTTTATCTCCAGGCTGATTTCGTTGTTAGTGTTAATGGCGGTGCCAAGGTAAACGAACTCCTTGACTACTTCAAAGTTATAGCTGCCGGATGAAACGTGGGAGTCTAAACGCCGCGCTCCCTTGTTTGTAGACAGAATATACTTTGTTTCACCCTTATTTATCGTCAAACCCACTTTGGCTGATTCCTTTTCGATAGCGGCGAAAGCAGCGGTAACATCTCTCTTGGTTCTGCCAACAATATCAATATCATCAGCGTACGCAAGGAGCTGGACACCTTTATAGAAAATGGTGCCATTACGATGCACACCGGCCTTTCGTACGATGCCCTCCATGATGATGTTGAAGAGATCGCAAGACAGTGGATCGCCTTGCCTGAAACCTTTTTCGGTATTGAAGGTTTCGGAGAGGTCATTTCCTACCTTGACGGAGCTGCGTGTGTTGCTCAACGTCATTCTGCAAAGTCTAATCAACTTTGCAGGTATACCGAACTCAGACATTGTTGCGTATAGGCAATCCCTTCTCGGGCTATCGAACGCAGCTTTAAAATCGACAAAGAGATGGTGTGTGTCAATTTGATTTTCGTGGGTTTTCTCCAGGATTTGTCGTAGCGTGAAAATCTGGTCTATGGTGGACTTACCAGGTCGAAAGCCACACTGATAAGGTCCAATCAGTGTTTTTGTAATCGGCTTTAATCTTTCACACAGTACGCTTGAGAGAACCTTATATGCGATGGAAATAAGACTGATACCTCTATAACTAGCGCAGATTGTTGGGTCTCCTTTCTTAAGTATAGGGCACAGTACACTGAGGTTCCAATCGTCGGGCATGCTTTCTGCTAGCCATATTTTGCTGATGAGCTGATGCATGCGCCTTATCAATTCATCGCCGCCGGTTTTAAACAATTCAGCTGACAGGCCGTCAGCACCCGCTGCTTTATTGTTTTTGAGTCGTTGGATAGCAACTCGAACCTCTTAATGGCTAGGTGGTGGTACTTCCACTCCGTCATCGTCGATTGGTGGCACTGCACTGCGCTCTCGATGGGCGGCATTGGTGGAATCGTCGCCAGTAAGAAAATTGGAGAAGTGCTGTCTCCACAATCTAAGCACACACTGTGTATCCGTATTCAGATCTCCATTTTCGTCTCTGCAAGTGGATGCTCCGGGCTTGAAACCATGGGTTAGACGCTTAACCTGTTGATAGAATTTTCGTGCATCCTTCTTGCCCTGGTATACCTCTTGTTCCTCACGCTCACGCTTTTCCTGCTCTCTTTTCTTGCTTCTGAAAAGGCGCCTCTCTTCCTTCCTCTTTTCGCGGTAGTTTTCTCGCACGGCTCGCGTTGCAGCTGACTGCAGAGTTTTTCTGTATGCGGCGTTTTTTACTGCAGTCGCGATGCGACACTCCTGATCGTACCATTGGTTCCGAGGTTGCGGGCGCCGGAAACCAATGACTTCTTCAGCGGCAGCGCGCATGGAGTGGGATATATGCGCCCAAAGTCCGCCGGCGTCGTCGAGTCCAGAGGTTGGTTGGTTGAGCATAACCGAGAGTTGAGCGGAGTAGGCTTCGGCAGTCCGTTGTAATTGCAGCTTAGCGACATCTAGCTTTCGTTGCATTCCTGTGCGTATGTTCTTTGCATTGCATAATCGCATGCGGATCTTGGCTGCAACAAGATAATGGTCGGAGTCAATGTTGACCCCCAGAAATATACGCACATCTAGAACACTAGAGGCATGCCTTCCGTCGATTACAATATGATCAATTTGGTTTCGCGTTTTTTGATCAGGGGACAGCCAGGTGGCCTTGTGGATGTCGAGGTGCTTAAATCTGGTGCTGCTAACTACCATGTTTCGTGCCACGGCGAAGTCGATCAGTCGTAGACCGTTGTTCGTGGAGGTCTCGTGAAGACTGAACTGACCGACAGTGGGGCCAAAGATGCCTTCCCTTCCGACTTTCGCATTAAAATCGCCGAGGACTATTTTCACGTCATGGACCGGAAGGTGGTCATATACGTCCTCAAGACTAGCGTAGAAAGCGTCCTTGACGGCTTCGTCCTTTTCCTCAGTCGGGGCGTGCGCGCAAATAAGGCTTATGTAGAACAATTTTGCCTTGATGCGGATCGTGGCCAATCTTTCGTTGACAGGTGTGAACCGGGAAACAAGGTGGCGTAGTTTCCGGCTAACAACGAATCCACATCCGAATTCGCGCTTCTCCGCATGGCAGCTGTAGTAGATATCGCAGTGTGCTTGTTTAGAGCAGCCTTGCCCTTTCCATCGCATTTCCTGGATGGCGGTGATGTCAGATTGTATTGTTTTGAGGGCTTCCGCCAGTTGGATAATGGCACCTTCCCTATAAAGGATTCGGACATTCCAGGTGCATATCCGTAAATCATTGTCCGTTTTTCGTTTGCGGTGGTCGTCAACGTAATTGGGGTTCTTATCCGAGGCTGGTATAGTTTTCATTGGGCAGTAGTAATGTGGCGGGACCCAAACCCTGCGCACATTCCATGTTTAAGGTCTATGGATCGACCCGCCGCTCAAATTAGCCGTCAAACTGACGGATGCCAGTTTGCCGTTGCCCAGGGAACACCACTTGGAGGTTTGAGTCGACTTGAGACGATTTCGACAAGGATAATGCTGGCCTCGCCAGGTTGAGGCGGTCAGACACGTTGCCATGTGAAGGTTGGTTCCTGTTCCCCATTTACTACGCTTGTGTAAATATGCAACACTAAAAACCCATAGTTTATATTTACTACACATATGCAATACTGAACTCTAAGCTGACAGCTGATTGTCAAAAATAAATAAAGCCGCTAAAAACATAGACATGGAAAATAAACAAATAAAAAACTAATTAAACGGGAGAAACCCAATAAAAAATGGAGTGAGGAGGACATTGAAAACCTTTTAAATTATATTCAAGAAGCCCTCTATTTCTGAGGTAAGAAAATATATTGGAATTTTGACTGTGGCCACTTCTTTGCAAAAACTGTGATGCAGCGGCCGCTGTTTTACTTTTATGAATTTATTTGTACAAATCTCATCCTTTATTTAATAATAGGCACCAACGGCCCAAATATTCTATAAGAAATCAATAGAAAAGAGTGGTATCGACGCAACATGGGAGATGATTCGGTGGAAAGTAAGACACCTGAAGACGTGCTTCAAAAACGCTAATGACTGGCGGAAATCGACGGGTGCTGGACTCCTTGATGCCGATGCGGGAACTTCAAGTGTTGAAGGTAAGTAAATTTTTTAAAATGTGGAAAAACGTTGTCAAAAAATGTTAAAATTTCAGGTAAAGTGTTACAAATGTGTTCTTATTACAAGCAGCTGAATGAAATTTTTGGTGAAAAAAATGTTAATGGCGACTTCGAGGTATCGACAGTGGAGACGTGATGACAATGGACGACCTCATAATAGAAGGGGCACCCCAAGCGATGATGGAATCGTCTTTTGTCGTTGAAAATTGTGACCAGCTCTTCGCCTCCAGTGGATTTCACTGTCATCACAGAAAGTGAAACATTTTCGCCAACGCAAGCATCAGGCATCATTCAAAATGCTTCAACGACCATCTCAAAAAAAGCAAAAGACTTTGCTGAAAAATTAAAAAAAAATGCTTCGAAGTCATCAGCTGCTCACCTTTCTGCTTTCCAAGCGGAGCGAACAGAACTCTTCAAAATTAAATTGGGATAGGTAAAAGAAAAGCATGAAAAAGAGCTTGCATTGAGTGACAGGAAATTGACAGGTAAAAGCAAAGCGTGAAAATGAATTTAAATTGTTGGAGTTGCAGAAGGAAGAAAGGCTAAAAATTCTGGAATTGGAAAAGGATGAACGCCTACAAAAATATGAGATTGATATGAGGTACAAATATCATTCTCAAAAATAGTTCTTTTTTTATTCATTTTCATTTTTTATAAATCATGTGTGATACGCCGAAGTGCCTTTTTAAGTTTAATTTATTTTAAAAACTTTTTATGTTGTATTTCATAAATTAACTGCTAACTGTGTTATAGGATAAAAGTTTTTATTGAACCTTTTTTATTTTTTTCCATTTAAAATAAAGTGACAAATGAATTGAAATATTATGGAGAAAACATTAATGAGTATATAGCTTATCTTTTAATTTCAGCAGCATTTCTTGGAGAATCGTCTTCAGGATCAGAACAATCTTCTGTAGTGGTTGCCTCATCTTGTTTCGTTTCTCAATTGTTTCGTCCGAGCTTGAACAATCACTTATAAAAAAGGTTATGGAGAATACAGCAAACAAGAAACCAATCGCAACATAATTTATGACTTCTTTTATTGGCAATACGCATTCTTAATTGTTTCAAACTACCAAATCTTTCTTTTAAAAGTTCAAAACAATGCTCCACTCTAACCCGATATTTGCTATGCCGTAAATTAAAAGCGATTTGGGCAGTTTTATCAAGTTGTCGCGAGTTGCTTCTGTAAAGCGTTATTAATGTTCTTCATAAAGGGTATGCTGAATCTCCAGCTATCCATTGCTCTGAGGTAAAATACTGCTCGTTTTGTTTAAAAAGCGAGCTATTTCGATATATTCTGGCATCATGCCAGCTTCCTGGGTGACCAACCACGACATGTCGAATTTTACGTTTGTAATCGCAAACTGCCTGTGCTTTTATTGTATATATATGATTTCTGGAGAAGTATGACGTATGGTCTATAATTGGCGACTCTGCCAATTTTATCTCAGTATCTTTCAATCTTCAATTTTATCTTTCAATCTCATTAGGCCAGTAAATATATTTTGATTGAATACGCAAGAACGCTTTGAAGATTCTTTTTGTTATTAACGATATGGTTCCGCCATCTCACACTTCGAAAACAGTTGTAATTTTCCTAAACGCTGCACTTTCTCCTGCTGAACCCAGCTGAAAAAGAACGACTGCTAGTTGCAATTCAATAGAAAATTGCTTACACGAATGCGGTTTGTTAAATTCCTCATCGTTTCTTACTAAATCAGCTAACATCGCGAATTGCTCTCTATTAACTCTTAACATTTGACGGAATCTGTCCTCATCCATGCTTGTCAAAATATCATGGCGTCTATCATCTGAACTGGGTATTGCGATCGAAAACCCTCGACGGCACTTCATCACAACAGATAAATGTTCTGTCAGTTCTTCTAAAATTGCCTCCACTGCATCATCATTACTTTCAATTTCTAGAATAAAAAATTTTTACTTAATGAAATTTTGCATAGAATTTCTCATACCTTCGTTGAATATAATTTCTTCAGCAGCTGCGTCTATTAAAAAGTCTACTATTTGTTCCTTAAAGCTTTTTTTTGACATATCCGTAAAAAATAACTTTGCCTAATAAAAATATAATTTTGTGAGTATTCAGCTGTGAATGTCATGTTGTACAACAAGTGTTGCAAAGTAAACCGAAAAAGGCCGCTCACAATTGATGGGAAATTTTTATAATTGCACAAATTTGCAATGCCAAATACTCAAGGTTGTGAATAGCCCTATCGATTCTTGCTGATTGTATTGCAAGTTGTTTTTGAAGGGAGATTATTTGTATACTTAAAGACATCATTGTGTATTTTTTTTCATCTAACAAAAAAACGGTGTTGATAAGAAGAAGAAGAAGAAGAAGAAGAAGAAGAAGAAGAAGAAGTAAAATCAATGGTAGATTGCCTAGTTACGTAAGCATAGCTTATGTAAGGGTTAGTAAACTTTGATATACATATAGTTTTTTTTTGTTACGGATATGTTTGGTTTTTTTAATTCAATTTTCTGTTGAAGTTCTTTATAGCGCTCACAGCCTTTGTATGATGCTGGATGACCAAACTTTTTGCATATAACGCAATATATTTTTTACTTCTCCATTGGGGTTTCTTTCGATAGAGGCAGTCTTCACTTTTCAGTGTGTCTCGATACATTTTACACACCTTGGTGTAAGGTTGCAGTTGGCAGCGTTATGGAAGAAGCTCTGGCAGTTTCTACGTTGTGGAATTTCAGAATTTATTAGGGGTTCCCATTTAATGCAAATGGTCAGTGCTGCAGTTATAGACATTTTTCGATAATTCTGTATTTTTTGAAATTTTTTGGAAACAAAAAATCCGTAGAAATACGTTTACTTTTATAATCGCTTATTTTTTAATTGCTTTATTGAAAATATTGTCGAAACAATATTATAAGGCTACCTGCGAGTCAATTTGTTAATTTAGAGGAGCGTGACTTCTCTGTTTGTATAAAAATTTTTAAAACAATGTTTTCCCCCAATATTTGCTTGAGGAATATTATTAACACAAAGGACTGCTTCCTGCAGAGTTTTTGATAAACATTTTCAAAGTGATTTTTTTTAGTGAACCAGCGAGGCTTAATTAGGTAGCCCTTATTATTACAAAACACGAGCTTATTATTAAAAAAAATTAGCTTAATATTTTTTATTAGGCGTATTCTTTTGTAAACGAGTTGCAAAAGAACAGTGCAACTCGGATAAAATTTACTTTTAGTTGCTTACCAACACTGGCAAGAACTGTCATAAGCATATGTTTATTTTTATTAAAAAAAATAAGAAAGATTAAAACAAAATGAGCATTTTAGAGGATTCGTTGGTAAATACATTTATTTAGCTACTTAAAAATATGAAAATAAAATCTGTAAATAATATTTTGCGTTTGTAGATTGTATCTGTATGGGTGAGCAGCGCGAAAATCTTGGAAATCGAGATATGGAAGAAGTGAACGAAGTGATGAATGCGATTTTTGAAAGTTCCAGCTCCTCTGAAGAATCAGGCAGTGAAATGGAACTACATGAGAAGTGTTCCAATTATGAAGCTACTCTGGATGCCATGAGCGAGATGGATTTTAAAAGCCACATGAGGCTACCACGTCAGACGGTGGAGTATCTAATAAGTATTAACAAAGTGCCATTAAAAGAATAGCATGTTATGACTATTGAATTTCCTATTTTCAGTGAAGTATTTGGAATCTAGCTGCGTTCCTGATCAATTTGGTGGTGGTAGATCTCGCATTTCATATAAAAATTCCATGTATATGTACATTTGGTATGTGAGCAACACTGTGACTTTCCGACAGCTGGGAAACTTATTTGGAGTAGCTGTGTCAGCGGCGTGGTCAACTGTGCTGCGAGTTACCCGCTTTTTCATTTCTATAAGCCATGCACATATTAAATGGCCGGAAGGAAATTATTTTTAGATCATAAAGAAATGTGCTTTAATAGAAAAAAAAATTATAGTATTGTGCTTCAAGTGGTTGTGGATGCAAACAAGAAATTCATTGATATCACTTGTGGTGAACCGGGATCACTTCATGATTTCAGAGTGTTAAGAAGATAGAAATTATTCGAAAATGCAGAAAACCATTACGAGGAAATGTTTCCAAATTCGTATTTTATCATCGGCGACTCGGCTTATCCGTCAACGAAATGGTTGGTTTCACCTTTTAAGGATTATGGGAATTTGAATGAAAGGCAACGCGAATTTAATGAAATACATTCCTCAATACGAATGGTAGTAGAAAATGCCTTTGGATTATTAAAAGGTTTGGATAATTAAACACACACTGCTCTGTTCTGGTAAACTTTCTGCATATTTAAATAAACTTAAAATGTATTAATTTTGTTTTTTTTCCCTTAACATTTTAGGTACATTTAGAGGTGGCACTGAAATTCTCGTGCGTTTAAAACTAGCTCTTGCCGATGGTGTTACAATGCAGTTAACAGTGCGCACAACCGATCCAGATGTTGCCGAATTAGTTACCTCTGCAATAGGATAGAAATTAACTCTGAATATATATTAGAAATAAATAAAACAATCAAAATCCTTCAAATCGTTACAAACTTCAACAGTGTGTTTGGGGTCGAAAAACGAAATACATTCTTAATATGCTAAAATAACGTATTTTAGTAAAACTATTTTTATAATTTTTTTAACGCTATTATTTGAATATGTAAACAAAAGTAAACATTTTAAACATTCACATGTTGGATTATTTTCATAAATTTAAGAAAATAATCTTGTATTCTCTTTGTTATTGTAATCAGTTATTAATTACATCTTTTAATAGATGTGCAATAAGTATTTTCACATAAACGTTATAAATATATTAAGCATATTTAGGCTATGTACTATGGTAAAAATAAAGCCAAGCGAAATTAAAATATTTTTTGTATACATTTACAGCAAAATTGGAAAAAATGTTTTGATTTTCAGAAACGATGGATTTTCCCAATAAAAACCTTGATTTTTTTAAAAAATCTTTTAATTAATTTTCATTTTAAAATTCATTAAAAAAAACCACTCATTTTACATCCAAATATAGATTAAAGCAGATGGTTATTAATTGCATGTCCGCTCATCTCATGAATGTATGAATATTATGTATTTAGAGACATATTCAAACATCTCATTAAAAGTCATATTCATATTGTTAAGCATCAGAAAGTTTTATGTATACAATATGAAATTCTTTTCAAGTTCATTTCTTCTCGAACATATTATTGCACTCATAACTACATAAGGGACACAGCTCAAAATTTTCCAATTTAAAATTTTTTTCCAATTCGTAGTGTATACATCCATCGACTTCCAGAATTATGTACTTGCCTTGAGTAAATTGAATTCTTTATAAACAAAAACAACAGGAATTTTCATATATTAAATTCTTATTAATTAATTATTAACTAAATAAATAAACTAAATAAACTAAAAATAAATAACAAAAATCATTAAAAACAAAAAGATCAGGAATTTTCAAAAACTTAAAATAAAATGGCACAACAAAATTTGGAACAATTGAAGATGAATTGATGATTGAAAAAATGTTGCTCTGCTCTCAAGTAGCTTAGAAGTTAGAGGGCTCTAACTAAGTTAGGCGCGTTTACGTGCACGTTCCTGCTGCATAACCAGTTCACGTTCCTCATACTGGCATATGTTCTTAACACCAAGGCACCGGCAGAAGGCAGCAAATACTTTATACAGCAAATACTAACGAGGCAAATATGCTTACATAATAGCTAGTGTCGTAGGGCGGTGCCAATGCCAAAGGCAGAGGGTTTGTGGCATTTGAAGCATTTGTTAGACTGAGCGTAGTATCTGTGACCCAATGTGCCAGCCAGGCATCGGAAAGATTTCGAGAAAGCTGCATGAGCAGAACAAAAAGTAAAACGATGACTGCTAGCGGGCTGCTTACAGCACGCCAAGAGCACATTGATAGAAAGGTGACCATATTCACGTAACTCCTGTGAGAATATATAATTTTAAAAATCTACATATGTGAATTATATTTATTTTAAATATTTATTTTATTTATTTTTTTTTTCTCTTTATTAACGCCATCAATAATTTTTGTATCGCTTGCATGTTGCAATGTTTCCAAATCGATTGAATTCCTGCGCGAAGCTTGTTCAGCTTCATCACCCGACGGATCCATGCTCATATCAATGCTCTCCGTCATGTAATCGCTGGATGTGACTTTGCCAACTCCACATGGAGATTTTTTCTTTCAACAAGCTAAAAAATAAACTGAAATTAAAATTTTTCATCATTTTTCTATGAAATATTATGTTCATGCTTAAAATAAACACACTTTTTTTTACTGATATACTCTCATTAATGTCAGCTAAGCGCGCATCTTTAGCGGACACCAAACCCTGCGAATAAAAACCTATCTTCTTGGCCAGCCAACGATTGATGGGTATAAGTGCGGCCGCAAACATCACGCCTGCAATAAAAGCAGCTCCTAATTGAGTATAAAGTAGATACAATGCGGTGAAAAGCTGCAAAAAACGAGTTATTGTTAAAATATTCCCTTCAATACAATAGAAAATCTGGTAAATCACTTAAAAAATGATATGCTCCAGAAAGAGTAAAAACTGATGAATGAGTTAACAATGCGATCTGTATCGGTGGACATGATTCGAACGCGAGCAAATTGACTTTCAAATCTAAAAAAGTTAACGATACGTAATCGTTATGGTTAACTAAAGACGTTTGTAGTTTACAATAGGACATGTTGTATTCTCAAAACAGTTCTGAGCGACAAAATTGTTAAAACGTAACATTCACAATAATAGCTATAAGCGTCTTTAACAGAAATCGAAAATATGGCAGCACTCTCCTATTTTGATAGCTTTTAAAAACAGATGTTTATGCTAAACAAATAAAAGAAAATAAAACGAAAAATGGAATACATAAAAAAAAGAAGCAGCCGGACAAATGTTGAACAACACCAAGTAATGTTAGATATTTTTAAGGCCAACAAAGGAATGGCTGAGGGTAAGTTTGCATCAATGCATGGCAAGCAGGACGCATGCAAGAAATGGGAAGAGCTGGGCGAACTCCTGAATGAAAAAGGAGCTGCCAAAACAGGTTCGCAGTGGCAAACGGTAAGTAATGAATATTCATTGTATTGTTACTTTTAACCCCAAACCACTCTTTTATCATTTTAGACTTGGCGCGACCTTAAGAGTCGGACATCGGTAAAAGCAAGGGTGCGCAGGAAGGAAATGGCAAAAACTGGCGGGAGACCGCTTACACTTCCTGCGCTCACTGAAATAGAGAAGCGAGTGCTGGGCGAGTGCTGGCAACGATTACACTGAAGGAGGCAACATCTGCACCGACAGCTTTCCAGAGGAAGAGATAAATTAAGAATAGACTTATAGTAACATATTAGTAATAAAATCTTTTTAAATACGGCATTTGCAAGTCCTCTTGGTAAGTGGAAATACGGAGGTGCTGCACGTTCGGCCAATGGTCGTAGGAGTGGTACGAGATGCTGACGATGCTGTGGGCAGGACTCAAGAGGAGGAGGAGGAGGAGGAGGATTGGCTTCTTGAAGAGCTGGAAGAGACAGCTGAAATGCCAGCATCTCAGCCTAAAAACAAAAGAGTGCCGAAAGAAGCGTGTCAAAAAGGACACAAATGAACTCGGCACGGGAGCAGTTTGCTACGCATTAGATTAGCCGCACGTTTGTTAAAACTTGACATTTGCTGTGCATGTTTTTCAGACCGAGCCGAATATGCTTAGGACCGCCGAGTTGATTTTGAAAATGTTTTCGATTTTATTTTCATTTAGGAAATGCTATCAAACATGAAAATTATACAAAAACTACTAGTTGTGAAATCTATTTTTTTTTTAGTTGTGAAAACTAGAGTTGTTTTTTTGTGATCGAAATGGTAGAAAAGGGCACTTTAAGTGTTTTTTTTTTAAAAAGTCAAGTTTCAACTGTTATAAATTCTTCTTCCGAATTTTGGTTTTTGTAATTTTTTTTTGTAAAAAATAGCTCAAAAGTATGCTTAAGCTATCCATGCTATTGTTTTTAAAAATTTTATATTTTTGGGTTTTTGGGAATTTATTTCAAAAAAATACTCAAACTAAAAATTTTCAAATAAGTGCACTTCTAGCAAACAAATTTATAACGACCAAATTATTCAACATAAATACACAGTTTTTTGCATCTTCATTAAGTATAGCTTAAAAAAATATTTCCATAAGATTTTATTTAATTTTTTTGGCATTCGGATTTTTTCGATTTTTTTTAATACAATATGAACAAAAGGAGTTTTTTCGATAAGTAAAAAATCACTGCTCTGGAGGTTTTCGTCATATTTTCATGTTTGATAGTTTATTTAAAGAAATATTAAATAGAAAACAAGCTGATGACCAGCTTTCTGAAAATTTACAGTTGTACAAAAGTTATTTGGATTTTTTGAAAAAATTTTATTTTTTATAGATACAAGCTGAATCAGCCAAGCAGCAGGCAGCAGCATTGCAGCAATTAGCAGTATCAGCGCAATTACAAGCAAATGCTTGTGGTCGAATTGGTTCTTCTCTTCAGAGGCTGTCCATGTCGTCTGAGCGAGTGCATCAACAATTATTACTTAATTATTATTTAAAACTTCTTATTATTATTATTTTTAAAATTATTATTTTTACTTTTACTTTTATACCATCAAATGTGCCTTATAATTCGTAGTTATTATTTCGTTTTTTATTCAGTTTAATACCTTTTTTTATTTTTTTGTAAACTTGAAATAAAAGTGACGAAGCTATGGAAAATATAATTTATAGAATTGGTTTTTATTTTGACTTTTTTAGTCAAAATAATCATTTCAATATGGTTTAGAAAATTTCTGAGCAATCAAACGATCTTGAGTGCATTTTGCAACTGATGAACGAGACGCAACTTCCATTGTTGCTTCAGCTATGAATCGTTCCGGTTCTCCATTTCTCTGATTTTCCGTTATTTCTGGTTCTGTTAATGTTTGGCACTTACGCTCATATTGTGCAGATCTGCGCAAGCATTAACAATTTTGCCAGCAAATCCAGGTTCGTACAACATCACTCTTTGGTTCAAAAGACATCGAAATCTGCCTTTAAGGACTCCAAACGTTCGCTCTCTGTAGTTTCGAGATTTGCACAAGGCCTTATTGTACCGAAACTTTGGTGTATCTTGAGGCTGATTTATTAATGGAGTCATTAGCCACGGTTGCAATGGGTAGCCGGAATCAACTGGAAGAAAAGAATTGTTTATAAGTTCTTCTTATTTTAACTCTTAAACTACTACATCAGTCCAAACAACTGCTTTAATAAATTAAAATTAAAATTCTGAGAATATGCAACATTTTTTTTTGCGACGATTAATTTTATTGAATTATTTTTGTAATAAATTAATTAAGAGTAAAACGAAACTTCCATTTTGTCTTTAAATACCAGTAATTTCAACTGGATTTGAACTGGTTTTGGCATTTTCATTGTTAGTTGTTTTTTGAGAAATGTACCTATTAAAATGGTTTGGTGGTCACCACGTTCAAACACTGATTGCATGACGTTGCGAACAGCAGAAGCACTCTATATAAAAGCATCATCGCGAGCTCCAGGGTACCTTGCATTAACATTCAAAATCTTGAGATTGGGATCGAATATCTAAAAAAAACCTTTAAGCAAAGTTTTATGTACAATTCAAAACTCACCTTTTGGACGTTAATTGAGTGGTAACAATGATGGTTAACATATGAAATGCATATGATAACATATGATGGTTAACTCTTCGTGAATTGGCGGTCCCATTATGGCGACATGGGCACAGTCAATCGCCTCTATAGCACCATCAAAAGGCTGGGATGCTGTTCGAAATAGCGTTCGTGCTGCTTGTCGCTTGATTTGCGTAGCTGGGAAGCGTACATTAGGCCGAACATTTTTTGCATTTGTAACGCGATGGATTGAACGGCGCACAGATGTCTGGCTCATCGTGATGCTTTTTTGATTGCCAACTGGTCGCTGATAGCATCCTGTTGCATAAAACCGAAGCGCAGCAAGTACTTTACAATTAATAGTTGATGTAAATAATTTCTTACGAGTATAAGGTGTTTGTTTTGTTAATATACTACTTGGCTTTCGGCCGATAAAGCTGCGATTGTAGTTTCTTCCAAGTCACTTTGTAACGGCACACTAAATGGTGGGTTGTTGCTTTCAGGTTTGAAGGTTGCTTTGACTGGGAAGTTGAATCCACATTTGAACATGGGGGCCAGAATTCGCCATGGCAGTGTCGTATGCAAGCATGAGTGACATACTGCTCATACCACGGCTGACGCGTGCGAGGTGTGATGGCTGACAGATGACTTGGACAGCGGACACCTTGATTTTGACAGCTGACATGTCATTCAAATTTGACATTTTTACTTCATTCCCATCTGACAGTTTTTAGTTTTCATATAAATCTGACTTGCAAAGCTGAAATTGTATTTCTACAAAATTCTAACATTTCATTTTATTTAAATTTAACTTCGCGTACATTAGTATTACATTTATATTAGTATGACATATTTACTTCATTCAAATCTGACAGTATTCTCATGCAAGCATGACACTTTTAAGTTACTAAACTCTGACAATATCCCTTTACATTGCATCTTGTTCAAATTTGATCGTTCACTAAGTTGTCTGACATTTTTTTAAGTTAACTAAACTCTGACTGTTTCCTTTTATTCAACTCTCCGAACTTTCTAAGCTGACAGCTTTCGCTTACTTAAATTCTGACATTTCTCGTTGTACAACGCTGACAGTTTAAGATTTTTATTTTTTCTTACATCTCTTGTTTATTAACATCTGCTATCTATCTTGCACTTAATTTTGACACTTTGTACGTTGACAGTTAACACTTTTCCTTTGACAGCTAACAAGTCATCCTTGACAGCTGACAGTATAATATGTCTTATATCCGACATTTTTTCTTTTCTTTCTCTTCCCTTGAATTAAATTCTCACAATTCCCTTCATTTCTATCTGATATTCTGTGTTATACAAGTTTGACATTTCTCTTTGCTTTTCCTGTCACTTAACTTCTGACATTTCTGTTGAATTGAATTCTCACATTGCCCTTAACTCGAATCTGACAGAGTTGGTTTTCGGAAACTGTCAGAAGTACTGGAAAGCTGTCACACTTCGCGTGCGTCCGTGATGATTAGTTCTATTCGGACGTTGCAGGGACTGAAAGGGTCACATGGATTGTGGGCCGTGTGAATATCCCTATTGATCAGACTGACGTTCAAATACCCTTCACATTGGAACATCTGTACCATTTGTTGCGTGAGGTGAATGAAAGGTATCGGAAAGGGAAAGTTAAGGAGCCAAGGTATCGAAATGTGAAACGTTCGCCCTTAAATCGAAGAATTAAAAACACCTCGAAGAATTAAAAACACCCGATATCGATCTGAAACAACTACACGAAGAAGAACAAAATGATACAGAGTTAAAGAATATCACTGACAATAAAATATACAAATTTAATTTCATTGACATTCCATTTTTAAACATTAATATCTGGTGCGAACATTCCACAGGCAATACACGACCATACATTCCACAGACTTTACGAAAAAATATATTTGAACAACTACACAACATATCACATCCGGGAACAAGGGCTTTCAGACGTCTCATCACACAACGGTACTTCTGGCCCAGTATGAACGCACACATTAATAAATGGTCGCAAGAATGCATGAACTGTCAGAGAGCGAAAGTACAACGACACACCAAAACACAACCTCAGAAAATACACATTCCACATGGTCGTTTTGAACATATACACATCGATTTAGTTGGTCCACTATCCATATCAAACGGTTACAGATACCTATTAACCGCCATCGATAGAAACACACGTTGGCCTGAGGTTTACTCACTAAAAGACATAGAAACTGCCACAATTATAGAGGCTTTCAACAGAGAATTCCTTTCACGTTTCGGTGTTCCGCTCGAAATTACTTCAGATCGCGGACCTCAATTTTCCTCCAACACGTTTAAACAGTTAATTAAGAACATAGGTAGCCATCATATTATGACATCTCCATACCATCCGCAGGCCAATGGAATTCTAGAACGCTTCCACATGCAATTAAAAGCATCAATTATGACAAGCAACAACCAGAAGAACAGGTATTCAGAAATTCCCCTAGTTCTGTTGGGTCTAAGATCAACGGTTAAGGAAGATATCAAAGCATCTCCTGCCGAAATGGTTTTTGGACAGACTCTGAGACTGCTGCGGCAGCTAGTGGTACAGAGCAATCAAACAGGCAGCTCAGCAGAAATTTTGTCAGCTCTTAAAGAAAAGGTTAAGAACACTTAGTCAGATAGCAAGTTTCATATAATAGCAAATCAACAGTACATACCTCAGGCGTTGAAGAGTTGTAAATTCGTATTTATTCGTAATGATTCCATCAGACACGCGCTCCAAAATCCGTACGATGGCCCTTTCGAAGTGGTAGACAAAACACCAAAATACTTCACGATTTTTAAAGAACATAACACTACAACAAATAACATAGACAGACTTAGGGCCAATTTTTCAGTGCTGGTTTAAGCCTTGGTTAACAAGAGTTTAGTTAAACGTTAATTAAAATTGATCAGAGCTTAACTACGGAAGCAGTTTTTCAGTGCGAATTATTTAACCAACTGTTTTTTATAATTTGATATGGCTGACGATATTGCCTTTATTTAAACTTTAAACAAAATGAGCAAAAGAACCGCGAATTTTTCTTCTTCGGAAATTGAATTTCTAATGCAAACAATCGTCGAATATAAAAGCATAATTGAATGCAAAAAAACCGATCGGACGTCCGCTGAGCAAAAAAATAGTGCCTGGAAAAAAATTTAAAATAAATTCAACACCCAATTCGGAGGAGTATTCCGAAGCTCTGAAACTTTAAAAACAAAGTTTCATAATTTAAAAAAAAACGCAAAAAAACTTTTCGGAAGAAAAGCGCCAAATTTATAGGACTGGAGGAGGTCCTAAACCGTCGTCAACAGTCACAGCCTTGGACACCAGCATATTGGAGATTTGTGAAGCTGAGCAGTTTGTTGGCATGCAAGCTTATTATGATGACGATGTCATTTTCGAAACAGGTAGCTTTCTATATTTAAATATATGCAGTTTACATAGATTTATAGCACCATTCAGTTGCAGATGCTGATAATATGATCGATGAAGTTTTGGACGACGATCATGAAGAAACTGACAATAATGCAAAATCCGAAACAGGTATTATTTATATCCTACACTTGACCAAGTCTAGAGTATATTAAGTTGGTGCAAACGTTTGTAACGCCCTAATGGACGCGTGACTGGTATGGTTAAGTACATATATTCTTGGTCAGCATCATCTCCTGAGTTAATTTGGCCATGTCCGCCTCACTGTCCGCCTCTCTGCCCGCCTGTCTGCTCGTCCGTCTGTGTGTTGTCCGTAAACACAAAATAAGGAGAAGTTTAGATAGTTCTGCAATATTGAATATTATTGGAATCTGCCCACTGAAAAAAGAATTTCTTTAGAAATTAAATATTAGCATTTTTTGATTGACATCAAGCTATGAACCTTTTACATATTTAAAATTTTGTTCATGTTCTTTATTTTATAGATGACAAGGAAAACAAGGGTTAATCTTGGGCGAAATACACGCCTAGACTTTTGAAGACCCCAAGACATGATGTACTTAAACAAAAAAAACAGAAGTGTACGAAGGATGTATGGGCTGATGTTGCCTTCGAGAAAATAAAAAAAACTAAGTTGGAAATGGAACTCCTAAGGAAAGAAACTGAAGCAAGAATGAATTTTTTTGAAAAGGAAAGTGAACTAAAAAATTGTAAATTAAGTTTAGAGATAAAGTTGTTAGAAAAGCTGCTTAATGAGTAAAATTTAAAATTAATATTTTCTAGCATCTTAAATAGAGCAGTAAAGGAATGAAATCATTTGGACTTTAATCCATATGATTTCATATTATTGATTGCAGCCCTTCGAAAATGAAGTCTGGGTCGGACTTCAAAATTAAGCCCGAAGTCCGTTTTGAAGTCCGAGGAATGAAATCCATTTTTTTAAGTCCAAAGAATTATATCCAAAGAATTCAATCCGTTTTGAATTGAAGTCCACTTGAAGTCCGGCTGAAGTCCGTTTATGTTTTTGAAGTCCGATGAAGTCTGTTTAAAATGGATTTCATTCCTCGGACTTTAAAACGGACTTCAGACTTCATTTTTAAGTCTGATCCGGACTTCATTTTCAAAAGGCTGAAATCGTAAATTTCCATTCCACGTTCTCACGTCGCAATATATTAAAAAAAAATATGCATCTCAATTGATCTCCTTTATTTTTTTCTCATTTTTAGTTGAACTAAAAGATATGTTTTTATTTATATTTTATTTATATTTTATTTATGTATAACCAAAACTAACCCAAAAAATCACATTGTTTTCAGTTGATCTGATTTTTGTTTTTATTGTTGTTAATACAAAATAATACTTGAATTTTAAAAATAAATATTAGTTTGCCAATAAATTTTTGAAATATTGATTTATTAAAACACGTCTTTCTATGTTATTTGCGTTTGAATTTTCCCTCCATCGGTTATTAGGTACTGAAAGGACAAAATTGATTGCTTCTAAAAACTCTCTAGATAAGACAGGAATTTCAGTTTCGTTATTTATACAGCATATGTTGTGCAATACAGCAGTTGCTACAATAATACTTTGAACTTTTTTAATATTAAGGCGAACACCAAGGGACAAAATTGGAAATCTCCTCTTCCAAACTCCATTGCTTCTTTCTACTGAGCAGCGTGTCCTGATTTGAGACTCATTGTACAGATTTTCTTCAGGATTTTGAACTTCTAATAGTGGTGTCATCATATATTTTTTATTTGGATACCCACTGTCGGCAACAACAATACTGTCACCAAACTCGCCACTTTCTAGGCGGGAGTATATCCTAGAGTTTCTTAAAATATTGGAATCGTGCGAAGAACCTGGCCATCGCGCCACAATATTTGTTATTTTCAGGTTGGCATCACACATCGTTTGAACGTTTAGAGAAAAAAATCCTTTCCGATTTCTAAAGAGTTCTGCGTTATTTCCACCTGCATATTTAAAATTGTAAATTATTACAAATATTTAAATTATAATGTAAAAGTAAGCAATCATTTCGATTTAATCCTTTTTTTAATAATAAATTAATTAATGTTGCATATGATTGAAATCCTTTACAGCTTTTTACCTTGCTTTTGTAACTTTTAAACTCTTTTTGCATCACATTTAATTTTGTAAATGAGTGCATAATGAGTGCAATGTGACAAATTTCAATGAGAAAAGTAAGAGAAGCGAGGTGCTGATATTTAAACTTTACCTGGAGATATTATTCTAACGTGTGTACAATCAAGGGCTGCAATGACTTTGGGAAATTTAGCTATGTCATAAAATCCTTGTTTATTTTTTAAAAGCTCGTCGGCGGTGCTTGGAAATATGATAAATCTTTCCCTAAGCAGCGCTATATAATGCGATACAGTTTTTACCACATTCGAAACTGTTGAAGGCGAAACTTTATATAAGTCTCCAATTGTCCTCAGCATACCTCCAGTTGCATAAACTCTCAAAGTAATTAAAAGCATTTCCTCCTCATTTAAAGCATTGTTCCTATTAAATTTCGTTGAATTAAATAAAATAGTTTATTTAGCAGTCGTGCCACCGTTTCAAAACCACATACAACCACTACTTGTTTGGTTTTTAAAAGCTTAGACTAGGTGCCGAAATGGTATAATAAGTTGCGTGAAACTAAATTTATGGAAACCAATAATGTGAAAATATTAATAGGAGCGTGCTCTGACATGCAATTACAAAATCATTTAACCAAATCTTTGCTGATTTTCTATGATTAAAATGTCGCAGTCAGAAAAAGCATGTCGGTTCCTAGCCTTAAGCTTTTGCCATAGCCTGGGAAGCAATCAAAACTCTTAAAAATCAGAAAATCCAAAAATTATCAAAATCTTAAAGAGCAAAATTCTCCAAATCGGAAAAGCTTAAGCCCTCAAATCGAACACTTTAAAATCAAAACCTTCCAAAAGGAAGGCTTTGTTATACCCAACACCAGAATGGTAAGGGTATATTAAGTTTGTGCAAACGTATATAACGCACAAAAGGAGGCGTGGCCGGTATAGAAAAGTATAAATATTCTTAATCAGCGTCACCTCCTGAACCGATTTAGCCATGTCCGTCTGTCCGTCCGTTATAGAAGGTTCTGCTGGAGGCTACATGTCACAATCGCCAGCGCTTATAATCTCTCCATGGAATTACATCTGCTTTTGCTGCCCAGGCCAGGCATAAAGGAAGGTTATTGGCTAAAAAGTGTCGAAGCAATGCTAAACTTGGATGATAGTTTTACTTACCAGGATGTTCTTTTTTTAATGTGTGGGCCAATAAGAACCAAAACGCTATGTGCAGATGCCTTTGAAAGCCTATATCTGTCATAAAAATCTTTTTCCCCATATTCATTAAAAAGATTTGGTCGCAATCGAACAGTTCTTGTTCTCCTTAAAACTGTAATGTTTAATATGTTAAACATTTCTGCGTCACTAAGGTCTTCCTCGTCAGAATTCATTATATTTTGTTTGTTAGAAAATTTATTTTTTTTTTGCCGAAAATTGAGCTGTCAAAAGCATATGATAAGTTAACCAAAGTTTAAACCACCAAGATTGGGCGTTTAAACAAAGTTTAAACTCTAGTTAAAATTCACTGAAAAATTTGCTTCTTGGTTTAAACTTAGTTTAAACTAGAAACTGAGTTGAACTCGCACTGAAAAATTGGCCCTTAAACACTCTGAAACACTCTGACTCTAAACACACTTAGACACTCTCTTCCACACACAATCCTAAAATAAAAAGTTCACTTCAACTTATTGGCAAACACAACAAAAATCTATGGGGGGAATAATGTGGTGTCTGCATACCACATACACAAAACACACATACACAAGTCATACAACAAAAACACTTTAAAAAATAATTATATTCTGGTTTTTTGTTCATGTCAATTTTTATTAATCAAAAGATTGTTAATATAAAAATATACTCTAAAAAAAAATAGAAGTTATTAAAAATAAAATGTTTGTTAGAATTTAAAATTTTATAAAAATAGATTCACGTTGCTAAAATAAATTGTATGCAGAACTAAATATATAAAATAAAATCGTATCAAAATAAATAAATAAAATAGCGATTTATTATTAAAGGCTATATGTATCACACATGATTTTTTAGACTCTGCATGTTGTCGTATCTCTTCATCTACGACTCACTGCTTGTGCGGCCCTATCTTCGAGGTTTCTGTACAGCTCTTATAGTGGGATTGGTACATGTTGCATGGACTCTGATCTCAGCTCGGCACCGTCCTTTGCTGGTCTATCCGCCTTTCCATTTCCGTCAATGCCTCTGTGGCTGGATCATATCCAGTAGATGCACACTCTCTTTGAAGTGCATAGTGCATCTAGTGCTTCCCTGCATGCCAGGGAAATTGTGGACCTGATGGTCCATGAATTCAGTTTTGCTTGCGTACGGCAATCGGATGTGCTGGAAAGTTTTCTTGCAATCAAATCGAATGCTATTGAGCGAAATATTTGTCGGTTTCAATTCTGATTCCAAGAGCTCTTAGTTTTTACAACAACCCCGAATAATATTTCTTTAGATCAGATATATTGATTACAAATTTTTATTTGATTTTGTTTATTTATTTTAAGTGAAGCTTACTATTCCACCACAAAATTCACCGCATTCGAAAAATTTACCCCATAACGCATGTAGTGGGACAGCATGACCACTATACCGTACATGCCAAACAATTAGTAATAACACAAATTTAACCCAAATAATTTGTTCTCTTTCTTTTATTCTTTCGTACGTTGTACCAATGCTGATCATGTTGCATTCAATCGCAACACTTTTTACTACGGCCAGCGTGAGTAATGCAATCAATGCATTTGCTGTCACACTGACCTAGCCAGCTATGTAAATGCAAGCGCAGCATAATTTCTTATTGGCTGCGACGATAATATCAGCCAATGAATGGAAGAAAAACTAATAAACGACTGACTCAATGTATTTTTGTATTGAGTGAAATTAAAATTGGAGGAGGAGTTTAAGAAAGTAGGGATTTTAGAGTAGTATTATTTTAATATAAATAAGACACAAATTTTTAAATAAAACTTAGAATTAATCTAGCGTAAAAACTGGTTGGTTTTCCTTTTTTTTTTATTATACCAAGAGCGGCAGCAATGCCATAATTTTCAGTTTGCCGAAGTTGGCAGTTAGTGCAAATTACAGTTAGAACACATATCCTTCCCTGCCCTGACACATATCTTTTACATGGCGATCCTGCCAGGATTCGACTAATTCGATCATCCTAATAAATCTAGAAATCCTGTTGAAACTGATACCAATCCTGTAATCAATCAAAATCCTGCACCCTGCATCCATACGCATGGACGAAAAAAAAAAATTTCAACGAATTATTCGATAAACCCCTGCGAGACGCAGCAAAATTCTTTGAGTATAAACCAGAACCGTTAAAAATACAAGACGCAGCCCCAATATACGCGCCAATTCAACCAGAAAAGAGGAAAAGAGGCGAAAAAAGGGTAAAAGCGAGACAGGAAGTGGCAGAACTTTACAGAATTGCAGCACTTACAACCGGCAAAAAAAAAAAAAAACTCCTCCAAAAAATTGCTTATAAGAAGACAAACTACGGGAGACAAACGTAGAAAAAATGGGATGGTTCGGAACCAAAGAAACGGTAACAACTAACAACAACAACAACAACAGTAGCAGCAGTAGCAGCGAGGCAAACACTATAATAAGTTTAATTTAAATTTTTTTCATTATAATAGTACTAATATATTGGATAAATCATCATTATAAAAATTATGTTAGAAAACAGCTTGTTAGGAGCATAAATTTAAATAACAATGTATAATAAATAAATATCTTCAATATATGTCAAGAACAAATTTTTTTTTTAATTACTAAAATGTTACAATTTGGAACCATTTGCAAATACCAAGGATGCTATGGTATTCTTTTTAAAAAGCATTGCCTAGTATGTCAAAATAATTGACATAGGTAAGGTTATGTATATATCCTACAAAGAAAAAAATTGGCATCGCGAATGTTTTCGATGTAGTATTTGTAAAGTAAACATTGCAAAAGTAGGATTTATAGAGAAGAAATCTCAATTAGTATGCCAACGTTGCATCTAGACATGTTAAGTACAATAAGAGATAATTACATAATTATATAATTGTTGAATAATCCTAATAAAAGTCTTAATAAATAAATATATGGAATTAAAAGAGTTAGAAACACTCTATGCAAAATTAAAGAAAGCACCTAATAAGGAATACTCGGAAGAATATGTAAAAGAACATTTGGCAAAAATTAAGACACTAAAAAACTTGTTAAGCAAGAATGAAAAAAACAAAGATTTCAAAGAAACATTTGATAGATTTAGGGCCAATTTTTCAGTGCTGGTTTAAGCCTTGGTTAACAAGAGTTTGATTAAGATTGATCAGAGTTTAACTACGGAAGCAGTTTTTCAGTGCGAATTATTTAACCAACTGTTTTTTATAATTTAATATGGTAACACTTTTATACGTCAAGAAATAATCGATATATTTATGTTTATTTGCAACAGCTGACGATATTGCCTTTATTTAAACTTTAAACAAAATGAGCAAAAGAACCGCGAATTTTTCTTTTTCGAAAATTGAATTTCTAATGCAAACAATCGTCGAATATAAAAGCATAATTGAATGCAAAAAAACCGATCGGACGTCCGCTGAGCAAAAAAATAGTGCCTGGAAAAAAATTTAAAATAAATTCAACACCCAATTCGGAGGAGTATTCCGAAGCTCTGAAACTTTAAAAACAAAGTTTCATAATTTAAAAAAAAAACGCAAAAAAACTTTTCAGAAGAAAAGCGCCAAATTTATAGGACTGGAGGAGGTCCTAAACCGTCGTCAACAGTCACAGCCTTGGACACCAGCATATTGGAGATTTGTGAAGCTGAGCAGTTTGTTGGCATGCAAGCTTATTATGATGACGATGTCATTTTCGAAACAGGTAGCTTTCTATATTTAAATATATGCAGTTTACATAGATTTATAGCACCATTCAGTTGCAGATGCTGATAATATGATCGATGAAGTTTTGGACGACGATCATGAAGAAACTGACAATAATGCAAAATCCGAAACAGGTATTATTTATATCCTACACTTGACAAAGTCTAGAGTATATTAAGTTGGTGCAAACGTTTGTAACGCCCTAATGGACGCGTGACTGGTATGGTTAAGTACATATATTCTTGGTCAGCATCACCTCCTGAGTTAATTTGGCCATGTCCGCCTCACTGTCCGCCTCACTGTCCGCCTGTCTATTCGTCCGTCTGTGTGTTGTCCGTAAACACAAAATAAGGAGAAGTTTAGATAGTTCTGCAATATTGAATATTATTGGAATCTGCCCACTGAAAAAAGAATTTCTTTAGAAATTAAATATTAGCATTTTTTGATTGACATCAAGCTATGAACCTTTTACATATTTAAAATTTTGTTCATGTTCTTTATTTTATAGATGACAAGGAAAACAAGGGTGAATCTTGAGCGAAATACACGCCTAGACTTTTGAAGACCCCAAGACATGATGTACTTAAACAAAAAAAACAGAAGTGTACGAAGGATGTATGGGCTGATGTTGCTTTCGAGAAAATAAAAAAAACTAAGTTGAAAATGGAACTCCTAAGGAAAGAAACTGAAGCAAGAATGAATTTTTTTGAAAAGGAAAGTGAACTTAAAAATTGTAAATTAAGTTTAGAGATAAAGTTGTTAGAAAAGCAGCTTAATGAGTAAAATTTAAAATTAATATTTTCTAGCATCTTAAATAGAGCAGTAAAGGAATGAAATCATTTGGACTTTAATCCATATGATTTCATATTATTGATTGCAGCCCTTCGAAAATGAAGTCTGGGTCGGACTTCAAAATTAAGCCCGAAGTCCGTTTTGAAGTCCGAGGAATGAAATCCATTTTTTTAAGTCCAAAGAATTATATCCAAAGAATTCAATCCGTTTTGAATTGAAGTCCACTTGAAGTTCGGCTGAAGTCCGTTTATGTTTTTGAAGTCCGATGAAGTCTGTTTAAAATGGATTTCATTCCTCGGACATCAAAACGGACTTCAGACTTCATTTTTAAGTCTGATCCGGACTTCATTTTCAAAAGGCTGAAAACGTAAATTTCCATTCCACGTTCTCACGTCGCAATATATTAAAACAAAAATATGCATCTCAATTGATCTCCTTTATTTTTTTCTCATTTTTAGTTGAACTGAAAGATATGGTTTTATTTATATTTTATTTATATTTTATTTATGTATAACCAAAACTAACCCAAAAAATCACATTGTTTTTCAGTTGATCTGATTTTTGTTTTTATTGTTGTTAATACAAAATAATACTTGAATTTTAAAAATAAATATTAGTTTGCCAATAAATTTTTGAAATATTGATTTATTAAAACACGTCTTTCTATGTTATTTGCGTTTGAATTTTCCCTCCATCGGTTATTAGGTACTGAAAGGACAAAATTGATTGCTTCTAAAAACTCTCTAGATAAGACAGGAATTTCAGTTTCGTTATTTATACAGCATATGTTGTGCAATACAGCAGTTGCTACAATAATACTTTGAACTTTTTTAATATTAAGGCGAACACCAAGGGACAAAATTGGAAATCTCCTCTTCCAAACTCCATTGCTTCTTTCTACTGAGCATTGTGTCCTGATTTGAGACTCATTGTACAGATTTTCTTCAGGATTTTGAACTTCTAATAGTGGTGTCATCATATATTTTTTATTTGGATACCCACTGTCGGCAACAACAATACTGTCACCAAACTCGCCACTTTCTAGGCGGGAGTATATCCTAGAGTTTCTTAAAATATTGGAATCGTGCGAAGAACCTGGCCATCGCGCCACAATATTTGTTATTTTCAGGTTGGCATCACACATCGTTTGAACGTTTAGAGAAAAAAATCCTTTCCGATTTCTAAAGAGTTCTGCGTTATTTCCACCTGCATATTTAAAATTGTAAATTATTACAAATATTTAAATTATAATGTAAAAGTAAGCAATCATTTCGATTTAATCCTTTTTTTAATAATAAATTAATTAATGTTGCATATGATTGAAATCCTTTACAGCTTTTTACCTTGCTTTTGTAACTTTTAAACTCTTTTTGCATCACATTTAATTTTGTAAATGAGTGCATAATGAGTGCAATGTGACAAATTTCAATGAGAAAAGTAAGAGAAGCGAGGTGCTGATATTTAAACTTTACCTGGAGATATTATTCTAACGTGTGTACAATCAAGGGCTGCAATGACTTTGGGAAATTTAGCTATGTCATAAAATCCTTGTTTATTTTTTAAAAGCTCGTCGGCGGTGCTTGGAAATATGATAAATCTTTCCCTAAACAGCGCTATATAATGCGATACAGTTTTTACCACATTCGAAACTGTTGAAGGCGAAACTTTATATAAGTCTCCAATTGTCCTCAGCATACCTCCAGTTGCATAAACTCTCAAAGTAATTAAAAGCATTTCCTCCTCATTTAAAGCATTGTTCCTATTAAATTTCGTTGAATTAAATAAAATAGTTTATTTAGCAGTCGTGCCACCGTTTCAAAACCACATACAACCACTACTTGTTTGGTTTTTAAAAGCTTAGACTAGGTGCCGAAATGGTATAATAAGTTGCGTGAAACTAAATTTATGGAAACCAATAATGTGAAAATATTAATAGGAGCGTGCTCTGACATGCAATTACAAAATCATTTAACCAAATCTTTGCTGATTTTCTATGATTAAAATGTCGCAGTCAGAAAAAGCATGTCGGTTCCTAGCCTTAAGCTTTTGCCATAGCCTGGGAAGCAATCAAAACTCTTAAAAATCAGAAAATCCAAAAATTATCAAAATCTTAAAGAGCAAAATTCTCCAAATCGGAAAAGCTTAAGCCCTCAAATCGAACACTTTAAAATCAAAACCTTCCAAAAGGAAGGCTTTGTTATACCCAACACCAGAATGGTAAGGGTATATTAAGTTTGTGCAAACGTATATAACGCACAAAAGGAGGCGTGGCCGGTATAGAAAAGTATAAATATTCTTAATCAGCGTCACCTCCTGAACCGATTTAGCCATGTCCGTCTGTCCGTCCGTTATAGAAGGTTCTGCTGGAGGCTACATGTCACAATCGCCAGCGCTTATAATCTCTCCATGGAATTACATCTGCTTTTGCTGCCCAGGCCAGGCATAAAGGAAGGTTATTGGCTAAAAAGTGTCGAAGCAATGCTAAACTTGGATGATAGTTTTACTTACCAGGATGTTCTTTTTTTAATGTGTGGGCCAATAAGAACCAAAACGCTATGTGCAGATGCCTTTGAAAGCCTATATCTGTCATAAAAATCTTTTTCCCCATATTCATTAAAAAGATTTGGTCGCAATCGAACAGTTCTTGTTCTCCTTAAAACTGTAATGTTTAATATGTTAAACATTTCTGCGTCACTAAGGTCTTCCTCGTCAGAATTCATTATATTTTGTTTGTTAGAAAATTTATTTTTTTTTTGCCGAAAATTGAGCTGTCAAAAGCATATGATAAGTTAACCAAAGTTTAAACCACCAAGATTGGGCGTTTAAACAAAGTTTAAACTCTAGTTAAAATTCACTGAAAAATTTGCTTCTTGGTTTAAACTTAGTTTAAACTAGAAACTGAGTTGAACTCGCACTGAAAAATTGGCCCTTAAACACTCTGAAACACTCTGACTCTAAACACACTTAGACACTCTCTTCCACACACAATCCTAAAATAAAAAGTTCACTTCAACTTATTGGCAAACACAACAAAAATCTATGGGGGGAATAATGTGGTGTCTGCATACCACATACACAAAACACACATACACAAGTCATACAACAAAAACACTTTAAAAAATAATTATATTCTGGTTTTTTGTTCATGTCAATTTTTATTAATCAAAAGATTGTTAATATAAAAATATACTCTAAAAAAAAATAGAAGTTATTAAAAATAAAATGTTTGTTAGAATTTAAAATTTTATAAAAATAGATTCACGTTGCTAAAATAAATTGTATGCAGAACTAAATATATAAAATAAAATCGTATCAAAATAAATAAATAAAATAGCGATTTATTATTAAAGGCTATATGTATCACACATGATTTTTTAGACTCTGCATGTTGTCGTATCTCTTCATCTACGACTCACTGCTTGTGCGGCCCTATCTTCGAGGTTTCTGTACAGCTCTTATAGTGGGATTGGTACATGTTGCATGGACTCTGATCTCAGCTCGGCACCGTCCTTTGCTGGTCTATCCGCCTTTCCATTTCCGTCAATGCCTCTGTGGCTGGATCATATCCAGTAGATGCACACTCTCTTTGAAGTGCATAGTGCATCTAGTGCTTCCCTGCATGCCAGGGAAATTGTGGACCTGATGGTCCATGAATTCAGTTTTGTTTTCTTGCAATCAAATCGAATGCTATTGAGCGAAATATTTGTCGGTTTCAATTCTGATTCCAAGAGCTCTTAGTTTTTACAACAACCCCGAATAATATTTCTTTAGATCAGATATATTGATTACAAATTTTTATTTGATTTTGTTTATTTATTTTAAGTGAAGCTTACTATTCCACCACAAAATTCACCGCATTCGAAAAATTTACCCCATAACGCATGTAGTGGGACAGCATGACCACTATACCGTACATGCCAAACAATTAGTAATAACACAAATTTAACCCAAATAATTTGTTCTCTTTCTTTTATTCTTTCGTACGTTGTACCAATGCTGATCATGTTGCATTCAATCGCAACACTTTTTACTACGGCCAGCGTGAGTAATGCAATCAATGCATTTGCTGTCACACTGACCTAGCCAGCTATGTAAATGCAAGCGCAGCATAATTTCTTATTGGCTGCGACGATAATATCAGCCAATGAATGGAAGAAAAACTAATAAACGACTGACTCAATGTATTTTTGTATTGAGTGAAATTAAAATTGGAGGAGGAGTTTAAGAAAGTAGGGATTTTAGAGTAGTATTATTTTAATATAAATAAGACACAAATTTTTAAATAAAACTTAGAATTAATCTAGCGTAAAAACTGGTTGGTTTTCCTTTTTTTTTTATTATACCAAGAGCGGCAGCAATGCCATAATTTTCAGTTTGCCGAAGTTGGCAGTTAGTGCAAATTACAGTTAGAACACATATCCTTCCCTGCCCTGACACATATCTTTTACATGGCGATCCTGCCAGGATTCGACTAATTCGATCATCCTAATAAATCTAGAAATCCTGTCGAAACTGATACCAATCCTGTAATCAATCAAAATCCTGCACCCTGCATCCATACGCATGGACGAAAAAAAAAATTTCAACGAATTATTCGATAAACCCCTGCGAGACGCAGCAAAATTCTTTGAGTATAAACCAGAACCGTTAAAAATACAAGACGCAGCCCCAATATACGCGCCAATTCAACCAGAAAAGAGGAAAAGAGGCGAAAAAAGGGTAAAAGCGAGACAGGAAGTGGCAGAACTTTACAGAATTGCAGCACTTACAACCGGCAAAAAAAAAAAAAAACTCCTCCAAAAAATTGCTTATAAGAAGACAAACTACGGGAGACAAACGTAGAAAAAATGGGATGGTTCGGAACCAAAGAAACGGTAACAACTAACAACAACAACAACAACAGTAGCAGCAGTAGCAGCGAGGCAAACACTATAATAAGTTTAATTTAAATTTTTTTCATAATAATAGTACTAATATATTGGATAAATCATCATTATAAAAATTATGTTAGAAAACAGCTTGTTAGGAGCATAAATTTAAATAACAATGTATAATAAATAAATATCTTCAATATATGTCAAGAACAAATTTTTTTTTTAATTACTAAAATGTTACAATTTGGAACCATTTGCAAATACCAAGGATGCTATGGTATTCTTTTTAAAAAGCATTGCCTAGTATGTCAAAATAATTGACATAGGTAAGGTTATGTATATATCCTACAAAGAAAAAAATTGGCATCGCGAATGTTTTCGATGTAGTATTTGTAAAGTAAACATTGCAAAAGTAGGATTTATAGAGAAGAAATCTCAATTAGTATGCCAACGTTGCATCTAGACATGTTAAGTACAATAAGAGATAATTACATAATTATATAATTGTTGAATAATCCTAATAAAAGTCTTAATAAATAAATATATGGAATTAAAAGAGTTAGAAACACTCTATGCAAAATTAAAGAAAGCACCTAATAAGGAATACTCGGAAGAATATGTAAAAGAACATTTGGCAAAAATTAAGACACTAAAAAACTTGTTAAGCAAGAATGAAAAAAACAAAGATTTCAAAAAAAAATTTGATAGATTTAGGGCCAATTTTTCAGTGCTGGTTTAAGCCTTGGTTAACAAGAGTTTGATTAAAATTGATCAGAGTTTAACTACGGAAGCAGTTTTTCAGTGCGAATTATTTAACCAACTGTTTTTTATAATTTGATATGGTAACACTTTTATACGTCAAGAAATAATCGATATATTTATGTTTATTTGCAACAGCTGACGATATTGCCTTTATTTAAACTTTAAACAAAATGAGCAAAAGAACCGCGAATTTTTCTTTTTCGAAAATTGAATTTCTAATGCAAACAATCGTCGAATATAAAAGCATAATTGAATGCAAAAAAACCGATCGGACGTCCGCTGAGCAAAAAAATAGTGCCTGGAAAAAAATTTAAAATAAATTCAACACCCAATTCGGAGGAGTATTCCGAAGCTCTGAAACTTTAAAAACAAAGTTTCATAATTTAAAAAAAAACGCAAAAAAACTTTTCAAAAGAAAAGCGCCAAATTTATAGGACTGGAGGAGGTTCTAAACCGTCGTCAACAGTCACAGCCTTGGACACCAGCATATTGGAGATTTGTGAAGCTGAGCAGTTTGTTGGCATGCAAGCTTATTATGATGACGATGTCATTTTCGAAACAGGTAGCTTTCTATATTTAAATATATGCAGTTTACATAGATTTATAGCACCATTCAGTTGCAGATGCTGATAATATGATCGATGAAGTTTTGGACGACGATCATGAAGAAACTGACAATAATGCAAAATCCGAAACAGGTATTATTTATATCCTACACTTGACAAATTCTAGAGTATATTAAGTTGGTGCAAACGTTTGTAACGCCCTAATGGACGCGTGACTGGTATGGTTAAGTACATATATTCTTAGTCAGCATCACCTCCTGAGTTAATTTGGCCATGTCCGCCTCACTGTCCGCCTCACTGTCCGCCTGTCTATTCGTCCGTCTGTGTGTTGTCCGTAAACACAAAATAAGGAGAAGTTTAGATAGTTCTGCAATATTGAATATTATTGGAATCTGCCCACTGAAAAAAGAATTTCTTTAGAAATTAAATATTAGCATTTTTTGATTGACATCAAGCTATGAACCTTTTACATATTTAAAATTTTGTTCATGTTCTTTATTTTATAGATGACAAGGAAAACAAGGGTGAATCTTGAGCGAAATACACGCCTAGACTTTTGAAGACCCCAAGACATGATGTACTTAAACAAAAAAAACAGAAGTGTACGAAGGATGTATGGGCTGATGTTGCCTTCGAGAAAATAAAAAAAACTAAGTTGGAAATGGAACTCCTAAGGAAAGAAACTGAAGCAAGAATGAATTTTTTTGAAAAGGAAAGTGAACTAAAAAATTGTAAATTAAGTTTATAGATAAAGTTGTTAGAAAAGCAGCTTAATGAGTAAAATTTAAAATTAATATTTTCTAGCATCTTAAATAGAGCAGTAAAGGAATGAAATCATTTGGACTTTAGTTTAGTTTAGTTTAGTTTATTTGGAAGTCTTTGAATACAAAAATTCTTACAGACTATATTAGTTAAGAGAAAAATTAAAGTTAAAATTTATAGTAAAAATATAATCTTAAAACTAGGTTAAGTAAATACTATTTACAAAATTCTTAAATTTTTGTTTTGGAGCAAAGAGATCAAAGTCATTAGATTCACTCAGCTCATTGAATAGTAACAAAGCTCTTGTAATTGGCTCATTTAAGGCATAGTTAGTTCTACAATATTTTACATAGAATAATTTGGAATTTCTTAGGTTTCTTGATGGAATATGAAAAGGTATAAGCTCCAAGAGAGATTGACAGTCAATTAATCCAGAGATAATATCATGTATAAACATCAGTGATGCAATTTTCCGCCTGGAATCAAGCGATTTAAGACCCAAGAGCATTAAACGAGAGTTATAAGGTGGCAAAGGGTCACAAAAGTTAATTGACCGCAGGGCAAACCTCGTGAAGTTTTTTTGTATTTTTTCCAGTCTAAAAGAGGTAGACATATAGAAAGGGCTCCAAACAATGGACGCGTACTCCAATCTAGACCTCACAAATGCATTAAATAGCATTATTAGAGTGTGTGGATCAGAAAAGTCTTTGCAATTTCTTCGGATAAACGCTAGTAGTGAGTAGGCCTTAGGAATTAAGTAGTTGACATGGTCAAGAAACGAAAACTTAGAATCAAAAATAACACCGAGGTCTCGAAAAGAAGACACAGTTTGAATCTTTGAGTCAGAAAGAAAAAAGTGGTTACACAAGGTATTAAGTGATAGTTTGGATAGAGTAAGATGAAAGCATTTAGAAAAGTTTAAAGGAAGGCCATTAGAAACACTCCAAGCCAAAAGCCTGTTAACGTCATCTTGCAAATTAACAATGTCTAAAGAAGATGATATTTTTTTAAATAACTTAAGATCATCTGCATAAAGAAGAAAGTGAGAGTTTAAAATATGTTTAGATATATCATTCATGAAAAGAATGAAGAGCAAAGGTCCAAGGATACTTCCTTGAGGGACACCCGAGGAAGCAACAAATTCGTAGGACTTATTATTATTTAGGCAAACAAAAGAGGTTCTATCCGAAAGATAAGACTTAATCCAGCTCAAAAAAGTCGAATGAATTCCCATAAGCGATAATTTACAAAGTAGTAAACTATGAGACACTCTATCAAATGCTTTAGAGAAATCTGTGTATATCACATCTACTTGATATCCCTGCACAAAAGAGATACAACATACTCAGAAAAAAGAGCTAAATTTGAAAGGGTAGAGCGCCCAGCTATAAAACCATGTTGTTCAAGGCAAATATAGCGTTTTATCAAAAAGCTAAGCTTCACTTTTATAATACTTTCAAAGAGTTTTGAAGTATTGGATAGTTTTGAGATTGGCCTGTAATTCGCGACATTATTTTTAGCACCCGATTTAAAAACAGGAGTAATGGACGCAATTTTCCAACATTTTAAAAATGTTCCTTCAGAAAGAGACTTATTAAAAATAGCACACAGAGGAGCGGCTAACGTATGTGAGCATTTTGTAAAAATAATTGATGCAAACCCATCAATATCTTCTTTAAAAGAAGTTTTCATATCCAAAATGGATTCCCTAACCTCGTTAACTGATACTGATAAAGACCCAATATCAGTAAAGACATCAACAGTGTTCAAAGCATTAACTGATAAATCATCTTCAACAATGAAGTTGGACTTAAAAAAGTCAGCAAACATGTTCACTGTATCAGAAATATTCACCGAGAGCTTTTCATTATAATACATTGAAGTAGGTATCTGCGAGCCACCTCTTTTAGACTGTATAAAATTCCAAAAAGATTTTGGGTTTGATTTGATATTAGTTTCATATCGCAAGATATATTGTTTATATAAAAATTTATTGAGGAAATTAAACTCACGCATATAATGCAAATAGTTTACTTTATAAATAGGCTCATTAGTGGCCTTAAACAGTGTTAAGAACTTATTACGCTGATTTTTAAGCTTTTTAAGACCCTTAGTGTACCAGGGAAGTTTATGACTGATTATAGTTGAACGCGGAACACAAGAATTGCACATAGTTAAGACTTTAGTCTTAAAAAGATTAAAACTTATCTCTGCATTATTGCCACAAAATAAATCATTCCAATTAATATTAGAAAACAAACAATTTAAATCATTAAAGTTACAATTATTAAAATTATACCTTTTTCTTTCTTGATTACTATCATAAAATTCGTAAAATTCAATATTAACTAAGAGTGCTTTATGGTGCATACTAGAATTAGATATAGGATAGAAACATTCAGATATCTCATGTTTAATATTAGAAGATATGTAAATAAGATCCAGCAATTTATTTAAAGTATTGAAAAAATTATTAATTTGATGCAAACCAATACTACAAAGGCTATCAATAAAATGTATTTCAAATGTCTGGTTAACATAAGTTGGGGTTAATTCGCCGGCAATATAAGTCCAGTTAATTTTAGAAAGGTTGAAATCACCCATGACACAAAGATGAGAGTTATGATCCATTAAAGAGCTTATGTTCGTAATATTATCGATATGTGCCAGGTATATTAAATCATCACTATTTGGTGGAATGTATGATGCGCAGATATAAAGAGAACCAGTTCTAGTAACCAATCGAACACAGATTTGGTCGAGCAGAGAATTGGAATCAATAAGCGGCTGAAGAGAAGAGCAATGAATCCTCTTAATGGCAATGAGAACACCACCACCACGAGTTAGCCCAGTTTTAATTGGATCTCTATCCTTCCGGTAGACATTAAATATATTTAAATCAAAAAATTCACCATCGAAAAACTCGGAGTTTAACCAAGTCTCAATTAAGACATAGATATCAAAATCTTCGTGAGGTGTAAAATTATGTATAGATTCAGACTTAGTTCTGATTCCAGACATATTCTGGAAATAGCATTTTAAATTTTTATAAAACGTGCGCACTGATTGGATTGTGCGAGTTACTTCACTGGTTTTTTTAATCTGGTTCTCTGAAAATTTGTAAACATTGACACCTTGATATTCTCCTGCCAGAGCGATGGATCAAAAATTACGTCAATGTACTGCTCAACGACTCCGAGTTTAAAAGTGACTCTTTTTAAATTTTCAATGAGAGCATCTTTTTTTATTAGTTTAATACAGCTTAAGTCTTTTTCCTCAATAGGTGAGTGTCTTACAACGTAGTCGATTATATCTTGTTCAGACACAATTGGATTAAAGGCACCAATATGCACATACGCCATTTTTGGGATAACATTTAGTTCATAGCTAACATTCTTACCAACGACATATTTAGCACGCTGAGAAGATTTTTTATTCTGTACTAAATGCCATTCATCATGATTACGTTGTTGAGAGTTACCAGCAACAACATCAGAAAATGATTTTGAAATAATGGAAGCAGAAACCAAAGAAGATTTCGGAGCACCAACACCAACAACATCAGCAGCATCAATATCCACACAAACACCTTGCTTAGAGAGCTCAGAGTTAACAGTGGGAGTATTTTCAGCAGGCACAGAAATAACATTAGCAACAGCATCAGCAGAATTTCTTGAAGCAGCAATCAAAGAAGATTTAGGCGCTACAACACCAACAACATCAGCAGCCTGCATATCCGCAGAATCCGCATTCGCAGAGAGCGCAGAGATGGTAGTAGCCAAAGCCCTTGTGGGTGAAATTTCAGCAGAAACAACAACAACATCAGCATCATCGACAACAACAATAGCCGGAGAGACAGCCAAAGAGACACCAGAAGAGTCGTTCATAGTATTCACTGGCAATGCACTCCCAGCAAAAACCGGTTTTCGCTGCCGTGAGCGCGTTTGAGTTGCGCCACTTGAGATGACTGCACTATTACCTATTGGTCCCATTGGTTTACGGGCGCGGAGACGAGGCAAATTCAGAGAGGCAGCATTATCATTAGAAGGCGATGAAGAGACAGGGTCATCAACCTTAGCACTGAGCGACTGCATTAGCAGAGCTTTAATATCTTTAACATCATTTATTAACTTAATCATAGTTGATAAAAAGTTAGAACGTTCAATCAAACATTGATCACAAATAAACGAAATGTTTAAGTGACTGTCAATAATTTCACATTGTGATTTATTTAAATTAACACATAGTTTGTGATATGTATTGGTACAAAACTTGCACTCAATAATTTTATCTATTGTTTTTAAACACTTGTTGCATTTCCCGCACTCCATGACAAAAATGTCTGATTAGACTCGCGACTAAACAGAGACGATTTTAATCGACGAGACGACTTTAATCCATATGATTTCATATTATTGATTGCAGCCCTTCGAAAATGAAGTCTGGGTCGGACTTCAAAATTAAGCCCGAAGTCCGTTTTGAAGTCCGAGGAATGAAATCCATTTTTTTAAGTCCAAAGAATTCAATCCGTTTTGAATTGAAGTCCACTTGAAGTTCGGCTGAAGTCCGTTTATGTTTTTGAAGTCCGATGAAGTCTGTTTAAAATGGATTTCATTCCTCGGACTTCAAAACGGACTTCAGACTTCATTTTTAAGTCTGATCCGGACTTCATTTTCAAAAGGCTGAAATCGTAAATTTCCATTCCACGTTCTCACGTCGCAATATATTAAAAAAAAATATGCATCTCAATTGATCTCCTTTATTTTTTTCTCATTTTTAGTTGAACTGAAAGATATGGTTTTATTTATATTTTATTTATATTTTATTTATGTATAACCAAAACTAACCCAAAAAATCACATTGTTTTTCAGTTGATCTGATTTTTGTTTTTATTGTTGTTAATACAAAATAATACTTGAATTTTAAAAATAAATATTAGTTTGCCAATAAATTTTTGAAATATTGATTTATTAAAACACGTCTTTCTATGTTATTTGCGTTTGAATTTTCCCTCCATCGGTTATTAGGTACTGAAAGGACAAAATTGATTGCTTCTAAAAACTCTCTAGATAAGACAGGAATTTCAGTTTCGTTATTTATACAGCATATGTTGTGCAATACAGCAGTTGCTACAATAATACTTTGAACTTTTTTAATATTAAGGCGAACACCAAGGGACAAAATTGGAAATCTCCTCTTCCAAACTCCATTGCTTCTTTCTACTGAGCAGCGTGTCCTGATTTGAGACTCATTGTACAGATTTTCTTCAGGATTTTGAACTTCTAATAGTGGTGTCATCATATATTTTTTATTTGGATACCCACTGTCGGCAACAACAATACTGTCACCAAACTCGCCACTTTCTAGGCGGGAGTATATCCTAGAGTTTCTTAAAATATTGGAATCGTGCGAAGAACCTGGCCATCGCGCCACAATATTTGTTATTTTCAGATTGGCATCACACATCGTTTGAACGTTTAGAGAAAAAAATCCTTTCCGATTTCTAAAGAGATCTGCGTTATTTCCACCTGCATATTTAAAATTGTAAATTATTACAAATATTTAAATTATAATGTAAAAGTAAGCAATCATTTCGATTTAATCCTTTTTTTAATAATAAATTAATTAATGTTGCATATGATTGAAATCCTTTACAGCTTTTTACCTTGCTTTTGTAACTTTTAAACTCTTTTTGCATCACATTTAATTTTGTAAATGAGTGCATAATGAGTGCAATGTGACAAATTTCAATGAGAAAAGTAAGAGAAGCGAGGTGCTGATATTTAAACTTTACCTGGAGATATTATTCTAACGTGTGTACAATCAAGGGCTGCAATGACTTTGGGAAATTTAGCTATGTCATAAAATCCTTGTTTATTTTTTAAAAGCTCGTCGGCGGTGCTTGGAAATATGATAAATCTTTCCCTAAGCAGCGCTATATAATGCGATACAGTTTTTACCACATTCGAAACTGTTGAAGGCGAAACTTTATATAAGTCTCCAATTGTCCTCAGCATACCTCCAGTTGCATAAACTCTCAAAGTAATTAAAAGCATTTCCTCCTCATTTAAAGCATTGTTCCTATTAAATTTCGTTGAATTAAATAAAATAGTTTATTTAGCAGTCGTGCCACCGTTTCAAAACCACATACAACCACTACTTGTTTGGTTTTTAAAAGCTTAGACTAGGTGCCGAAATGGTATAATAAGTTGCGTGAAACTAAATTTATGGAAACCAATAATGTGAAAATATTAATAGGAGCGTGCTCTGACATGCAATTACAAAATCATTTAACCAAATCTTTGCTGATTTTCTATGATTAAAATGTCGCAGTCAGAAAAAGCATGTCGGTTCCTAGCCTTAAGCTTTTGCCATAGCCTGGGAAGCAATCAAAACTCTTAAAAATCAGAAAATCCAAAAATTATCAAAATCTTAAAGAGCAAAATTCTCCAAATCGGAAAAGCTTAAGCCCTCAAATCGAACACTTTAAAATCAAAACCTTCCAAAAGGAAGGCTTTGTTATACCCAACACCAGAATGGTAAGGGTATATTAAATTTGTGCAAACGTATATAACGCACAAAAGGAGGCGTGGCCGGTATAGAAAAGTATAAATATTCTTAATCAGCGTCACCTCCTGAACCGATTTAGCCATGTCCGTCTGTCCGTCCGTTATAGAAGGTTCTGCTGGAGGCTACATGTCACAATCGCCAGCGCTTATAATCTCTCCATGGAATTACATCTGCTTTTGCTGCCCAGGCCAGGCATAAAGGAAGGTTATTGGCTGAAAGTGTCGAAGCAATGCTAAACTTGGATGATAGTTTTACTTACCAGGATGTTCTTTTTTTAATGTGTGGGCCAATAAGAACCAAAACGCTATGTGCAGATGCCTTTGAAAGCCTATATCTGTCATAAAAATCTTTTTCCCCATATTCATTAAAAAGATTTGGTCGCAATCGAACAGTTCTTGTTCTCCTTAAAACTGTAATGTTTAATATGTTAAACATTTCTGCGTCACTAAGGTCTTCCTCGTCAGAATTCATTATATTTTGTTTGTTAGAAAATTTATTTTTTTTTTGCCGAAAATTGAGCTGTCAAAAGCATATGATAAGTTAACCAAAGTTTAAACCACCAAGATTGGGCGTTTAAACAAAGTTTAAACTCTAGTTAAAATTCACTGAAAAATTTGCTTCTTGGTTTAAACTTAGTTTAAACTAGAAACTGAGTTGAACTCGCACTGAAAAATTGGCCCTTAAACACTCTGAAACACTCTGACTCTAAACACACTTAGACACTCTCTTCCACACACAATCCTAAAATAAAAAGTTCACTTCAACTTATTGGCAAACACAACAAAAATCTATGGGGGGAATAATGTGGTGTCTGCATACCACATACACAAAACACACATACACAAGTCATACAACAAAAACACTTTAAAAAATAATTATATTCTGGTTTTTTGTTCATGTCAATTTTTATTAATCAAAAGATTGTTAATATAAAAATATACTCTAAAAAAAATAGAAGTTATTAAAAATAAAATGTTTGTTAGAATTTAAAATTTTATAAAAATAGATTCACGTTGCTAAAATAAATTGTATGCAGAACTAAATATATAAAATAAAATCGTATCAAAATAAATAAATAAAATAGCGATTTATTATTAAAGGCTATATGTATCACACATGATTTTTTAGACTCTGCATGTTGTCGTATCTCTTCATCTACGACTCACTGCTTGTGCGGCCCTATCTTCGAGGTTTCTGTACAGCTCTTATAGTGGGATTGGTACATGTTGCATGGACTCTGATCTCAGCTCGGCACCGTCCTTTGCTGGTCTATCCGCCTTTCCATTTCCGTCAATGCCTCTGTGGCTGGATCATATCCAGTAGATGCACACTCTCTTTGAAGTGAATAGTGCATCTAGTGCTTCCCTGCATGCCAGGGAAATTGTGGACCTGATGGTCCATGAATTCAGTTTTGCTTGCGTACGGCAATCGGATGTGCTGGAAAGTTTTCTTGCAATCAAATCGAATGCTATTGAGCGAAATATTTGTCAGTTTCAATTCTGATTCCAAGAGCTCTTAGTTATTACAACAACCCCGAATAATATTTCTTTAGATCAGATATATTGATTACAAATTTTTATTTGATTTTGTTTATTTATTTTAAGTGAAGCTTACTATTCCACCACAAAATTCACCGCATTCGAAAAATTTACCCCATAACGCATGTAGTGGGACAGCATGACCACTATACCGTACATGCCAAACAATTAGTAATAACACAAATTTAACCCAAATAATTTGTTCTCTTTCTTTTATTCTTTCGTACGTTGTACCAATGCTGATCATGTTGCATTCAATCGCAACACTTTTTACTACGGCCAGCGTGAGTAATGCAATCAATGCATTTGCTGTCACACTGACCTAGCCAGCTATGTAAATGCAAGCGCAGCATAATTTCTTATTGGCTGCGACGATAATATCAGCCAATGAATGGAAGAAAAACTAAAAACGACTGACTCAATGTATTTTTGTATTGAGTGAAATTAAAATTGGAGGAGGAGTTTAAGAAAGTAGGGATTTTAGAGTAGTATTATTTTAATATAAATAAGACACAAATTTTTAAATAAAACTTAGAATTAATCTAGCGTAAAAACTGGTTGGTTTTCCTTTTTTTTTTATTATACCAAGAGCGGCAGCAATGCCATAATTTTCAGTTTGCCGAAGTTGGCAGTTAGTGCAAATTACAGTTAGAACACATATCCTTCCCTGCCCTGACACATATCTTTTACATGGCGATCCTGCCAGGATTCGACTAATTCGATCATCCTAATAAATCTAGAAATCCTGTTGAAACTGATACCAATCCTGTAATCAATCAAAATCCTGCACCCTGCATCCATACGCATGGACGAAAAAAAAAATTTCAACGAATTATTCGATAAACCCCTGCGAGACGCAGCAAAATTCTTTGAGTATAAACCAGAACCGTTAAAAATACAAGACGCAGCCCCAATATACGCGCCAATTCAACCAGAAAAGAGGAAAAGAGGCGGAAAAAGGGTAAAAGCGAGACAGGAAGTGGCAGAACTTTACAGAATTGCAGCACTTACAACCGGCAAAAAAAAAAAAAAAACTCCTCCAAAAAATTGCTTATAAGAAGACAAACTACGGGAGACAAACGTAGAAAAAATGGGATGGTTCGGAACCAAAGAAACGGTAACAACTAACAACAACAACAACAACAGTAGCAGCAGTAGCAGCGAGGCAAACACTATAATAAGTTTAATTTCAATTTTTTTCATAATAATAGTACTAATATATTGGATAAATCATCATTATAAAAATTATGTTAGAAAACAGCATAAATTTAAATAACAATGTATAATAAATAAATATCTTCAATATATGTCAAGAACAAATTTTTTTTTTAATTACTAAAATGTTACAATTTGGAACCATTTGCAAATACCAAGGATGCTATGGTATTCTTTTTAAAAAGCATTGCCTAGTAGTCAAAATAATTGACATAGGTAAGGTTATGTATATATCCTACAAAGAAAAAAATTGGCATCGCGAATGTTTTCGATGTAGTATTTGTAAAGTAAACATTGCAAAAGTAGGATTTATAGAGAAGAAATCTCAATTAGTATGCCAACGTTGCATCTAGACATGTTAAGTACAATAAGAGATAATTACATAATTATATAATTGTTGAATAATCCTAATAAAAGTCTTAATAAATAAATATATGGAATTAAAAGAGTTAGAAACACTCTATGCAAAATTAAAGAAAGCACCTAATAAGGAATACTCGGAAGAATATGTAAAAGAACATTTGGCAAAAATTAAGACACTAAAAAACTTGTTAAGCAAGAATGAAAAAAACAAAGATTTCAAAGAAACATTTGATAGATTTAGGGCCAATTTTTCAGTGCTGGTTTAAGCCTTGGTTAACAAGAGTTTGATTAAGATTGATCAGAGTTTAACTACGGAAGCAGTTTTTCAGTGCGAATTATTTAACCAACTGTTTTTTATAATTTGATATGGTAACACTTTTATACGTCAAGAAATAATCGATATATTTATGTTTATTTGCAACAGCTGACGATATTGCCTTTATTTAAACTTTAAACAAAATGAGCAAAAGACCCGCGAATTTTTCTTTTTCGAAAATTGAATTTCTAATGCAAACAATCGTCGAATATAAAAGCATAATTGAATGCAAAAAAACCGATCGGACGTCCGCTGAGCAAAAAAATAGTGCCTGGAAAAAAATTTAAAATAAATTCAACACCCAATTCGGAGGAGTATTCCGAAGCTCTGAAACTTTAAAAACAAAGTTTCATAATTTTAAAAAAAACGCAAAAAAACTTTTCAGAAGAAAAGCGCCAAATTTATAGGACTGGAGGAGGTCCTAAACCGTCGTCAACAGTCACAGCCTTGGACACCAGCATATTGGAGATTTGTGAAGCTGAGCAGTTTGTTGGCATGCAAGCTTATTATGATGACGATGTCATTTTCGAAACAGGTAGCTTTCTATATTTAAATATATGCAGTTTACATAGATTTATAGCACCATTCAGTTGCAGATGCTGATAATATGATCGATGAAGTTTTGGACGACGATCATGAAGAAACTGACAATAATGCAAAATCCGAAACAGGTATTATTTATATCCTACACTTGACAAAGTCTAGAGTATATTAAGTTGGTGCAAACGTTTGTAACGCCCTAATGGACGCGTGACTGGTATGGTTAAGTACATATATTCTTAGTCAGCATCACCTCCTGAGTTAATTTGGCCATGTCCGCCTCACTGTCCGCCTCACTGTCCGCCTGTCTATTCGTCCGTCTGTGTGTTGTCCGTAAACACAAAATAAGGAGAAGTTTAGATAGTTCTGCAATATTGAATATTATTGGAATCTGCCCACTGAAAAAAGAATTTCTTTAGAAATTAAATATTAGCATTTTTTGATTGACATCAAGCTATGAACCTTTTACATATTTAAAATTTTGTTCATGTTCTTTATTTTATAGATGACAAGGAAAACAAGGGTGAATCTTGAGCGAAATACACGCCTAGACTTTTGAAGACCCCAAGACATGATGTACTTAAACAAAAAAAACAGAAGTGTACGAAGGATGTATGGGCTGATGTTGCCTTCGAGAAAATAAAAAAAACTAAGTTGGAAATGGAACTCCTAAGGAAAGAAACTGAAGCAAGAATGAATTTTTTTGAAAAGGAAAGTGAACTAAAAAATTGTAAATTAAGTTTAGAGATAAAGTTGTTAGAAAAGCAGCTTAATGAGTAAAATTTAAAATTAATATTTTCTAGCATCTTAAATAGAGCAGTAAAGGAATGAAATCATTTGGACTTTAATCCATATGATTTCATATTATTGATTGCAGCCCTTCGAAAATGAAGTCTGGGTCGGACTTCAAAATTAAGCCCGAAGTCCGTTTTGAAGTCCGAGGAATGAAATCCATTATTTTAAGTCCAAAGAATTATATCCAAAGAATTCAATCCGTTTTGAATTGAAGTCCACTTGAAGTCCGGCTGAAGTCCGTTTATGTATGAGCAATACGCTAGTGGTGGTGTGGTAGCTTTTGTTGATGAACGCATTAACTGTGATTTTCTTCGTTTTAATCTCCAAAGTTCTGATGTTTTAAAAACATGTTGTACAATAGATCACGAATCATTCGCCTTTTTATGATTTTATAGGTTTCATGAAGGTACCCCAAAAGAAGTCTTCCTGAGTGATTTAAATGAATTTTTAACTAATGAGAAATGTCATAATCTCACAGTTTTAGGAGATATGAACATTAATTTACTACAAGAATCGGTATATGTGGATAACTATTTGTTTTGTCTTCTTATGGTCTGGAATGTTGTATTAACCAACTAACTCGCGTAACAAACACATTGTTTCGTGTATCGACCACATTTTTGCACGTGTGGTAAAGCCTCAGAAACTTTCGATGGAAAGCTCAGTTTTTAATTTCCACATGTCTGATCCTCAGCATTAACCAATTCAAGGCCACGACCCCAAAATCATTGAACAATATCAATTTTCCGGATACCAGTGACCCCAAAAAGATAATGTGGGAAAAATTTACCCACCAATGAATGAGTTGGGCTCAGGGACAACACAAGACATAACAACTAACCATGCATATACATATAATTACACAACCGGTTTTTATCTACTTTTGAGTTGACCTTTTGACAAATTAACATCGAAAACGCTGCAATTGTTAACAAAGGTACTCATGCGGTTTAAAGGAGCAGCAATCATATAGTTTGTTCTACTAAATGGTAAATAAATTAAATTGTTGGCGTTTCTACTGCTTCTACGGTTAGTGCTAAAAATTATGTGGGAAAGAAGTTCTGGAGAATCGAATACACCTGTTATAAGTTGGTGTATATATACGATATCTTCAGATTTCCTTCAATCACTTAAAGAGTGCAATTTTAATAGTTTTAAACGATCTTCATAGGGAGGAAGGCTTAATATGTCAGTTCCACTTAAGCCCCTTAGAGCAAACTGAACAAAACGTTTTTGGATTCTTTTTATCCGATCAACATGCACATTGTATTTTGGGGACCAAACTTGACATGCATACTCTAAATGAGGACGCACAATTGCATAATACAACGTTGTAATAATGCTATTAAATTCTTTGGCCCAGCGTTTTATAAACCCAAGCATTGAAGATGCTTTTTTACAAAAATTATCAATATGAATGTTAAACGACACCTTAGAATCCATGCATATACCTAAGTCTTTGACGGTGTCTACACAACTCAAAGCAGTATCTTTAATCTTATAATCAAAAATAAAATTATTCCTTTTTCGCGAAAAGGTCATAGTTTGGCATTTATCTGGATTTAGAAACATATTATTTTTAGAACACCAAACATCAAAGGATTTTAGATCAGACTGGAGTAGATCTGAATTATCTCTACAATTAATTGTTCTGTATATTTTCATATCATCGGCATAAATAAGCAGATGAGAGTGTTCAATGACGTGAGTTACATCATTGATAGCTAAAATAAGCAGATGAGATCCAAGGTGGCTACTCTGAGGAACACCTGAATCAGCAATAAATTCAGAAGACAATACGTCTCGAAAACGTATTTGGTAAGATCGCTCCACCAAATGCGATTTAATCCAGTGTTCAAAATATTGTGAAAATGCCATTAACTCAAGTTTAAATAAGATTAGATTGTGTGGCAGTTTATCAAATGCCTTACTAAAGTCAGGCACACATTCAAAAATTCTCTGGAGTAAAGGATATATGTTCCAAAGAAACTCTGGGTGCGGAATTTATATATTCAAAGTACTCTCCATCAAGATTAAAAGAATCTGAACTGAATGATTCCTTAAAAAGATTGGCGAATAGGCCACAAATTTTGACGGTATCGTCAGTAAATCCCTCAAATATTTGCACGTTCTTTGCATAAAGCCGATTTTTTTGGAAACTTTACTTACAATATATGTTGTATGTTCATTAAAATTTAGTTTGTTATCAATTTGTATGCCTCGGTATTTAATAAAATTTACTTGCTCTACTTCCTCATTATTTATCTTTAAGTTAACTGCTTCATCCCTAATACAGTTTCTCGTTATAAGCATATATTTGGTTTTTTGTTTATTAAGTTTAAGTTTATTACCACACAGCCATATGTTAAAACTATTGAAATCTTGTATTTTTTCTAGCGCTACATTTACATTACTATCACTAATAGTTATTAAAGCATCATCAGCAAACAATTTAATACTACTATGTTTTGTTGCGGTTATAATATCAATAATATAAATATTGAACAAAATGGGGCAAGCACAGAGCCCTGAGGAACACCTATGTTGTCATCTATTATATGTGAAACTTCATCTTGAATGACCGTTCGTTGAGATCGATTTGTGAGAAAGCTATAAAACCATGTTAGTTCCGTGTTTCTTACACCAATTTCGTGCAATTTTTTGAGAAGAATATTTCGGTCTATTGTTTCGAATGCTCTTTTCAAATCGAGGAACACCGATACTATAACTTTTTTTTTTAAGCTCGTCTTTCCAATCAGTTATTACCATGTTCAGTGCTGTTTCACAGGAATGTTTTTTTCTGAATCCTGACTGCTGTTGTATAATTATTTTCTTAACTTCTAGGTATTGCACAAGTTGCTTTTTTATCACAGATTCTATTATTTTTGCATCATAGGGTAGCGTATTTATTGGTCTTATCTCTGCAGGTAATAATATTTTTTTTAATCTTTTCTAATGGAATTATTGTCGATAGCTTCCATTTGCTAGGAAATTCACCACTTTTTAAACTGTTATTTATAATATTAGCATAAAAATAAGCAGTATACTAAATTGAGTTTTTAATTACACCTTTAGATAATAGTTTTTTCCACCAGTTTTGTTTTTGAATTCTTTAACTATTTCTATTATATCATTTGTTGAAATTTGACGAAATTTGAGTATATTATTAGTCATGGTGTAAGAAAACCAGGTGAAAGCGTTTTTTCACCTCTCTCACAAAAATTGTACCCGCATCTGTCAAAAACAGCAGAAATATATGGCTGCGTTCAGCAGGTACAATCCTGTTTCAATCATTGGCTGCATTCAGCGGAAAATTTGCTTCGTAGCTGTTGAACAACTTTCGGGCTGAATGGTATGTTGCATAAAGTGCTCGCACAACACGTTCTCTGAGCGGTTGTCATCTTAGGTAGCGAAAATAGTTTATGCTACTTCAGTTGAGCGGCTTACGCGTACTTTATTTGGACAGATAAATATACCAAATATTAAATTTATTAATTACTAAATTATTAAATTGCTTAGTAGTGCTTTTAATTAAAACTATTTGTTTGAAACGTGTGCACACAGAACATAAAAAAAATAAATTTGAGATAAAAAGCATTTATTGTCGAACAGCTGTTTGCCTTTTGACGTTTCGAAAAAAAAATACTTCATCAGAAAGTATCACTTTATGCATAGCAGAATTATAAGGTAGGGCCGGTTATAAGGAGAATTATAAGGTAGTGGATAATGAAAAGGTTGGTAAGTTGTCAAAACGACGAATTTACAAGGAATTGCAAATTAAGAAAAATGTTTATGTTTCCAAGTTGCAAGTAGTGCGGTCGCGTGTGTTAAATTTGTGATAGTTTGAGTGAAAATATTACTAAAACAGTGTAATTACAACTTTAAACTGTGAAAGAAGTCTTAAATTGGCAAAAAAAAAAACTGTAAAAATTTAAACCTAAAATCGACTGCGAAACATGAACATAAAGAAACGTGAGATGAACAGCTGATTTTGATATCTAGCCCGCTTTATTCTGCTTTCTACTTCATTCCTCTCAGAGTCGGCCCTACCTTATAATTCTGCCATGACTATGCTACTTCGCTACCTGAGCGCTCTTTCGGATAGAATGCAGCCATTATAAGGTTATCCAGATATTTGACATACCCTTATTTTATGTAAACAAAAGACACAGTTATTATCGTAGGCGTAGAGTTTTTTGTTTGCTATTTTTTTTTGATAAATTTATTTCAATCTTAGGTTTAATAAATGGAAATAAATATTTCGGAAAAATATGAATTTTTTTATTTTTCCCAAGTAAAGAGCTTATATATCTTAAATTAATTTGAAATTTTAACAAACAAAATAAATTTTTAATGTGTGATAAGTATAAAATTAGTTCAATCAATAATTCGAATTTAATATGATATTTAAAGATTCAATAGAGTTTTCAAATGACCATGCGCATTCTTTGTATATGTAAACCTACGTAGTAGTAATACACATTTTTGTAGCTACATTCTAAATTCTAGATACGTATTAATAACAACAACAATACAAGCCGTTACTGAGAAATATTCGTAAAACAATGCATTCCAAGAAAGAACACGATGTTGCGTTCGTGATTTCGGCACGAACAAAAGCAACAACCATAAGAACGTCAGCAGCACCTGAAGCATCAAAGCATGATTTTTCTTATTATACGAATATAACTGATTTTTGACATATTTTTTATCTTTGTAAGATGAATATTAAAGGCTGTAAGTATATTTCAAAGTGTCCTCCAAAAACGTTAAGACGTAATTCTACGTCAAAAATATTTTTACGTTCTTAAAAAAATTACAATGGTTATATCACGATACACTTAGAAGACATATTAACACAACCATTAACTATAAAATATAGTTTTATATATAATATAAAAAAAAAGTTCTGCGTTGACTGAACAAAACTAGCTTTTGTCAAAAGAGGAAAAAAGTAAAAATTTTTGATTTTCCCAAACACAAATGTAAAAAATCACTTTTTTATACTTTTGGTTAAAGAGACTATTTTAAACTATTTTGAAAACATTATTCCAAAAGATTTTACATATAAACTGACTATATAATTTTTACTTATTTTTACTCAAATATAAAAAAAACATATATGTAATAAAAATATTCATACAAACTCTGTATGAAATGCGTACAACATTCAGAAGTTTTATTTTTCCAATATTATTTTACGTCTAAAATGTGACAATGGCTGCATTCTGCCAACACTAGTGTTCAAGAAAATTTGGGTGAATGGCTACACTTTTGACAGCGCTGGCAGCTGTCTACGCTCGAGCGATGTGCATTTCACCTAGCGAAATAAATTCTAGGTACTACTCAACAGTTGCAAGTTATCAATTTACATGAATTAGCAAACACTCAAATGAAACGCTTAAAATAAATGCAAATTTTCGTGGCTGGTGCTATTTTTAATGTTTTTAACTATCCTTTGCTCCTTGCAATAATTGAATGAGGTCCGAAATGTGCTCCTTAATAGTCATATCAAGACCATCATCCATTAGCATCTCTAGCACTACGTTTTGCATTAAGTAAACCTCTTAGCAGAAAGAAATTAGGTTTTAAATTCAACAAAACAAAACAAGCGAACAAGCTACATCAAACGTCAGTTGTCAACAGATCTGACGTTCGACGTAGCAACACATTCAGAGAAGTCCAGCGTAAAATTATCCATCGCTACAATAGCGCTCGCCTTGGCAGAATGCAGCCAATAACATTTTTAAAGCTCATAATATTTTGGTTTAACAAAAGCAAGTATTTCAAAAAGTAGTAGTCAAATGTATCTTTATTGGTTTGTACTATGAAAAAGTATGATATTCTCGCAACTGCGTGATTTTATGTCCTTACAAAATTGCTCTTTTGCTCTCCTCTTCAAATAAGAGTATACATTCTTGTGAGTAGACGTCAAATATCTGGACAACCTTATAATAATTGAATCATGCGGCTATGTTGTTGTCATCGTTAATGTGTTTAAGCTATTATTCTAGTGAGTTGACGTCAAATATCTGAACAAACTAATAATAATTGAATAATGGGTACAACATGTTGTGTCTCTGATCAGGCATCAGTTTACGTTCCTTTTTTATTTCTGTGAACACGATTGTTTTAAAAGTGATCAAATGGGGAAAAATTGTGTTTTATCGTTATATTTTGCGTTATTTATTTCATTTGTTATAAAAGCACACTTATTCTAAACAAGCCAAATTTTTAACTGGAAATACTCAATACGTTGAGCAAATGTATCAAAAATATAAAGTACGGCGAAAGACAGACATTTATACATGTTGTGATTAGAAGTCAATTTTTCGAATTGTTCGAAAATGGAAAAAAACACAATTTTAAATAGCTTAAAATATTACTTTATTTTCCTTGAGCTGTCAATCAACTAATTTAAAATTATTACAACATTTGTTTTTAAAGCTAGTTTTTTGCCGTGCCTGCATGTATCTATGAATGTGTGTGTGTGTTGCGCTGCGTTGGTCAGCGCTGCCAAAATAGGTTCAAGTGAAAAGTGCAATCAACGCTTTTCTAAAGCATACTGTGTGAACGGAAGTTGGTCAGAAATGTCGCAAATAATTATTAAGAATATTGATTATGCCGAAATTTACTGTGCGACCGGAAATTGGTCAACCAGAATTCTTAATAATTGTTTGCGAAAGTTGGAGTAAGCAATTATTAAGAATGTCGATAATTTTTATTAGTTTTATATTTTATTGTTTTTACATGAAAGGAAGGGGATAACTATTAGACACTAATATTTTTTCGTTCAGCAGACACACACTAACCGATTGCACAAAAGTTGTACCTGCTGAACGCAGCCAATAAAATTTGGCACTAATCAACACTTGCTCTCTCCCTGTCAGAATTTTTTGACAGACCAGGGGCAATTTAAAGTGTGAAAAATTCGCTTCCACCTGGTTTTCTTACACCATGGATTTGTGTAAGTTCAAACTGAGAGAGTAAAAATTAAATGTGAGAATAGTTACAAAAGTACGGAAACAGCTTCTAGTAAGTTTCAAGCACAAAACAGATGATTTTGACTGCAGACATGTCAAACGTAAATTGCGCCAATTAAAATTATAGTCAATTTGTTTGTTAAGTTGATGCTTGTTCTTCTTGATACTTATTCTTACTTTACTCGGAGTCTTGAGTTCTAGCACTCTCTGTGCACTATGTGTGCTCGAGAGAGCGGTTTTATGCTTGTTTTTCTTCTCCCATTTTAAGCACAGAAAGTACGGAAACAGAAAACAGTGTCCCACAAGTTACACAGTGTGAGTACGGAAACACACCTATTGTTTTTTCAATTGCACGACCTTTACGATTTCGTTGAATAAATTCAATTCAACTGTTCAATAGTATGAAGTAACACTCAATGTTATTACGTCGCACCGGTTTTGTTTTTAATTGAAATTATGGTGATATATATTGGTGAAATTAAAAAAAGTATAATTTTTTAGTGCAGCCAACTTTTTTGTTTTTAAAGATATGTTTATGTTTTTGGTGTCATTGAAAAGAAAATTGAATAAATTACAAAATTGATCTTAAAAAAAATTTAATTTTTTACGCAAAATTCTGAGAAATTTGCACTCAAAGTGGAAATTTGGTAGTTTCAACAGATTGATTTCATTTTCACACCATCACAGCTCGGTAACGGTTAAGTTGTTGACATGCCGTTAGAAAGGTGATTTTATTGGCTTTATAATGAGATATCAAACTAAGTTTTATGTAAGTTAGTTTTTCTGCTAGGAACAATAACGTAAACCATAGTCATAAATTATTAATTAGCCCTGTAGCTCCTAAGAATGTGAAAATAGACCCCCCTCTCCCATGCGATTTTTGGCTCAGATCGACATAACCTTTCAGCTCCGTAAATAGTTGCACTTAATTGCGGGACACCCTGTATAGTAGAAGTCTGAATTCAAAAGAATTCATTTCTATTTTAAAAGTGATTTAACACTGAATTTACTATATATACTTAATTTTATTTGCAGAACAACACAAAACATGAATTCAAAATTTTAATTTCACTTTTTTATTTTATATATTTTTTTTATTTTTTTAATTATTAAGTACTGAATGAAATATATAAACTTAATTTAAATGACAAAACAGCAAACACATGAATTCAAAAGTTTAATTTTATTTGTTTTATTGATTTATTTTACCTTTTTTTATTTTGAAATAATTACAAAAATCTTATAATCTTGTAAGAGTTGCTCTAAATATGCAAATAGTAATAAAAATTAAAAAATAATATTGAAGTTAAAATTAGTATTTGATATAAACAAAATACAATTACTGTAATTTATTTCTTTTAAAATATTACTAAATGTTTAGTAAAAATTTAATTTCACTTCAATTTTATAAAAACTTATATATAAAACTTAACTTTTATAAAAACTTTATATTTATTTGTATATTTATTTTAACCTTAAAACAGAAAGACTATGAATTTAATTTAATTTCAGTTTTGAAATGGATAATAATTCCTTAGATATAATGTATAAAATTTATATTAATATAATATTTATAATATATTTTATTAAAAAGTATTAAAAAGAAACTAAAAAATATGAATTTAATTTTAGTTTAACTATACCAGAAGTATGAAGTTGATTAAACTAAAGTTTTAAAATTCATGCCTAAAATATGAATTAAATAAAAATCCTAATATTTTACTATCCGCAAAAATATTTTTGTTTTAATTTTGTCGATATAGAATTTCTTCTATGTCCACAGTTAATCAATGATTTGTTCATATAGTTCGTTTCATTTCATAGACCTGATACTAAACGAGTTAACAAAACGAACGAAAAGACATAAAGAACGAAAAGATACAACGAACGAACACACCTAACGATCTAAAACAACCAACGAACTAAAAGACCTATTGAACTATGTTCACGTCAAATTGTAGTAACTATTTCCTACTAGATGGCGTTAAATGCTGTCCTAAAAATCCTATCTTGTTCTTATTAATTCTAATTTTCCTTTATACTATCTTAATAACGAAGCTACCTAATTTCTAGCTACTTAGTATTAAGAACACTTATAATTAAACCTTGAAGCTGGTAAGACAAATAAACTTAAACATACATAAAATCCAAACCTCTCACCGACCTTATCATTTCTATTTTCAACGTTTTCAATCTCAACAAATCTGAGATTGAAAACATTAGATTTCTTAAAGGGTTCTACTTGCAGCGTTAATATTGGTCCATTTCGAGCCGGATATTCCATATCTAATTTCCTAATTCTACAAGAGAACCAACATTTCCATAAGGTCAGGTCGAGAGATCAAGAGAAGAAGCCAGAAAAAACATCATCTCTACAGTTCATACAATTCAGCAGTCACTCAGGTGCGTTTGCATTTTTTACATTCAGTTTAGTTTTATTAGAGCAGTGAGAGTAGTGCGAGGACAAATGTAAAAATTCGAAAAAAAAACCAACTCTTCTGCTTGAATTAAAGGCATAGAAAAATAAAGAAACATAATAATTCAATCGAAAAAAACTACGATAAAAAATTCTAACCACTACCAAAAATTTTGTGCAAAAAGTGTTTTTTTTTTCCTAAAATTTAAATTTTATTTGCAAAAAGCGCTAAAAGGTGTTAAAAACATTTGATGGAAAACTAAAAAAAGGTCCCTAAAGTGCTTTAAAGAAGAAAGAAAAAGGGCATAAGAGTTATTTAAAATAGATGAAAAAGTCCCTAAAAGTGAAAAAGAATCATAAAAGATTTTGGCAAAAAATATAAAAAAAACCCGCTGAAAACAAAAATAGAAAAGTGTTAAGAAAAAAAAAAAGCATAAAAACTTGTTCTTTGTTCAATTTTGAACTTGCTCAAATTTTCAAGGGCATGTCAAGAACAACATACGTATAACCGTACAACCTCTTTTTCTTACAGTTTACATATATAAGGTATGTACATAGTTTCATACATATGTGTTAATTCTAATAGTTATTTCTTAATCCCGGTTTGCATTAACTCTGTTAAAATTGATATATGTATGTTAACAGAATTGAGCAAAAAAAAAAAAAAAAAAAAAAGTCTCCACTCTGGCTTATGTTTGTTTAATTTGTTGTTGAGAGCAACATTCACTACAGATGTTGCTTTATTGATTACATCATTTTGCTTCGCAACATATAACATGCTTATAAGTTTTCTGCTCAACGACAGACTAGCAACATTTTTTTTAAGTTCAACAAGTTGAAAGTGATCTGATAATGTTTTGCCGCGATTGTTTTCGAAGTTACAACGTTTATACATTTGCTTCTAATTGAACATAAATTTAATATAAACTAAAGATATTCACTGAATACAATTTTTCATGTTCAAGTATTTATAAAGCTATTTCTAGGAAATTGTGTTTCCTAATTTTCCAACTTTTTCTTGCGATTTTGTCTTAAAAAAAAAAAAAAAGAGCAAGGGTTGATATTCGTCAAAAATAATTTCTTAACAAAAAAAAAAAACAAGTTTCGATATTCGCAAAGATTTGATTTAAATTTTTTTTTTCTCACAAAAAATCTGCAGAAAAGAACAACAACAAAATCATTTATTCCTATGCTAAGGTATTCCATTTCAAATGTTAACACCTTCCTACACATTACCTACGCATTACATTTATTCCTATGCTAAGGTATTACATCGCGAATATTAACACCTTCCAACACATTACCCAACCCATTACAACCCATTACATTTATTCTAATACTACATACGCATTTCTCAGACATTACGTTGGGAATAAAAAATATTTTACTACATAAATGGTAACACTTCGTTAAATTTGAAAAAAAAAAAAAAATTTTTTTTTTAGATTACTTTTAAGCCAATAATCAAAATTAAAGGTATTCGCCAAATTTTTCAAAAGTTTCGTCGGTGCTGATATTAAAATTGATTTTATTTATTTTTCTTTCTTTCGTATATTTACACATTCTTGTGTTTAAATATTAAGCTTTATTGGTTTCTTCCATTTATTTTTTTTATTTTTTCGATTGTTCCTGTGATTTGTTTCTTTCATTTGTTTCCTAAATAAAGGTAAAATTCTGAAATAAAATAAGCCAAGTGAAGATAAGTTTATTTCATATTTATTTCTTGGTTGTTCTAAGTAAAATATTTTGAACAGAACAAATTTCCCAATATTTATTTGCTACTGCTTCTTCATACTTTTTTATCGCGCCATGTCTTCATTAGATTCCTTTATTCAAGTAACTGACCATATAGTTGAATTCGAAGCTGACTTTAACGAGTCAACTTAAGCTTCTTTTTCATCTCATTCTTTAGAAGTGCATCGAGAAGAGATGAAATCCATTTGGGTTAATGTTAAAACTGCCTATCAAGTGTGTCTCAAGGAATGAAGACCAAAATGATGTCGATCTGGAAACAGTTAAGTCACGGTACCGTACTACATACCAGACTTATGTTCGCTGTGTTGCTAAGATGGGTGAATTCATCCAGCAGCTTACTGCTCCATCTCCATCAGCATCAACAACATCTCTTCCTTTAAGTGGTTTTCACCTGCCGCCTTGCGACATGGAAATTTTCAGTGGTGACTATTTGTCATTGCCTTCATTCCGTGATATGTTCACGGCTATTTATATTAACAGTAACCGTCTAAGTCCAGTGGAAAAGTTATTCCATTTAAGCCAAAAGACGAGAGGTGAAGCCCGTGACATAGTCAAAAAATCCCCATTGACCAATGAAGGTTTTCCAATTGCCTGGAAGAATCTGAAGGATCGGTTTGAGAATAAACGAGTTCAAGTTAATAGTCACTTAAAAATTCTGTTCAACCTTCCATCAGTATCCTCTGAGTCCAGTAGTGCAATAAAAAAGCTCCAACGCAACATGAATAGTTGCATTTCTGCACTTAAGCTTTATGATATTGATATTAAAAGTTGGGACTCTATATTCATTTTCCTTTGCTCTACTCGACTTTCGGATGCCACTTTAGCTCTTTGGGAGCAGTCTTTACAAAACAAAATTCAAATTCCAAAATGGGCTGAGTTGGATTCTTTCTTGACCAGCCGTTATCAAACGCTAGAAACAGTGTCCGACATCAGGCTTTCTGGTTCCTCGAATCAAAAACCTTTTGAGCCAAAAAGTAAGGCTCGAAGTTCTCCAAGCAAATTAAATGCTTATCATTCCAGTGTGGCGAATCCTCCATGCAAGATCTGTACCAAGGAGCAGCATACAATTCGAAAATGCCCTAAGTTTTTACAAATTAATTCTGATGAAAGATTGGCATGTGTAAAAAAATATGGGCTATGTATCAATTGCTTTGAGCGGGCTCACGCAGTTAAAGATTGTAAAAGCGCATTTAATTGTTTTTCGTGCAGCAAAAGACACAACACTCTTCTGCATCGGTCCTTTGTCAAGGATTCTAATTCTTCCAATATAAATTCAACAAATAGTTCTCGTGTAAATTCAGAGTACCTCTCGCAAAACCCTCAAAGTTCTACTTCTACAAATTCTAGTATACAACACGCACTTGCGACACAAATACAGTCCACTACTCATGAATCACTTCCTACCACTTCTATTCAAAATTGCTTCACATCTGGATCAAAAGAAGTTCTTTTGGGTACAGCAGTGGTTCACATACACCACTTAGGTACCACATATTCTGCTCGGGCTCTGATTGATTCTGGATCTGAAGGAACTTTCATTTCCGATTTGATTTCCCAATTCTCAATTCACAATTTCCCAAATATTTTGAAACTCGGCCACTCACGATCCATAGCTCTCGCACAATTTCTTAGAAATGAATCTAGATTGTGCAAAAATCCAAATTCAAGTTATTAAAACTTCCATTTCATGCAATACAAGCTCAAATTTTTGGATTAAACAACGCTATTTCAGCGAAATTTAAAAAAGTTTGCTCATTTATTCTGAGCTCTCCTAATGATCATAGTGTTTCTATCGAGGCGACTGCTCTAGTTCTTCCACATCTCACTGGTAACCTTCCAACTTGTTCTATTGATCCGAAGGTATTTGCCAATCTTCCAAATTTTAAGTTAGCAGACACTGCGTTTTTCAAGAGTTCACATATTGACATTTTAATTGGTGGGGATCTCTTCCCATCCATTATGCTCAAAGGCATCAAACACAATATATGTGACTCTTTGATTGCTCAAGAGACCATATTTGGATGGATTTTAACCGGTCCAGTGAGAAGTCAAGCCAAATCAACTCCATCTAGTATCGTTTCATTCTACACAGACGTATCTCTTGACAAAGAGATTTCTCGTTTTTGGGAGGTGGAGCATCTTCCCAAAAAAACATTTCTGAACGACTCAGATCGTTTTTGTGAAGAAAACTATTCACGTACTACGAAAAGATGTGAAGATGGTTGTTACATTGTATCACTTCCTTTCAAAGAGAATTTCCCAAATATTTTGAAACTCGGCCACTCACGATCCATAGCTCTCGCACAATTTCTTAGAAATGAATCTAGACTGTGCAAAAATCCAAATTTCAAAACCCAATATGATGGGGTTGTGCAAGAATACATTGACCTCGGTCATATGAAAAGTGTTCCTAGTCCAAATTTCGCAAATTTTCCATCCCACTATTATTTGCCTCACCATGCAGTTATCAAGGCAGAAAGTTCATCGACAAAGGTTCGAGTGGTGTTCAATGCTTCAAGCCCTTCCTCAAATCGAAATAGTTTAAACGATTTACTTCATGTAGGTCCAGTTTTACAAACTGATCTCACTATTTTGATTCTTATGTGGCGTTTCTACCGATTTGTATTCAATGCTGATATTGAGAAAATGTACCGTCAGATTCTTGTAGACCCTAACCATACTTCTTTTCAAAGAATCCTATTTCGAGATTTTCCTCAAGATGAAATAAAAGATTTCGAGCTAAAAACGGTTACATTCGGTGTTAATTGCGCTCCATATTTAGCTATTCGAACTCTTCTCCAACTTGCAAATGATGTTGAGCAGTCCTATCCACTAGCTAGCAATATATTACGTACGTCCATGTATGTAGATGATGTGCTTGCAGGTGGGCATGATTTGCATTCTGCCATTCTTTGCCGAGATGAGCTAAAAAGCGCTCTTATTTCAGCAGGGTTCACGCTGCGCAAATGGACATCAAATTCCAAGCATTTACTTAAAAGCCTTCCACGAGAACATCTTCTGAATGAGGATTTCCTTCAAATTGATGATAGCAGCAATGCTAAAACATTAGGCGTGCGATGGAACGCACGCTCTGACATATTCTACTTCTTTACACAGCCACTTCTGCAAGGGTCTACATTTACAAAGCGAAGTTTTATCACAAATCTCCAAACTCTTCGACCCTGCAGGTTGGCTTGCTCCGTGTATTGTTTTAGCCAAAATGCTCATGCAGCAAATCTGGTTAGCGCGAATTGATTGGGATAAAAACTTACCTGAAAATTTACTTCAAATATGGCAAAATTTCCTTCAAAACTTTCCACAAATCAATCACATCAAAATTCCGAGATGGATTGCTTATAGTCCAGATTGCGATTTGGAGATTCATTCATTTTGCGATGCATCTGAGAAAGCATACGCCGCCACCATATATGTTCGTATTATTCCAAAATTTGGACCTGTTTCCACGCATTTACTCATGTCAAAGACTAAAGTTGCGCCAGTGAAAACTATATCGATTCCGAAATTAGAATTATGTGGTGCTGTTCTCTTGGCTGACATGTTTGATTCTCTTATTCCACAACTTAATGTTAACGAGTTCAAATCGTTCTTCTGGACAGACTCAACAATTGTACTTGCTTGGCTTCAAAAACCACCATGTCAATGGAAAACCTTTGTAGCTAATCGAGTTTCGAAAATACTACAAAGTGTTGGTCCAACAAATTGGCATCATATTGAATCCAGTAACAATCCTGCAGACATAGCGAGCCGAGGCATGCAACCTCAGGATCTCATTGATAACGAGTTGTGGTGGCATGGCCCAAGTTGGCTTAAACTTTCCAAAGATTTCTGGCCAAAGGTGTCCGAAGACTCAAATTTTAATACCCATGAAGAAATTAAAACCGTTAAGTCCAACTTTACCTTTTTCGACAAATTTGAAGATATTCTTGAACGGTTTTCCTCAATTTCCAAAGCAGTTCGAGTCATTTCTTATCTGTTCAGGTTTTATAATCGAACTCATCCAATTAAAAGGCCAACATTTTCTCACTTGTCTGTAGACATAACTAGTGCTGAAGTTTCTAATACTAAAAAAAGTCTTATTATTCTTAACCAAAAGGTTGGATATCCCGAGGAATATCAATGTTTATTGAAAAATAAGCCAATTTTCTCCTCAAGCTCTTTACTCAATTTGAATCCATTTCTTGATGATACGGGAGTACTCCAAGTCAAAGGAAGGCTTGTTTCCTCACCAGTGTTATCGTACGATGAACGTCATCCTATCATCCTCCCTTATAATTGCCAGTTATCACGCTTATTAGTCCAGTTCACCCACCATATCTCGCTTCACGGAGGTAACCAACTTGTCCTAAACTTGATTCGTTTACAATTTTGGATACCAAAGGTAAAGAAAATGATAAAGAGCACTATTAATATGTGCAAGGTATGTGTGGTTTACAAGCAAAAATTGCGAACACAATTAATTGGAGTTTTACCTGCTGAGCGTACAACTTTTACTCGTCCTTTTGCTCGCACCGGACTCGATTTCGCCTGTCCATTTGAAATCAAAAACTACACAGGTAGAGCTTGCCTCATAACTAAGGGATATGTATGTGTCTTCGTTTGTTTTTCAACAAAGGCTATTCACTTAGAAGCTACTACTGCTCTCACAACTTCAGCATTCCTCGCCGCTTTCAGTCGCTTCGTTTCTCGACGAGGTTGTCCTAGTGAACTTTATTCAGATAATGGTAAGACATTCGTAGGTGCGTCAAAGGAACTGGCGCGCGATTTTCTCATTGTTTCACGATCTTCATTATCAGCGACTTTTAGCCATCAGAACTTATCCTGGCAATTTATTCCGCCTGGAGCTCCACATATGGGAGGGTTGTGGGAAGCTGGAGTGAAATCATTTAAAACTCATTTTTGTAAGGTTGCTGGTTCCTTCAGGTACACCTTTGAAGAATTTTCGACTTTGCTTGTAAAAATCGAAGCATGTCTTAATTCACGCCCACTTTCCCCGATGTCAGAGGATCCGACCGACACCTCTGCACTAACACCTGGCCATTTCCTTATCGGCAGCCCACTGCTTGCTCCAATTGAACCGAAAATAAATGAAGAAGCAGTCTCTGTAATCAATCGTTGGCAACGCCTTAAGGCCCTCCAACAACATTTCTGTACTCGTTGGAAAAACGAGTATCTAAAGGAACTTCATAAGCGAAACAAGTGGAAGACATCTCAGGAAAATCTAAGTACCAATTCTATGGTCGTTATTCGCGACGAAAATTTGCCTCCTAGACTAGGTCGCGTGATAAAAGTTTATCCAGGCAGTGACGGAAAAGTTCGAGTTGCTGATGTACTAACTGCCCGTGGTACAATTACTAGACCCATAGTAAAGCTCGTCGTTCTTCCTTCCAAATAATTTTAAATTCTTACATCCGGTCCACTTTACATTTTTCAAAAAACTCTTTTCTTAGCGCCCGTTATGCCGAGAGTAAGCAGCAAGAAGACGCAACCAGATGCAAGCATGAGAAAGGGTACCAACAAAAATGAAAATACTATCTCAACAAAAAGGATGTAATTTCAATGTAAAGTTTGAATGGGTTATCATGCACTCCGAAATTGCAACAAGTTCCTAGCAATGAACACTGAAAAGCGACTACGAACAGTTCTTCTTAATAAGTATTGTTCAAATTGTCTTGCACACAAACATTCTCGAGGTTCCTGCATTTCCAAATCCGGTTGCCATTACTGTCAGCAAGACCACCATACGCTGCTACATATCTACGATCGTCCACAACAAAATAATGGTTTGAGCTTATGGACGCTAGCTCCTAAATTGCCCAACACGTTTTCTTCGATACTGCTACAACGCGCAGTTACTTTATATCCTACAGCTGTGATTAAACTCCAAGTTGATGGAAATCTCTATACCGCTAGGGGCCTTATTGATCCTTGCACTTCTGTCAGTCGTATATCCAGTTCGATGGTGCAGTCTTTCAGGATTAAAACCACAACAATCGGTAGTGAAACCATTTGCTCACTAATGATACGCGCTCATTCTGATCGTAATGTTAAGATTGAAGCGATCATGAAAGTCGAAGATCGCTTGACAAACCGAGTTCCTCCAAAATCTGTGGATTCCGCAATCCTTGCCGCGTTTCATAACATTACACTAGCAGATCCAACTTTCTTTCGCTCCGGTGCCATATCCTTGGTACTGGGTGCTGACTTATATTCCAAGATTCTGCTACCAGGGATTATTCCGAGCCACAATGGTCTCCCTATAGCACAAAACACCATTTTTGGTTATATACACTCCGGTTCATGCGCTAACTAAAACCTATTTGTTTACTATTTTTATTCGATATGCACTACCTTGCTCTAACAGAAACTGAATTAAAATGCAAATGCACTAATTATTTTAATGTATTAAAAAATTTATTTATTTATCATGAATTGAATTGTCATTAAAACTGTAATTATATTGAATTTAATCCTTAAGTATTTTTTTATAATTTATTTTTTGGATTCAATTGCAGCAATACTGCAAGGCGGGCGGCGATGTTCACGTCAAATTGTAGTTACTATTTCCTACTAGATGGCGTTAAATGCTGTCCTAAAAATCCTATCTTGTTCTTATTAACTCTAATTTTCCTTTATACTATCTTAATAACAATGCTACCTAATTTCTAGCTACTTAGTATTAAGAACACTTATAATTAAACCTTGAAGCTGGTAAGACAAATAAACTTAAACATACATAAAATCCAAACCTCTCACCGACCTTTTCATTTCTATTTTCAACGTTTTCAATCTCAACAAATCTGAGATTGAAAACATTAGATTTCTTAAAGGGTTCTACTTGCAGCGTTAATAAACTAAATGATCTAACGAACTAACAAAATGAACGAGTGCACGAAACGAACTAAAAGCGCAAACGAACTAAATGAACTAAAAGAACTATATGAACGAACTAGTTCAGTAAACTCAACTGAACTAAAAAGAGCGATATTTTTAGTGAACTAAAATGCGCAAGCCTAATTACGAAACCGCGACGTCTAGACGTCTTGCCAAAAACGAAGATAGCTAAACATGAATTCGACTTTTTAGTTAAATCTGGCATTTGTAGACCGTCAAAGTCAGAAGACTAAACACAATAGCAGTACCACATATACACGATTTTTCGAATAACTTACACAATACACATATCTACTCAAAACTCGATTTAGTCAGGGCCTATCACCAAATACCCATGGCCCCTGAAGATATACACATAACAACAATCACTACACCTTTTGGAATGTTTGAGTTTCTCCGAATGCCTTTCGGCTTGAGAAACTCAGCGCAAACATTCCAAAGGTTTATACATGAAGTACTACACGGACTAGACTTCATTTTCGTTTATTTAGACGACATTCTTGTGGGCAGTAACACAGAAGAACAACATTTTGAACACTTAACACAAATTTTCCAACGACTTGACAAATACGGTTTAAATTTCAAGCCAAATAAATGCATATTTGGAGTAGACAACATAGATTTCCTCAGTTACAACATCTCTAAACATGGTATCCGACCATCCGAAGAACGAACACGGTGTATACAAGACTACCCACATCCAGTAACAGTTAAACAGATACAAAAATTCATAGGTATGACAAATTATTACCACCGGGGTATTCCCAAACTCGCACACATGTTAGGTCCCATTTATGACATGGTGACAAGCGCATCAAAAACTAAAAATAAACACTTACAATGGACGGACACAACATTACATTCATTTGCAACAATTAAATATAGTTTTGCTAAGCAAACACTAATTAATCACATTAATAGTAAAGCAAAATTATCAGTTGCTGTAGATGCATCTAACACCGCAGTTGGCGGAGTCTTACAACAAGAACACAATGGAATACTTCAACCTTTAGCATTTTTTCCTAAGAAACTAACACAAACAGAAACAAAATACAGTACATTCGACCGCGAATTACTAGCCATCTATTTAGCAATCAAACATTTCAGACATCATTTAGAAGGCTATACATTCACAGTTTACACGGATCACAAACCATTAACGAATGCACCCACTCAAAACCAGAACGCAGCCCTAGACAAACACGACATCTTGAATACATTGCACAAATTTACCAACACGATAATACACGTCAAAGGTACAGACAACATAGTAGCCGATGCACTATCGAGATGCGAAATCGTTGAATTAAGAACACCCGATATCGTTCTGAAACAACTACACAAAGAACAACAAAATGATACAGAGTTAAAGAATATCACTGACAATAAAATATACAAATTTAAACTCATTGACATTCCATTTTTAAACATTAATATCTGGTGCGAACACTCCACAGGCAATACACGACCATACATTCCACAGACTTTACGAAAAAATATATTTGAACAACTACACAACATATCATATCCGGGAACATGGGCTTCCAGACGCCTCATCACACAACGGTACTTCTGGCCCAGTATGAACGCACACATTAATAAATGGTCGCAAGAATGCATGAACTGTCAGAGAGCGAAAGTACAACGACACACCAAAACACAACTTCAGAAAATACACATTCCACATCGTCGTTTTGAACATATACACATCGATTTAGTTGGTCCACTACCCATATGAAACGGTTACAGATACCTATTAACCGCCATCGATAGAAACACACGTTGGCCTGAGGTTTACTCACTAAAAGACATAGAAACTGCCACAATTATAGAGGCTTTCAACAGAGAATTCATTTCACGTTTCGGTGTTCCGCTCGAAATTACTTCAGATAGCGGACCTCAATTTTCCTCCAACACGTTTAAACAGTTTATTAAGAACATAGGTAGCCATCATATTATGACATCTCGATACCATCAGCAGGCCAATGGAATTCTAGAACGCTTCCACAGGCAATTAAAAGCATCACTTATGACAAGCAACAACCAGAAGAACTGGTATTCAGAAATTCCCCTAGTTCTGTTGGGTCTAAGATCAACGGTTAAGGAAGATATCAAAGCATCTCCTGCCGAAATGGTTTTTGGACAGAGTCTGAGACTGCCGCGGCAGCTACTGGTACATAGCAATCCAACAGGCTGCTCAGCAGAGATTTTGTCAGCTCTTAAAGAAAAGTTTAAGAACACTCAGTCAGATAGCATGTTTCATATAATAGCAGATCAACAGTACATACCTCAGGCGTTGAAGACTTGTAGATTCGTATTTATTCGAAATGATTCCATCAGACACGCACTCCAAAATCCGTACGATGGCCCTTTCGAAGTGGTAGACAAAACACCAAAATATTTCACAATTTTAAAAGGAAACAACACTATAACAGTTAACATAGACAGACTTAAACCAGCATACTTAAATTCAGAAACTTCACAGACACTCTCTTCCACACACAATCCTAAAAAAAAAGTTCACTTCAACTTATTGGCAAACACAACAAAAACCTATGGGGGGGAAATAATGTGGTGTCTGCACACCACATACAACAAAAACACTTTAAAAAAAAATTATTTCTTTTTTTTTGTTTATGTCAATTTTTAATAATCAAATTATTATTATAGAAAATTTGTTACTCAAAAAAAGAAGTTAAAATAAAAAATTGTTCTCAAAAAAAAAATATAAAAACAAACGAAATTTTATTCAAAATAAAAAATAGCACCACGCTATATGTCTTTATCTCTGACAACAACCGTGAAGCAAAAATAAAAGGAAGAACAAAAATATTCCCCCCACAAACACTTTCGGTATTGAATTAAACCAAATAAAAGATCCAATAAAAGATGGTCTCAATTTTAAATTTCAAATTTAAAATTTAAAATTAAACAATACAATAATAACAAACTATCAATTCTTCTATCAAATCTCGGGGACTTTAAAAGAGTTCGAGGATATTTAGAAAAATCCAAAGTTAAATTCTTCTCTAATACGCCAAACTGCCTAATAACAAAAACCAACTTGCTGAAAGGTTTAAGCGCCAATACAGACTCCAAAGAAGTTTTTGACGAACTTTGCTAATAATAAAACGATAAACTAAAAATTCTTGGAATAAATCATTGCACTAACAAAAATTTGTTGCTACAAAATACAACACTACCTATTTTTATGGTTCAAATAAGTGCAAACAGCGACATTAACGAATTAAAAGCAATCAAAAGTATTTTATACCATTGCCAATACTGCCAGACATACGGACTTATACGAATTTCTTCGGATTTTTTAATTAAAAAGAAGATTACGGATTTTATACGGATTTTTGTAAAATACGGATTTTTTTACAAATTTTCTTGTTTCTTTTACTTTCTTTAATAGGTGACGCCTACAACCTTAAGTCGGTTTTAGCCTGCTGTAAAAAATATAATATTTCTTATTAAACTTTTCATTGAAATGGTTTTTTACTAGGTAACCCTCAAATTAGCCGTCAAACTGATAGATGGCAGTTTGCCGTTGCCCAGAGAACACCAAAACAAGTTCCAAAATAAGTTGGTGTTTAAATTTGGTTTCTTTTTGGCTATCTTACGCTTTTATTGATCCTCATCTTGTGTACAAGTATTTGGACCTGTGTGAACTTAGTTCGAGTTATCGTTAAAGGCCAAAATATTTCTGTTCCCGAAAACGATTTCGACAATTTAAATTATTAAAAAAAAAAAATTTCAGAATTCTTAAAAATTATACTGTTTCCTCAGAATTTCGAAAAAACATTCAATTTCCCAATAACAATTACTACCTATATATTTTTTTTTAATAAAATTTTTCAACAGAGGAATTGTAATATTTAAAGTCATATTTAAATTTTAGATAATTTTTCAAAACTAGAAAACTGGTTTTTGCATAGCACCAATATCCTATACCCAAAATAATACTTTCTTTGAAAACCATTACTCAGCTAGCTAAATTTCTATAAAAAGAATTAAGCAGTACATTTTTTTTTTTTTGATATTTAAGAACTGAATTTTAATATCAGTTGTGGATTTAAATCGTGGATGGAACTTTTTGAACTTTAAATTTTTTATTTTTTAATATAAAAAATAATTGTAGAAATACCGAAAGTTAAAAAAAAAAATTCATTGTTTATTTTTGTTAGGAAAATTAAAAAATACTGAAAATTAAAAAAATTTAATATTTTATTTTTGTTATGCAAATTTGGTAATCCTCCATAGAATTGGACTGTATAAGATGTTTTAAAAAAATGTTTTTATATATTTAGATTTTAAGTGATTTTCCAAAACCTGTAGTTTGAAAAAGACTTCGCACAGGACTAAATTTTTGTGCCAAGTTGGAGATTTTAGATTTCTTAACCAAGAAAATTAGTGGTATATTAGAATGTCTTATATACCAAGTGTTAAAGCTCGTAGTTCATGGATTTTTTTGCATTATACAGCTTTTAAGAATTTAAAAAAAAATCCATTCATCCGAATGCTTCCTCAAAGCTTTTGGGTCCAATAAGCTTAAATTTTGCATAGAAAATGCCAACCTATTTTTCTTCAATTTATAAAATTATATACGTTCAAGGTATAATTTCAAATATATATTTTCCGGATATAAGCAGCTTTTCGAGCATCAAAATCCACACTTGCAAATGGTTCTTGCAGTTTAATTCCAATTTAATTATTATGTCTTTTATAAGCAAAGTTAATCGTTCATTTGGCCAAAAAATTTTTCATTAACTAGGCAAAGTTAAAGCCAATTTACAAGGCTTTGAAATTGTTGAAACTGAAATTAATATCATTATCTGAGTTTATCTTAAAAAACAAAAATTACATTTTGAATTTAATAGTCGCATTTGTGTTATTTTTTCCATACTTTCTGGATCCTAAGGGGGAGGGTTTGAACAACTAAAACCCCCCTTGTCTACGGGCCTGAACTTAATACTCAATTATTCATTCTTAGGCCAATATTATGAATTACAACTCAACTAAGTTGACTAGATTTAACTACATTTTTTTCGTATAACGTTTTACATACATTTCAGTTAACGATGCAGTTTACCTTAATTTTCAAACTACATAGTTTAACTGAAATGTATGTAATATGTTATACGAAACAAATTTAGTTAAATCTAATGAACTTAGTTGAATTGTAATTCATAATAAGGGCCTTAATTGCAGTCACGTGAAGTTTGTGGACAAAACTTCAGAGCTCTTAATAGGCTTGAATATTCAAGTAGAAATGGATATTAAAGAAATGATATTAATCGGGGTTGTTGTAGAAGCCAATAGCCCTTGGAATCAGAATTGAAACCGACAAATATTTTGCTTAGGTGACATCGGATAACATAGGTTTCCGTGACATCTAAAAGAGACACCGAATCCGATTCGAATATAATACCGCCAACTTAGATTCCATGACACCTAAGTGAAATACTTGTCGGTTTCAGTTCTGATTCCAAGAGCTCTTGGTTTCTAAAACAACCCCGAATATTAACGCATAAATAAATAAATTCTTGCACATATTCCGGAAAATCATTGCGTTGTATTGCTGCACGCATTTCACTTATTAGATGCAGCTGGAAGGCTACATTGTGTATGCTTAAGAGGCTGCAGGATACCGACTCATTGGTTACGTTGTGCAGATAAGAGCGCGTGTAAAGTTTGCAAGTGCCGCAGTCACTCTGCTCGTCAATGGGTTGCATATCCAACCCATAAATATAAAATACGCAGTCGAACATATCTATGCCCAAGGTAACGCACACCACCAAGTCAGCAGCAAAACCCACACCTATTAGTAATAATAAATATATTAATTCACTAACCTTTCTAATCCATTTGGAATCCTGAAGAAAGTTCCGTCCACAGCTTTTTGGCATCCAGCCACGCATTTCCTCCATTCTCTTCTTTTGGGAGTATCCATGAATTTGAAGACAATAACTAAAAAAAAAAAGAAGTATTAATATATTGAATATAATTAGAACAGTTTTAAGAAAAACTTTTATAACGTTAAAAACTTATCTTGATCAGAAAAACCAGAAAAATTTCCGATAAGATTCTTGGAAATGCAATTGTAGCTGTGGTGACAATTGAAGCAATTGAGAGCAATTTTGGTGAATTTACGAATAGGTCACCTTTTGCTACACATTTCATACGAAAGAATACTCGATTTGACAGTATCGAACTTAATGGCGCTGTGGTACCAGCCCAGCCCAGGGATAATTTGCAATTGTGGTTTGTGATAGTATTGAGCCTTTTGTGTTAGTATTGAGCTCAATTTGACATAAAACAGTACATAAGGCTATCCCTTTCGCACAGTCCAAAATCGAAGTTTCCTATGTCTGTGCTGTCTGCACACCACATACACAAAACACACATAC